>OX424574.1:169302569-170517254 GCA_949152435.1 Gastracanthus pulcherrimus | reverse complement strand
AAATGTCCCTTTATAAAACGTTCATAATGTATCTTTAATATTGTTAACAGCTTATTCGTATATTTCTATGTCTAAAACACGTCAGAATGAAAATGTGTCCTACAGTAAAAAAAAGAAAATCAAGGGAAGAGGAGGGAGGCAAGATTTTATTTCCCCATAAAAATGCTGTGCCGCCCGACACACAGCACTCAATCACTAATTCTCGCGAAAAACGCGCCATTAAACAAATTGACCGGTGTCCGACACTCCTACGCGCGATCCCTCAATTGCGTTAAAAGAAAACCATAATACATTAGCGCGCGCGGTCGAAAGACACTTTATTTTTACGACTGGCGAGACTCTCGCTTTCGTCCGCCTTTCCGGGCGAGCATTCTCGTGCGACTGCGACAACGACCCCGAAACACGTCCAAACGTCAAAGGAAGAAAAAGGACACGCGTCTATATATACGCAGAAGTCGGCCGGCCAGTGTTGATTTTATGCGCCATTAAGAGGATCGTGTGTCCCCTCCCCCCTACTATGCGAAAGCCGGAAATCAGAAGCAGAGCCGAGGCATTAGGTCTCCGCGTTGAAAGGGTGTGTGCGTTCGCTCGACCTTTTGTGCGTAAGCGCGCGCGCGCGCGAGCGGAGAAAGGTTCCTTCGTTCTTCTTCCTCCGCTTCCTTTTTTTGTTGTCCCGACCGATTAGGACGCGTCGAATGTACCATCGTCCTCACGTGCCAGCGGCGTCGCGAGCGCGCTGATGTGATTGCGGGGACAACGCCTTGGTCTACGCAGGATAGCCGCGATGACGCAAAATTTGACTCAGCATTTTTTTTTCCTGAGAGGGTGACCTGGAGAATATCGTGCCGGTTTTTGTTGTCTTTCTTATCGTGCGTTGGGTTGATGTTTGAACGAGGGGTGCGAGATGAATTGGGTTTGGTAATTTTCCGCGATGATGCGAGCTGTTTTAAATTAAAAGCTACTAAAAATAACCTTGATTTTGTACAAATGGTTTATTTGTTTTGTTTGGAGTAACATTAAATAGTACAGCAAGAAAACAATTATTTTTTCTGTGCAACCACTTTTTTGCATCGTAAACAAATTTTATCTTTATGCAACTTGTTATTTAAAACATAGTAAACAATGTTATGAAATATAGGTGTGAAACTGTTAACTAACGAAAGGAATAAATGTATAAGCAAAGAAGACGTAATTTAAGAATAATTTAATTTAGCATTGAATTGAATTACCCTTCTAAACCCGTATTTTGAAAAATTGATTTTTCGGCATTTTCTTTAGTATTTTCGCTGTCAATTGTTTCTCAATAATTATTATTCTGGACAAGCAAATTTAATTTAAGTATTTTCAAGAACACGGAGCAAAAGCGTTGATACCACCCTAAGACATCTTCCTCCAGGCATAATACTACAAAGATCATTCTAAAAATAGGATTACAAATAAGTTTAACTTAATAAAAATAAATCGACAATGTCTCACTGTCACTAAAAAGCATATTTCAAAACCACCGATGCCCAGCAACATCTCGGTACAAAGCAAAAGAAAAGCACTGCAAAAGTCAACGCCTACGACGAGGGGAATCAAATTCCCAGCTTACATTTTTATCGTTTGGTTTTTCGCACCCTTTACGATCGAGTATTTCTTCCGGACGTCGAGCAGCGGCAACAGCGGCAGCGGCAGCGGCAAGCCTGCGCGGACTCAACGCATCTAAACCCGTCAACAAGCCCGAGTGGCCATAAAGCCTCGCCGCTCTCTGCTGCGCCACGCGAGATTCCGCCGAGCGCCGCGAGAAGAGAAAAAATGAAATCCCGCTCGCGACGCGACGCCGGGCGGCGTTTAAACAGACGAACGCGCTCGGACTCAAAAGTGCGCGAAGCAAGGAAAAAAAAGACGCGGAAGACAGAGAATGGGTGGAATGGGAAGGGGTGGGAACGAGAGAGAACAGAGCGCAAACGGACGACACGGCCAAAGGGAAAGAGGCGAGCGAGAGACGAGGAAGTAGTAACGAAGAGAGTGTACACGGGGCGGCGCTGGGTTAGTGCAGTGAAAAGAGAAAGAGAGAGAGAGAGAGAGGAGAGAGAGAGAGAGAGAGAGAGAGAGAGAGAGAGAGAGAGAGAGAGAGAGAGAGATGGAAAAAGCGCGGAATGAGGCAGACGGTTTGTATTTCAAATTTAAAAGCATTCGACAATGGACGCTTCTCCGTTATTGTTGACTCGCTCTCGCTCTCTATCTTTGTCTATCTTTCTCCCTCCATCCTGACGCAGACTAGCACGAGCTAGAGAAGGGAGAAACCGCGCGCTCCACTCGCTGAGAGAGAGAGAGAGAGAGATAGATAAAGTATATAGGGCCCGAGTTTTGTAAGGGATTGAAGACAATTTCTGCGGCACTCAGTGGCTCCTGGATTCTCCACTGTCTTCTTCTTGGCAAATAAATTATTCCACGGATGAGCGAGAGCTAGCTGCTTATTTTTCGTCATCATCGGAAAGTCGGCGACTTACTTTTCCAAGGCGGAGGCCACGGCGGCGCCGGCTGAGATATATAAGCGATAGCGTTTTTGCGGGATTTGCGGGAAGGATGCAGAGTAGCTGCGCCAGGCCTGGAGAGCCGAAGATAAAGCGCAGCTTTCAGTTTTCTTGGGATGCTGCTTGATGCGAGATGCGCTGCTCCCGTTGTCGGAGAAGGAGAGAGAAAGTATATAACCTTTATTTCTGTTTACCAACGGTTTTTTGGAAATCTCATTACTTAACATAAGTTGGGGATGGATTTGGATTTGGCGCTGTGGAAAGATGCAGAATGTTGAGTGTGATTAAACTTCTGATGGATAGATGCTAGAGGTGAACAGTTTTACAAATGTTATTAAAAATATTTGTAGTTTGCAAGGATAATATTACGGGCTTTTAGATTTTATGCAAGCGAAAATGTTCTATTATATTGATTATAGATTAGAGTCAAACCGTTTATAAACTGGAGTCAGAACGAAATGATTTTATATCAAACAAATGCTAATTATATTGTTCTTTTTTTATCATAATTTATTGTTTTTACTCTTAGGTATTTCTTGCACGTTTTTGATTAATTAACCCAGAATGGATCGCAGATTGAATTAAAAGTAATCCAAAGATTCAGTATGTAAGTTCATCATTTTATATTAAATCTTAGCATCTAAGACAGGGCTCCACCGTAGCCTTACTGACGAATACAGTAGGCAGACCTGGAACGAAACGCGTATTTTGCATATTTAGGTCATTGGTTTATTCTCTATCCCTATCCGTAATAGTAAAATGGGATTTACACGGTAATTTTTATGACAAAATTCTCTTAGTCTATTAAATGATTATTAATGCGAGGGAGTCAAAAAGTAACTTAAAAAAAAATTATTTTTGCATCAAATTACTCGATGATTCCATAACATTTTAAACAAAAATATCGAAGGACACAGTACTCGATGCAGGTCACAAAAATTGACTCTCTTACCCCAGTAACATTACATCAAACGCACGAAAAAGCGAGCGTAAACTCTCCCGATGGCTCAAACCTGACGCCCCTATATCCCTTTGCCTCCTTCAAGATTCCAGCAATCCCTTCCAAAACGATCTCCTCTCCTCCTCCACCTCCGCGATAAAGAATCGCCGTCCTTTGACGGAAATACGGCTCTCATTCGCCTTTATTCCAAAATCGACGACTCTTCTGATTCTGATTAGAAGGAAGCGAGTCTCTCCAGGGCGATGTCGCATCCACGCGCATATCGATTTCGGGAGAGGGACGGGTGGCTTCTTTGCTTCATTTTCGGGGACGACGCGAGGCGGAATTAGACTAGGTAATGGGCCAGGAGGAGGGCACGTGCTGACGCATGCAATCGATTTTTCGCTACGCCGTCGAGGCGAGATTTCCGCGGGAGAGTCGATGAAGGACGAACTTGGAGAGTTGATGGTGGGAAATTTGAGAGTGAAGTTCTGTGCGTGGAGAAGATTGTGCAACGAGTTTCATCTTTTGGTATGGATATTTATTTGACGAAAATTCGAATTTGTTGGAAAAAGTTATCAGTCATATAGGAAGGAACTATACACGCTTATCGATAAATACAAATATAGATAATAAAAGCCGAAGCCAGTACATTGGCACGTAACTTCTTCAAACTTTATCAATCGTTCCGAAATAAATTAATTTTGCAAATATATCTTAATATAAACAGTAATCCAATCTCCCCATAAACACTAACAAATGCTTCATTACTAATAAGTTTGAACATTCTATTTTTGACTTAAAATATTTAGATACGTGTCATCCTAAATAATACGTTATCTAGATAAATTATTTTCTTTTAGAACATTGTTCAACAGGAATTTAATTTCAACAAAATCATTAGCAAATATTTTTGTATCCGTTTAGATATTTCATACAAAATGGCTAAGGGTATCTAAAATTTTAAGTAATGAATTATCCGTTATCTCTATTGTTTTCAAAGCTAATCATATTTATGACTATATACCACTTTATAATAACAATACCACTACCATTCCATACTATAACATCAACAATCTCCGTAATTTAGCCTTCATAATAAATCACCCATCCAAAAAGGCGAGCGACCCAAAACCAAGCAGCCGATTTTCCGTATTTATTTTAAAAGGCACTCAACGCTAATCTGCCTGCAAACGCCCGCGCGCCAACGAGAGACAAAAGACGCGTTCCGCGCGTCGCGCCTCCGCGGCATGACCGCAATTTGCATTAGCCGAGCGAATTACGCGCGGGGCGCGCGAAATTTACGTCGCCGGCTCCGGCTCCGGCTCCTCGCGCGCGTCCGCGATATTTCGTCGGCGGGGCGCACTTATGGCAGAGTCTCCCCCGGGCGACTAATGCTCGCTAGCTCCCGTTTGTGCCGCGGCGCAGCGTTATCTCGCTCAAGTTCGCGAGGACGTAGCCCTGTCTCTTTTATCCCGAGAGGCAGGGAGATGATGATATCTCGGCGTCTTTGTGGCTCAGGGCTACGGGTGTATTTATTTTCTAGCTGTGCGTTTGCAGGGCTGACTGGGGATATTACAGTCGTGTGAATTTACTCGGACTGATTTGTTGAAGAGATTGACCACGATGTGGATGTTTTCTTTTGAATTATTTGGTTTGAATTCATAGTGGAGAGGTTTTCACAAGAGAAGTATTCACGGGGTGAATAATAATTTATATCTAGTTCAATGATTCAGTAAATATTGAAATATTGCAGAAAGACAACATGGACTGAGAATAATTTATACATGGTTTAATTTGATTTCATTCAATAAACGTTCAATAAATGTAATAAATTCAATTCGTAAAGTAATATGAAATATTGATTATTTTAAATGTATTAGATATAGCTTTTGTTTTTCATTATGAATTGATTATATTTTCCAACTGTGGATTCAATTTTCATTTTATTAATCAACAACTAAAAATCGAGGCAATAAAATATAAATTCTCAGTACAGCTTTGAGGGAATGTCGACGCCAGTACGATATTCCGTACTTACCGACATTTTCGTACATTCCATTATTCTAGATCAATTTTTAATTTTTATTGATTATCTTAGACATCCGGTGTTTCATAAAGTATTACAGACACCGGATGACCGGATATTACGATGTAGGAATCTGCATTTGGTTTCGACATCCCCTTTTGTTTAATTAAAAGTTTATAAAAAAGATATAAATAAATGAAAAACTTACTTTTTTGCCGTCTAGTTCGTGAGTGCCTTGAGCCAGAACTTTATCCACACTCGATGGATCTGCAAATGTGATGAATCCGAAGCCCCTGCAACACACAAAGAAAAATACAAGCTTAATTACGTCGCATCAAACTTATAAAATTAAGATCATAGAACGACACATTAAGATAGAAATTATTTAAAAGAGACAATAGTTTTGTAGCTCGTTTTACGCTAAAGTTTCACTCGATATAATCGTCATCTGAGCTAATCATTTACATTTCTTTAACTGTACGATTAAAAAACTATTTTTATATTTAAAGTGCACATAACCATAAAACACGAAAGCTTGCAAGACACTGGCATTGTTTAATAGAACTAAGAAAGACCATTTCGTCGACGCCTTTAGTCTAAAGTATTCCAAGCACTCGCAGTTATCTTTACTACCTACCCACCCAACGCTCACAGCTGAAAGCGTGCGCGCGCGACAAACAAGAGAATCAAAGAGACAAAGTGCATTAAAAGCCGCGCTGCTGCTGCTGCTTCTGCATTCACGCGCGACGCAATATTAACTGGCAATGAGTCGTGTAAACGAAAAATCATCACCCTAAAATTCCCTCCTAACGCAGCTAACTCGCTCGTATACGCGAGAGAAAGAGAGAGAGAGAGAGAGAGAAAGAGACAGAGAAGGATTCGGTGATAAAACATGGGCTGCAGTGGGCGAACTCTCTGAATTTCGGTGCCAAGTCCGGGTGGGAGGGCTGTCTTGAGAGTGAGAGCGAGAGCTAATCTGGCTACTTTAAGGGTGTCGTCCACATAAACATCGTCGTCGTCCTCGTCGCCTTAGCTGCTGTACGCTAACGTCTTTATGTCTCACTTAAGTTGCTGCGCTGTTTAACTGTACTATGTCGGGGGCATGTTATAAATACGTACGAGATTACTTTTGCTAAATACTAATGTCCCGTTGTAAAAAGTAATTGTTATGGCGAGGCGTAATGAGGCACAAGCAACGCGGCAATTAGTTACTTTGTTAATCAGTTGAAATTTGATGAAATTACTTTGTTAATTAGTTGCATTTTGATGAAATTACTTTGATAATCAGTTGAAAGGAAGATGCTCGTGGCAGCTTCATTGAGAGGACCTATGAGACTAACGCCATCGCTTAATGTATTTTTAGACATGAATTTAAAAAAAGGATTTGACTTCCTTAAGTGCTGGGATAGCTGTATACTATAATATGTACTTTTGATGAGATTACTTTGTTAATCAATTAAAACTTGAAAGCAATCATATTTTTTTGTGAAAAGGTGATAATATATATTTTCTTTATTACCATTTGAGCATGTTCGCGTTCTGTGAGTAATTTTTGTAACTATTCTTGACAATAATTTGCAAGTTTATTATACCTGGATGTGTGCATATATCGATGTCCCTTACGAAGTCTAGCATATTTCAGAGTTCTCCAAAACACCTATTTCTTGTCAAAGGCTTCTTATAAAAAACTAGCATTATTTAATTTATACTGATAAACTAGCTCTAACATTATCTTAGAACCTCTGAGAAAATGATAGTTTTGGTGATCAGAAGGTCTGAAAATTGATCATTTTTATAAGAAACTCCTAATAAGAACTAGTATTTTTCAAGAAATTCGTCTTCATAACGTTGATATATTTAGGTTCATTAAAACTTATACGTCGAACCTCCCGGCACTGATAGCCGTACATAATGCACTTTGCTCCCGTGGCTTATATGTGATTAAAAAAACAAAAATTTATTTTAATAAAGTTTGATTAATGAAATTTTTATAAAACTCTTTATAACATTATGAAACCTTTTCTTCGCAATACTTTATTTAACATTTTTCGGTTTTAACCTCTTTATATAATACTTTTTTTATTAACCTCTTTTACAAGATTTTTCGCATTTAACTGCATTGCATAATAATTAAATAACAATTTATCATAGAATATTTGAATGAACTTTATTCATTTATTAAACCCTTATATATTATTTGTAAATTTATAGAATATAGATACTTTTGTATTTTTAAATTTGTTTTTAAATTTTTTGGTACGGGGCAATTATTTTGTATTTATAAATATAAAATAATTTCAATTAGTGATGTTAATTGAGTTTATAATTATGTTTCTACAATAAAGTAACGTACGCAGAATTTGGCACAAAATTGTTGCGCTCGGGGCACCGCGCATATATATAGCCGGACCTGGCCGAGTTTCGGTGCCGGGAAGTTGGGACAGTATCAGTGCTGTGAGTATCAATGCCCGAAGGTTCGACTATATTCAAAAAAGCTATTTTATTATAATTAAACATAGATACGAATAAATGAAACATCCGTTTTCAAAAAGACTTGGACATATATTCTGGATGCTGTTTCTACTGTCCAAAATGGAAAAAAAAAACAAATTTTCTATTTTATGAATTCGGCATTGAATGGAAGTAGAATTAGCAAACAAAAATGTAAATTTACAAAATGATGGCACTATAAAGTAAAAAATAAAATTACTGTAAAGAAAAAGAGAATAAGATTTGGGTTTTTGGGATACTAAGACGGCTAATTTACGACCATCAGGTCGACTTTTTTTAAGTATGCTATAATAAGTATGCTATATTAAGTACGTTAATGTTTATTTATTAAAATTAAGAAAAGGGTACAAAAATTTCCGTATCAATTTTAAAAAGCCTGAATAATTATGCAAAATGTCAGAAACAATAATATATATATCATCAAAATACACCCAATAATAAAATCGATTATCAAATTCCGAGCCAGTAAATAGTATACACATAAAACAAAAACAGTACAAAGAAAACAAGCGTAGCAAAGCAGCGATACTAATTCCTTAACTTCTCTCACCAATTCAGTACTCCCAAGCTCATTACTTCGAAAAAATAATCATACGATCGAAACCCTAAATACAATTTTAATCCCCAACTCCTGCAAATTTTCCATGCCCCCTCTACACCTCCCACCCTCGAGTAAAACAAATATCGGTCGAGGCCTCGTCGTGCCATAAATCCGCGGAGCTCGCGTCGCGTTCGTACCGCCACCACCGCCATCCAGCATACAGATATATTAAAAGACAGTTTTGGCCGGAAGCCCCGGCACTTGCGCGCGCGAAACTCCTCCGGCCGGACGCAAAGCGGTTTGCATTTTTCATGCTCGGGGCACTCTCGCTCGCGTTCGCGGAGGGGCAGTTATTGAAAATATTTACATGTTATTTATGGGCCACACATGCTCGCACCGGGAAGCGCACACGCCGCCACCGGCAATATCCACGTCCCCTCGCGTGCCGGCGAGTCTTTGGTCGCGAGCAGCGAGTCGACACCCCTTGGCGATGTGCTTTGGGAACGAAAGGGTTCCTTCGCGATGTGGCTCGATCCTTTTTGCGGAGTGTCGCGCATGCACAAGTGCTCGCAGAGTGATTTGAGAGGGAGGAAGAGCTTTTGCGATTTTTACCGCAGCGGGTCTGCGCATGGAGAACATGTGCGTGGACGGCCTGAAGTTAATTGCACGTTGTTGCTTGTTTCGGTGCGTGGATTACGATACTTTTTTTAAATGATTAAATGTTTATTTAAGTGGAGAAATAGTAATATTCTACATCGAGATTTATAATTATTCAGCGAAATTCAAAACAAATATCTTAGGTATTGCTATAATTGAGTGAAAAAAGCCATTTTCTCTAGCAACATTTTTGTATAGGTCGTTATATTCTTTGTAAAGTTTTATAATGTTATCAATATCTTAAAAATTGAAGGAGATATAAGTCCTTTTTTTATCAGGAATGCAGATATGACATAATAAGAATAAATCATCAGAAGATATATCTACAGATTGTTTTATTCTTTCAAATATAATTTAATTAAAAAAAATTTCAGTTATACATGTGGATTACTATATCTGAATTATACTACTGATTTATACCTATAGATATATATATATATATATATATATATATATATATATATATATATATATATATATATATATATATATATATATATATATATATATATATATATATATATATATATATATATATATATATATATATATATATATATATATATATATATATATATATATATATATATATATATATATATATATATATATATATATATATATATATAAATAATGAATGATATAGAGAATATAGTAAATCTTTTTCTTTTATATATAATAAAGCAGTATATTTAACTATATTATTTTATGATTGAATTTATAAATAGTAATAGAAAATGAAAAACTGCCTATTATCTTATGATTAGTTACTGAATTAAAGATAACTGAATGAGAATGATTCATTAATCCCTAGTATAATATACTTATTAATATTTTATCTTTGGTGTTTTGATTTACTTCATGTATATTGTGTGTTTTCGTATTATAACTTTTTTCACTTAGGTTATATTATTACTATTTATATATATAGTTGACATTGCTGCATCAGCAATATTGAAATTTTCAGTCACGTAATTTCATACGGTGTTTGAATTCTAACTAGAAAATTTATATTTAAAAGAAATCCCGTACATAAAATATTGACGAAGAAAATTTTCTTCTTTGAATTTTATATATAATTTAACCTACAGTTTAATTTAAATAAATTATAAAAGAAAAATCTGTCTCTTCCCCGGCGTAATTTAGCAATTTATATTTGATAATTTTCATATTATTTTTTTCTTTAATTTATTTGACGATCAAATATAGCGAAAAATACTTGTAAAGCTGGGAACGTCAGTTAATCAATAAACACACCGTAGAAAGCTCTCGCGCACTCCTCCGCAAAAATGCGACTAATCTACATCTGCGTACGTGCTCGCGCGAGCCAAGTTTCTCCCTCCGCCCTCGC
Source organism: Gastracanthus pulcherrimus (assembly GCA_949152435.1). NCBI lineage: Eukaryota > Metazoa > Arthropoda > Insecta > Hymenoptera > Pteromalidae > Gastracanthus > Gastracanthus pulcherrimus. The sequence continues at coordinate 170,506,706 of OX424574.1, read as the reverse complement.
GGCGGCGCTTGCAGCCAACTCTTTTTCCGCGCTTTCGATTCCGAATCCCTCTCTCGCTCTCCATCCCCATTCTATATTGGCCTCCTCGTACACAGCCCCTATACAGAACTGTACGTTTTCTCTCGCGGCTCCTTTCCACTCCTCTCTTTCCTCCTCTGCCGTCTTCGAACAATATTCAGCTCCCCGCTCGTTTTCCATTCTGGAGTTTCGCTTCTGCCTCGGTTTTTATTTTTTCACGAGGCTCTCGAGAAAAAGAGCAGCGCGAGAGTCTGAGATACGCGGATAGGCGCGCGTATTCAGCCGTAAAAATATGCGCGCGCTCGCGCTGCTAGATGCGGAAAAGCCTTGAACTCGCAATGTGGAAAAGGTGTAAATTGAGTTTTCGTGAAAAAATGAATGAGGCGAGAAGATGAGATTTTATTGCAGGCTAGAGCAGTGTGCGGAATTGGCGTTTTTATGTGCGAGCTTCGCTTTGCAGGCGCGTGCATTAAACAGTTGACTGCGTCTTGCTTCGTGTGCATGATTGTGAGAAAAAAGGAGAGGCGGAATCGGTGGAAATCGTAGATTGGCTGTGCGCTATATTGAAGAATTTTTTAGATTTTTAAAAGTTGCATTTCAATTCTTTTTTACTGTATGATATTGCGCGAGGAAATGCAGAATATCTGGATAGCAACTTTTGCTGAAATTTGAACTTATACGATTTTTGACGACTAACAAGATTTTTTATTAGTTTTTGAATAATACACAAAAAGTAATGAATCAATGATATGATAATAAAAACTATGATAAGTAACTACCGATTAATAAATTCTATTTGTATAAAACACATCTAAAGTTAATTTTCCCGAAAAAGTAAGCTGCATTCAGTATTACGGCCGTCTACGCGATTTCTCCCAAGTATTATACTCAAGTATTCACTTTGACATTTCACTTAATGCGATACTGCACACTCAGCACAACTACAAAGCCTCGGGGTTAATCTAATTTTACAACTAGCCTAGTAACTGCGAAAGCTTTTCATGAATTTTAGTTATAGTTTTCTCTTTATGGAAATTCGCAACACGTATACGTATACAGTAACGACACAAACAAAGTGCGCATAATGGGCTCATGCATGAATAAAACATCGCAAGCGTGCGCGAGCGGCAGCTTTTGTCGAATTTATATTGCACATTTAATAAAATATGCAAATCGCGGCAGCTTAGAATATATCAATGCGATAATTATCGCCTATACGATTAATAATGCACTGCTTTGAAACGTTATCCTCGTAATTTCAACCCGCGTTAAATAAATGACGCAAATTTATTTGCGCCCAAAGTCGTAATGCATGCGCGTGATGCGCGCTCGAACTTTAATACAGCTAATGAAAAGTATCAAAACAATTTGACCATTGAGCGACAAAAGCCAATATTCGTAATTTCCATTGAACGGTAAATGCACGCGTGCGCGGCGTATACAAAGCTTTATCTGAGCGAAAAACGTGAAAATAGTGCCACGCAGCGCGTATAATATTGCGCGTCATGCGCGCACGTCGACGGCAGCAACAAAGGGGAGACGAGGCCAGAATGGAAAATATTGAATTTTTGCGATGAAAATGGACAAACATTAAACGCGCGTTTTTGCATTATAAAGAATATTATGAATTAATCAAGGATTATCATGAATTGAAATTTCATTTTATGCCTTTGAATTTTTTAATTGCGTTACTGTATGAAGTTAAAAATTAACAAAACTGGCTATTCGTTTCCTGAACAAATATTATGGAAAATGTTATTATCTCGAAATAGACACTTCGTTTTTATTTGATAACGTTGAATAATAATAATATTTTACTTTTCAAAATAATTTTCTCGTGAATATTCACAAATTGTTTCTCTCGGTAATAAACATTAAAAAGCTCGAATTTCACAACTCGCGCCGAAGGTTGCTCACATAAAATTTTAATTATAACGTGTAGTCAGTGTAGGTACACGAGCATAAACAAAAAGTGTCCAATTCAATGCAACGAACATCCCGTATGTGTATTCGCGCGCGAAATACCGTTTTTGCGCATAATTTCCGAGGTACACGGAGAACAGGGAAAATTTCCGAAAAATTTATATCGACAACCTGTCATGGTATATAATAAATACACAGATATATAACGTGAATGTGGAATATACACAGAGAGACAGACAGCTTTACAGAATACATGACGAGGAGGAGTAGAGGACGCGTTTTTGTTGTTTATTGTATTGTTTGTTAAACGGCATTGAGAACATACCTTGGCGTGAACATGCAGCCAGTACTGTCCACCACATACGATGAGGCGGGCTCACCGCTGCTGAAATTAACACACAGAAGGCTATGTTCACTTTTACACTTTATCGCTATGTTGAATTTGACGCGCTCCACCCCCTGCACCACCTGTCTCTTTCTCCCATCTCACTATCTATCTCTCTCACTCTCTTTTGCGCACACACCCACACACGGCTAATACATTTGGCGAGTGGCCAGTCGATTCTCGTTCCATGGAGCGTTTTACAATCCGACTGCTTCATTGTGAAATTCGGGCGGCTCGAGTGTGGAAGAACTTTTTAATAAAGCGCCTTTTATGCGCTCCGCGGCGCGGCGCGGCAAGTGCGGCGTAAAGTTTTGATTCGAACGGCTAATTTGACTGGGGGCTTTCAAACGTTCAATGGGAAGAGATGTGTTTTTTTATTGTTTTACGGGGGAGGAATCGTTTAGTCGCGTGCAATTGTTGTTTTGTTGAGTTGATTGACATTTTAGAATCATGAGGTTTCATACCTTTTGTGTAATAGAGATGTAACAATTATTTTATGGTGTATGTTTTGAATAGTAAATGAAAATGAAAAATCTGAATGTAATGAATGAAAGATTGCTCCACCGATTTAAAAGGATGAATTGTTTATTCGTCTGTAATTATTTTTTTTGTTAAGTTGATTGACAATTGGGAAAAATATTGTATTATTTGTTTTTTAGTAATAGAGACGTAACAAATAATCCATGTATAGTAAATAAAATGAAAAATAAAAATTATATAAAAACGAAGTGAGCTCGTACTTTGTCAAAAATAAAAGAAGAAATATCGAATCTACATAATTTAATATAAAAATATTTTAGCTATGGGTTTATAAATTGATTTAAATTTTAATTTAATTTTCAAGTTTCATTAGCATTTGATTGCGAGTATAATTGCATTCCCTCATGATGCCACATCGAATAACTCATTTCCGCTACATATCGAATCTAACAATTAATCTAGCAGCAGCGAATGAAACAAAAAACTTCATAATGCTCCACGGAACGATAACCTCGGCCAATTACCAGCAATTCAGTTCTACAGCAGCATTCACGAGCATACACACACGCATCATCTAATTGTGGTGTAACAGGGTAAGGGCGGTTTTTTTTTGTATATCTCTTGGACAACGGCCGAGCTTCGCAGTGTGCGTTTCGTTCTTCTTTTTTTTTTATCATTTTCCTTTTGTCCGCGTGTGCCGAATTTCGAAAAAAAACGCGTACCGTACCCAGGAATAAAAGCCTCTTTTTTTTCTATCGCGCCTTCTCCGAAAATTGCATCAATTTCAGGCAGTTTGACAAAGGCAGTGCGCGCGCGGGCACGCGGCAAAAATTTACATGAATTCCGTTAAAAACGAACGCGAACGACGTGCGCGCACAACACACGCACCGCGAGGAAGGTGCGAAATTCATGGCCGGTGTAATTCTGCGTTATCGGACACGAGGCAACGGGTTTTTTTTTGTTCGTTGGAAAAAAAAAGAGAGGAACGAAAAAAATTCGAGACGAGCCGGCGCGTGTTGCCCGACAAACGAACGAACGAACGAACGCGAACGTCCCACTGAATCGGCAGTCGTCCAATCAATATTAAAACACCAAACAAAATATACACGACAACAAACAACACCAGCATGACATTAACTACGAAATATATATATGTATATACAATTATATAGAGATATACACGTTTCCTGCATTGAGTATGGGTACGCATGGCTAGATATATTGCGCAGCTCTCGTTCGGCATTATCATATGCATATTTGAATGTTAGCTTCTCACTCGCTCTCTCGCTTGATCTCTCAATGCATCAACATTGATTTGATCGGCATTCGTCTTTTTTGCAGCTACATGCGCGATTGTTAATGCATTCTAATTAGAAATTCAATTTCTGTTATGTAATATTCATATGCGTTCGCGTTGAAGATTACCCAAATCGCACTGTTCCTTTTTTCAGATATATGATATACGAAACAATAGTGTTCATTTTAATACTGGCAAAACCATTTAGTAGAAATTTTCTAATGAAATATTTTCTAAGTTTACTTAAATTATTGAGTATTCAATTATGACTTTTTAGGACTTTTCAATTTTATTAAATTTGCATACCGTGAATTTTATGATATACATCGTAACTGTTAGGATTAACGTCGTGTCATTTACGATATTATTTTCTTAGTGAACTATTTACTTTTTACAAAGTTATTGAGTGTTAAAACTAAAAATCCTAAAAAATTTCTTATAAATTTACAATTTTTTGTATCATATTAATTTTACAATTCCTATTCATTATACCACTTTTCATATCCTATAACGGTATAATGCCGCGCGAGCTACAGTACACGTCGCATCAGCTCCAACACTATTTCCCCAGTAGCGCAAACCAGTGTTCCCGCGACTCTCTACAGAATAAAAAAACAAAACCTCCTCTCCTGAAAAAGAAAGCTACACTCGTCACAAAAACTACTTTCTCGCTTGGCGTTTAATTAAAAACGCGTCAAAAACAGTCTAATTCTCGGCTGCGTCGTCTCGTCTCCTCGCGCTCAATACATACAGTAGCAGTCCTCATCTCTCTCTCTCTCTCTCTTCGCAAAAGTATGCACGACACAGCAGCAGCAGCAGTTGCACCAGCAGTCGCAACTTCCCCCGCTCTTCCTCAACTTCTATACTTCTTCTCCTTGCATTTCCGTCCTCGCACCCTTGCCCCTCCCGCATACGTATATATACACGTACGTGCGCCGCGCCACTTGTCACCCGTGCATTGTACGTGAATAATCTATAAAAGGCTGAGTGGAGCTACGGCGGCGGCGGCAGCGCTGACTCGTCGTCCCTTGTCTACTTGAGCACGCCGGCTCCTACGATCCTCTACTTTTCATTCTTCTGTCTCCTCGCTCGCCCCCTTGTCTTCAACGAGCGTTGCGCCGTCCTCGTCTACCTCGTTCTTTCCCTCTCTCTCTCTGTCTCTTTATGTCTCAGAGAGAACGGGGCCGAGTGTCAGGCCGGCATGACGCGTGTATTTGTTTGTCACGCCTCCGCGCCGAGGCGCTTCCTTCCTTCTTCCTTCCTTTCTTGGTGGGCTGCTGCTGCTACCGCTGCCGAGGAGAAGAGGGTACATCCAGCTTGTGTAGCTTTGACTTCGCTTTTCGGGAGGGTTTGCACACGCGTGAGAATGCGTCAAAGGAAGATGGCGAGGCACTCGTAAAAAGTAGCTGGTTGTGGTGGTTGAGATTCTTCATCGATTTTCTGGAGGTGTGGAGTAGGACGTAGAAGCGATTTCAAGGGCGATTAATAACGCGCGATGTGCGACGTCGTTTTGTAGAGAGAACCGATTGTGTTTCTATGAGCATTCGAGTTTTAAGGAGATTTTGAGAATAAATCAGGAGACGAGAACGTTTTGATTATTTGAGTATTAAGTATAAAAAACGAAACGTTTGAAACTAAACTTACAGTTTTTATATTTTTTTAGGCATTTTTTTCGATTAAAATATTATTTTGGTAGTAAGGAGAGTCCTGTAAGAAATTAAATCATTTATAATATGCTTTTTAGACTGAACATTTTAATAAAAATTGGTCGATTACTGAGCAATAAATAGTTTTAACTAATCATCAAATTTTATTCGCTAAATTAATAATTTAAATAATATTAATATTTATTACTTAAGCGCACTTTTTCAAAATAAACAGTTATTTACCTTGATATTATCGACCCTTTGATATATATGAGTTTCAGTACTATAACTACTAATAATATGTAACCAATAATTTTTTTAAAAGAATCTAGTAATAAAAGTTTATTACATATATTAAATTTTACGTAAAGCTTCTTGCAAAAATAAGCATGGTAAAAAAGTGGTAAAAAACTGTATTATTTTCTAATTTAGATAGAATATAAAAGAATGATTTTTATATTAAATTCTTAAAATGATTATACAATAAATTAATTAAAAAGTTCAGATGAACATTGATTCGGCCCTATAGAATGTTTTAAAATTGTCATAACTATTTTAATTTTATTAATGTTACACCATAACTGTAAACTAATAGCGCAGCTACCAATCTCTCCTTGTAATAATAATACCTTTAGAAACGCGCTTCTATAGTCAGCTTATACAGCTGCGGCTGACTGTTAAAGGTAAGACGCTGTCTTTGAAACCTCTCTTGGCTAGTATTACGTTATTATGCAGCTCGAATTATTACAAGCTTTCATAAACTTGTGTTGGAGAACAAAATACGTTTTAAAAATGCTCAAAGAGCAACAGCTGACCGACTACAATGGAATTTAAACTACTGAAAATAATATCATAAAGTTAATTTAAGAAGACAAAGTAAAACTAGAATGATCGAGTTACTGCTATAAAATTTTATACAACTCAAAAGAAATTTAACATATTAAAAAAATCTTTATCGTTCCATAAATTATCAGAGAGAACAGGATTAACTTGGACACTAACAAATGTTCTTGTAACCAAAAAAGCTGACATGGACACATTTAGAGCTGGAACTCTTTAAATATTAAAACAGTTTATTTGATAACTTTACATACTAAATGCAAAAGTACTTTTTTTTATAAAATGGTAAAAGAAACGTTGTCTGAAAATATAAAGAGTCTAAGTTAATCCCATTATGCCCTATATTTTATCCTTCTTTGCATACAAAAAAATAATTTAATACTCATTAAATAATCAATTCATAAAAGACCTCACTAATCTCCATTGTGTAACGAGCGTAAGCTCGATTCTTCGCGCGGTATTTACAAAATTCTCAAGCACCAAGGAATAAAAAAGCAGCCAAGAAGAAACAGAAGAAGCCGCCGCGTTACGGAGAAACCGATAAAAATACCCTCAATCTTCAATAAGTCCGCAGCCAATGGCTGCCTCCGCTCCTAGGAAACACAAGGAGCCCAAGCAAGAGCGAGAGAGAGAGAGAGAGAGAGAGAGAGAGAGCGCACGAGAGTCGTTAATAAATTCCATCATCATAACCGATAAGTTCTAACGAGCGTAATGAATAGCAAATCCTCATTAGGGGCCGCGGGCACGCTTCCCTCGTTTTCCGCCGAGTTCCCTTCTCTCTTCCCTCTCTTCTCTCTCGCTCTCTCGCTCTCTCGCTTGTTGGAGCTCTTCTCCTAAAAAGCGGAGCAAACCACGAGCGTCGAGGTCTGGAGGAAAAAGCTTCTCGTGGGGCACACGCGGCTCTGAGGCAGGAAACCGTACTAGTCGAGGTAAGTATCGGACCCTTCGAGACTCTCTCTCTCTCTCTTTCCCTCTCTCTCTCTTTCGCTATCTCTCTCTCTCCCTCTCTCTCTTTCGCTATCTCTCTCTCTCTCCCTCTCTCTCTTTTGCTATCTCTCTCTCTCTCTCTCTCCCTCTCTCTCTTTCGCTATCTCTCTCTCTCTCTCTCTTTAGCTCTCTCTCTCTTTCTCTCTCTCTCTCCCTCTCTCTCTCCCTCTCTATCTCTCTTTAGCTCTCTCTCTCTCTCTCTCTCTCTCTCTCTCTCTCTCTCTCTCTCTCTCTCCTCATGCACGGTGGCCGAGAGAATTTACCGCACGCGTGAATTTCGGAATCTCGGCTGCTTTGCTGCACGCCCTACACTGCTTTTTTGTGTGGCTAAGATTCTGTGCTCGAGGTTGCAATGCAGCTTCTTTGATACTTTATGTCGAATTTTCTTAAACGCTTTGTGCTTTCGGTATTCTTGTTGAGAATTTTGAAGTTGCTGAATAAGGCTAGTATTACACACTGAAATAAACTGCTGGAATGTTCACTGTTTTTGAGTAAAAATACGGACACTTTTGAGGAGTAAAATTTTGAAGAAAAAAAAAGATTAGTTTAGCGTGAATTTTGCAATTAAGGTATAATCTACCCGAAACTCGCAAAAATAGATTAAAGCATAATGATTGTTTAAGTTCTTTTGTTGTAACTAATTAAAATTACTAAAAATATTTGTTATACCTTTGACAGTATATTTTTAAGAGGTTAATGCAATAATTATTTAACCCTTTTTAACATCTAATTTTGTTATATAAAATTATTTATATCTTATTTTATTTTATTATTTATAATTTTTGAATTGTTGAATATATGATAATTAATACATTTTTTCATGTTTTTTATTCATAGTTAGTTTAAGCTGGTGGTTTACTGATTTTTCTAAATCTTTAGATTTGGTTTTATATGTAAATAATATTTGTAATGGTACATATTTCATGTATGCAAAATCTTTTACACGACCGTAGAACCTCTTAAATACAGTAATTTTTATTCGCAAAAATACTCTTTTCTCTCCTTAAAAATAACATATTTATAAAATGTTTCATGGAAGTGCCTTCTCAACTTTAAGTCTTCAAAGATAAAAGGATCACGCACACATAGAATGGAAAATTGGCTACCCATTAAACTGACTGAAAATGCAATACATTATATTTAATGTTCTCCTAATCAAAAGTTGTAAATGAACCTGAGAGCCAAGAATCGACCGTTATAACATAATTGAGACTTTTGATCAGGAGAACATTAAATATAATGTATTACATTTTCAGTCAATTCGACAGGTAACCAATTTCCCATTATGTGTGTGCGTGGTCATCTTGTGTTTAAGCTACAAATAAATTGTTTAAAGAAATACGCTATAATTGATGCTATTATTGATAGAATATTACATAAAAAATATCATACAAGAACCCAATTCTCTCCAAAAAGGGTTGGTTGTATTTTGACTCAAATAGATTGAACACACTATCTCGTTAAATTTCATCTAAAACAACCTACAAATCGCACCATCAATTTTCCAATAAAAAGAATTACTTCAATAAACATAAAACTCCAGTTAACTAATCGAGTCTCCCATACAATGCACGTCTCACACCCCACTAGCTCAACCCTTTCTAATTTCGCAGGCTTTACGATACCACCGGCGCTCTTCTCTCTCCTCTCGCTCTCTTCCTTATTATATCCTCTCCACCTCTAGCTCGCGCCGCTTTTGTCTCCGCGCCAACAGCGAGCTATGTACCAAGAAAGCGCGTATACGCGGCGTCGCGCGCGCAGTATCGGCCGTATTTATGTTGGGCTGCGAGAGGCACAGCCAGCCAGGCAGAGTCTCATTGCGCTCTCGCGCGCGAAACTTACAGTAAGTGCCGGCAGTTACTTAACTCGACAGTTTCCGGTATTGCAGTAGTCGCAGCAGCAGCAGTATCCGGGAGATACTATTGTGCGGCTATGGCGCTGCTGCTGGATTCTTCGACTTGCCTGCAGGGCGCGAAACTCCTCGAGGACGCGCTCGAGAAGAGAGGCACGCGTTAAGCTTCGTTCATAGTAGGATGGCGAGGTTGGGTCTAGTGTCGTCGAGTCGCAACATTTGGCGGAAAGTTATGGACCAGAGGCATTTTGAGGAAAGTTTTGGTTTTTCGTGGAAACTACGTATCTGAATTAACTCTTCTCAGAAAGATAGCTGCATGTTCAAGAAATAAAGGGCGAAAAGATGCCCAAACAAGCCAAAAAGGTCTACTCGTCATGTACATGATCGTGTAAAATAGATGAGGAGGAGAATATTTGAGAGAAAATAAAAAAAAAATTATATTTGCAAAAACTATTCATTCTTTCTTACAAGAGAATTAAACTCTTGACGTAATGACTCCTTGTTTTGCTAATAATTGATTTTCTATTTCTTCATCATAAGATAATGTTCTCTTGTCCTTTGTAGTTTAACTTTCAATCCAAACTTGAAGCTTTTTTTTAACTTTTTCAGAACTAACAAAAACTTAATTTTTTGCTTTTCTTTGGATACTCCTGAAATAACGATATTACTGTAAATAAAATGCTACGACGCAAGCTCCAATCTTTGATAATCGTAGCTAAAAATACTAAATCCGACGAGATGCCATAAGTTGCATCTATTCCCAAAAAAGAGACGCATGAGTCGCAGCTGTAGACACAACTTCACCATCCTCAGTATGAACGGACCCTCATGATGCATATTCTCTCGTTTCTTCGCCGAACTTAATCCGCCGTCCGCTAACTCACCGCGCAGACAATCGCACCTGTCTTCTTCTCTTTCTTCTCCACTTCCTCTTGTCGCGCAGTTCGGTCTTCTCGGATTTCCCAGTGCTGCCCTTCACCCCGTCCCCTCCGTCTCTCGCGGTGAGCGAGCGCCGAGTTCCACTCTCGTCTCGGCTCCTTCCGCTCGGTTTCCTTCTCTCGACTCGCTGCTGCTGTTGCTCGTCGTCGTCGTCGTCGTCGTCGTCTCCAGAATCGTTTATTTCGAGTTGCCTCTCACGGTAATCTCTCTCGGGAAACGCGCCTCCTCGACGACGAGGACGGTGGCTGCTGCTGCCGCTGCGTAGGGGGCACTCGCGTGTGACGCGTGTAGTGCATGCGGGACGCAGTAAACACGGTAAACGATCGTTTTGCGCCGCGATGCCGCGTTGATGGCGGGTCTCGAGACTTCAATCGTTGCTCGTGAGAGTGGCTGTGTTTGTGGAGAGGAAATATGCGCTTGGAATGCTTGAGTAAGAGGTCGTTGCTTGATGATGACTTCTTTTGTTGCTTCTGATGTATTTCAGAGTATAACGTAAACACTGATCTTTCTCCGTTTATTGCGCTAGAAGTCTCTTTTGTCTTCTGTTCGCAATTCTTTTTATAAGTTTAAAACTATTTGTTTGTCGTAAAATCTGGCATGTCTACATTTGGATGGAAGCGTCAAAAGCTTTAATGATTTTACTATTTACTTTAAATTTTATATTTAATTATTTTAAAGGTTTATTTATACTCCTAAAATACAGATTTCAAGATTTAATATTTTTAAAAAATAAGAGTTTTTTGGTAAGAATTAAGATAGCTGATTTTTTTACCGTTTTAGCTAAATTTTTAGCTGTGTTATTAAGAATTTAGCTAAATTTGCCATTATTATAATATTGAATTGTCAATTCAGCGTTTTTAACAGAGAAAATCACTAAACAGCTAAAAATATTTCTGATTTCACGGAAAAAGCTTAATTAAGGGGAGTTTTTATGTCGCAACGATTATATTTTGTGTGAAGGATGCTTCAGTATTCAAAATTATAACATTATTGAAAATTAACTCTACTCAAACATCCCATTAACAATTATTCTCTTATTTGGCTTAAAATCAGCACAACGGACTTCACAGAAATGACATTTGAAAAGTTCCTAAAGCACTTTTAATTCAAGCTTTATTTAATTCCACCGTGACTTTTGAAAAATGACCTCCCACGCTATATTTTAATATCAATGCCTCTCCGCTGGCCTCCAGAATCCTATGTAAACCAGCCGTCGAACCCCGAGCAAGCGAGCGAGATTAGACAAGAGCATAGCGGAAGCGGCAGGATGCCTCCAACGAGGCTGCGCATAAGCACTCTTGGCGATTGTCGCCGCACGGCACAGCCTCCCCCACGGCGCCCCAAAAATAAACAAAACCCACCTAAAAAAAAAGAAAAAGGGACGAGCAACGACAGAGCCCGAGCTAATGGAAAAGAACGCGCGCGCCCCTCGCATTTTTTTCGAAAAAACCGCTCGATGCGCGTCCGGCCGTCGCCTCTTGCTATCTCGCCCTCGCACGCACACACACACACACGCACCCGCCGTCGCTCGATAATTATTCGCATCGGGACGAGAGCGCGGCCAATGGGCGCCATTACCGTGAAAGCGACCTAACGATACCGACCCTCTCTCTCTCTCTCTCTCCTATTTCGCTCTGATACGAGCGGAGGATATATATACACACACACGTGTTGCCAAGTGGCCATCTTCCTGCTCGCGTCCCTTCCGCAGTTCTTTTTTTCTCTCATTTTGGAGAGGAAGGGTCTGCGCGGTAGAGGGTTAGAGGGAGAATCGTTGGACTGACATTAAACAGTGGAATTACAAGCGACAGAGAGTAAGCTCGTTGCTGCAGTGGAATGCAGTCTAAACGTTTTTCCGCGACGTTTTAGAGCGCTGGTTTTATGCAGTTTCAGGAGTTTAACGGATACACGGGCTATTAGAAAGAATGAGTTTTGTGTGTTAACTGTGGGATTGCTTGCGCTTAACATGAAGAGTTATGTAAATAGAACCGTCATTTGAGTGTCGCTGTTCTGAAGATCAAGTACCTAATCTATAATTTTCTCTGTTAATTTGTTCAAAAGATACAATGTGTCTGTTCGCGGCAATAATCCACATAATTATATTGACCTCAATCCCTGATATTCTAATTCTATATTTTTAGTTTTAAATCAGGACGATAATGGCATACGACTAATTTCGGACCTTTCAGACAAATAGTCATCAAACTATAAGTAGAAAAAGCTAGGAATGGTCAAACAAATCACATAAAGCTTAAAGTCTAATTCAAAATTATACCCATCTCTTAAAAATGCTATGTAATAAAATAAATAAGAAAAATCAGTCTAAAGATTTTGTAAAATTAATTTTTCTGGCTCCTAACATACAAAATATGATGAACAAAACTTTTCTAGAGTCGGTCTTTAACGAGCAATTGTTTGAAAAATTGTCTAACGTTTCGTACATCCTAATATTGTAGTCCCTGATGAAATACATGCAAAATATGCAGAAAATATGAGACTACTTTCTCAAAAAAATGATTTATTCATAAATACTGATATATAACAAGCATCATTTGCCACAAAAGAATATTTATTTTTCGAAAAAAATTCTTATACTTTAACCAATAACTCAACTAATTCATAATCCAACCGAAATTCCACTTAAAAATCGCTCTAAAGCAACGAAGCGGCCAATCTACGCAAAGAAGCTACTGCGACGAGCCTCTCGAAGCGCCGAGCCTGCGCGAAACTCAGCAAAGCAAGAGTACATTGGACCGGCGGCCCTCGCGACGCGACTTCTGCGCCTCGCCGCCGAGCCGCGCCACCTTCCAACCTAATGACTCGGCTGAATATTTATAAAGAGCCGCCTAGTCGCCCGCGAATCTTTCGCTCCTTCTATACGCTACGTTCGCCCGCACCTTCTTACACACGGGCGAACAAGAAGAAGAGAGAGAGGTCGGCGACGCGCGAGCCACGCTCCATAGACTTTCATTGTAATTGCCTTGTTCGTCTTGATTCCCTCCCTGCTCGCGATGGGGTAGGGATATGGCGAACTACGCTAGAGAGAGAGAGAGAGAGAGAGTGTGTGTGAGAGAGAGAGAATAAGAAAGAGAGAGGATGGGAGTCTGAATTGTATTATGCAAATCGCAATCTTGCCGAGTCGCCGTCGACGTCGTAGTCTCGCTTTCGAGAGAGGCGAGAGAGAGAGAGGAAGTGAGTCTTGGGGTATAACTTTTTGCTCCGTGTCGCTTTAAGCGCTATTGAAAATACGAAATTGCGTTTGAGAATTTTCTCAGGGAAATCGCGATGTCTTGTTCTTTTTAATGCAAGGCTGATTGTTAGGTTTCTTTTTTTTTTCTTCTTGGATTTGATTAGCCGAAGGATGTGAAGGGATTTTGAGAAAGAAAAAAATCAAGTATTGTAGCTGAGAGAATTAGCAAGAATACTGTTGCTGATTGGTATTTGTTATAAACTATTGTTCAATTGTAATTGTCACAGTTGCAATTGCTTGGAGAAAGAGCAACCACTGTGGTTGTTCGAAGTTGCAATTTGTAGTAAAGTTCGGATTGCGGCTTCTACAGCTGGAATTATACGAAGGAGAACGTTAAATTTCTTTCCGTGAGGGAATTAAATATGAAGCGTTTTGTACGTTTATAATTTATAAAATAAAGTTGTAAATTTTCATTATTTTATGAGCTATTAAAAATTTTGGATTGATTTATTGGGTATAATTCGTATTTATTCTGTGTTAATGAAATATTTTAAATTCATATTTTTGTATTACTTTATTACGCTGTAAACTTAACTGCGTATTATAATTACTGAGAAGAGTACATTTGTGGTGAAAATAATTGCCAACATTTTTTATACTTTTATGTATTTATTGACTAATAATATTGTAGTGAAAATTATAAGCCAATAAAATTTTAATAAAAGCATGCGTTAACTGCTTATATTGATGCATATGAATTCAACTGAAAGATTCAAATACAAAATACAAAAAAGAGTAAAGTTTTAAATTGTATATTGTAACTATTAACATATAAATATTTAACAGAAACATTATGAATATTTACTTTTAAAATATCTATAATTAACATTTTACATGAAAAAGTTCATTTAGTTATTTATGTAGAATGACGAAAAATAATTAGGTCGTATTTTTCGTTTTTACTTAAAAACAATTATTTCCAAAGTTACAGACGTTTTAAGTTTTAGTATATATATATATATATATATACACACATATATATATACTAAAACTTAAAACGTCTGTAACTTTTGAAATAATTGTTCATATATATATATATATATATATATATATATACTGCAATGTTACATGAAATTGCGAACATTGTATGTTCGTGACGTTACGTACACTTCAATCGGCTTAATTATTTTGCTCATTCTACATAAACAACCAAATAGAATTTTGCGTGCAAAATGTTAATTCAAATATATCAAACCAAAAATATGTAGTTAAATTGTTTGTTAAATGCAATTATTATATCCTTTTCTCGGTGTATTTAATTAATCGTTATCATTATATTGATTAATCCCAAATCGCTTTACGCTTGCATTCTCTTTAAAACAAAAACCTTACAAACTAAATCCTTCCATACTTCTAGTTTAATTTCTTTACAACGCCTACTGCTACACGCACGTCCCTTCTCAGCAAGCTTACAACCACTGTGCGACGCTGAGCACGCGTAATTTCTGATTTTATTACGTTTTTAGCCAGCCCCGAGACGAAATTTGTCTCGCGCAAACCGTGCTCAGCCCCCCCCCCCCCCCCCCCCACGTCCCAAAAAAAGAAATACCAAGCAAGCAGGCACAGAGACAGGTGGCGCGCCGAATATGAATATTCATCGAGCATTTAGGCCGGGGGGCCGTAACTCAATTAGCAGCGGAATAATTGCTCGACTGTGTCCGAGACCAGAAGTTACAGAAGCAGAAGGCGAAGAAGGTGCGAGAGAGACAGAGAGAAGCAAGGGTGAAAGGATACACAGAGAAAGAGAGGCGCGCGACGACGACTCTTATCCGATTTGTGCCGGTAAACTTCGCCGGATGTCGACACTTTGAGAGATTCGCGTATAAAACAAAAACTCGCACCTCCCCCCCCCCCCTGCAGTCGGCCCTTTTCCATCCCTTCGCGTTTTCTTCTTGTTGATGCCGCCCTTCGTCTACTTTATACATCTCGCTCGCTTTGGAACGCAGCGGAGCTGGAGCTTGAGCTCTTTGTCTTATTGGCATTCTTGCTTTTTCCTCCTCGCGTCGGCGAGTGAAAGACAAGTGCGCGCGAGAGTTAGAGAAACGAGTGAAACGGATTCAAGCCTGAGCTACAGTAGCTTCTGCAACTTTTGACATTGGCGCGCGCGCGCTCGCTCGCTTATTTGCATGAAACGTCCATATTCATTGCGAGACAGCCAGTGAGTGGGCGAGATGTTTGGCGCGAGATTAACTGGCTGTGTAGGACAAAGCAATTTAATAAAGAGTATACATTTGCGAATCGATTTTAAAATTTTGTGATAATTTTTATAAATAAAATTGAAATAATTTGTATAAATAACAATCGAAGTCTGTTCTATCTAAATTTATTACATAAAGTAAATATAAATTTACTTATATGCTTGTTTTATAAATAAAAGATTATTTTAAAATAAATGCAAGGATGCACTTTGGTCAACGGTTACATCGAAGGCTATAAATAAGACAAGAAATACTTTATGTGCAAGAGAAATGCAATCTACTTAAAGCTTTGTTCGGAGACTCATCATGATATAATTTAAAAATTTATTTTCATCACTAAGTTTTCCTAAACTTTTATTGATTATGAGAAAAATTTTGAATAAATTTTGAATGAATAATAAATTATTTGTAGAAAGGGTACAACATTCATTTTATTATCTCATAATAAATTGGTCAATTTCTCATATTCAAGAGCATTATGAAATTAATATTTTTTCACCTATTCTTAACTGAAAAAAGACGATCAATTAATTTTATTCGTGCTAATGTTTATTAAAATATTATTAAAAATCATATTTTAATGTGTTTTAAGATATGCTATTATTTATAATTTTGGGTTGCCAAAACCGCAGTAAAGATTATTTTATAATTTTGTGCACAGATTTCATTTATAATGAAGTAAAACTGGAAAACTATTTTAGAAACTCTAATAAAACTAATATTATGTTAAAGCTATTAAGCATTAATTTTAATACAAATATAACGCAAACAATTATAATTACCCATTTAAGTATATAAGGATAAAAAATAAACATAACGCTTACGCTTGCGTCCCCTATTACCATAACTCGTCACAAAAATCAAAAGCCATTATCATAAACGCTTCCAGCGGGCGATCGCCACACTGGCTCCACCAGCAATATCGATATCGAGCATCTAGCCTACCTCCTCCCCCTACCATACCCCTAGATATGACTACACTGCAGCAGCCCACTCGTCATCGATCCGGCTAAGCAGCGCAGCCACGCGCGCCAAAGCCCGGCCAACAGCAGCAGCAGCAGCAGCAGCAGCAAGCAGACTAGGGTGGGTCGAAATTAATTTCGCCTACGCATCGCTATCCCGCCGATTCCTTTCTAGTGTATAGTCTTGTGTCCAGGCGAGTCTCACCTCGTTAATATTCATAGATACCGGGTCATCTCGCGCGATTTTTTGGATTTTGAATCGACGTTCAGTGCAGAAGATTTTACTTCAATATTGTTCCGAATCTTCAGTTAAACAAAGATGGGATAATTTAAAGAATGGCTTGTTAAAAATAAAATTTTAACTGAAAAGTAGAGAATTATAACACTAAAAAATAGAATTGTACAAACGTTGAATTAGTTGTCATGTACACAGAAGATAACAAGTTACTCAACTCTCCTGTGGTTAGATTAATTTTTATACATATGCTTGGCTTGGATTAACTATAACTCATCAACCAGATGCGAGATAAACGTCTATGAGTTCTACAGTTGAAGATATATTATTTATTAGCTTCCATTTATAAGTCTACATATGTGGATTATTTTTAACGTTATGTTCAAATCCGCGGACAAAAATGACAAATTTTGCACCAAGTCATTTAACAGATCAGCTATAGGTTTTTATTTTAATGTCATAAGGTAGCTTATTTTCAGTATTTGTTAATCTGAAATTCTTTTAATTAAAAATTATTTATCCTTATCAAATGCTGATGGAGATTTTATTTGAGAGAGTTTTGTTTAGTCAGATGATGTTAGACTCTTTGTCCATTTAAAGATACTTGAAAGTGGATCGTATTGACGACTACGTAAATTAATGATTGATACCAGATCTTCGCTGGCCTGTTCTAGTATTAATTAGATTAGGAAGGGATTTTATTTCATTAAAGATTGGTTGTAGCTGGGCTTCTTTGTAAAGTTCTGCGAGCATTTTAAATATGCATGCCCACCATTAAAATTGAGGTGGCTGTAAGAGAGATAGAGGGAGAGAGAGCGAGAGAGCGAGAGAGAGAGAAAGTTTAAAATATCTTTGAGCTCTGACGTCACGGTATTAGATTACTAAGTGGAGGCAGTGACGTCAGAACGAAAGTTGAATACTTATCTTTAGTATTTTGAGTGCATTTAATCTATAAATGGAGGTATAATTATTCATGTAAACACGAAACCGCGATGAATGGGTCGGAATTGTAAATCAGTATACTGCAGAAAGTTGTGTTACGGTTTTCAGATATTCAAATAATTCGAAATGTATTCGAAAGCTCGAAATAATTTAAATATTATGTAAACGTATGAAAAATTAAATCACGCCACCTGTTGATGCTGAGAGTATTTCGCAATAAATATATTTCTTTATACGTAAATTAAATTTAATTCAGTTTAAATACATCTTGACTATACTTTACTTCCTATAATATCTAAATCCCCATGCTAATCTAAAGCTGCGTGTCTAAATCTTAAGGACGTAAAATATCAACCTTTCTAATCGGCACTGCAAAGAGAGCAGCCGGTTGACAACCTAATCCCCAAAATCACCCCGATCCTCGAGAAACAATGAAACTCGCTTCTCTCGTCACCCTTTCAACCCCCTAAAAATTCAAGCGCGTGCCGAAATCTAAATGCCCTCCCATCCTTGCGTCCCCTCGCTCGCTATAAAACGCTGCAAAAGGAATTGATAATGCGACAGCCACGGCTCAACTCGCGAGAGCCCTTAGACGAGGACGGAAGAAGGCGCAGCCTCAGCCTCAGCCGCCGTCAGATAAGACTTACAGAGCTAAAGCCAACGCAGCACGACGACGAAACCTGTGGATCTGGTGCCAAAGTGACGCTGGCTTCTGCTACCTCTCAGATAGAAACAGAGAAAGAGAGAGAGAGACAGAGAGTTATAGCTACGCAGCACAAGACGAGGGACGAAGGAAAAAGAGGAGAGAAGAGAAGAGAAGAGAGACGAGCAGAGATGAGATCGAGAGCGAAGAAAGAGAAGAAGCCCAGTACACGGGGGGGCAGAATCACTTGACGCAGCGGCGTGGCGGCGGCTCTCGACAGCAGCAAGGGTGTGTAGCACAGCGCTGTTGCCATAGCGACGCATAGCAGGGCCAGAGGCGGCAAATCTCTTGTACGTACATACAATAATCCAGCGCCTCTCTCTCTCTCTCTCTCTCTCTCTGCGGGATGCCATTTTGCAATGCCACCACCACCGCGTCCATCCGTCAAGCCGGTTACGTTTATGCTTTCGCTTTTCTTGAGACTGAGAGAGAAGGAGAGGAGATAGAGGCTAGAGACGACGGCAAAGAATGGAGTAGAGTGGAGCTTCTTAGGTGAGATGCGCCAGGATTCGGAGCCGGCTTGAAATGTAAGGGGAAGTGGTAATTTTGTAGGGAATTTTGCCGCGGAGGTAGGGCTTTTGTGCTTCAGTTTTGCCGAGGATGCGGAATTTTGGGTTTTGTTTTGAGGTGGTGCGACGGTAGTGGAATATGGAAATGTAAATTGTCTCAGAGTTGACGTTTGTATACGTAGCTCTGACTTCTATAAATTAAATTTTCATTCTTTTGACTACAACATTTTTAAATAAGTATAATATCTTTTTTAAGTCGGAGAAGTGTACATTTGAAAAAGGAACTTTTTTGTAAGTGTGAATACGTAATCTTTGAGATTCATGAGAGATGTGGTAAAGCATGTAAGGATAGAAAAATTATTTTGAACTTCTTTATAATTTATATGTTACGTACAACATAACTAGGCCAAACACTAAACATTTTAATTTACTTTCTTTTAACATTTACATATTATGAAGATAGCTTGAAGTTTCACACATTAATACCATTGTATATTTTTTAATAAGTTATAGAAATAACATTTAAAAAACTATGTTTATGTAAAACGTGTAAATTAAGATGCACACATGTTTTTTAGAAAGATTAAATCCAGAATGCGTGTTTAAAATTAAAATGTTTTTAAAAGCATGGCTGTTACAAAGACAATGTTCATATGTACAAGATTAATGTGATATTTTACGAGGAAAGTCGCGAGCTTTCGTTACAGTTTTACGCCGCGTGTAATTTTCCCCAAGCGTGTAGTAAATGTCACTCAATTGTGAAATTAAAAACTCGCGTCTCTTCTCCGCTTTCCGCGAACGCATGTCGCAGCACAGCTGAGAGCAGTGAATGAGCAAAAACCATTGCTGAGTCACTTGAATGTATAAAGTGGGGTGGTGCGTTTCAAATTCTCTCCTATATCTGCATTAAATTTATTGCAGAGTTTGCATTTTAAATGACATGCATTAACTTATTTTTATGACGTATGTAAAATATTATAAAATGAAAGAATAATTTATGCTCAGACAATTTAATAATAATTATTCATATAAAATAAGTAAAATCGTAAGAGCAATTTGTATTAGTTTAAAGTATTCTTTTTGTTTATTTCGAGTAAAGAATAGCCTAAATTAAAAACGCTAACGTACAAGCTATATAATTTTATTACAAATATATTTATCAATGCGTAAAGAATTACGAAAATTGCTTTATAAATGATATTTAAAAATTGCGTATACGAGTGATCTCATAAAAGCAATTGAAATTTTTCCAGGTATAGGGACAGAGAATAACAATGTCTCCCACTTAGCAAAACGTATAAACTCCTTCTTTAATTCAAGAAAACATACGCAACACGAGATCACGACACAAGGAAGCAAGCAAGCAAGCGAGCGAGCAAGCAACTATCCACCCAGCGCACGACGAAATTTAATAGTTAATTAAGTTTGAGCAAAGCGAGCCCCGACTAGCCCTTTCCCCCATACATTGAAGGCGGAATGCAATTTTCAAATTCTGCGAAAACCCGACTCTCCCTTCCCCTCCCGGTATATACAAACGCCCGCATAGATTCGAATGAGGACGCATTCTCTGTGTCAGCATCTTCTCTCCCCTCTCTCTCTCTCTCTCTCTCTCTCTCTCTCTGGCTGAGTAAACTGCAAACTTGGGAGAGCTACGAGCTGCATTAGTGCATACGCGCCCGGCGCGGCGCTCGCATTCTTGAGTCTAACGTCCACACACACACATCCCGCCGCCCGGCCATTTAAATTTCTCTCGTTTCATGTAAGGAAAATTACGACGGTGCGGCCGGGGAAGGAGGAGGTAAGTTTAGGCGGGACGAGGGAGGAGGGATATCGGGGGAGGATTAACTGAGCGACTTCGGGAGGGGAATTTTTGAGGATATTAAAAGAAATTCTTCTTTTTTGGTGGAGGAAAATTTCTGAAATGGTTCTGTTCTTTGGAGAGATGTAAAGTTTTAAAAGCGTTTTTGAGTTAGGTGAAGTTTTCTCATGGAAAAATTATGCAGGATTGAAAGTTGAATTTAAATTTACATCGAATATACTAGATGGGATTTTGATTTTGAGTTTTCAGAAGTTTCTATGCACTTACTGAAAAAGGTTAGACCTTTGAAGATAGATTTTTGAAATATATAGAGTCGTTTGTATTAATATATGTTAATATACTAGCATATATTAACATAAATGTTAATATTCTTAAAAGGAATATAAATTATCAAATTATACTGAAAATATATTTATGGCTTTCCCGAATAATGATTTTATGAAGTTCATTAAAAATAAATTGTGATTTCGTCGAATTTTATATTTAAGTTATTTCTTTTGTGTAAAAATAGCAGGAGATTATTAATATGAAAGTATGATTAATAAACATAAGTTTTTATTATATTCGTTATGATACATAATATTTTAATTAATTTTAACACCAAATTATTCTAATACGTTCACTAGACTTATGGAACATATGTACCACTTCCCGAAGCAAGGACTTAATAAGTCCATATTAGTCCATACTTTTGATTGTGTTTTCGAATAAAAAGCAAGTATTGT
Source organism: Gastracanthus pulcherrimus (assembly GCA_949152435.1). Taxonomy (NCBI): domain Eukaryota; kingdom Metazoa; phylum Arthropoda; class Insecta; order Hymenoptera; family Pteromalidae; genus Gastracanthus; species Gastracanthus pulcherrimus. Next base: position 170,484,996 of record OX424574.1, on the reverse strand, counting down.
ATAAATTGATCCTGCGATCAATATTATATTTGATCCTTTAATCAGCAACTTAATTGTCCTTGCTATCGCTTATGTTTTAATGTAGTACTTAAATGCAAGCATTAAATCTTCTACATCTCCAAAAGCACGAAAAATATTTAAGTCATTATTTAGGAAGACCACATACACTATATATAAAAATATAACACGTTATGTTTATCTAAAACAAAAAAAATAACCTGAAAATACACTGTGAGAAAGGAAGTGTTATGAAAACAAATTGAATTTTGTTATGAGAAATCTAATTATATGTTAACTATTAACAAATCCTATTTGAAACACCGATATCTTAACAAATGTGCAGTAAAAATATTACTATAAATGAACTTAAAATAAAACTTTGATGCTGAATTAAGACATAATTAAAAGACAGAAAGATGAACTTATTTTCTTATACGTGCTCTGAATAGAAATCATCTCAATTTTATGTATTAAACGGAAATTTATTGTTGCACAAATATGATAAACAATGAATGATTTATTAACTACTAACAAATCATTTTCTTGGTTCAAAAAAATGCAAGAGAATAAATAATTTAGTAATTATAATGCGCACTTTTATTTCGCCATATCCCAGTCAACCATTTATTAATAGTTAATACATTTTATTAACAATAACAATTCCTTTCTCTCAGTGTAGTTTCTAAAAACACATCCGCAATTCCTCCCACCATACATGTACTCTCTCTCTCTTTCTCGTCTCGCAATCATAAGTCTTCGCACACCTACAGACTTTTCTCAAAGCGCTACCCGCGCCCGCCATGACCTATCGAATCACAAGCCACCGCAGTTGTTGCGACTACCTGTACGTATTGCTGCCTCGGCTCACGAAGAAAATGAAAAATAAAAGAAATCCACGAGAGCGAGCGAGCGAGCGAGTCTTTTGAGGGTTGTGCAGCAGCGGTGCACGGTGCTCGATGCCGGGGTGACACGTGACGATAACGTGACGCGACTGCTGCAGCCTAGCTGGTCTCGGCGTGCGCGCGCGCGCCCTCGGCCGGTCGCTCGGTCGGCGATGCCTTTGTGCCGCGAGCCCTGTAAGACCATTTGACGAGATCGCGTGCACGAAACGCATTTATAACGAGCGTGCCTCGTCCGTATTTTCCGTAATCCCTCCATCACTGCAACTTCCTTCGCTCGCTTCTTTCTTTCTCCTTTTTTTACGCTCGTTCGTTCCGCTTTCTCTCTCTCTCTATTTCTCTCTCTCTCTCTCTCTCTCTCTCTCTCTCGCTCGTTCTCTTTCTCTTTGGGAATTTTCAGCTTGGAAATTGCGACGATGATTGTTATTATATATATTTGAGCGTGAATTTGAGGATGTTATCTGATTAAAGGCATGAAGAATACTGGTCTAGATTAGATTTATAATTATGTAATGTTAACTAGATAAAAATATGTGTAGGTATCGTAATATATTTATAAGTATAATTTAATTTGCTTATAAATCATTGTAAGTATATTAACGTAAATTTTGATTATGTCTGAATAATAATTCCGTCTATTTTCAACTTTCTTTTTTAGAGGAAGATAATATCTAGAAGATAATGCTGAAATTGATATCTCTGGTTTAAAACAAAGAATTATTATCTACTTTAATAACTTAACTATACAAATTGTTCATTTATGTACAAATGTTTTTTTCAGATCTCTGCAACAAAACTGTATCATGCGCATGTAACCATAACTTTTTCACAAAAAATTAGGCCTTTTGTTAATTATTTTAATGTTTCCAGGTGAAAATTGTCTAAAATTGATAAAAATCCTATGTTGTATAGTTAATAGGATTAGATAGAGCATTCTCATTAGTCTAAATGTATATCCAAACAATTCGAAATTTTTGTGTAGAGCTACAAATAGATCTGCCCACAAAGCAAATATCTATGTACTTCGCTACCTTTTTATCAAGATATATATCAATTTGTGAATTCTAAAGAATTATCATCGCAAATCACAAACCCCCATGAACATGAATAATACTCCGCACTCAGCGCGCAATAGCAGTCCGCGCTCGACACGCGCAACTCGCGCACACGACGTCGCCATCGAATCGCTCTCTCCTTCTTCGCGCCACTCAAGTAGTAACACTCGCCGTTCGATCATCCAACCTATGCCACACCACGTCCACATCGCAGCAGCAGCAACCAGAGTAGCACACTAGTTCCATCATCCTTCCAAGAAAGCACCAGCTCCTATACGAGTATAGTTCGCTCGGTCTCTCTCTCTCGCTTCCGCGCGCAATAACGGAGATTGGCTCGGCGCGTCGCCCTTATCGGCCACTCTCTACTATCTCTATCTCTCACTCGCTCGCAGAGTTGTTTTTTTAATTACGCCACCGCTGCCGTTGCGCGGCGCTAACTCAATTGTACGCTCGACTCTCTCTCTCTCTCACTATAGCCAGCTACGAAGAGAGAGAAAGAGAGAGAGAGAGAGAGAGAGAGAGAGAGAGAGAGAGAGAGAGAAGAAAGAGAGGGGAGAAAAGGTCGCGAGCGAGAGACAGGTTTTCGTGGTGTATATAAGCGCGGGCGAGGCTATGAAACTGCGCTATTTGCATTTTATTGTTTAATATAAGTTTATGCTTCCACCCAGGCTGTCGTCGTCGTCTGCCTGGGTCTATACTCTATACCGTGTGCGGGGGACTTGAGCGAGACGCGACATCGTCGACTTCCGAGCCGGCTCTCTCGGATTTTGCATTCACCTACGACGGACTATTAAATGGGAGGGTTGTATTCTTTTTTTTAGTAACCGCGGATGCGCTGTTCCGAGAAAATGAGACTGATGTTTTGGTGGGGTTTATGAGAGTGCGCAGCTTGTAAACTCGCGAATGCACGGTTTATTGATGCGGTTACTTGCGATATTGTGGACTTCCGACGAAGGGGTTATAATAAGAAATATTAAAGTACAAATATTTGTTATTTAGGTACTGTTTGGATTGATGATAGTTGCAAAAAATTGACAGATTGCTTATGAAGTATGGATGACTAAAGCACTGCTGTTCTACTTGATTAATTGAGGGAAAACCGATTGGCAAGAGTACTTTAACACTGTTATGGCCAATATAATTTCAGGAACTGCGTGGAATAGAGACACAACCTTTGTTTATTACTACAATAAGCTGTAATAATTATAATTGTATTATTCCCAAATAAATATTAATAATCGTAAGCAAAACTTTTTTAACTGTAGATGAATACTGAAGAAATTAGAACATATTAAAAAATTGCTAGCTTCCAATCCACGCAAACCCTTATTCTTTATATATTGTACTATATTATACCACATTTTGAATTCTGAATAGAAAAGTACTGCATCATTCAGCTTCAGCAAGCTTGCACTGACCCATCTATCGACATAGCGTACATCATCCAATAATAATTAGATGACGCAATTGTCGAAATGAATTTCTCTACAGTGCATCAGGAACCGCAGTCGGCCAGGGAATCTCGCCACTACCACCTAACAGCTTACAGGAAGACGCGAATCTCGACCCTAAGCGCGCTGCTTCTCCTCGCTCCGCACCAGCGGCAGCACTTACGCCGTAGCGCTGCCAAGCGCTGCTAAAACCGGCAAGGAGGGGGCGGACAATGGCAGCTAAAAGCAGCGTACACTCGCTGCTGCTGCTGTTACTGCCCAGCTGAGCCCGACAACAGAGGAGCTGCGAGGAAAGAAAGAAAGCGTACGAGTGACACGCATTTGCATCTCGCGCTTTTTCATACAGAAGCTTTGCCTTCCAGAGTGAGTGGCGTTCTTTTAGCTTTAGCACGGGCTGGGCTCTCTTGTAAGCGACGACGAGCCGTCGCTTTGGATTTTCTTTCAGGGCTCAGGTGTGTGTACGTAAAACCATAGTTTTTGCTAACGTGTTTGTTGTGAAGTAATGAAATAAATTAAACTTTTACAGTTGTTAACTTATGGATCATGTCTACTTAGCAGACCAAAAAAGCGTGATGTTTTTTTACGAAATTAAAATTAATTGGTAAAAAATAAATATACTTTGAAAATCACAAAATTTTGTCCAAAATGAAATGTTTAAAAACTAAATTAGCTTTAGGATGTTTTACAAATTTCAAATGTATAGATTTATTTTTAATGAAAGTAAAATTTGATCAAACTCACTGATTGCTCGCAATATTAAGGGGGATCCCTACCATTTTATCTAAAATTCACCTTGCTTATCGAATTTTTCTAAATTTTCACATGTTAATATAACCAAAAATGAAAGTATTTTAAAAAATTTATTATATATACAATACAGAATTTTGTATACAGTCTAGAAAAATCCCTACTTACTTTTTATACCATTTTAAAACATTTTTACATCCTCATCAAAATTAAATACAAGTATTCTCTGAATTTGAAATAGTGAGTAGTCACTATTTGGCAGTGAAAATTCACTATTTTGTAGTTACAAGTATACCATCACATTGGAAACTGTATACTTATAACTAAAAATTAGTGAGTTTTTACTATTTCATATTTAGATAGTAACCGTAATTAAAAATGATATAATTTTATTTACATACAAAAACAGCGTTCTTACGTAATTTATAGCTTCTTTTCATAAATAATTAATTTCACTTGATCTAGCTTAATATACATCATCTTGGCGATGCACACATTTCTTCATAATGCTAAAAAGAATATGTTAAATTAATTTCAAAAAGTTTCCACAAAAGCTAATGCACTTGAAATGTTTTGAATAAAGAAAAACAATAATTGCAGAAAAAGCTGTTTTTTTCAAAAACAAAGTACATTTACTTTAATGTATTCTCATACTTTAAAACGTCATTTTCAAACTGAAAATTAATAAAAATCAAAAATGCCATGCGTTTCTGTGTTAAAAAAGGTTTGGAAAACCGAAGATAGAAATAAAAAAAATCGATTTTTTAGTCAAAAAATGGTAGGGATCCTCCTTATCGTAAGAAAAGTAGTCAAAGGTCCACGCATCAAATCAAATATTGTTCTCATGAAGTTCCGACAAAAATCAGCGTCGCGAACTCTCCACCTTTGACAAGTTATCGCAACCACCACCACCATCACCATCGCCATATCCAACTAGCGAGCTATCCTCTTGCCTCATTACGACATTTCCACACGAGCCACGGTAAATCGGCGGGAAATTCAAATCGAGATTACTCGTCGGCGACTTGTTAAGTCCGCTCGCTCCATTTTGTCCCAACCCCGTAGCACGCATCGCGCTCTACACCCTTACCACCCAGTCGTGTCGAATCCAGAACGCTCTTGCACTCTCGCCTCTCCCTTGTTACGCTATCCTCTATTAGCCCCACGAGCGTGCGCGAGAACGAGACGGAGAGTCGCCCTCGGCAGGAATGTAAATGGCCGCCTTATCTGCGCAGCGCCCGGCCTCGTTACCTTTCGCGCCTCCTCGGACTGCAGCAGCAGCAGCGGCAGCTCAGACACACGATATCCTCCATTTCTAGAGCCGATCGAATCGCCGCGGCAGCCAACGGCCCGGAAGAACGGCCCGTGCCCGCGCTAATATCACCCGCGCGGAGGTAGACACTTTTCTCGGCGAGGTGGCGCGGCGATAACCCTTTGAGTCTGCTGGAGTGGAAAGCGCCTTTTCCGGGATGTGGTTCGTGGGAGGGATGGAGGTTGGCTTGACCATTTGTCAGAGGAATTCTAAAGCCGTAGGGATGTACACATGTGTAACTGTGTTTCGGAAGTGTGGAGCTTTGGTCTTGTTGAGTTTGAGGATAATTAATTTTTATTGTTGTTTTTAAATTTAGTGGAATAGGTTTAATGGAAAATTAAAGTTTTTAGGTATATCGAAGATTTGTACGGAATTGTTAGTTTTTATTTACGTGCAGTTGATCAGATTAAGTTGCAAATATAAAATAAAATTTTTTGATATATTTTTGATTACTGAAATTCAGTAAGATAAAAAGCTCAATTATTATTATCTAACCAGATTTATAAGCAAAAACACTCATATATTTATTGAATAATTACTTAACTATAGTTATGACTGATAAGTATCTCAAAAGTTAGTCTCAGTTCCAACTGGTCAGATTATAGAGAAAGTATTATTTCCGATTTAACTATCTCGTTGGGTAACCATTGCAAACATCTAAATTTTACGTAGTATCGAAAAGGAAAGTAAACCGTAACAATTTTGTGCAAATTACTCATTTAAAAAAGGAACGTGTAATATATTGCATAAAACATTTTTCGTTACAAAAATAAAAATACAAATAAAAATGAACATAAAAGATAACTTTTATTATCTCGAAAAGAATGTACAGTAAATAAATGCACATAATTATCAGACATTCAAGAAACATCGAAACAGTTCCAAGTGACTTTTTTCTACACAAAATAGCCATTACCATATTCAAGAAACGTTCCGAAAATCGCTATTGTTTGTTGTGCTAGCTGCATATCTCGCATCGCTCGGTATATCCCCTAAGAAAATTCAAAATTCAGCCAACGCAAACTTTTCCAATTCCTTTAATATCTGCTCGCGTACGCTCGGCATGAATTTTCCAGCAGCAGCTATCAGAAAATGTTTGCAACTGCGCGCAGCGGCAATCTTACAATACCGCCTTTCGAACCTTTTCCCCCGGTCTCGACTTTACGAGCGCGCAGTTCGCTAAATTTTTCAAGATAAGCTACTTTTCGAACTACTCGCCTAACCTTTAATATCCGAGATTAATTTTTTATACGACGATATCGCGGATGGAAATGCAGAGCGTATCCGGAGTCACTTAAATATCACCAGCTTGCTCCTGACACGTAAGATATTGTAATGCGATGCAGCTTCCGTGCCTTATTTCCCTCTCCACCAATAGGTTAAACTACATACACTCGTATACGTGCACATGCGCGACGCCCGATGCATATTTGGATTATTTCCCGAGAAAAATTGCGCGTGCGGGAGAACGCCGCAACAAGCGACGATCGAATAAATTTCCCGACAAGCGCGAACCAGCCTCATAATTGGATACAATTTTCCCCCCGTCCTAACCGAATTAAACGAGCGTCGCGCGTGTTTGTCTTGCCGTCGCCTCGCCTTCCCCGGAACAAACGTACCCGAATTCCCACCCAGCCTTCTTCATCCTCTCCAACGTCGCAGAGCGCGTAAACTTTCCTAAATAAGTCGAATATAAAATTTTCCCCGAGAATAAAGAGAGCGGCGGCATTTGCGCGCCTCGAGAAAATGGATTTTCCGTACGACCTGCAGCGGCATCGGCAGCGTAATTATCTCCTTAGCCGTGAGGGAAAATCCCGGAGTAGTGACGCGAGAGAAAGAGAGCGAGAGAGAAAGACGCGCGCGAAGCACGGCGCCAAGATACAAGTTTCCATTTCTACGCTCGCCAGTTAAATTCTTTCGGCGAGAAGCCGAGCGCCGCACGGAGCGGAAGGCAGAGGGGAAGGAAGGCTCCTACGTAGCCGGCATCTCAAGAAGTTATTCATTGGTCTTTTCACTCACTTCTTTGGCCATTACGTGCCGAAACTACTGCCTGCGAGGTTTACTGCTGCTGCTGCTCGGGTTCGCTCGCCGGGCTAATTCCGTTGCCGTGAATAGCGATGCGCGCTGAATAAAGAGAGAGAGAGGAAGAGAGAGAGAGAGTGTAGGTGTAGGTTGCGTAGCTGTGTAGCTTCGGAAAGGGGAGGATGAATTAAGGGAATGGAGAGGGAGGATAATCTCGGAATCGCCTCGAAGATTTCACTGTCGTCTTCGTCGTTGCCGCGGTGGCTTGGAAAAGGGTAGAGGAGAGTGAGATTCTGGGTGTGTGTGTGAGTCGCGGATCGACGCCCGGTTTTACTACTGCGTAGTCGTCCTGCCCCCACCCGGGAAGAGAGTTAAGCGTCCGTAAAGCTAAGCAGTTACGTGTTTAACGGGGAGGTTATTAGCTTTATTTAGTGCGCTGAATACAAACGATCAACAAGTAAGCCCATCTGCGAGCGATTTTAAGTGCCGCGTAGCTCGCAGGGTTGTGTTCGATGTTTCGCGAAATTCAAGGTTTGTTTTTTTTAAGTTCTTTTTTTTCGAGATGGGTATTTTGTGCCGAGTTCCTTTCTGTTCGTTTTAGATTCCAAGATATAAAGATTTAGGTTTAAATAGTTTATCGAATTGAGAAATGTGATTTTAAGACGCTGATTACAATGGTTTAAATATTTTAATAATAACCAGGCAATATTATCTTGCTCACTCGTGTTTCTTAAGATTGTTTAAAAAATTGTGTGTATAATGCGAAATATGTAATTCATAATTAGAACTAAATATTCTATAATATAAAATAATAATTTGAAAATACTCATCAGTTCTGGTTTACTTCCGGTTACATTTGATTCGCTTCAGGTTACTATCGTTTTAATTTTTATTTTAGTCACAGTTTACTTCCGGGTTAAATGATGTAACATATCGCGTTATAATGGTAATAAAGAAAAGAAAAGATTGTAACAGAGACGCGATAAAACTGGTAGACCACGATTATAAGTTTTAACATTAGTTTAACAGAAAATTATATCTAATATAATTCGAATCGCTTCCGGTTTGCTAAGGGTTACTTTTGGTTCACTGTCAAACCATCTTTATGTTCAGGTAGGAGGTAAAAACGCGTATGTGAAGAAATAAAAAAGAATAATATAGGGGAGACCGGGGCAAAGTGAGCTTGAAAAAGTTTGTTGATCGAAATAAAGAATATGTATGAATTAAAGATATTGCAATTAGTTTCAAACTGTACTTCAGATTTTCATTAATTATACCTAAAAGTTTTAACCTCTTAAATTAAATAGAACCACTTTTAATTTTGAATATAATAAAAAAATCCATAATTAAATTTCCATAAAAATATTAAAATAATGTTTTTATGGAAATTTAATTATGGATTTTTTTATTATATTCAAAATTATATAATTAATTTTCTTTTAAATATATGTTTTTAAAATAATGTTTTTATGGAAATTTAATTATGGATTTTTTTATTATATTCAAAATTAAAAGTGGTTCTATTTAATTTAAGAGGTTAAAACTTTTAGGTATAATTAATGAAAATCTGAAGTACAGTTTGAAAATAATTGCAATATCTTCAATTCATACGTATTATATAATTAATTTTCTTTTAAATATATGTTTTTAAAATAATGTTTTTAACACATTTGTACATGCTAAACACATGTATAAAACCAAATCAACGAAAATTTCATAGAAATTAAAAAATACGGTGCTTGTTTAATTCGGACTAATTCACATTCTAAACATTTTTTGAACATTAAAGTTCAAAACACTGAGAGAAAATCAAAACGCTCTCTTTACCCCAAGGCTCACTTTACCCCGGTCTCCCCTAATGCAATACTAATGTCGAATGGTGAGCCAGACCGACCGCACAACAACACGAATTTACACTGATTAACATAATAAGAAGAAGAATGTTATATTACTTTTTAAAAACTGTGAATATAAATTCAGAAACAACATTTCAGCAATAAAGCAGCTTCTGTTCTGCACAAGTTAAACACGATTCGCGCTAAAATATACACGAATAATCTCGCTTCTCCTAAAAACACATCCTACGCAAACAATTTTCTTGCGAAACATATTCAAATCCCACCACGCCACTGCATCCCGCCTCTTTTTCCCATCCACCATACATCCGCGTACCCCCATCCTTCCTATCGCCAGCGCTAAATACCTCGCCGATCCCCCGTGCATAAAACAAGCGCCGCGCTCGCGATGCCTTCCCCTGCATCTGACGCCTCTCTTATACCCGTGCCTATACCGCGCACCGGCGCGCAAGATTAATGGTCCGCGCACTCGACCTGCTACTCTCCCGGGCACCAGAGGCCGTCAAACCTCTTGCGTCCACCGAAATATCCAATTTCAATATCTACATAAGCACGCGCGCCGACGGCGGCAGCTAAATTGCAGCAGGCCACCGCCGTGCCGCCGCGTATTACGACGTCCTCGAGCAGAATTCACCCTGCGTGAGTATACATATATATATAACCACCTAAACGCTCCGGTCCGAACGCGTGGCGGCGGCGTCGTTAACGCTGCGTGCAGGCGACGTTTCTGCTGCGAATATAAAGCCCCCGGCTGCTCGCGGTGACAACGACACCATCGTCTTGGCTCGCCCCCCGGAAATGTGCGAGTGTGTGCGTTTACTTAAGCCTCTCCGCGCAAGGGTGTATAAACTGCAGCGGAGTATTTCGCGGCGCCGCGTTTTCCTCGTAAAACGGTCAAGACGGGGGACCTCGCATAACTGCGGGGGGAGGATCAAGCGTCGCGCGAGGGCAGTTTGTGCCTCAAGTGCCGCGAGCTCGCGAGCGAAACTCTCGCGTGGCTGCTGGAAAGCGAGCTATACGTCAGGTGGGAAGTGCTCACCTCGAGAAATGGATATAAGCGGGGAATGTTGTTCTCTAGCGTGGGGGGGGGGGGACTATTATCAGGGCGTTTTGGTAAAAGCCGGGACTTGATATTATTGCGAGGTGGGGGTGTGCTGCTGGCGAGGAGAGTCGTAATAGTTGGAGAGCCGCGAATTGCGCAAGTTTAGGAGTGCAAGCCGCGGTCGGCGAGAACGAGAGGACGGGTGGAGAATGATATGCGGAGTGTGGGAGAGCGTTGCGGTTGGATTTGTCAGGGAAGTGGTTCTTGGAGCGTTTTATTTTTTTTGGGGGCAGATTTGGCGAGGTTGCGGAGCTGGTCTTGAGTTTATTTTACTGTTTGATGTTATTTAAGATTTTTATTTTTAGAAACTTACTTCTCAATGTTTCATTAACAATATTTAAAAATGTTTGCTTCAACTTAACAATTATTTCACTTTTTATAAATAATTTTTAAGTTGAAAGAAACATTTCTAAATTTTATTAATAAAAATTAGAATAATATATTTATTGTCGTACCATTACAAAAAGGAAGCCTACTATTATCAAAAGTACACCTGAAAATTTTTAGTACAATAGAAACTCGCATTCATAATTTTAGTTAATTACTGCTTAATTTTAGGCTAATCTGTTCTTGAAAAATTCATGATCTTTGGTATAACCAAAAGTATCCTGTAGAAAATTGGTGTGGAAAAGTGATTATCTGATAAATTATTGTTCGGCCTTTTGAAGCGTCATTTTGATTAACAGATACGTAGCCATATTTTGTGTTGTTTATTTTTTTTAATGATAAGTTTCTAAAAAAAATATAATAATTTTAATAGCTTTACAAAAATGCAAACAAATAAAGCGATGGACGCAATACTTGCCAATATACGTTCGAAATACTTCATTTATTTATTTAGCAAAATAATTCTTTCTTAAGTATCGGGAAACACTAACAAACAAATGAATTTTCCTCCCTATTGTTCAAAATTGAAATTAAAAATATTTAAAAAATAAAACAACGAAACTACGTAATAAGTTTCTAACATCTCATCCTCGTACCTTGCTCTTCATTACCGCTGCCACGTTGCATCGTGCAACCACTCCAGCACGCCGCAGAATTTAATTCCGAAAAACCCGTTAGAGCGTGGAACGGATCGCGAGAGCGGAGGGTGGGGAGAATCATCGCGGGTGCTCGTCTTTCTTTTTTCCTCTCTCATCTCTTCCTTCATTTGTCAAGTCGTCGGGCGCCGGCGTTGCCGAGAGCGCGGGGGGCGCCAGCGCCGCGCCGCGTTGATTAGGCCCGAATAACCGTTAGCCTCGGTACAGCGCGATGTACGGTATATAGCAGTGCGCGGCAGAGCTGACCGGCACAGCAGCAGTGGCTCCAAGTAGGTGTCTGTGTGTGTGTGTGTATAGGTGGTCGTTGTCTGGCGCCATTAATCACGCGGGAATAATTAACAGAAGACAGGCGCCTAATTAGAAAGTTATCGCCTCCCGATGTCTCGCGCCTATATTTAGTTTGATAGAGCGCTGACGGGTTGGAGGGAGGGAGGGAGGGTGCCGAGTGCACGGCCTCCTGGTGTGGATGGATTCGATCGACTGGAGGTGGTCGATAGCCGACGTCGACGCTGCATTTTTAATATGGGGTGGTTATTAAACTTCGTCACTTCTGGGTTTCTGTCGCCTGCGATTTATCATTTCAAGAGTGTTATCAGTAAGGAAGAAAAATAAAGTTATAAAGGTAATGCGATGGATATGGAATATTTTATTATTGTATAGGCAATATATGACCTAGAAAAATATGTTTACGCCCATGAGGAGTAGCTTGATTTATTCATATATTTCTTTATTTCTCAGAATGATAAAGGGATGCTTATGTCAAAATACGAAGTGAAATTGAATAAGTGAAATTCAACTTGAAATGATGAATTTGTAATATCAATCAATAGTAGTATAATTAACTGATTATACTACAAAACATCCCTTTTTCTCATCATCTAAATTTTTATAATATATGGACCTGACTATGCACGTCTTATGTTTTAGTAGCGCCGGAACGTAACTGGAGAGTTCTTATTTTTATTTTAAACTACCTATTTAGTTTTTTTTATTATAGAAATAATCTTATGCCAATTGAAAAATGAAATTATCGATATTTTTCGAATGATAAAATATGACTGTTTTTAGATTATATTATAGAATAAATTTCGTTACACACTAATGTACAATTAATTTCTAACATAAATGGAACTATCCGAAATTGTTCACTAATGAAATTTAATTTCAGTACGTAATTTTTCTTCTATAAATTTAGAGAAAAAAGTAATTTAATTTAATTGATCAAAATAGATTTTACAAAAATGCTCTTACTTCTCAAAATTCCAGAAGTATGAATCAACTCAGCATCCTTAACCCGAGTCCTCCTCAACGCCCGCGAAACAGTAGCGCATCACCCAGCCATCCATCCAGTTACCCAGCCAACACCTCTCACCATACATCATTCCTCCTAATAGCCGTGCAATTACAAGTGGACAGCAGCGGTGGCGGTCGGTGCAGTCGTAGCAGCGCAATAGCCCGGTGATCAGCGAGTAAGGCGCACGTAATACGCCAGCGTACCCTACCCCCGTAGCCATCGATCCGGATTCGATCCCAGGATCTCGCCTACCTCTGCCTCCTTGTCCGGCCTCTCGAGCCCCGGAGGGGGACTTAGCGAGAGAATCCCTCCTCCTCACCTAAGTGAATCCACAGGCCCCGGTCATTGGGCGCGCGTAATTAGCGAGTCGCCTAAATCACGGCAGTATAGACAGCTGCTACCGCTGCTGCTGCAGCGCAATGCGCACCGCCTGCGGGTACCGGGATGTTCCGCGACCCGCTCGTTATATACACCTCTCTCTCTCTCTTGCCTACGGTACAACGGCGGAACGTGAAAGGAGAGAACGAGAGAGATGGACATAGCGAGAGCGAGAGAGAACTTGGCGCCTCAATGTGCATTGATTGGACAATGCCCGGTATTCAGCGCTCGCTCGCCACTGTGTTTCCGCGGACTCGTCGTCGTCCCGCGGAATCCCCCTCGTCTTCGCCTCTGCTGCACGCGCCACTGGCTATATACCTCTCTGCGGCGCATTTTCTCTCCTGCACGGGGAGAGAATTCTCGCTCGCCTCGTGCTGGAGAATTCGAATTCGCGCGGTGCGACGCCGCGACACCTGCCGGTATAGGCACAGTGGGCGTATATAGCAAGCGCGCGCGCGTCTCTAATGAACGAGAGCTCGCGGGCCGACACCGAAGCCGAAGCCGATGCCGATGCCGCGATGACGATGGTGGTTGCGCGCAGCGATTGCTGGTCGGCGCTGTGCGCTCGGTCGAGCGACCGCAGCAGAGGAGGATCGAGACAGGGAGAAATGGCGGGGGTTTAATGCGAAATTATTGCAATCTCGCTCGCGAAACGCTCCGGATGACCGTTCGAACGATTAAGCTTTATCCGTGGAGATGGTGGGAGAGGGTTGCTGCACTTTGGTTCGACACGCTTGTTGCTTGTTTGGTGTTGGGTAAAGTGTTTTTGCCAAAGACTTTAAGATATGAATTGTGTAAATAATGGGAAATATGGCTAATTGTTAGAGGATATGTGATTTAGCAAATAGATGTTTTGTTGAAATTTAAAAATTACGTGCTAATTATATATAGCATTCTATCTATCTATAGTAGTCATCAGTCTGGTCCACTGTTTCTATAGTAATATACTACTTCTCATACACTTTTATACCCTTAATTAATTCTAAAAAGGTTCACTAGTAAATCAGAAGCCAACCGGAGAATATCGAAAAAGTAGTATTTTATTAAACTTTTGTTAACTTTTATTGTCTTCGTCGACCTGTTTTACAGAGTTTAGTTTTTTTTTTTTTTCACTTTTATTTTTACGGTTTGGCTGTTTTAAAAATCATTTTACATTACAAATTATAAAATATGTACTTTGTTTTGTGTATTATTTTCTGTTACACGCGCAACATTTTATGCAATTGTGATTGAAAATTAAGGGAGCATCAGTGAACGATAAATTTCAGGAGAGTATCACACATTTCGGTCAGGGATTTGGACGAAGCTTTGGGAACATAATTTTTTCTGGTATCAAGACATGAAACCCCGTACTCAAATGAGTGAAACTCTTCCTGTCTTCGTAAACAATATAAACGGTACGAATAGCAGTTTAATATTTATTTGAATCACAATAATGTAAATAAAGCAAATCTAACGATACAAAGATAATATATTAAATAGTTTGCTATAATGTATAAAAAAAATTGAAAACATCATCAACTTAGTTACACTCTTACAAAATACATCAAAACTTACGTAATTTTATACGTTGATTCATACATTATTCCCTGTATTGTAAAACTTATCTCCAACGCACCATTCACGCGATCCCTCCACCAAGCTAACGGTATTTACGTTAGCGCGAATGGAATATCTCAGCTGAAAAATACCATACCGAAGTACTAGCTCCAGAACAAAGTCGTCGTCGTCGTCGTTGTCGAGCGCAGAATTGTAAACAACGTAAAGAAAATGCTCCGCGACTTGTCTCTCTCTCTCTCTCTCTCTCTCTCTCTCTCTCTCTCTCTCTCTCTCTCTCTCTCTCTCTCTCTCTCTCTCTCTCTCTCTCTATCTCTCTTTCCCTCGCCGCAGCGAAGACTTTGTTCGACGTTTGCGAAGCAATAGTTTCGCCTCCGCGCGCGCGCGCTGCACGGAAAGTCAATAAATTCGAGAGGAGGTCGTCGTCGTCCTCGTCGTCGTAGTCGCGAGGTGTGTGCACTGTGCGCGCAGACCGACTATCGCAGAAACAATATATAAATCCGCGCCCCCGTCCGTATATCAAGTTTTATGGCCGCAAGCGCGCGCGCGCAGTTATTTACGCAAAGGGCCAGAAAAATGCGACGCGACGAGGGGAACGAACGTACGAGTGTGTTGTCACGCATGGGGTATGGGACCAGGATTGTCCCGACAGCAATGATAATTTATATGGGGTTGTAATGTATATAATCATGATGTTGTGATTTAGTTGAAAAGATGACTGCTCGATAGATATCTTGAAATTTTAGTTACGATGTGTATGAATTAAATTTCAGTTTGTAAATGATAAATTTAATCACGTCGTACGCTCAAATTCATTACTCATTTACTTGAAGTTCCAAATTAATTTAAGTACAAATAAGTAGTTAAATATATATTTCAAGATACGAGTATGTATAACAATGCATTAGAATGTGCATGAATTACTTATCGAGACACAAATATATATGTACGAAAATTTATAAAAATATGGTTGATTTTTTAGTAAGTATATCCATTTTTGGTTACTATTTATTGAAATTATCGATCATAGTACAAACAAATATTCAGAGACAAGATTGGAAAAAAATGTCAATAATAACTAAAAATGGCAATCACTTGTTTGAAAATTTGTATGCGACAAAATAAAGTGATAGAATTTTTATCAGCGGTTAGAATAAAACGATATTGTTGTTCTACACTAGAAAAAATTTAACTATAAAAGAGTTTGTACAATTGATCAAATGTCAAAGAGCTCTTTGATTATTGCATTTTATCCAAGTTAAGCCAGACGAGTATTGAATCGATGGTTTCTTGATTGATGAGTATTTTTTTTCTAGTACAGTAAAACGTTAAACTGACGTGATAGACAATTTTTTTTTCTGATTGAAAAGTTAAATCCATGATTCTACGCTAATCAATTTAATCGTGAAAAATATGTGGTCCATGTACACATTTAGAAATAGAAATTATTGATGTAAACAATTTAGTATGCGTTCAAGCTATCATTCTATCCTTATTCAACAAATAAAATAACCTTATATAGTCAATCTTTTAATTACGATTTATCAAAGTATTAAAACCACAAGTACACGATCGATACGAGCAACAGCCGCAGCGAGTAATAAAGCAGTCTTCGCGGAGAAAACGATAAAACCCCTTTACAAAAAACAAGGAAAATCCAACCAAGCCTCTTCAAAGCGACCGACGACGAATTGTTATTTCAGGCTGCGAAAACCGGCCAAGAATTAGCAAAGTAATTAAGAGTCCGGAAATGAGGTAAAAGAAAGTCGGCAGAGCTTATATACACCGCGCGCGCGGAACTTATTCCCGACTTGCCGAGAAAAGCAAGCGAACCCTGTACAGTCAAACTCCCCACCCGCTGCTCCCCAACGACGACGACGACGACTTCTTTTCCGTTCGAGAGCGCCCGAGAGCTCCGTCTTAAAAGAGCTGAGAGGCGGAGGGGGAAATCCTCGGTCGTCGCGGAATTCTCGAAGGAAAAAAAAAGAGAGGCGTCCGCCTAACGAGAGGGAGAGAGAGAGACTCAGCGCAGCAACGGTAGTATGGATCGCGAGCCGCTGCTGCTGTTGGATTTGTGCAGCTAATTACACCGTTATCGCTCTCGTTATCGTCGGGATTCAAACTCTCTCTCTCTCTCTTTCTCGCATCAAACAAACTTTGCGTGAGCGCACGAGCGGCTGGATAAATGAATCGCGAGGCTTTGAATCAAGATTCGTTAGATCCGCGCTGGAGGAGAGTCGCGCGACTTGGTGGAGTCGATCTTTAATCACGGATTGTGTGCGTAAGGGAAAAGATAAATAGTTAATGCCCGCGCGTGTGCGCGACTGTGTGTCGCCGGGTGGAGAAGTTTCGAGAAAGCTCCGGGAGTTTTGTAAAATTTCGAAAAGTAGGTCGTTGCTTGGTATTTTGTATTTTTCTTGTGGAATGCTAGAGTTTTATTGAGGTTGCATAATCTTTGTGCAATAAGTTTGTGATAGTTTGTACTGCCGGTATTAGTTTATTTGATATTGAGAACGTATAAACTTTGCTTTCGTGTATTATTAGTAATGTTGTTGATAGAACAGATTTTATTAAGTATTTACACGGATTTTCATAAAATAAACTTAAAAACTAGATGTTTCTACGTAAAATAGACGCGATAATCATTTGCGCTTATACATATTTACATACAACTATAAGCTTACTCACATATCCGTATGTACAGTATTTACTTGTCTTTTTTTATATTTGAACATAATATTACAAAAAAACAGATTCAACGATGTTTAACTTCACGTAAGCTTATACTTAACTATGATACAATATACTTTTTATCACTAACACATTAGTAAGCATAATTTTTTCTTTTAAATTCTTATTGGTTTATATGCAACCTTTTTAATTAATTGGTTTATGTTGTGGGACTTTAATAAAAAAATCCTAGTGGTTCTTTTAAGGTATTCTTGAATAATATCTATATTTAATTATTTATGAATTTTTATCGTGTGTATACATTTGTATGGATTTCGTTTTAGAGCATATGAATATAGCCAAACAAACAGCGGCTTTCCGACCAATCTAGTACTTTACTACGGAAACACTTCGCTTCGTAAACACAGGTTGCAGTTATTTTTTATTCGTGTTTCAATCAATTCAAACGTTTTGAGTGAAAAGTGGTAGGAATTTAATTTATTTATTTGGTTGTAAACATCTTTTTATGAAAAAAAATTTATAATTCATATATTTTACGAATACACGTAGTTAATACTTTTTTAGATTATACTAACAATGTTGTTGCTCCATTGATCGTTCCTATCAAAAGTTAATAAATTCATAATATTTTACTTTTAACAAGTAACAAATAATTTCAAACCTTGAAGTAAATATTGCCTGTTTAAACTAAAGGCACGTTTGTTTTATACTAATGAATATAAACTGATAAAATTATATACGTTTTGTACTGCTTTGGTTTTTTATGATCACCTTATAACCTAGATTCAGAACGTTTTTAATTTTTTTTTCATGAAATCCTATATGAAGTATACAAAATATTCACATTCACGTATATAAAAGCTGACACTAGTAATCAAGTAGTTAAAACATTCCTTTCACGACACACTTCACAGCGAGAGCAACCTTATACACACCAAACTTATCATCAACTCCCACCGTAATGCTCAGCAACAGCTCACTCACCACCTCGATAATACCACCACCAGCGCTACTCCGGATAATCGAGAAAACAGAGTCTCTCTTCGCGAAACGCCGACGACCTCGACGTACGGCCACGTCGGAGACATCTGGTGCGGCCTCTTTGTCTCACGGCCAAGACACGCCTACAGCGCGAGACCTCCTCGCCACGAGCCAACGTCCGCGACTTAATAGCCACTTGCTCAATCTTATCGAGGAAAGCAAAAGAAATAGAGGAGGGTGGGGGGGAAGAGGGTCATGGGCGTTACCTCGGAGCACGATAATTCTTTCGCTGGATGTCAATTTGCACGGGTTTGGAGGAAAACAAGCGAGGTCGTAATGCGCGAGGATGCTTTTCTGGGGACACTGGATTTTTCGGGGAAATGTGAGTTATGTGTATTTTCTTAGCTGCGATTGGTGGATTGTTTTTTGGGGTTACACTGGATTTTAATTTGCAATGGGTGCAGACATTAGTTTGACCTTTATTTAGAAAGTATTAATTTATCAGTAGACAACAAAATAAAGCGGTGAGAGAAATTTAAAAATGTAAGTGACTACATTTTTACTAAATGCGGGTTGGAAATTCGATGTTTTTTGGTAACGGTTGAAATTAATACTTGAGTATCATTAAATAATAAGTAATCGATCTTGCAGTTAACTTCTTTTTCAAATTGTCTATTTTTATAAAATGTATGGAAACAAATGCTCAAAGTAAAGTTGATAGTAGTTAAATTTCAAGTATATGTATATACTGTATGTCATGTGTTGAACTTCCGAAATACATCAAAAGTGCATTTCTTCATAATTATACTCTCAAATTGTTTGAACAAAGCTAAGAATTCTAATCCGTCAGTCAAGAGCAGCAGTTGCATAAATAAAACGCCCTGTGAAATTGAAGTAGTGAAAAATTTATCAATTTGATAAGAGTTTTATGTTTATAGAAAATGCGAATTAATGAATATTCACCGAGTTAATAGCGAAAATCATTAATTTAGTTATAAGTATGCAACTATTTCGAATTAATGAAATTATCGACATTTTAACTTTAGAAAGTATGAATGAATACACGTAATAGTCAAATCGAGTAATTTGTTAAATAAAGCTAAATTTTCAATTCACTACATTGATCAAAATTTAATCAGAAGAAACAATATCTATAGTTGCAATTGTTAAAGAATTAGGTACCAAGCGTAAATAGTAATTTTGACTACAATGCTTTTCTCGGTAAAAGAGTATCCGTTTATCCGTTTCTCATTAAAAAATGAACGTTAACCGCTTTTAACTCTAAAACGAATACTCTCCGCATACGGAACACAGTCGACATAAATTAAGCCAGAACAGCCGCTACAAAAAGCACAAAACTCCGCACAATCGTTCCATTTTTCGAGGCAGCACAGCGCGAGATAGGCCATTGTCGCTATTCATGCATGAGCTCAGCAAGAGGCTCCTACAGAGCGAGAAATTGGAAAGAGAGAGATAGAGAAAGAGAGAGAGCCAAGTGCTCCTAGTGCCTCGGGATCGCGGCGCAACGACTTTCGAGATTTGAAAACGAGCTGTTCAAAAATTCGATTACAGCGGCGGAGAGAGCGCGCGGCGCGAGGGTGTGGCGCGGGCGGAAATGAGGGCGAGTCTTCTGATTGGTCGGCCCGAGTGGAAATCGCCTCGAAATTGGTTATTATTACCCTCGAGGTAAAGCAGTTACGTCGCTCGCTCTCTCGGCCCGCTTACCAATCAGCCTCGTTACCAGTAGGAGAAATACCCTTCGATATTCGTTCGTTCGGTTCGGTTCAGCTGCAGGGAATCAGAGGAGAATCTGCAGATTGAACTTTCGTGTAGGCAATGATGTGCTTAAGGGGACGGCGCGCTGGTAGTGTTTCTGTGTAGGTAAATTGCAATTGTTTCGCTCGATGGTTCGAGGAAATTGTATCAATTGATTTGGATGTTTCAGCGTCACATAGTATACGTTTTTGTATGAATTAGACTTTTTACATTTAAACTTTCATTTAAAACATCAGTTTCAGCAAGATTATTATTTTGAAATAAGTTGACTGTACAAGTGTTTTTAATTCAGTGTATTCTATTCTCTTCGCAAAAGTGCAGTACCAAAAGTTTTTATCTTGATTTCAAACAATAAACAGACGGTCGCTAATAAGCAGGGATCTCTACTTTTATTTCTGAAGTCAAAGCTTACTTTTCTAAAGTATGATTTTTTTCCATAAGTATTTTAATTTATAGTAAAGTTTTCATTGTTAGCTATAGCAGTTACCTATATCGCAGCTTTATTTTAAAATAACAGAAAAACTTCCATCATTATCAAAGTTATAACCTAAATTCGTCTATCGATTTCACGGGTAAAATAAAACACTGCGTCATCGCCCGAAAGATAACAACAGATTCAAACTGCACAATAAACACCTTTCACCGGCGTCGATCAATCAACAATAAACAAATTGAAAATCGCCTCTAAAAAATATTTACGTCACGAATTTTCCCCCATATACCCAGTCTTTCTATGGCGCTCAACAGCGCGCACCGCAGCATCATCCATTTCCAGCCGGAATAAAACGTTAAATGAAAAAGCTTTCGGGGGCGGGTCGCGCGCACGCTGAAACTAAGGGCGCGAGCGCGTATTTTCGGACGCGCTTTCGAGTACATAAAAAATGTACCTTCCTAGCGTGCGGCGCGCATCTGCTCGCCGCGCGTTCCGCCAACCAAAACCACCTCCCTAAAAAAAAAACAATAAAAAAAGAATCGCGCACAGAAACACAGCGCTGAGGTATCCGCTGCTTTCGCATCCTGCCTCGCTTCTAAAAAAAAAGAAAGCAGAAAAAGAGCGTTCCAGGCTGAAATAAAAAAGAAGACGCCGTGTATACCGGAAGTGGCTGCTACTGCCGCTGGGATAGCTAACTCTCCTCTCCCCCCGCCCCTCTTGTATATATACACATATACGCGTTGCAAAAGTGACGCGGCTTTGCTACTGCTGCAGCGCGTAATAAATTGAAATATGCGTTTTTCTGGCGGCGGACGCACGGCGCGGGGAAAAAGGAAGGAGCGGACTGCGGAAACGCCGGTTATCTTGTGTGTATGTGTGTACGGGAGGGAGCGGGGCGAAGCTGGAGGTTTCCCCGGAGCGAGAGGGCTCGGGGCCAGATAAGAGACGACACGGTAATCCTCGAGGCAATATAAGTTAACGCGGTGGCGGCAGCGCCAGTGGAAGTAGACGCGCGTTACGTATTGCGTTAGGAGCGCCGCGGCGTCGAAGCTGCGGCGGCAGGAGCAGCCCAGTCAGCCGAGAAATAGGAGCGTGGAGGGAGCGGGAGAAAATAAAGTATTAAGGTGTAAAGTGGATGTATGGAAAGTGGTTTTATTAGTAGGCGCTTTAGTCGTAATGTTTGGTTATGGTGATTATGAACGGAAATGTATCAGGATAAAGGTATTATTTAGAATTTGCTGACTTTTTTCATAATTGTTGTTTTGGGTGGACGTACTGCAAGTATATTTTGATAAAATAAATAGCATCAATGTTATTGGTTATAAATAGACTTGTGATTGGACAAAAAGGGATATTTTTGGGACTTTCATTAAAAAAACTTCCACAAAAATATATTAATTTTTCTCGAAGTTTAGTTTTTTTTAAGTGACCACTAGCGCGAAATGTAATGTAAAATTGCCATAAGACATTTTTAATAAATATTGATTTGTATAATATTTTTCATAATCATAAAAAGAGTTTTTATAATAAATATTTGGCCTTATGGGAATTTAACATTACATTTGGCGCTAGTGTTACCTTCACCAAGGCGAATACATACTCAAAGACTTTATTAAGAAAAATAGCTTTAAAATGAAATGTTCTCTTATCCCGCTTAAAAGTAGGTAGTATGGCCAAAATGTTGCTGGAGCTATGAGTAACATATGGGCCACATGTTGGTAATTGTATTGCCAATGAGTTACCAATATGTGGCCACAGTGAATTATCTACATGTTGGAAACAGATTACTAATATAAACCCAAATCAGCCACCCACCCACCACCCACCTACCCACATCCATCCATCCATGCGTGCTTATACACCCTTACATCGATATAAACATATACATAAATATATAATGCATATATATGTGTATACTGGTGTGTGGATGTGTGTGCATGCAGCATGGGTGGGTTGGTGGGTGGTTAGATTCATATTAGTTACCTGTTTGCAACATGTGTGCCATTGCTTCAAACATGAGGATAGTTCACTGTGGTCACATATTGGCAACACATGGGCAATGCCATTTTTAACATGTGGCCCATATGTTGCCCATAGCTCCAGCAACATGTTGGCCATATTTCTTATTTTTGCGCGGCTAAAAATATAACCTGTATTTGAAAAATAAAATATATTATAAAATAAAATCTCTTAATTATAAAGACTACGATTATTGCACAAAAGAAACCTGTAACATTTTAAAACAATAAGTAAAGTAGATTTTCGGGTAAAGCATGTTCATCGTACACAACTTTTTTGAAAGAGTGTATTTTGAGATATACGTGTTTAAAGTTTCAAATACAGGCTGCAGTACTGAAGTGCTTTGACTTCAGAGTACATTTGATCGAGTTCTTGTAGGATTGACTTGAAACTTTCAGGGAACACTTTCAAGATGAATAGACGCATTTTCAGAAAATATCACTTCGAGTTTTTGACCCAACACAAGTGCACACAACTTCTTAAATAAACACTTAGGTACGTTAAGTGTATGACCTCTAGTAAAGTTAAAAATAAGTAGATCGACTATAATCTTAATATTGGCAGTGTGAAAATGCCACAACAATTCAGTATAAAACAATTATAAATAATAATTTTTAAAAAGATTTTATTTATTAAAGAGCATTGACAGTTCATTTTTGTGGTAATGAAAGAGATTAAAACCGAACGAAGCCCCCTAAAACTTTGTTAACATCCCAACAATTTTCTTTGTAACTATTCTTACATTTTCACGCACCTATTATTCATCCGCATCCAGAACACCACAAGAGCCACGTCGCGAGAATACGCAGCCGACGTTTAATCACGTACGCGCGCGCGCTCCGACAGTGCGCAGAAACGCAATAAGTGCAAGAACTGCATCGCACGCATTTCAACCCCATATCCACGTGCACGCCCACTCCCGCTCTCACCTACCCGCAGCACTGCGCATATACACCCTTATATCCCCATGATGTACATTCCCGCGCCTCCACTCACTCTCTCTCTCTCTCTCTCTCTTTAGCGGTTGACAACACTTCTGGCTGGTGCGCGGTTGACAATCAGAATGACGCGCCCCCGCCACTCGTGACAACCTCTACACACGCACGTACACGCGCCCGCGCAAGCCTTTGTACTTGGTAATTAGTTTGGCGCGCGGAAGGTGCCGCGCGACAAATAACCCCTCCGACGCTCATGCGGGAAAGTTCGCGCGTCGCGCGACGCGTATACGTGTATACGCCATCATCGGCTAATAGCCGCGTGCGCGTCGCGATGTGTGTGTGTGTGAGAGAGAGTGTGATCCGCTCTGACGTATTTTCGAGGCGACGGCGGTGACTGCCGACGAGAGCGGTGGATGCGCGACTCATGGACGCGCGCCGCGGGTTCTGTACGTGTCGCGTGTCGAACTTGGGGGAGGTGTTTGGGAAGAGGGTGATGGGTGTGAGCGGGAGGTGGGCTTAGAAGGAGGTGTTTGATTACATTGCGATGGTGAGGCATTGCGACGGAGTCGTGGAGCTAATTTCGGTTACTATGATTTGATTTGTGACGAATGGTGTCTTTTTGTATCTTTGCCATGTGATATGAGTAAATCGGTAGAATTTTTAAGTTTTGGGTCATTTATGGTAATATTATTCGTGTAAATAATATAGAATGCAGTTTTTCCGGTTCTACGCGTTACAATGAAACTATTCAGGAAAAGATTTCTATGAGAATAGTAAAATTGAATACTTTACCAAAGTCTGATAATATATGCACACACATGACATGTTTCTAGCAAAAAATTAAAAATATTTTGTGTTCGGTAGATTTCGGAGCAACGTAATTTCAGTTCAGAGTTTGGCATACTTTATACAGTTTTATTATTATCTCTTAGGGATGTGTATCTGCACGAAGCAGATTATTACGACAGGAGAAGAATACAATTTCTAACGATTCTTCGCTTTTACTAAACTTTATAATAAAAATTTACTAAACTTCATACTAATCTTTATACTTAAAACTTTATACTAAACAAGACTGGCTATTATTTCAAACATCCGAAACATACAAGCATTTGATCATATAAGGGCTACACTAATGTAAAAATCCAGTAGAAAATGTGACCATTTTAAAAAAATTAAAAAATTTTCATTTGTTTAATTATTGAATGTACTAATTGATGTTCACTAGGCTACATCACAATACCGCCGATAAAAAAATCAACCCCTTCATTTACCAACAATCTTCCTCCAGCCCGAGCCCAGTCCTCACCACCCAATAAACTGACAAGAGACTCTGCCGCTTTAACGGCGACTCCATTAACTCGAACTTTATACACGAACTACCTAGGTACCGTCCCTCTCTCGAATTCATTCTCGAACTCTCGCACCCCATTCTAAAAGGATAATTTTAACTCCACCAGATAGACCGAGCGCGCAGTAAAGCAAGCCTCGAGCCTTTCGCGCGCGCGTCCCTGTGCCCGACATTACACGCCTAATCGTCGAAACGAACGCATTCTGTCTATCTCTCTCTCTCTCTTTTGCTCGCGCGCGCGCAATCGATTTCTTCACGAGCGGCTCTCGAAGGAACTCCCGCGCGCGCGCTGGAAATGGAAATGGATGTAATTATACGTCCGCGCGCGGGGCCGAAAAGCCGTAAACGCGAGATTCGTAAATGGGGCTACGGGCGCGCTCGTAAAACAGGACGCGGCCGATCCGTCTTCCTTCGCCCGGTCGGCCTTTCGTGGGGGTGGAGAGGCGATAATCGAAAAGTCTCTTTAAAGGCACTGCGAGCGCACTGCCACTGCTGCTGCTGCAGCGCTCGGGCAAAAGTTTCTTCGGGGGAGTAGGAGAGAAGACGCGCGTATAGTAGGAGTAGTAGCAGCAGCAGCTGAGCAGCTTCCATCGAAGTTCTGGCAATTTCGGAAGCGAGAGTCATCCATTGTATAGAATGTCCGAGGACTCGAGTTCATGAAAATCCGATTCGCCCGCCGGTGCTTTTCTACAGTGACGTTTAATTATTTATTGCCGGCTGTGATCTGAATGGACTTTCGCGTCCTTCCGCGCGTTTACCTGGGTATATTCTTTTTACGAGCTTTCTTTCGGGTGTTTGGGATTTTTTTGCTGAGTTTAGTTAGAGTGGTATTTTAAGGGAAGCTTAGAATGTGTATCTAAGCTGATTCTAACAACTTTTTAAAACATGAAGATTCATTATAAACACAGTAGAAGCTATTCAATTTTAGGTGTGATTATAATGTTTCTTTCTTATAAAATCTAAAAAATTGATCTTAATTTTAGAAAATCTACGTGAAAAGATTCTACGTGTTCAAAATTAGTATCACTGGTATATGTAGAAAATGTCCATTAAAATGTTGATTTTATCTTATAAATTATATCATTCCCTGGTAAAAATTAGAGTCAGAGTTATCAATGTCATTTTAGTTATACAATTATGAAATGTCATATTAAAGTAGGATTAATTAAAGTGATCAGATTAATCAGATTTAACTTTTAGTCATAAATGTTGAAATGTTAGGGACAGCTTTCAAAATATCTGAAATGGATTAAATGTGATATAGTTCTGAATGCTTTATTATTGCTTTATTTAATTTATTTTATCTTTGAATTTTCGCTGTTTTATCGATATTTTTTTATATAAACTTCAATAATTTTCCAGAATTTATAAAAATTATATGACTGTCTTAAAATGTATAAATAAAAAAACGCCAGTCCCATCATAATTGGCTTACAACCCTTTACCCATACACATGAAATTCTTTATTATAACCCAGACATTGATAGAGCGAACAGCAATCGAGCAAAATGAACAAAACAAGCTATCCCTCCAAATCCACTACTAAATAAAAGAAGAAAGAACGCGGCAATGGCAATAATCGCGGATGGCACGGCAATACAGCTATATAGCCCCTCGTACTCGCGAATTGGTTCCGTGCAGGTAATTCTCTATTATTCAAACTGCGCGAAACGATACTGCACAACTCACGACAGTCACGACACACACACACACACATGCGCGCACGCACACACGCCCACGAAATCAAACCGACTCTGAGCGCGCAGGCAGGGAAACGGCGGGGAACGCTCTCGCGGAATCAAATGGCCAATAAATAGTCGATGCGACGCCGGGCGGCGCGCTAGTTGGATTTTCAAATTCATCGAATCTCGTTAATCATCGCGGTGAAAAAGGGTGGCGAGGGGGGGGAGGCGGAGCGCACAGCAGTTGAGCACTGTACACTAAAGCAAACGGCGCTTCGCTGTTTATTGCCTGCTTGATTTTTAGATATAGATTGCTGCGCCGGGGCTGCAACGGCGTATTTGCATACGCGTACTCATGCATAACGTAGTCGCCGAGCGAGGTGCATCCTGTTGTGCTGTGTTGTACGAGTTTGCGCGAGGTTGTTGTGTACGCGTGCGTAGATAAAAAATGTAAACACGTTCGATTTGAGCTTTTTTTTGTCAGGGAAGTTTCGATAAACATTTGACAATGGTGAATGATAGTGGTGATAGGATTTTACAGGTTCTCTTTTTGTGGACGGATTATGGATTTATAGCGGTGAAGCGTGCGATGAGATAGATGAGATGAGGTAAACATATTTTTTGCAGGCGTTCGATAAGTTTCTTCGATGACGAGTATTTTTTGGTAAATGATATTTTTTGATAAACGACAATTCGAAATATCTACTCGTCAACTACGTATCACGTTACAATCAAACGAATTAAATTTCACTATTATTTTCAGTAAAAATTCAACTTACCTTTTTGTGAGTAAATTCTTTCTATTTGAGTATATAATCACAAAATTTGAGATAAACTTTTTACTTGAATTTCTTTCTTGATTTAAGTGCAAGATTACTGGAAAGTTTGTGATTATCCAATCAATTAGAGTGACAATTGACTCGCAAAGCATAGTTAATTTTACAAATAGTTTTTAAATGTTGACATGACAGTACAGTACAATTTCCCCCCGTATAATAATTTATTCGAAATTAGTCAAGCATTCATCCACGCAGCACCAACTAAAAAACCATCTCCATAAAAGTAAAATCACACACCATAATCCCAAGACCACTGTAAACCAGAACAGAACACCACTCCTAGCGCAGCGCAGCAATTCCTCGAAAACAGCGACTGTTTTTAATTATACCACTCTGTTCAAACGCAGCTTAAGCAAAGCAGCGCGCGCACGCGGCAACAGCAGCGCAAAAGCAATTTCAAAATAATATCCAGCAACCAGCATCTCTCTCTCTCTATCTCACACGCACACCCACACACACACATCCAGACAAGAAATGCGTCGGACAAAGAAGGAAGAGCCCAGCTAGGAACCCAACTCCCGTGTATAATCGGCGGCGAGCGCGCAAGAGTCGCGAGAGGTATTATATACAGCAGCGCGAGAGAGAGAGAGCGAGTAGCCCGAGAGATAAATCTTGGAATTTAATATCCTTCAGGAAGGTATGTAATATCCTCTAAAAGCACCTCCTCGAGAGCGCTGCCTGCAGCCGCCTTGCCTCGGCCTTACCTCCTCGCTCTGCGTATACATTCCTCCTACCGAAGAAGAAAAAAAAGAGAAGAACAACGAGGTGGCAAGTTACACACGGTAACCTCGGCGACAAACGAGCGACTAATAATCGCTCTCGCGCGCGAAACCGCGGATCATCGATGGAACTCGATAGATAAGAGCCGAGCCGACGAATCACGACGCGCGTAATTGCGAAAAACGCCGCGGCGACGTATATATATATACTCGCGCGTCAGTCGGGCGATCCATCATCGTCCCAACGAGCTGCTGCGTATATATATACGCGCGCTGCAACACGTCACTCTTCAAGAGAGATTCGCTATATTCGTTGTTTCTGTTACGGCGATTTTAAACGACGCGTGAAAACGCGCTCTCGGCTCCTGCGAGGCGATAAAACATTGATCTCGCCAGCGGTACGCGCGCGCGCACGTGCATATGCATGAGAATAGATGCAGGGGAAGGTTTTTTTCTTTATTTTATTTTGTTTTTGTGTGTTGGGGGGGGGGGGTCGTTTTGTGCGCGTGTGTGGTATTTGTATAGTTGGGAGCGATTCATTAAGGGAGAAAAGTGTCGGTCACGGTCAGCTCGAGCTGCCACTCGGCGAGCATCGAGCTCTGCAAGAATCTCTTTGTATAACGCGAGAGTTCTCGTTAAGAGGGATTATATACACTCTTTTTCTCGTTTAGCTGGCGCTGCTGCAGCGTTCTTTCGCGGTCGGGGTATGAAGGTAGTTTTACGTAAAGGTATAAGTAGAGTGCACTTAGAAAGTACAAGGTTGATCTTTTTAATTAGCGCTTAAGGAATTTAGGTTAAAAATCAGTTTAGTGTAATTTAATTCAATCATTAATTTTAAATATACTCGCGATTCTTTACTTTGTATCATTTTATAGTTTGTTTTTGTTAACTAAAAAACTCTTTTTAATTCAAAAGTCATTTGTAATACCGAAGTTTATGATTATAACTAATGTTGAGCTTTGATGCGAGAGATGTAAAACTCATTATGGATATTACTTTAATTAATTTTATTAAAAATAGACATAATATAGTGGTATAATTCATATATAATCTAAAATAATTTTTATTAAAATTTCTTTAAAATTCAAATGTTTAGATTTTGTAAATTTAAATAGCTATAATTTCCTCTTATTTATTAAATATACAATCATTTCGAGTTTGAAGATGCTTTATTTATCCTAATCATCACTGATTCTGAAATAAAAAATGATAAAAAAGTTGAAGTTCATCATTTACTCCAAAAAAACAGTGGACAATCTAACATATCCTTGGTAGAAAAGTAAAAAATTATGAGTTTGATGAAAATCTTTAGACTAGTAAAGAGTCATTTCATATCGAATCTTGTAAAATTATCTTGATTCTAGTAAAAAAATAATTTATAAAAAGTCTAATTTCTACTAGGGACATATCAACTTACATTATCTGTAGTTTATTCCATACCATGAAGGAAAACTCAAGGAAAGGCGAAAACGAGGTAACTACTAAAGTGCGAATCTCGCTCTAAGAGGGCCATAATCTAAAGCTAAGAAAACACGCGAGATACGCAGGCGTGAAAGAAAAACAGAGCCCTTCCTCGCCACCCGATAACAGCTAAAATTGCATGAGAGACCATGGCACTGCTAAAAAACAAAAAAGCAAGCTCTAGCATCGCGTAAAAAGAAACAGAAAGCGAAGTCCAGCAACAGCAGCAGCAGATTACTCGTCTCGACTTTTGAACCCCGTCTGCAGCGGTTGAAGCTCTCTCCTCAGGACGAGAAGAAGGAGAGAGGATAGATCGAAGGGAGCGAGATGGAGAAAAGTTGCGGAGGACGACGACGACGACGACGACGACGACGACGACGACGACGGTGGAGCCGAGATTGCCGACATGGCGGTAAATAACACCCGCCACTCCGTTTACTTTGCCAGCGCCGCCACCGCACCCGACTATCCTTAGACCGAACGAGGCGGTATGGAGGATATTCTCGGACGATGGCGATGGGTGTAGAGGGGTAGTGGGGAGAATTAGATAGCGCGATTAGCTGTATGTTTTAAGGGATAAGCGTAAGACTTCTTGCAACGCTGCTTTTTTAATAATAATATAATGATATCTACAACGGAACGCAACTTTTAGTTGAAAAATCTATGAATTCTTGTTTAGGAACTTAGTAATTTGAAGGGATATTTGACAAAAAAAAATATTGTTTCCTACTAATTTCCAAACCAAAAATACAATGGAATTAAAGTTATAGATAAAAATACTGTTTTCAAAGGTAAAAACATTCAAGTGTAAATGTACAGATCGTTTCTTCTAAGTTTTTGACTACAGGAACAATAAAAGTTTCTAATTTGTTGTACATTATTTTTTTTTTAAATCTTATTTATTTAAGTAATACTGAGTTGTCAGATCATCTAAAATGAGTATTTTTTATCATATTGATAAACTCACTTAAACTTTAAGTAAAACTAAAATTCAAGATATTTGTTTCAAAACCTTTTTAGAAATTAATACTTCTAAAGCAAATTTTATTTAATGCTTTATTTTCGTTAGTATAAAATTCATTTTTATGATAAAGGACGATTAAAAGTAAGTACAAACAATATAAAACTGAACTAATAATACTGGTTCACATTACTCAATTATATTACTTTTTAAAATCTTACAATTAAAAACCATTTGAAAACTAAAGTTAAAAAATCGCTTAATAATGTTTCAACGAGCAATTATAAACCTTTCGCTCCGCGAAACAAAAAACAAAAAGAAATCCACAATCGTCGAAATAAAAGTCCATCCGCGCAAAATTCTGCGCGCTCAGGCAATTTCCGCTCTCTCCGCCACCTTTTTCCCGCAATCGAGGCACGTACGAGCCTCGCGCAAAACCGAATGAATAAATTAATAGTAATTTTAACGCGCAATAAAGTACACATCCCACCCAAAAAAAAAAAGAAAACCACGCACACACTCTCGTACCCTACATATATACGAATTCCCTGCATCGGCATGCGAGCGCTGCGCGCCGTTATTGTTGCGCGCGACCGAGCGTTAAAGTTCGACGGCGGCATTTTCACTCTCCTACAGCTAACGCTCGCGCGGGGGAGGGTAGTTAAAGCGGCGGTGGCGATCGATTTTATTACACGTCACGAATCCCACCAATTTCGAGCGGCGCACCTGCTGCTGCGCTATCCGCGCGAGCGGATCTGGATATCGCCCCCGTGCGGAGACCGTAGCGCCCCCCTACCTTCTTTATCGATCGGGAACAAAGGAGAAAGAGAGAGAGAGAGAGAGAGAGAGAGAGCGCTGCCGGGTGTTCTAATCATATTCCGCTCGGGCGGTTCTCTTGTGTTTTATACCTTCCCGTCTTTCTTTTTTGTCGTCGTAGACTTATAACCGGCTGCCTCTGCCTGCAGTGCTTCCTCTTTTCGACTTTCCGCGCGTAATCAGAAAACGAGAGGGGGCGGGGGGTGACTATTAAAAATAATGGCTCACGAATATGTCGTTATACGTCGAGGGTGAGAGGATTTGCCGCTGCGGCTGCTTCTCGTTTTTTTTGTCTTGTTCTTGGTGGCGACGGTTATGGTGGTACGACGTAACGCAACGGTGGTGGATTAAAATTGCTGGTTCGTGCAAGGTGTTGTTTTCTTTTTCGGGAGGGGTTTGGGTTTCTTGTTTAAAAAGGGTGGTGGGATGATTATTGCGAGGAATTCACAATGGATGAAATTTACCGTGTGAATTTAATGCCGATTGGAGAAGGTGTGTATGTGCGTTATGTGTGACTGTACGGTGAGTTGAAAGAGGTGGGAAGGTGAAATGTTTATGAGAAACTGGTACTCCGTGAATAATACTTTAGTATTTATAATGATATTTCAGTTGATAAATGACGTATTTCTTTGAGAAGCTGATATTGAAACTAAATCATGATGATGAGAAATTATTATTTCATTTATTATTTAACATTATAAATCATTTTCCTTATATCACACGAGAATTACAATTTTCGATATCTGGAATCTTACATTGATAGGTATGTAGAAAACGAAGACAGACATACGAAAGAGCGAACATCTTCCTTAATACTTCTAGTATTACATGTACTTCATATACTTTTTGTATCTCACTAACTGATTAATTTTTGAGAAAGCAATAATTCTATCACTTATTGCTCACTTGAAAAGAAATTCTTAAAAACTTTCATGTAATGAAATTTATAGCTAAACGATACATTTTTATGAAATTCTATTGCTTGAATTAAAAGTATTCTATATAAAATTTACTTTACAGACTTTATATCATTATTTAAACTAATTAATTGAATGAATCCTATATAGCGATTATGATACATTTACTTAATAGATGCTGATTTATTTCTGACAAAAAGTGTACATCAATGTGAAATGCAATCTTTTAAAAGTATACATTCTGACCATTGAACTAGTGTTTTCTAACAAAAATGACAAAAGTAGTAAATCTCTCATCGACAGATTTACCATAGAATAACTATACTTTTAAGCTCAGAACCAGCAGCAAAAACTCCCCACCACCTCATCAACCCAATATAAACCACGAACACGTAGTCTATAAAAACGCACGAAAATTACTAGTCTATCCCCCAATTATTTTCACATTGGAAAAGAGTCTCTCCTTTCCTCTACTGATTGCACCGGCGCATGCGCGCGCTCTTACTCCTAGCGCGTATATGCAAGATTTACAACCCCTAAATCACGCGGAGCGAAAGGCGCGCGCGAGCGCGAGTGGGCCGTACCACTTTTCTTCCTGCAATTTTCCTTTCCGCTCTTTCTCTCTCTCCCTCTCTCTTTCTCATTCTCCAGCAGCACCACTACCACCAGCTACCAGCCACAGCGCGAGGCTCGCATTTAGCGCAGTTTACAGTTACAAATATTAATTCCCTAGGCCCGCCCGTGCATCGAGCGTTTATCACCATCTCCACGTATATATATAGCCCTTCTCTCGCTCTGGCACACATAACTCAGGATGATTAACGCGCCGAGGCGTGCGTGACCGAGTGGAGCTAGGTAGCTAGGGACTCGAATTCAGGAGGCCAGCACGCTCTCGCGTTTCTGGTGCGCCGCCGCTGCTGCTGCTGGGCTAGGCCTACTTAAATCGCCGGCTATTTACCATACCGACGGAGCATTAAGGGGTGCGGAGGAGAAGGAAACTCGACACGCATCGCTGCCGCTGCCGCACAGCGAATCAGCGGAATCGGAATTATATAGGTAAGAGGGGGGGCAATACGGGACTCCTGGCTTTTATGAGGCGCGAGATTATCTTTTTGTGCGCTTGCTGCCTGCTGCCTCGGCTTAATTAACGTCCTCGGCGATTTTTAGCCTCCCCAAAGGGCATTTTATACATGAAGCTTGAGTCGTGCCTCGAGATCGTGCGGGCCCGATAGGGATTTTATCGCGACATTATTTAATTTGTACCTTTTTGTGGCTGCGAGAGGTGCTTGCTGGAATGTTTTATTGAGCTTGCGCGTTGATGTGAAGTGGTGCTTGGATTATTCGTTATGTAGGAATGCACCGTGGAAAATGGTGATGTCATTTTTTTTAATGTTAATTGATTGAATCTTTGACATTTTCGATGAGGTATTAGTCAAAGGTGACTAAAAATTATTTTTACACGCGCTTGAAGTTGTGTACAAACAGAAATACAAAATACATTTTTCGTATTTATAATTTAATTTTTAAAGTGTTGAAAAGGATATATAAAAAATTCTTCAAATTTAGTTAATTACATGTGTCAGAATTGAAGTTTAACAGTAAATAAAAATAAAAATAGTAAATGATATTATACACTCCTGCGTTCAGTTCAATCTTAAAACTCAAATATATGAGCTCTGCTCCAAAACTGTGTTTTTGTGTTGCCAACATATGTGCGAAATCTCACTATATGTTACATGCCATATTTCAGAAAATCTAAAATCCTATAAGAAAAACAACAGTGTACGATATATAGAAACACGTAGTTCGCACGAACTAATAATTGAATTAACGAGAGTTATATCGTTGACAAATTGCTTTTGGATGGAATTAAATGGCCAGTAACGGAGTAATTCAGTTTGAAGAATGGCTGCTTAATGGGGCTTGCGACACACAGTTCAGTCCGCGCGTTTGAAAGTTAGATATATTTTTGACACTTTGGAAGTACATTCTGGTGCCAAAATTTGCGAAGGTATATCAACTTGTTGCGGTGCGCGCGGCGGCTCCCGACGCGTTCCACGTACAACCTGTTTGAGCACGACTGGAATTTTGCATCGTCGACCGCGGACTAAAGTGATTTTGGAATCTCCGCGTGTATAATATTAAACAGCGCCTATTAAATTGTTTTGGATTTCATACATTGTTTTTCAAGCCTGTGGTTATCAGAAATAATAGCACTATGTTAAATTAAATAGTGTTTACATTTAAAATTATATTATAAAATAAATATTTAGTATTATTAATATTAAACGGATTTAATGGAAAATAAGTTACAAATACTTGAAAAAGCATAGTTTAAAAAATCTCAAATAAGAAGCAATAATTCTGAGATATATGATTCGTTGTTTCGTATTAACGTAAATTGTACGATTGCGTGATACGCTTTCTTTTTAAGCAATTTTATTTACATCAATGCACGCTTTTATACCTAAAAAAGTAAAAATGAAAGATCAATGCGATAACTGTATAGGTAATAACTTGTCAGGTTAATTAAGCGTCATAGTATATAAATTCTACTATTAATGAAGAAAATGTAATACATATCAAGATAACAAAAAATATTGCGACTTTTTACAGGATTAGGAAATGAAATGTGCAGTCATTCCATTCACTATAGATGCAAAAAAATTCCAAAGTTAGACTTTACAAAAAATTGTATACTCATATTAAGTGTACACAGTTTTCAAAATTATACTGTACTTTTCAAATTATCATGAAATTATATTATTTAAAAAACGAAAATTACTTTTCACAACTGCATATTATACAAAAACCGTCGCGGTAATTCAAAAGTCAATACACAAATAATATTTATTTTAACAAAGCCGCTGAAACTCTTCGAAAAAAGAAAAAAACATTCAACAATTACGTTCAAAGCGCGACTCGAACTTTTTGCCCGTATATACACCATCCAGCTGCGAGCGCAAAGCGTTGTTTGCAGATGGGTATATTACCCTCGAACAGTTTAGCCTGGACGACCGGCGCTGGTGCGGCAGCGTTTTACCGCAGAATGTCTCTGGTATTTGCTTATTGCATAAGCAATTTCCGTATCGGAGGCGACGCAGACAGTTTCATATAATAACCCACTTACTCGCGGCGTCGCTCGCCTGCCCTCCCCCTATCCGACGATGAAGTATGCATTGTCACTGCGTGAATAAAGCGTTCTCTCTCTCTCTCTCTCTCTCTCTCTCTCTCTCTCTCTCTCTCTCTCTCTATGCCGAGCTGAATTGTGCACACAATGCGCGCATGCATGCATAATGCCGGCGCGGACGAAATCACTTGTATCGACTTATAATTTTACTTATACTTACTTATGAATTTAGTTGAACCTTTTTTCAAGTTAATTCTCACCTTATTTAAGTTAAAAATAATGGAATTAATGAATGAAGAGATAAATAGCACTCTTTAATTAAGTGAACAATTCGTTTGGAAAAGGTTTTCTGTATCGCCGCGGATACAGTTTTTGGTAACCATTTTATTGAAATCATTGCATTTAAGTTGATATATAAAGTTTTTTTTTCTAACTATAAGAAACATTAATTTAATAGTTGAGAATCCGCGTACAAAGCAAGAACAATCAATTAAGAAATTTCTTACTATATAAATTTTATCATTAAAATTTTTTCCATGCTACATTGTAATTTTTAATATCTTTACCGAATATTTCAAAATTACTTAAAAAACATGGTAATCTTTCCCCTGTATTCTGACAAAAATTACTACACTTTTTTTCTCGGTGTATAGCTTCTCGAAAATGGGGTATATGACGGTATTTTGACTAAGACATTGATTATTTCATTTGTGATATATACATAAATAACAAACTCTACAATTATGATGATGCTTATTCCGATTTCTTACAAAATTTGAATGAAGTTTCTGTTACTCAAAACTATACAATCTAATTCATTATTTCTTGTGTACCTTTTGCACGCGCACCCTTCCAAACACATTCGATAATGCACCGCATAAATTTTAAAAGCCAACAGGTTACTCACATATCCCTCAATACATTATCTCATCAAAGCCAAGAGCCGACCACACCCCAACTCTCTCCTACCCCTTGCGTATCAGCGTTTTTAATTTTAAACCCAGTCAATTCTGGCATGAATTTACACCGCAACCACCACTACATCTGCCAAGGAGAGAGGAACGTAAAAGTGCGCTCGCGCTTTCGATTATATTTGCCTCGCGGGACTCGAAACTTCATTTTTTTCCCTCCTCTTTTCGCAAAAAGAAAAAAAAAGAACCCGAGCGGTATTGCGATGCATCGTAATCACCGGCTGCTCTCGACGTATTGAGCTGCAGCTGCAGCGCTCTCTCGACCTCATCTCCCTCCCTCTCTCTCTCTCTCGCTCTTTCGTTCCGTGTGCATATATATCGAACGCCGCCGCCGCCGCGGCCGGAAGTTCATAACGCATGGATAACTCATCAAGTAAATGCGCGAGCGCGCGGCCCGATCGATATGGCCGCGAGGGCAATCGCAGTTGCAGCCGCTGCCGCTGCTACTGCTGTCTAATAACTTCGCAAATACCTTGTATATCTTATGCTGCGTGCTGGGTGTGCGCGCGCGGCCGCGATTATGTGCCGTATCAGCTCTTTCCGGGCGTTTCGAGCTGCGCTCCCCGCAGCAAAC
This sequence comes from Gastracanthus pulcherrimus, assembly GCA_949152435.1. NCBI lineage: Eukaryota > Metazoa > Arthropoda > Insecta > Hymenoptera > Pteromalidae > Gastracanthus > Gastracanthus pulcherrimus. Next base: position 170,448,021 of record OX424574.1, on the reverse strand, counting down.
AGCGGGGGGGTTGATAAAATAAAAGTCGGATTTTTAGCTGTTCCTTTTTTGAGAAGGGTTCTGGTTGGGGTGATTTTTAACTTTTTTACTTTAGTTTTATGTGCTTTCGATGGATTTTTTGCTTCAAAGCGAGATTTGCGATGCTATTATGGTCGGATGGAAAAAAGTTTTTCTCGTAATATGCTGATCGATGTTTTTAAAACCTTTTATGGTGTGATTCGCATCAAGTGAATTTACAGGATACATACAAATTTTCAGTGAAACTAAGCAGCCGATAATATATGAAACTATGAAAATTGAAATATCAAACGCACTTATAACACATAAATCTGTAACGATTGATTTATTAATTTGAATGCTTTTCTTTAAATTTTATGATTGACATTTATATTATAAATTCTACTGCAGATATCGATAAATTTAAATTAAATGCGAGGTAGTAACGCATATCAAGTCATGGAATTTACCATTACATGTCATTGAGAGAATTGCTTAGCAAGATTAACTAAATTTTAACTAACTTTTGAAGTATTTATTTTTGTTCATATAACTATACTGTTTAGCAAGGGATAAATTCAATATGTAATAACATAAACAAAATTCATAGTTAACTTCTTCAAATGATTTTCTATATTTGTCCCACATATTATGCTACACACATATATACACGTTTTATCATTACCAACAGTCACGTATCATCTGTCGAACTTTCAAAATACGCTGAAGGTGGTTTTCTTAGTAATTCTGATCTTAGTTTGTTACAACAAAGCTATAATTTTAATCCGTCATTAAACAAGGCGCGTAAGAAAAGCTTCTAACCATATTCGTTCGGTAGCAATGATCAATATTTAGTAAAAGTAACGAGAATGCTGGTTATAGAATTGGTACCAATCGCTTATTAACTAAGCGGGAATAGCCATGTCTCTCAGTAACAGGATAAATGGTATAAAAATTGCCCTAAATCACGGTAAAATCTATTTTACTGAATACAACAAATTGGTATGATTCACGGTGAAATGTATTCTACTAAACGGTAAAAATTATAATGAATAAAGTTTATATTTACCGTTAATCAGGGTAATATTCCCCGTGGAGTTCGAATTTCCCACGTTCACTCTTAAATTTTAAAACAACTTTCATCAGAATATTCTCTCTGTGCACACTTCAAAGATTTCGCCATTTCACCAGCACGCGCCATAACTCAATCCCCAGGAAGCTCGCAACTTTCTTTATCCAGCCGATTTCCCAAATGACGCGACCCCACAATGCCACTCACCCCCCGTGCACTCCCATCCACCTCCAATGCAGATCCCGCTCCCTCCCTCTCTCTCTCACCTCCACGATATTGCTATATTATGCTAATTATACGCGCTGCGACGCAGCAGCTATGGTCAGCGGTGCATACCAATGCGGTGCGCGACCACTGCAGTACCGCCGCTGCCACTCTGCAGATCAAAGCCACCCCCTTCCCCCCAGCTCCACTGCTTTGGATATGCTAATTTCGCTTTGTTCGGCTGATCCTCGGCCTCGCTACTTGTTGCGAAGCCTCCAGCTCCGGGCTCCGGCGCAGGAAAGGATCTCACTCGAGATATAGGAGGAGGCTGCCGCGCGAGTCCTTTGCTCGGTGCCGCGCGGCAGACGCGATTAATTATATAGAACGGCGCGCTAATCGGCGCGGCGCCAGCGACAGTTCAATTGCCATCGAATTTCGCGAATTAATTCGGAGACGCGCGGCTGAGCGCGTAGCGCTCCGGGTAAGCCTGTATATAGGAGAGAGCGAGGTAGTGAGCGAGCGAAGTTTGAGCTCGGCTGAGCAGCTGACCAGTCGAGCGCAGCTAAGTGGCCAATCGAACGGATAAGCGGCTAATGTCTTATTGGCCCGTTGCGCGGCGTGCCCCCCCCCCCCCCTCACCCCCCACTCCTCGCGATATAGACGCGATAATTCGTTGGCTAATTTGATTGCTGGTTGTCGACGCTTGAGAGTTCAGTGAAAATGTGTTTTTAATTAATTTTGTTGTTCTGTTGCGGTATGTATTTAATGTAACTTATCTGGTTTGAGTGTAAATGTTTGTAAATAATTTGTTTATAATTATAGATTGTTTTATCATTAATTGAAGTGATTTATAATTGTTGATCGAAGTTAACTTTGTAAAAAAAGAACATGTGGTACCATATTGATTAAATTTTTCTTTCTTCTTATATCTTTCTTTATATAATAGGAAAATTTGTAAATAACTATCAAAATTAAAAATTCTTTTTGGTATGTAATAAGATGGAAAGCATTTTTCAACAGATTCGCACAACTCATTTTATTACCTCCTCCGAAAATTCTATAATTAAATTTGTTAAAAAATGTGGCTTATTTTGACGTTAAATATATGGATGACAATTTCACTAACTCTCATAAACTTTGAATCTATTTGTAACATTTTTAGAATTGTAATAAACAATTAACAATACTTAAAAACTTTCAACTTGCTTTGTTTTAAATTGATGTGCAGGAATTAATTTGCATACTTAAAAAATTACATTTTGAGAAAAACAAACATTGTATAATTAAGATATTCAAAGATGTAATTAATAACCATAGGAATGTAAAAATGACAAAACAATTATTTGACCAATTTTACCATAATGTACTACTGATACATTTTTATGACATCTAAGTATATCTTTTTCATTTGTAACAAAATAAACGTATTTTTAATTAAATACAATTTAAATACTATGAAATGTATTTATTCGACTTTGAATAATTCCTTTTAAAAGAAAATGTATACAGAAAGTAGTTCACCTACAATGATCAGATGAAATATTTCTTCCTTACAGTCAGTGCAAAGCAACATCAGTCACGAAATTAAAAACTAATAATAATTAAGCAAACAAAAAAGCCAGCACTCGCAAAAAGACTACATCGCATTGCCGCTGCCGCCGCTGCAGTTATGAGATTCGCCAGGATTCGTAATAACTCCGACGATGCGATTAAAATGCCTCGAGAGAAAGAGAGGGAGAGCTCGTTTTCTTCCCCGACCTCCCGCAAGCTCAAACAAAATGCAATTCAACTGAAATTCTTCAGCCTGCAGCGCGAGCGCGAGAAAGACAACCACTCTCCCCTTCCCCCCCATCTTTTGGCATTCACGCGATTTCCCCTTGCCATCCCGCCGACGTCACAGCTCAACACACGCACACGGACAAGCCAGAAGAAGCGACGGAAGGAAAACGCAATTCCGTTTTGCGAGAGGACGGAAGACGCGCGATTCTCCCCTCCCTTCTCGAGCGCTTGAAGCTCTGTGCGCGCAACTGGTATACACAGTACGCACGCACATAGAAGAGAGGAGACCCGAGGAGCTTCTCTAGCCGGGGATAAAAGAAAGCGGGGATAAAAAAGGCGAGAAGAGCAGGAGAGGAAGAAGCAGAAGATAAAGACGCGCGAAGGGCGTGGAGAAGATGCAAGGAAGCGGCAGCGAATGAAAGAGGAGGGGAGGAGGACGAAGTCCGCCGGAGCGAGAAAGAGGAAGAACCAACCGAGGCAGAAACAAAAAGGAAACAACTTTCCACGCCGCTTGCCAGCGGCAGCGCGGCGGGGAAGCAAAGATGACGGAAATGAAGGACCATTCATCGCGCCCGCGCGAGCGACTTTGTTCGGCTTGCGTATTTGAATTTTTAATTAAGGTAATACGAGGAGGAGAGCGAGGGAGAGAGATGGAGAGCCATTAATAATTAATAACCGGTGGAGAGGAGACTAGTGCCCGGATGGGTGTGTAGCTTCGCCGGATCGCGAACTATACGGCTCTGCGGAGCCGACAATGAGGCGGCGGTGCGCCGGTGCGGTCGTGTCGCCCAGTCATTACCGGCTAATTGAAAATGATGAGGACGCGAGCCGAGACGGTAGAGGAGACGATATCGGGGCTCGAGGTGGAGAAGGAGATGAAGGTGGAGGTGGTGAGACTCGTAACAGTGCGAAGTGCTCTTGGAGAAGGTGAGAGAGTTTGGCGAGGTGTGTGCGAGAGTAGAATGTGACATAGTGTTGCTAAGTATGTGGATATTTAAGATTTATGGAAAGTGTGAAGGGCTAAGACAGGTGGAAATTAATGCAACTGAAAGTGTGGACTATGGCACAAGTTGCGATCTGTATTTCTATTAGTTTTCAATAAATTAAAAATTTTTTATTAAGATTGACCTGGCTACAAAATCAATGTCAAAAGTTACTTTTTCATATATAAAATCACTCGTAATTAACGTATGAATAACATTTGTCATTTTTGTCAAGTGGATTTATATTTATCATTAGATCATTTTTCAATGAACCACTTGATCCAAAATTAAATACACACTCAATATGCATAATTATAGGTAATTTCATATGGAATAATAATTTTTTTACCTAGTCTGTAAATTTATTAAACCTCATATTAATATCACATTTGATTGATGTAATAAAACATTCAACAATAATAACTTCAATGGATTAAGTAGTACTAGATGAAATCAGTCAGACATGTACATATAATTATATAAGTTCCATAACGATAAGTGTGGCCATTTCATTAATACTTTAATAACCAGCAAAGTAAAATAAATGAATATCATTAGTCTCAGGATAATTGAAGCTTTTCGAAAATGTCCATTATACCTAAAACTCCTCTAATCCTTCAAAAATCCATCCCTCTCTCTATCTTCTGACTAATTTACTCTAATCACCCTAATCACACTAACACTCGTACGTTTCTCGCAAAAGCCCAGACCACTGGGATAAACCTTCAACTCGCGCATCATAAACCTTCGCAGCCCAGGACATTAAACAAACACCAATGACCACATGCATCAAACCCACGCGCCGGTCTGATTCCAACCGGACACACCAAAGCAGACCTCGCTCCTAATGATACAAAGGATCTCGACGCAGCACATCCAGACACACAGACAGAGAAAGAGAAACAGAAACAGAAAATGATAGCTGAAAGGGAAAGCGGGTGAGGGGGAGGGGGGGGGGGATCCGACCGGTTTGCCCGACTCCATGTAAATAATCTCCCTCGTGCGCAAGAATGCCAGCTAGCTTCTAAATAAGCCGCTTCGCGCTCGCTTCGGATTAGAAGGATGTTATCCGCGCGCTCGTTTCGCCAAATGCAGCGGCAGCAGACGCTCGCGATGTATTATTCACGTTTTATGTCCCCGGGATTGCGCGTATAGCGCGAGTGTCTGCCGCGTACTTACTATCTCTCTCTCTCTCTCTGTGTAAAACGAGAGGACAGTTAAACGTTGTTTTGATTTACAAAAGTTGCAGATGGGATGGGTAGTGGCGCGTTTTAGATTTACCCTTTTGAGCCTCAGTCGACGTTAATCCGGCTTTCTTGCGCGCTGGAGAATCGGGCCTTTTCCTTATTTAAGGAATTCTAAAGGGCTTTATTTACATCGATTTACCAAGTCAAATCTTTGCCGCGTTGCGTTAGAAGAAGGTTGGTTGGCGCACGGCTGGTTCTCGTTTGTTTGCCGCTTATTTCTTCCTTTTTCGGCCGTTTCTGGGGTGCGAGTACAGACGCTGAGAGTTTAATTCTCTCGAAATTAATTCAAATTAACCTTTTCATCCTTGCTATTGTTTTTAGCGTGGCCGTATATTGTTGAACTTTTACTGGAATATTTATAATTATGTTAAAGCCACGTGGAACTGCAAAAGCTCGAATCAAGATTATTTTAGAATACTACACAAAGAAGATTTTGTGATAAAGATTGTTATATAAATTTGGTAAACGAGAGACATCCTGACTTCTCAATAAAAATTACCTTGATGCACGGTGAAAAGATTAACGTTATTCATCATATAAACTATGAATTTTATGGTAATTTTCTGAAAAAAGAAAGTTCTTCCTGTAGTAATCCATTCAAAAACTGCGAATATAACTTTTACACGAAACAAACTACCCCTAAAACGCTTGTAAACGCCATCGAAGTATTTGCGGTAAAACCAGAAGCTCGCTTCAAACATTGTCTCGCACTCCCAGTGAGTGAATTCTCGCAAAGGACTCGCGTTTAATTTAAATAAAGATGAAACCATTTGCATTTCATGAAAGAAACATCGGCCGGCGCGCGACCCGCTTTCCCCATCCCCCATCCCCTAAAAAGAACGCGTCAGCAAATAAAAAGAAGCAAAAGAACGGAAAGAAGGCCCGGAAAACCTCCTCTACGCTGCTCTCTCGCAAGCGGGAATTAGAAAAAAGGCCAAAGCTTAAAGCTGCAGTGGCGCTGAAGTTGTTTTTTGCGAGTGCAGCGCGTCGCACGACGACGGAGAGGCGCGCACGCGAAGCCGAAAAAGAGAATAAAGGCAAAAAAAGAAGAAGCAGAGAGCGAGAGAGCAGTCCGGCAGCGGTAGATAGCGGAGAGCGAATAAAAGCAGGAGAGGAGAGGAGAGTAGCCGAGGCCGAGGCGAAAAAGGGAAACGAAAGAGGGATGGAGAGAGAAAGTGGAGGAGATGCGGAGATTGAGAGGGTATATATACAGTGGAGTAGGAGAGGCCAGCGAGGGTTTAGACAGTTCTTGCTCTGTCAATAACACACCCCACGGGCGTGATAGATTGGCCCACCCTCGCCATCCAGCTGCCATTTATCTACTTTTTATTCTTCACTTTCGTCTCTCTCACTCCCTGTCTCTCTCTTTCTCTCTCTCTTGTTCGCCAAGCTATAGCTCACCGCGCTTGACCAACCGCGCACGGCTGATTCTCGAAGTGTTTACTTTCCAAGGCTAGAGCCTCCCCCTGTTTAAGGAATGACCGCGAAGCCAAGAAAAAGACGGCTAGATATGCATTTTTGCGCTTCCATTCTCGGCGATTCTTTTTTGCGCTTGGTGTGAAAGAAAACTGCTTTATTGTCTGTTTCTAGTCGATAGTGATAAGTGCTTATTGGAAAATAATAAGATTACTACTATTGTTTTTCGAAATAAGATTTCTGTAAAATGAACATTGATAATAAAATTATCCGAAAATCAAATATCGAGTCCGCCACCTCCCGGTAAATTATACGACTTTTCCGCGACGCGCAATATACAATCAGTTCATTTCGCTCGTTCATATCTCACTGATTCTGAAAGATCATTTTAAATACAGTCACGTGTGTTTCTTTGATTCTCCCTTAAATACCCCACCCCTTCTCTTCCTTTCCACTTTAAATCCATAACGAAATCATGCCAAATCCAATTCACGTAATTAATTTCCTCTCCCTCCTGTACGCCGCGGGTTCCCAAAAACAATCCATTGATATCAATTGTAGAATATATTCAATATTCTCTTTAAGACGAAGCATATCTCTTAAACTCAGCCACTAATTTTGAAAGTAGCTCCAAATTAATACAGCAAATATGCTACAATGAGCACTTAAGGATTCAATACATAAATTATTAAGATCAGTACCTACGAATCACATACACACGAATAATATTTCTCACAATGACAACAAAGAAACAGCATACAAGAAAATCAGTTGCAAGACAAACATTTGTTGTCAGCTAAAATGCGCGTCTCGCTTACATCGGACGAGCGAGAAAAGGAAAAAGGCAAGTTTCCCAGGGAAGATTCCTCATCTAACCGAAGGCGAAGAGCTTCCAGCTGCGCAAGAACTTGTTTGCTACTTGAGGCTAATCTAAGGATAATGGGTCAGTGTCCAGGGCGCAGGGCGGCAGCGGCGTGCGCGGTATTGTTTGCTTGTTCTCCGGCCGAGAACAATGGCTCGCGCTCGTGAGTCAACGACCAATCTTGAAAAGGCACGCGAAGACTCGACGCGATAGAGAGAGCGACGACGTACAGCTCGAGAAGAAAACAGATTGAAATGGCACACTGTGCACTGACCTGCTGCCGCTTCTGTGGTTGCTGCTATTGAAGTAAACTTCTCGGTACGAGGATTCCTTTTGATAACGGCACGGATTTGTATTCGTTTAGCATAAGCATTATCGTGATGGAACGTACTTATGAAAGTTATATAGTGCATGGTGATATGTTAGCAAGCGGTTAACGAGATTTTATTGGAATGCTTCCAGAATATGGAAAGATTAATAGTTTCTTTAATATTTGGAACGTTCGAAATCAGTAAAGTAAGTACAATTTTGCAAATGCTAATGATTATTTTAATATTTATGAAATATTGGATGGTAAATTGAGTTTATCAATTGACTTATAAATCAATGATATAGTGAATTCTAAACGCGAATAATTACGTTAATAAAATTATGTACTGTGCAGTAGTACATCATACAATTTGAAATAATCATGAATTCCAGAAATTTCAAAATGGACTTGTCCTACTTATTGAATAATAAATTAATCAAACTTTCGATTATTATGATATTTCAATAGATATAAATCAAAATTGATAAGCATTTCCTTAAAATTAATATTCTAATATCACAAAATTTATAATATTCGAATCAGTTAGCTCAAGAAATTTACAAACAGAAAACAAACTGTTATTTAAAAAGAAGGTCCGTCAATCACCATTAACCATCACAAGCTCAGAAAAAAGCCAAGCTAAGCTCCGCTAAATCCGAAATTAAGATAGCTCAGCCCCACTTTCTCTCTAAAGTAATTGAAATGTCAATTCCTCCTCCAGAAACCCAAGCTCTCGCTGAAAAAAAAGAGAGACAGAGAGAGAGAGAGAGAGAGAGAGAGAGAAAGAGAGGATAGAATGAAAAGCTCGCGCGCTCTGAACGAGATCTATCGGGGAAGTGTGCGCTCGGACGAGAGAGTAGAGATAGGAGCAGCAGCAGCAGCAGCAGCAGGCCGCGAGTAATTAAACGTTATATCTCAAAAAGTCTCTCGGTCGTCGTCGTCGTCGTCGAGGGCAAAGCTGAAAGGTCCGCGCCGCCGTTGTCCAGTGTAGGTCACTTCCTGCTCGACCAATTACGCTCAGATTATCGTCCTGTTCCTCCTCTCTCTCTCTCTCTCCCTCTCTCAGCGACTGCTGTTGCTGCTGCTGCTGCAGCTGCAGTAGCGACAGCAGCAGCACCAGAGCCAGGAGCCATTGTGCAATGAAAACTTTAGGAGACGAGACTACTGCGCGCCGCTCGGCGCAGACCCAGGATGTTGGGTCGAGTGCCACAGTGTGAATTAATTTGAAACTACGGACGACCTAATTTTATTCGCCTTCGTCACTGTGTCGCGACTCTCTCGAGGAGGGCTTCCGTTACAAAATTTGGATTTTAGCAGGATGTTGTTTATTCTAGTTTTTGATTGAGGAAGAGGAAAGCTTCAATTATTCGATTATTGCGAGTGTTTGAAAGAATGATGGAAATTGTTACTGATTAGAATGGATTGAGAGAATATTTGTAACCTGGAGAAAGAATTTTTATCAAATGATTGTTGAGTATTCGTATATGAAGAAATGATGACCGGATGCTGTAAAGTCTCTGAAATGCATAGGGATCGACTGAAAGTAGGTAATGCAAAATGTATATGAGAAATATATAGCGCAGTAATAGTTTTATCTGTCTTCAAATCAAAATAAACCAACCTAAAAATTAGCTATTAGAAAAGACTATTTAAACTAAAAATGAGTTGCTAGAAATACGCGCAAAGGGTGCTTGCTTGTATCCAATGTAAGTATGAAATTGAATACGTTTATAATTTTATTTAAAATTACGTTTAAAAAGAGACCGTACTTCAATCTCCTTGAGTACTTTAAAAAGACGAGAAATTGAAGGTTGTAAATGACGAAGAGAAAATTAATGCGGAAATTTTCCTCGTACCTCAGGATACTTTAAAGTTAAAAGTTGTGAAATGTGAGTTTATGTGGAAGTAACCTCTAAAAAGTTTTTTTGTAGGTTAAATTTGCGAAAAGCGTCTCGAGAGAAACGTTTAAACGACAAAAATTGATTTTGAACGAGCAATCACGAATTTTATTTTGTGTTCAAATTTTTGAAGAGTTTACGAAGGATGAAAAAGAAGAATATTTTAATAATGTTACTTTGGTAAATCCATTTTTAATTTATTAGATGACAAAATGATGAGATGTATTTTAATTTTGTATTTTAAAGTCTTTTGGTTGAAATTCTTGAAAAAAAACTTCTTTAAAGTTTTCTCTAGCTTTATTCTTCTATCAGATATATGCAAGTGCGTTTCGCATTAGTTACTTCCCATACACGTTCTTTAATACTACTGCCAGCTTATCGAATATAATTTTATAACGCTTCACAACTTCCAATCATCCCTTTCATAGCAAGGCATCGACACGCAATTTTACATCAAAATACTTTATAAATTGAGCCATTAATAATCATTCCCGCACGAAAATAATTCACCACTTATCTCCCAAAATCCCCAAAAACACCCGAAAACCCGTCTCCAACATTACCCCGAACCACCCACACATCCCCGCATCCTCGATCCACATCCGTGATGGCAACTTGGTCATCCGGTATGCTGACGCGCCTCTGCGGCCATGACGCCGTCCCCCTCTCCACCCAGTCTCTACCACTGCACCTCCACCTCCAACTCCGCGTGTATTCCTCGTGGATTGCGTGCGGTGCCCCAGTAACAGCGGCAGCTTTTCGAGGACGACTCTGCTGCCTGCCGAGTGGTATACCAGTGCTCCTGGAACGCACGCACACGCATGCACGCAGTCATAGTCATTTGGTATTCATGAAAGACAGAGAGAGAGAAAGAGAGAAAGCTACCGCTCGCCAAAATTCAGAGATACAACGAGAAAAACAGGTATAGGATAGAGAGAGATAGATAGACAGAGAAGCGCACTGTATATTCCGCATATCGATTGCCCGCGGTGCTAGGGCATTAATTCATCTTCAGGGGGGGGGGAGAGTAACAAAAAGGGGGGCGTGAGAGAATAATGCCTCTGCGAGGCAATATTTGATAATTACGATTTCAAAAAGCCCGCGCGCCGCGCTGGACGATCGGAGAGCTTTCGGGGACACTATTACACTGCAACAGTGGATGGGTGGATGGATGGATTCATCGAGGCCGTGCGTTGTTGCGGGTCACGGCGAGATTGCTACCGCGGAGTGAGGACTGAAGGGTGCGGTATTGAGCGATGCGGCCGCAGCGATCATCGACGAATGCGGACGCGAGGGGCCAATCGATGACTCGGCGAGGGCGAGGCTTTATTGTTTGAGTGAAAAATTACTTATCGATCCGCGTTGTATAAGATTCTTTTTGTTTTTGGTCTTTGGGAGGTGAAATTGAGAGGAGCATCAATGCTCTTTTGTGGAATTTTAATGGCGCTGAATATTGGAAACGACTCTTAAGTATCATCCGGATGTTTAGGTGGGCCTGAACACTCTAGTAGGCTGATTTTTGAAAATAAGCCCTAAGAGAGTTTAGGACTCCCGAAACATTTCCATTCGGATGATACCACATGTTTAGGTGGGTCTAAATATCCTAGTAGGCTAACAGTAGCTTTACAGTCTAACAAGCGCGTGTTTACTGCATGTCGAAGAACGGCCAATTTTAGTTTCACTTCATAGGCATACAAAATACGTTATCAATACATGTTTGACAAAAAATACGGTGTGCACCATGAGAGAAAGGCCTTTTTCGCCCTTGTGTGTTTGCAATACTGGTTTTCAGCTCGCAATAAGCAGTCGTCTTATAAAAAATGCAACATGTGATTGTTATGTAAATAAAATGATCGGCAAAAACTATTGCCATGTAAGCTATAAAAATTTTATCTGGAATTTTTATCGTTGTTTATTTACATAAAGGTACAAAACGCGTTTTACATAATTGTTGATTCCTGTTTTTATTTATTTTGAAGCACCTCACCGAGTTACGACCAGATTATTATACTTGTATCTATAGGTTTTTTTCAATCACGTGATCTCATACACGGTTCAATCTTTCATTTGACAAGAGCAATTATCAAAAAATTCCTTAAAGTTGTAATACTTTTCTTTACACTTTATTGAATAATTTAGCACTAAATTTAATTAAAAAAATAATTGAGAAATAATATATTTTTTTTTGTATTGGAGATTAATGTCAGATTCAGAAAAAATTCTGTATAAATAAACATTACATTATTCTGTCTACAACGATAGCCAATAAACTCGAGTATCATTCCCAACATTCGATCACAATCAAACATAATAATCCCGAAACCTCAGCGCGTTATTTCCAGCCCCGCGTCCAATCAAAATCATAGTCACGCAGACGAGAGGGAGCCAGAGAAAGCGAGACAGCCCATACGCGCACGCTATACGCAACACACCGCCGATACAATTGGCAATTGTTTCGTCGTTTAAGCGGGTAATTTAACTCGCGTACGTATACCCTATACGCATCTCCACCGTTTCCCCCCACCCACACACACACACACACACACACACACACACACGCACACACATATACACTCACGCACACACTTACAACAGAACCACCCAGAATCGAAAGTCAAAAGCTCCGGCCGCCGTTTTATGCGATTGTTATCACTGCCGCGACGCGAGTATCGCGCGCGCGCGCGAGGGGGGGGGGGTGAATAAAACGGCCACCGCCAGCAGAAAACGGAGCCCCCCGCAGTATAACCGACGCGACGCAGCAACAGCAGTAGCAGCAGCACCGCGGATACGACGTCCTTATTCGGCAATCCGGATCTGACATTTACTATTCAATTTACGACGTTGCAGACCGTTAAGCAAGATCCGCGTGTATATATATATATATATATATATATATATATATATATATATATGTATATGTATATATACACATATATATATACATATATAGATACAGGAGGAGCGCGCGTCACTGCAGCAGTGCAGTGTACTGGAGGATATAACTGCCTCTCGGTGCAGGCGCTGAGCAAAGCTAAGTAGCGATTGTGTGGGCTTATGTGGAGTCTGCGTGTATGTGTGTATGTGTGTGTGTGTGTGTGTGTGTACGTCTGTGTGCGCTAGGATTTCCTTGACGATCGAATATTGTTTCTCTGTAGCTGTGTGTGTGTGCATAAGCGTATGTGGGACTGTGTGCGCTGCAGGGTTAAGCGCGAGCATATATCGTCGTTTGTCAATTAGGCAGAAGCCGGGCAAGATGGACGTCTCTAACATGTTTGTAATTGGATGGCCATTGTTCGCTGACTTCGATCGGTCAGCGTTGATTTTCTTTAATCGCTGAGATTTGCGTTTAGAGGTTCGGTTGAGGCAATTAAGAGGACGTGAATGTATTAACAGTAATGTTACGTTGGATTAATATTTTTACCGATAAATATGTATGTAATTGGTTTAAATTTTAAGGAGAACTTATAAACATTCTTCTCTAATAAGAGTATTATAACTAAAATATATTTTTTTAATTTCTAGAAAAGTTGATACCTATTTTACAAATTCAAAATAGGCTCCTTTAAATATAATAACTAGTTCAAATTCCAATCAATTTGATTAGTATTTTGACGAAAAAATGGATCCTTTCGCATCCTCTTAAACGCAATATACTAGCAATACTTTCGTAAGAAAATTAATATTTACTTCTTGCTAAAACCTTTTCAATTCTTGTTTCGCTTTATATCTCTAATACGTTCATACATACGATATAACAGGTTCAATATACAGGTAAACAAATACAGTCAAGCACTAGTGTTGGGATGTAATTACTAACGACAAAACATGCATTCAACTACGTTACCAACGATGACGATGAATCATACAGTGAATTACTTGCGGTTCTTATTTGCCTCTTATTTAAACCACATACCTGAAACAAAAAACAAAGAATTCGTTATTATAATATAATATATTATATAAATTAAATGAATGATGTTTTTATAATAGAATGTATCAAGTACATTTGTTTTGGAAAAGGTACATAAATTTAAATAAATGAAAAATTTCAATATAATTTATACAATTTTCACACCGAATCTTTTAATTTAGCTTGTTTTTAAAATTTCGTACTTTACGCGCTTCTATTAATAACAACAAATTGCGTAATTAAAGCCTGTGTGCACCGATAATCCCCTGACGCTTCCAAAAACTAAAATACGGCCCAACGAGCGCGCCACATCGAAAATTCGCAATAAATTGAAATTCAAATTACGCGATAATTTATCAAAAAGTCAAATTGTTTTTTCCATCCAGCGCCTACGCACGAATCGCTCGCTCCAACGCACGCAAAAAAAAACACCAACAATGCATATTTTTTTAAACAACGAGGGCACATCACATCCTCGCGGTAATTGCGCGAACCCAAGTCGATTTATCTTCAACGTCTATCCTCATTAAGCCTCATTGCGCCGCCGAATGCCACAGCAGCGGCGCGGCGCGGCGCGTTGATTAACGGAAAATTACCAGGATTATTTTTGCCCGAGCGACACGAGGGCAGGACGCATAGATGAAAATTGTCACAATTAATAATTTTTCCAAATTAATTACCGCGAGCGGCGCGGACCAGCGGGAGCGCGAAATGTGTCCAGCGGGGCGCGTCCAGCCTCTCTCTCTCTCTCTCTCTCTTTTCGTGTCCAGCGGAGAGACCGGATATATATAAAGCGTTACGCGCAGCAGCGTACACGCCTAAGCGAGTGCGTGATTGATGGTGCTCCATTATAAATCGCGAGCCCGCGCGCGCGTACGTATACGCTCTAAAATTAATCGCTCACTCGTAGTGGCGGCGGCGGCGGCGGCGCTGCCGACGGTTACGAATAAACCGACACGATGAATACGTGCTTTCCACGTGTGTATATCTGCGAGCTGTGTGCGATGGTGCAGGCGGCGGGAGTTTATGGTGTAGAGCGAGTGGGAGGTGTTTTACTTTCTTTTTAGTTGGAGGCGAAAAACTGGACTCGGGTGTAGGTACAAAGTGCTGCGCATACGGGGGTTTTGTGGGGCTTGAGAGGCGAGTGAAAAAGAACATTATCGTGGTTGTGCTAGGGAGAGGCGGTTCTTTTTGGGGGGATTGTAGGGTACAGGGGAGTAAAAAAAATTAGGTAATTTTGTTGGATTGAATTCCTTGTACGGTGATGGTGATGTAAGAGAAGTATTTTGTAGCTAATTTTGACGTCGTATTTCTAATTCGCTGGTATAAGTTGTAATTAGGACAAAGGACTCCAACTCTTCAGTCTCAACGATCCAATTATTTATTCCATTGTAGATTTTTCCATTATCATCATCATCAGCATTTTATCCTCAACTGATTTATTTACGCACCATTGCAAGGTAACGACACAAAATAAATTCCCCAAATTGAGAAAATACAAAGAATTGCATATTAATAGAAATATTCTATACATTAATTGTACCGGGTCCAAAATCATCGATAATTTAAGTAATTAACTAAAGGTCATCAAAATCGGCATCACAGATGTAATTAAAAAATTAAAAATGAATGCAGTTGTCACTTCACTTAAACACAGTGGTTTGAAATTATAAAGAAATGACGACCTTTTGAAGGAGGGCTGATAAGAAAAGCAAGAAACACATCTGCACTTAAACAAAACATTTAAATATCTAAATCCTGCTTGTATTAATTATTACATATATCGTCTGTTGTATATCAGACACATAAAATTAGTTATCAGGCTATTTCACGCATGACGTTGTCAAATAAATTAGATACTTAACATAAACATACTTTCAGTAGTCTGAAAACGTTCATTTTATCTTCAGCGTAAATCACCTGCTACTCGTTAAAAAATCTCATTAAAATTTTCAAATTGAAACTATTCAAAAGATAAAGAATTTTCAGCAAACCGATTACATCTGTGAAATTTTTGACAACTGAAGTTTTTTTAATTCAATAAAACATCATCCACTCACCATTCTCCACTATATCCACAAAATATATATTTTATCAAGCGAGACCTGATTACGATACTGCGCGCGCCAGAGCTTCAACTAAACTCGCGGCAGGCGCGCGGGTGCTCGATGATTAAAAAGCTTAACCAGGCTCGCCGCTGCGCGTGTGATATTTCGCGCTCGCAGCAGCTCTTTCTCATACAAGTATACGTAATTTATTAGCGGCATCAGTCGGCGGCGGCGGCGGCCTCGACATGGCAGCAGCCGCTGAACGTTACAGCGGAGAGGCCGGTCGTTTTCCAAAAAATTATTTCCAGAGCATTTATCACTTTCCCGCAATGTGCGCAGGAGCACGCATACCGATATATAATATACGTACACACAGGAGGAATCGGTGCGTGTGTGTGTGTGTATGTGTCTCTGTGTGTGTGTGTGTGTGTGTGTATTGGGAGTTTAAACATGCCATGCGACCTCTGGTGGCCTATGCTCTTGACGGACATTTTTATATATATATATAGTTTCCTATGTTAAAATAAACATCATGGCTGCTAGGCTAGAAGCATAGGTTTTCACTAGCGCCACGGTTGGCGCGGCGGATGTTTTCTTCCCCAATATGTGAGCGCCAATGAAAAGTATATATTTTCAAAATACAATATCCAGGCTGGATTTACAATCTCCGATATCTGACCGGCCGAAGCGTTATTCGAATGTATAGGTGAGCGAATGCGCACTTCTGTATGTTTATATACGATGTTCACCTCGCGCAGGGCCCGAAGCCTCCCCTGGGAAAGAGAAATGAATGGTGCAGAACGATTCGCAGGCATATAGCTCGATAGGTAACTCTAGCGCTTTCGTATGTATAAATACACTATCGGTCAAAATTTTACTACCCGGACAATACGTTGCAGTTATAATTTAGGAAAAATGTCATTTTTAAAGGAAATTAAGTACTTCTAGATATTCGCTTATATTATTTAAAAACAATGGTATTGCATAAAACAGATTTGCATTTGTTGAATTAAATTTTATTGTGAAAATTTTTTAAAATGATTGGCAATATCCTTAAATAGAAAATCCTTGAAGAGTTAGATTGATATTTCCAGTCATTTCGAAATCATCTCTATCTACAGTTCTTTAAAATGTTTCGATTTTGCTAAGGATTTCTCTTGCTAATGATCAATAATATTCTACCAAACTGGATGCATATAAGATATTATAATATTTCTTCATAGTTTTCTTATAAATTTGTTTTTATCAATCCTTTGTAACCAGAAATACATGTGAAATATCCTTTTAAAAATGCCTTGTATTACAAATTAAAATCCACTACGACATGTCAAAATCTTCAGTTGTAAATTGAAATTCAAAAATTCAAATATCAGATTTCTTTTCCGAAATTTAAGATTGTATGTGAAATATGTAAAAACGAAGATAGTATCCAAAAAACTGAACCACGGTGCACCATATCGCACCTATATGCTCCGAGTAAATATACATGTCAAATAAACGTCAAATCACAAAGTATAAACTTACAAACTTTCACCTAATAAAATACTTTTGCCGATCATTGTACATACGCAGACACTTACACACGTACTTTGCGCTGCAAGCGAGCGCGAGAGAGAGAGAGAGATATTTCGCGGCAGATCGAGAATCAGCAGAGCGCGCGGCAGCGAAGTAATAGCAAAAGAGGGCGAAATTATTGTACCAGCGCGAGTGGCTGCAGTGTATGCGGGCCGGGACTTTGGGGAACGCGAAAGCATTTAAGCGTAAATGGTTTTTGTAACTGGGAGAGCGTAAAATTGCCTAACCGCGCTGCACTCGTACCTTCTCTCTCCCCCCCCCTCTCTCTCTCTCTCCCTGGCGCTTTGCAGCGCGAATGCATCCGATTTCCCCGAACGGTTTCCCACCCCCCACCCCCTGCATTTTCGATTCCCCTGACGCACGCAGACCCCCCCGCGTATAGTCATCTGCGCCGATTTCGGCCAGCAGTAGTGGCGGCGGTTAGCCGCGATCAGATTGCCTCTCTCACTCGCGCGTTCGCGTATTTTGCTGCTCATAAAAGCGTCGCGCCCCGCTGCTGCATAACTGCGCCATTTTCTCTATCGCGCGAATGTATGCGCAAACAGACGCGCGCGTGTGTGCTGCTGCTCTTTTTTCATGTCAATGAATTTGCTCGTCGATGAATGGCACGCGCCGTTAGGGCTGATGAAAACGACGTAACCCGTGTAGAGAACGCTACTCACTGCTTTGGAGGTGTGATTCCTTTAAGAGATATGAATTATTATGTAATTAATATGCATTTTATATATATATTGACTATGAATGTAGAATGACGAAGCCAATATAATGATTAATTTCTTCGAAAAATATACAAGATAAACAATCGGCTAGAAAATATTTAGCCTATAACTTAATGTGTATTTAATAGAAAATACATTTTGAAGGTAATTCCAATTATTACAGATCATAAAACTCGATTCCAATGTACAAAAATGAACGATAGACCTTATCCTATCGTATCAAGTCTCGAAATAAAGAATTTTATTAGTATTTTTATGTATTGAAATAGAATTTTTAAAGTTTTGTAATTTTGAAAAATGGACATAGAATAATGCATCGTAATGCATCGACCGAAGATTCTGAAAACTGTGTACTGACTAATGATAACAAACATCTATGTAGAATTTAGAAAACATATCTCAAAGGGTTAAAGAACTGTGATAAGTAACATAATTACAGTAAGTTAAATTTTTGTCTGTATTTATTTTTTATTTAGAATTCCAGAGTTACAAATAATAATTACAGTTACAAATAACAATTACGGACGATTTCAAAGTACAGTTATTTTACAATAATATACCAGAACGCCGTAATCCTGCAGAGGAAAATAGTATTTCCTGTTCGCAGGATTTTTTACTAATATTTTAATTTTATGTATATATAATTGGAATATTAAAAAAGAAATGTTTGCTATTAACTTGAAAAGTATGATGTTTATACGATTGTTGTCAATACTGATAATAGACTACTGTTCCAACAATTTATTTGCAGACATTTACCAAAATTACATAACCGGTTTCTTTTTTGTTCACTCGAAAAAGAACGGCGGGTACATGCATACGTACATAATCTATCGCGAATTAAGCCATAAATTCGTCGAACAACGTTTTTTTCTTCCATTTTTTTTCATCTTGCCTCCCGCGCGACATATATACTAGGTGTAGCACTACGTGTCACTCTAAGCGCGAAACAAGCTCTCTCGCTCGCGACACGCGTTTTTTTGCCCTAACTCTTTTTGTTGCAGTAGCAGCAGCAGCAGCGCGTCGCGCTTCGGCAATTAATCCCGTTCAAGGTTTCCGGATCGTTTGACCCATCCGCCAGAACGGGAAATCGTAAACACATTCGTTACGCGTCCCGGACGGACGCGCGAATTTTCGCGCAAGAGCGCGGTTGCGCCACCGCGGCGGGACTTGGCCCTGACCCACTTTCGGGGGGGAACGAGCGAGTCTCGCTGGCCCGAAAAGTGGCTTTTACTACTGATTGTTTCGGAGCGCCCGGGCGAACCTTTATACCGCGAGCGAAAGAAGCGCCGGCGAAGCGGTTTTCGGAGGTTTTTTGCGGGTGGAAGATTGATAATGATAGCCGGGAGAGGGAGAAAGAGAGCGAGGGATTATCATAGAAATGTTGTTAAAGTGGGAGCGGTATTTCTGTGAAATGGGACTTTGGAGAATAGCAAGCTCGCGCACGCTGTTATATTAGTTTTATGGAAATTAATATAAGAATTCTTAGTGAATTGTGGCGTTGACATACATTGAGAATGGTATTCTGAAAATGAGCTCAACTGTATGAGTTTTTAAGTTTCTAAATTGAAAAGCACAATGTTTTTGTAGTGAATGAAAATGTATTTTTAGATAAGAACGAACTATTAATCATATATTACATTTTCTTTTTCGGTAAATGTAAATATTTTATCGAAAGATATCAGAATTTTTTTGTCGTTAGATCAAAAAAACTATCGAAGCGAAACTGCTCTCTTTTCATCGTCCACGTGATTTCGAGAGTTCTAAGCATCGGATTGAACTTTTCTGAAAGGTAATTTTGATTAAAATACAATTCATTCTGATACAAGCGAAGGAATTTGTATTCAAAATTCACAGACATAAGTTATACCCTTTCAAATCCAAAATTTATGATAAAAACTTAAAAAATCAAGAAGTGTGACTTTGAGATACTATATCTTATGTCTGTGAATTTTTAATACAAATTCCTTCACCCGTGTCAATTAATTGTATTTTAAACAAAATAACCTTTGAAAAAGTTCAATCCGATTCTTAGATCTCTCAAATTCATGTGGACGATGAAAAAAGAGCAGTTTCTCTTCGGCAGCCATTTAAGGTGACCTAACGACCAAATAAATTAAATTTCTGATATATTTCGATAAAATATTTACATTTACCGAAAAAGAAAATACAATATATGATGAATAATCAATTCGTACCTAAAAATATATAATCAATTTAATTAAAATTTTAAGGTGGTCAGGTCCCTTAAGGCATGAAAGTGAAATATAAATTCCTACATTTCCGGCATCATATTTATATTTTTTTCTCTGCAATGAATAAATATTTCTAAGAATACGCCTTCTGTATTCTTACCAGGAATCTTCAGTTAAATTTTCAAAAGCTTTCATTATTTACTCTTGGAGAAAAATCCGTTTGAAAGAATACAACTATAGTTACATTTTCAAACGCGTTTTTCTCCGAGAGTTAATAATAAAAGCTTTTGAAAATTTAACTGAAGGTTCCTGGTAACAATACGGAGGGCAGAGTATGACGATATTTAGAACTATTTACTTATTGCAGAAATAAAAGTATAAATGTGATGCAGGTAAAGTAGGGATTTTTATTTCACTTTCACATGTCCTTAAGTGACGTAAAATATCATTAGTGGAGACTAATTGCTGACAAAGATCGAGCATGATCCCGATACGTTGAGAAGGTGACAGTCCTAAAAATATGCAAAGTTTAAAATATGAGTGCAAAAAAATGTAAAAGGACTTGACTCGTGTATATAATGTCCACCGAAGATATTGTTAATAATCAGATTTAGAAGAGGTAAAATTGAAACGAGGAATAAATAATTATGGTTGAAATTAAAATAATAAATTGCCAAAAAATGATATTTACAATATATTTAGCGGTGGGTTTTTAATTAAACTGTTAATAAATTCAGAACTATTGTGTAGTCAAATAATTTTTTTTCTATGAATTTTTCAGGGTTGCATTGTGATTATTATCATGAATTCTGGATTAGTATCACGAGTAAAAAAAACTGTTTAATAAAATCTGGTTTTGCCGTAACAGGGATGCATTGTCTGTAGGTGAAAGACATTTTGATTTGTACTTCCGAAAGTATTCTCCATCCCTTAGTTTTTTTTAAAACGGTTATCTCATGCAATTTAAAGGTCGCGTAGAAAAGAAAATTCAAATATAAATATAAAAATCCAAATCTGTTCCGACGCTTACTTTACTTCAATCTCCCCTAGCTCGTAATACACTCGAATACTTCCAAATTATTTCGATCCATCAAATCTCATTCTCATTGCACTCCAACCGCGCTAATTCAGCATTCAACCATACCAATAAAAAATAAAGAGCAGCCCCGAGACACTTACACCGTAGGCTCGCAACTGGCCAATTCCCACGTGCACTCCTCCTACATCCTACTCCACTCAAGTATACTCGGAACCACGCGGTAGCAGCAGCAGCAGTGGCATCTCCACCTCCAAACACACACATCCTCGATATAACCCTCCAACAGCCTTCTCTCTCTCTCTCTCTTTCTCTATCTCTCTCTCGTACTCTCGCACACAGCAGCCGGGGACACACGGGGGAGATTCCTTTTTTCCGGGACCTACTGCGGGTGCAACCGCAGACTCGCGAAAAACGCCGCGCTACCACCGCCGCCGCGGTCGTTCAATTTCGCGGAGCGCGCGGTAATTGTGACCGCGCTCTGCGGCCTCGTTTCACCGAGAATTTAGTTTCTGGTTCGCGCTGCAATGAGCGTCTGCCCGTGTCTCTTTCTCTCTTTCTCCCTTTCTCCCGGCACTGTGCACACAGCACAGGACAGAAACAGAGAAACGGAAGATGCGGTTTCTCCAATGTAGGGGCGCAGCAGCCGAGTTTCAGGATATGTACATGCACTAAAGCGAGACAGAGAGACACGGAAGAAGGAAGGGGCCACGAAAGGGATGCGACTACGCGATAGATCCCACGTGGTCTGGCGCTCCCATGCATAGAGAGGACTCATGTTTCCCTAATGCAGCCCGATAAATATTTAAGCATAACGTAATCGCCCCTGGATTATCCACGCGCGCCTCGCCTCTCTACTCTTACTCCTCCTTCCGTATATAGCCAATGTCCTTTCGCGCATCTTTCGTAATCCCATCGTCCCCGATTATGCGCCTAGGAGGGAGAGCCGGTGTGTGTGTGTGTGTATGTGTGTGTATATATGTGTGTGTGTGTGTGTGACCAGAGGAAGGCTCAGAGGAGCTGCGCAGAGGACGGTGTAGATGCCGAGTTATGCGAGGAGCGGCGAAGCGAGTATTGCAGCGTAGCCGTAGAGCCAGTTAAGGGTTATAACGGGGTGCGGCTGCGGCTGCGTGCGAGGCGATTGCGAGGTTATGTGTGCGTCTAGAGTGTCGTGGGATGTAGCCCGGTGTTGCTGCTGCGTTAGGGCCTGGTCGATCAATTGCCGGATTATCGGCGTTATAGGCGAGTTGAGAGTTTATGAGGGACGGGTCGAGTGCGGAGATATTTTTTTGTTTTGATTTTGCTTGGAGGGTTGTGGGGTGGTTTTGGTTGATGTGATTTTGGTAAATTAATGTGTCGTAAGCATGGCATGATATTACGTTAAGAAAATATATACTTTTTGGGACAAATGATCGATTTCGTCTAATAAAAGGCTTTTTAGTTGGAAAATACTGTTTTGGTGCAACATTATTAACCCTTTGGGGTTTATTTTAAGGTGTCGGAAACAGATCATCAAAGTTATATGTATATTCAAGATCCGCAATACTGGTCACTTCCTAGTTACTTAACTCAAAACTGGTCCTAAACTTTGCACCGAATAGTTTATTAAAGGAAAAAATTGTTTCAAATATGATTTTTAGAGGTAAACCTTAATAAATTAATTAATTTTAATAAGTAACAACTCGATTCTTTTTTTAAATGTAACGGTACCAACGGTTTATTCTTCATCCAAACAATCGAGTCACATGTTGCAGAAACGTTTCTGATCAATTATCAATATTACACACATAATTAAAAGTGTATGAATGTACACGTCACTCTGGTCACTAAAGGGTTAAATAAAAGTATAGATATTTTAAAGATAGATAAGAATATTAATTACAAGAAGATACTACATTTACATATCGAGGCAGATTATTAAAAATATGGCTATTACATTTTCTTTATTTTACCATAAAGAACATATAAATTTAGTTTGGGATAGATTTATCGATACCTCTCTTGTAAGGTGATAATAAAGCTTGTAATTAAAGGTATGCTTATTTGTTCAAGCTAAAGGACTTTCTCTTTAGATAGATTAAAAATAATTCTCGAAAGTACTCATTACTTCTGACTAACTTCTCTTTATATATAATAACCATTTTTATAATTATTTTGATGCATTAAAAAATCAAATAATCCACAATTTCTATCACATACAAATACGATTACATTTCCTCGGTCTAATTAATACATGGTGATACTATACATACATAAAAATAATCAAGAACTTGCTCTCAATTATTTCAATCAATAAATCAATTACATCTATAATTAAAGTTTTCTATTACTCTACACCTGATTGATACCAGACACTTCAACCCATCCCACACAACCCACTCTCAAACTGCAATCTCGCTTAAAAAAAAAAGTAAAAAACAAACTGAAAATTCACTTAATCCCCTGCGGATGCTCGTAATCGAACGCATTTGTATACCCGACTGAGCGCTGGCGCCGCGCCGCGGAGCGTAAAAGCCTGCAAGTCAGCAGCGCAGCGGCGATCAATAATCAATAATAAAAAGCGTCGATTAGCCCCCTCGCGCTCTGACAAATAAAGCACAGCAACACGAGTTCTACTTATCCGTACGTCAATCACCATTGCGCGCCCGGCTCCATCCCTCGATATATATTGCTCTTAATTCCCTATTACGCGCGTATACGTGCATACATACATATGCCTACGTACACACTCGATGCAGTCGATTCTCTTCTCTCTCTCTTTTAATCCCCGTTCTCCGCAGCGTGATTGCAAAAGCCAGTGGCGCACTGTCATTAATTGCCCTCGAATGTAACGACGATAAACGATTTCGGCGATTCCGTGATTTTGCACGCGACAAAGTGACGGATATGGGCGACGGATACGGATCTCCGGAGTGACAATGGCGGCGAGGGGGTGGGAAGGGGGAGGGCTGTCTTGTGTGGACGACGTAGACGGAGGATCTTGAATGAGAGATAGCGAGGGACGACGCGGTTCGAGGCGAGACGATAACGTTCAGCGGGACGGAGGGGGGCGCGCGAGTGACGCGAGAGATTTGCCGTCAATTGTGTGTCGCGCGAGAGGGATGAAGCGATTTTGAGGCGATGCAGTCGGTGTTGATTTCGCGTGTGCTGGTTCTTTGAAGAGGGCTATTTCGTTGGAGGTGCTTTTTAGGTTGAAGTGTACAAGGTTTACTTTGGACTTTGTGTGAATGTTCGAAGTAATTGATGAATTAGATTGTTTTTAGTATTTCATAAGTATAGTGGGTAATAGTAATGTAATTTTATATGCGAAGCTTCTCTTTGGAAAATTTTTATTACAATTTTTAATACCATTTTCTTTTAAAATTGCATTACAAATAAAATAGTACATAAAATTTCTTTTAGAAGAAAACACGGAGAAAAATTAATTCGTTTTTGGAAAAATAAATTTCAAAAATCATGTAGCTCCACACAAAGCTATGCAAATTTTGAATTTCCTTTTTGCTGCATTAATTTTTGTAGTGGTGTAATTAAAAATTGCAGAGTGCAGTGGTCGAGATTCATGGTTCTTTTCATGAAATTAAAATTACAGCCTCTTTGATGTTAAAATTTTGCATTTACCTTCGTTAAAAATGCATTCTAAATTAAATTACTCACGTTATAAAAAATATACGTGCTTTATATTAAATTCAAATATAAACAAAATACACATTCATAACAAGCAATAAAAATGCTTATAAAAATCAGTTTCACGTCTAGCATAATTGCACGTACACGACTTGATCTGCTCGCGGGTAAATCACCAAATCGCGCTAAAAGACGGTAATTCCTTCTACCTCCGATCAACTGCACACACACACACTCCTCGGCAAGATGTTTCCGAATCACCTGGCAAATCAACGCGCTAATACCAATAATTAACGCGCGGCCCTGGTTGGGAAAAGGCGATTTCCGACGTTTGCAGGCAGCCCACCCGCAACAACAACAATAACAACGAGATCTGCACCTCCTTTTGCTCTCTCGCCGCGGACTTTAATCGCTGCGGGCTCATCGAAACACACTCACACACACACGAGCGCGTAGAAGATACGATCTCGTGTTATTCTAAGAGGCATACGCTGTAATTGTAAGGTTAAAAGCGAGGCGAGGAGAAGAGGCAAAAGAGACAGAGGCTCTCGTATAGAGGGTGGGAGATAGACGACGAAGATAGGAGATGCTTGCGCAAGAGAGAAAGAAAGAGAGAGAGATACAGAGAAAGAGATAAAGAGAGAAAGAGAGAGATAGAGAGAGAGAGAGAGCGGGAGGGAGGATTAATAGTACACATACATAGAGGGAGCTGACTTATCAGGCACCTCGTAAAGAAACAAGTGCAGAGCTGCAGCACTGCAGCGGCGGCACTGCAGTAGCGCAAGTTCAAAACACAAAGCGCCTACGCTCGACATTTGTCCGGAGCCACTTATGCTGCTTTCTTGCAGTCGCGCGTTATAACTCCGCGCATAGTCTGTACTGTCTTGCGAAGCTTTTTGACCTCTCGCTCTGTCTCTCTGTTATGCTTTCTCGTAGCTTTGTATATCGGTGCGAAAGTTTCAAACTATTTTTTAGGAGATTTCTAACAAAAGCATATTCTGGTAATTGCTTTAATGCATACGTGATCAAAGTCATTAACAGTTCATGTAAGACGCTCAGGAATCAAGAATTAAAAAGACGGTTTTAAATGATTAATTGTATAATCTCGTGATCTTATAATACACGATCGACCCGATAGTTATTTTCGAATATATAGATCTTGATGCTTGAGAGGCCAGAAAGGAACTGCGCATTGCAACTGCGCAGGCCCAGTTTATTGCTTTTCCTTCAAATACACCCGATAGCTCTATATATAGCTCTATATATAGTATATAGTATATACTTACGTCTAGTATAGTTACGTCTACGTAAACACTAGACCCGTCATAGTGTCACCTGGTTGGCACTCGATGTATAATAGCAATGATTATGAGCACGTTTGTACCTCTGACTTGCAAGGTTGCTTTCAAACATAGACAAATGTTAATTAAATGCACATACAACAAAATTTCAGCTATTATGGATCAAATTCTTGACCTTTATAAAACATTTTATCTGGCAACATATTTTTCTACATCTTTCTTCTAAATCTAATTTATAATTCTGTAATTTATTAGATAATTATAGAAGCCATTTTTACACTTCTTACATTTTTTCGCTTCCTCGCTCACTTTCGACCGACGCTTTGGGAGGCTCACAAAGATTCGAACTTTGGTCACCAGAAGGGCGCCACTTATCGCTCAACATAACGAATACAATAATTATTTTAATCTTTTTATACCATGTAAAGGAATCTAAAAATTATGCAATCAAAATATTTCTTTTTTATTCAATTGTTTAGTATATAAAATTCTACTTTTTGAAAAGAACAAACTTCAGCGTAAACCAAGCATTTTAAACTTATGATATATACATAAATTATGTTATTTTTCGGACCTCAAACTATTACTTATGTCAAAATTAAAAAGTATGGTAGCTGCTCAAAAAATTCAAATAATGAGTTGTTTTCTATTGTAAAGAAAAATTCTTTATACCACTCTAATCTCAAAATCATAACTTCAATATGATTATTCGGCTCTCGTGGTATAAAATACGGTTCGAAACTGGTGCGCAAGAAGATTTTTACCTCATGTGAAAAACGTCACATGGGCTAAATAATCACCTTCCGCACCCATATCGAAATGTACTATTAAAAAAATGTAATGCTGATCCCGATTATATAGGTATAGCTAATGTTTTGTAATAAATTTTAAAATACTTATTGGTTAAATAGTCTTTTCGTTTATTATAAAATCAAAAACAATAACGTTTTGGAATGTTTTGCATAGCAATCTCATGTTATCACTTTATAGACCTATCAATTTCGAAATCCTTCGTTTATCGCTACCAAACTTTCACAATATATTCTAAGAACTAAAATTTAAAAAAGTCAAATTACACCTGTTTGCTACGACAAGCGATAAATTTTGAAGAAAAAATATTCCGACGCAATTAACAGTATTTTCCATTTTACATGCAGATTACCTACTTCTAACTATTTAGCACCGGCTCCCGTCCTTTCTCAATAAACAAAAATGCCTTTTTACACTCTTTTTTACTCTCCATCTCCCCTCGTCTCCCTTCAGTAGGTAAACCTTTGAAAGTAGGTTTCGCAGTACCGCTTAAAGCTCGCTCGCTCTCGAGAGGTAAAAAGAGACACATATATACCTATACACAGCTGCATTGCCAGAGAACGAGTCCAGTCAAGGGAGAGAGGGAGAGCGAGAGAGAGAGAGAGAGAGAGTGAGTCTACGGGCTTTGACCGTAGGTATTCATGAATACAGCCCCCGCGCTCGCGCTCAGAGGCAGTACCTCTCGCGGATTAGCATGAGAAAGAACGCTTTGCTCGTCGTCGCTTTCCAACTCTGCGCCAGCGCCATCGTGCTAAAACACCCGCGCACTTCGCTCGCTCGACGAAATATTTTCCCTTCTTTTCTGCTCTCCCTCGTTCTCTCTCTCTCTCTCTCTCTCTCTCTCCTTTTTTTCTTCGCTTGTGTATATATAGCTCGCGCTGCTGCCGGTGAATTGTCACAAAAGCGGCACTGATGCTGCTGCGCACCGACAAGTCAGCGAAAAAGAGCCGGAGAAGGGTGATTTCTGCGCCCTTTTTCACAGGTATAATGTACGTGTGCGCGTGCATGAGTACACAGACGCACGAGGAGGTAAAATGTCGCGATGCGAGCGCGCGAACGAACGAGTCTCCCGTCAAATTAGTGAAATTAACATGCGATTCACGCCAACGCTGACTTGAAGCGGTTTGTGTTACAGGTATAAATATACGGGCAATGGAAATTTCATTCGGCTTTCGCAGCGAACGTTAATTATCTCGAAAGTTTCTTCGCAAGGGCTTGCGAGCTTCATTTTACAGTTTTTTTTTGCATTACGAGCTGCGTGAGTTTCCTTCTAAAGTACAATCGTGATGGTTTTGCCGCAGTGTTGAAGTGCTTTGCCCTGAAACGCGCATTTTGTCGTTATTTGTATATATACTCGGTTCGTTGTTTTAATTCGAATAATTAATTGTAAGCGTGATAGCTTGGCATTGCGCTTGTTTAAATTAGAAATGGATTTGATTTATTTGCCGCTGCAATAGGTTTGTCGTACTAAAATTGCAACGTTGTATGAACATAAATTGCGTTTTGATTTAATTGGTTTTACTCGGTCATTGAATAACATGGATATATTTAGATGAATTAATTAACTAATAGAATGATGGTTGTAATGATTGATATATAACATAATGATTACGTTTTCTACATAGTTTGATACGGCAATGATAGTAATTTTAAGTTTATATAATTAAATTAAAAGAACAATGTTAAAAGAAGTCGTTGTTTGCCTATCGATACGAATGAAAGAAATACATTTAGATTGTACGTATAGATTTGGAAACCTCAAGTTATTTTAAGTTTAAGGTCCATTTATTGAAGTAATTTTCTTGTTCACAGAGAGTATTTTCTAATAAAAAGTATAACGCAATTCAGGGTAAAAATAACCGTTTATATATTGGAACTTTATATATTGGAACTTTATATATTCCACAATTCTGTTAGTTTTCTCTAAGATTCACATAGAGAATTATCACTTTACGGCAAGCTATCATTCAGTACGGTAAAATTTATCGTAAAAATAAGAAAATTTGACAGAAAGTTAAAATGTTCCTGGTTTACCGTAATTCGTGGTAATATTTACCTCAAATTTCGTCATAATTTTTACGAGAAAACTCTCTCTGTGTAATGATTCCAAAAATAATATTTTTCCCAGGATTTTCGGCTAATTTTATATGTACCAGTATTTTGCAAAGGCTCTGATTTATAAGCAATTGTTCAAATAAATATAAATAATATCATGGTTACATGATAATGGAGAATTATAATTTATACATAAATTTTATTTTGTGTGTTTGCTTCAATAGTGAAAAAATGACCAGTCCATTATGTTTCACTTATATGTATAAAAGTCAATGCAGAATACGCATATCTAAGTTTAATTCATTCCCAACGAAAAATAATCGACCATTCAAGCACAGCCTAAGATAAATATTTAAATCTCATCAATATTGAATAAACCCACAATCCTCATATTTATCTTCCACTCTGTCTTTCCATCATCGCTCTCAAAAAACCAACCGCTCGCATCGAATCCAAAAACCCTTTATCGCTCGCTTAATACACACGTCCACTTTACGACAGCTCGATACATTAATTCAACTCTCCCGATGAACAAACACTGGAAAAAGACAGAGCTCCCCGTCCCCAAGCAAAAAATAAAAGAAACAGAATAAAAATCCCAGCCCTCTCAACACATACATACACACGTATACCAAGAGAGAAAGAGATCGAGAGCCGTGCGCATACTCGCGTTACGAGAAACACGAACATAAATTAAAGCGGCGCGCGCTCGCGCATTCAAGCCTCTGCTCTTCTCTCTCTCTCTTCTTCTCTCCGCTACTCTTTTATATTCCCCCCGTGCGTATTTATTTTTCGAAAAAGGTGGGGAGGCATTGTGCGTGTACTCCTGTCAACGAGAGCGTGCGCACCCCTCCTCCTGTGTGCCGCTGCTGGAGGATAATAGAAAGATCTTGCACTGCATACAGCGAGAGGGGGGGAGGGTCAGAGCAGGTAGGCGTCATTGTGCGCGCAGCGATATGTCTTATTTCAAGCTGGAGCCGAAGCACAGCGAAGCGGAGGAGATGATGGTCGCTTTGGCGCGCGATCCGCACCGCGTCAAAGGCGAGAGAGACGCGCGTGTTTAATGGTACAGAGAGGGAGAGAGAGAGAGAGAGAGAGAGAGAGAGAGAGAGAGAGAGAGAGAGAGTGATGTGCACTTGTGCGTTTCGTGCCTATTGTTGGGAGATACGCGCGTGTACGTTTCGTTTGAAGTTTAGTGTGCAGAGCAGAGATGCGATGTGAAAAGGGTAATGTAGAGCATGCTGATGAATATGTGCGTATTTCCGTGGTGTGGCATGTGTAATCATATGTACTTATTTATTTGGGGGATCGAGATTATACGTGTTTTTTAAATTTAATTTTTAAGAGATGAATCTTAAATTTACAATTTGTGCACATAATATCAAAATGTTGGGAAAGAAATTTTAGTTTTTTCGTAATAATTAGTTGAAAATAATTGACAAAGTTTAAAAGTTTAGTTTAAAGATCTAGTTAGTTTATAAATTTGTTTTAACGAGGTTAAAATGCTTATGCATAATTTTTTATAAGTTTTAATATAAAAAGTGTTTTTGTGTATAAACAATCAGTTGTTGCTGCTTAAGGTTGAATTATTTTATAATTTTTAAACGGTGAAAAATGATTGAAAAGTAAAGACAATTCTTTAATTTAAGTGACATTTTATTAAATTGATAATATTTAAACTTCTGGCGTCACGATTTGGTTAAAATAATTTTTCTCTATTTCATGAAGAGCCCTTTTTTAACATACTATATTATTTATACTAGATAATTTTTAGAAGCTTTAATATAATTTTTCTTCTGATGGTAAATAATAAGCACTTCAACCTCCTTAAAAGAAAATAAATAAGTGCATATGAGGCGTTGGGTGCAAAAACAACTTATCCCGGGTTAAGTTTTGCGAAAAGAAGGAAGTTTAAAGTTTAAATATTGTTGTATCTTAATAATCCTTGCTTAGTTTATTATTATTATTAGTCCTATTATTATTAGAATTTAGAGTGACACATGTTAAAATATTTATTCATCAATATAAATTATTTAAATAACTGAAAAAAGCCTATACAAGTTTAGTTGTTTTTGCATAGAATGGGTGTTTTTGCGTAGAACGGGTATTTTTGGCTTAAAATGAGCTTTTTTTATTAAAAAAAGTATTCTGAACATATGATTTATTAATTAAAATAATGTTTGTACGTGAATTGATGCAGCAAAAAATTCATGTATTTTCAAATTTACAACTATATTTTTATTTAAATTTTAGCTGAAACTTATATATCTTTTTGATTTGTTATTTCGTCACTCGAACTATCATTTCTGATTTTTCAAAGAATATTTTCAAACCGTTCTCGAAAACTCTTCATTAGAAATCGTAAGGTTGAAATATTCATCTTGAATCGTACATATAATATTACAGAGTATTTATATTTAATATTATATCAAATAATAATATTATTTTTATTTTTTATTTAATACTCTTTAATACTCTTTAAGGATATGTGAAAGTGAACTAATAATTCCTACCTTATCGACTTCACATTTATATTTTCTTTCTCTGCAATAAATAAATATTTCTAAAAAACGCCATACTATGCCATACTTACCAGGAACCATCAGTTAAGTTTTCGAAAGCTTTCATTATTAACTCTCGGAGAAAAATGCGATTGAAAATATACAACTATAGTTAAATTTTCAAACGCATTTTTCTCCAAGAGTTAATAATGAAAGTTTTTGAAACTTTAACTGAAGGTTTCTGTTAAGTATACGGAGGGCATAGTATGGCATTTTTTAGACATATTTACTTATTACAGAGATAAAAAATATAAATGTGATGCCGGTAAGGTAGGGATTATTAGTTCACTTTCTCATCTCTTTAAATCTACATTGAAACCCATATAAGAAAACAAAATGAGAAGAAAAATAACTCGTTGGGAAAGAAAAACGATACCAGTACAAATTAGTCAGGTGGCGAATTGAATGCCGATAAAACGAGGGGGGACGAAACAGCGACGGACTACGTTTCGCCACGCGACGCGTTTGATCCGGGCCATTAAATAGCATTCGGCGGCGGCAGTAGAGAGAAAGTTGCCGGAGAACGAGACATTTCTATTCATTGAATAGATATCTCGAGGATACTTCTCTGATTTTATTTCAATGTCGACCGAGAGCGAGAAGGAGAGAAGAATGCCGGCTTATTCGGAAATTACTCTCGTTCCACTGCCTCCTCGATATCTTTCTCTCCTTCTCGCTTGCTCTATCGCTCGTATCTCTTTTTTTTCTCCTTCTTCTTTACCCTCCGAGATTATTACTTTTCGCACTCGCGTTGAGGCGCGCTTCGCGCTTGTGCGTCTATATCCGCTCTCTACCCACCCTGGCTTTTGAGAAGCCGATTTCCCCAAGGGAGGGAAGCAAGGCGGCGTTCGGATTCATCAGGTGAATATAGATTTTCTTCGAATTAGGCGGCTGGTGGGAGAGATTTCGGCTCAGCCGTGCTATGCGCAGTTGAGGATGAGGGTGAATAAGAAGGAAATCGAGTGTATAACGATTTTTAGGACACGCGACGAGGTAGTTTTAGACGTTTAAACTTGATTGAGATATGGTTCACGTTTAATTTTTTATTTAAAGTCAATGCATCGTCACTGGTCGAAACAAGAACTTTTATGCTGTTTTCAAAACAATAACGAAAATAAATATTAATGAATGCAGAAAGTATTATAAGATGCATCATGAATTCGTATGTGTAAATTATATTTATGATTGATTTAGTTTCAACCTATCGGGTATTTAACTAACATTCATTGATTTTCTTTTCTTATTAAACGATCAGGGTACACTGATAGAAAATAAATCCATTTTTTAAAATAGGTATATAAGGTATTTTACGATTTTAGGCTTTTTTGTCGTATTCGCAATTACCAATAACATTCTCTAACGTTCGTTGATTTTTCTTTTCTTATTAAATTTATCAAATATACAAAATTATCCCCTGCAAATGCCACTACCCCAAGAAAATTCTCAAAAACTACAACAATCGTAGTTCCTAACTTAACCTGAACTCTCTCTAAAAAACCATCACACGAAAAGAAAATCCAAAGAGTCTAGCTTAAAAACAGCCCCAACAGCAGGTAAGGCATAAACATCGTCGTAAAGGCGCGCGTGGAAAGGCCGGCAGCACGACATAATTCGCGCAAAGAAACGAGGATGAGAGGGAGAGAGAGAGAGAGAGGCCACCATCAATTATAGTCTCCTTCATGCGGAGCAGCTCCGGCGTGTACGCTCGCTTACGGCAGCCGCTAAAATATATTGCTGTTAAAACGCCGTGCACACATGCATGCATACACGCGCGCGCCCAGCGCCGGCGCTCGCTTCGCGCACTCTGAAGAAAGAAGCTCAAGCCGGACCGGCTTCTTCTCTCTCTCTCTCTCTCTGCTTCTTTCACGGTCGTCCTCCACGCGAGTGACGAGGAGCGACCGCGACGACGTCGAAGAGTGAGCGACGGCTGTAAATTGTCTCCTCTCTTCCTCTCGCTGAACGAGTTAAATTCCCAGAGCCGCTGCCGCCGCGGAGCGAGCGTAAGACAAAGAGAGCGGCGCGCGCTGCCGGGGCTGAGCCTCGAGGAAGTCGTATAAGCGAGACGGCGAAGGAAGAGGAGGGAAGAGGCACGAAGCGAGGAAAAGGCGATAAAGACGCGAGCGAGGGAGAGGGAGGAACAGGTTGAGCGAGACGAAAGAAGAGAGGAGAGGACAGTGACAAGGAGGCGAAGCTTGAAGAAGAGCCTAGAGTCTCTCTGACTAGGCGTTTCACATGGAAATCCTCTCTCATGAATATCCTCAAAGGATTGTGCGCGCACGGTGTCTCTCTCTCGCACGCGCTTTTTCTCGCGCTATATCCTGTACGCCACCGCTTCTTTTTGCGAATACCTACCGGGAGAAAATTTTACAGCGCAAAAGTGTGTATACTGTGCGAGTAGAGAAGCTCCGCTGCAGCGGAAATTTGTATTCAACGAGGTTTAGGTTTTGAGGAAGATTCGAGAAGGTAACATTATTGAAAGTGAACTCTGTGAAATAATTGCCTCTCGTATGAGTATAATAACATAGTTAATGTAGTTGGCTAAAAAATACAAAATGTATTTTTGGCCTATTAGTGCTTTTATATCGAATGTACTGAGTATAAAGGCATGCACAATGTTTCCATGTCTTAAACGCGCAATTGATACATAAATGTTTTAATTTACAAATTTCGATATAAAAAAATAACTTATGAAATAAACTCTCATCACCAATTTCTAAAAATTATTTAAAATTAAATAACATTTAAAGAAATAAAGCGCTTATTGTACTATCTCATTTTATAACATGTTAAATTCTTAGTTGAAAAAATACATTGTAGCTGTGAAAGCTACAAGATTATTGATTCGTATTTTTATATAATGATCAATTCTATAATTGTCACTATCGCAGATACAATTGCTTAGTGCAATAGCAACAATATTTTAGTTGTTACAGGAGTAGTGACTTGTAGTCATTTTAGATTGCGACTTCTACAGCTGAAATTACATAAAAGCAAACTAAAAATTTCGTAATAGGTGCATAAGTAAACGTCCCAGTGGTTGGACACGTCCCGGACAAATTTCGCAATAACTATATTACTCATACATTTTATTGTGAATACTATTTATATTTTATTGTGTTCAAATACTAGGCTTAAGCGTCCAATCACTGGTACTTTAAGCTTACTTACGATTACATCTTTACGATTGCATCTTTGACAGGTGCTGGTAAAATCAAAAAGAAAAAATCAGAACCTTTTCACTTTTTTCAGGTTCTTAATTTCCATGACTGTACTTTGATGAGGCTCTACATTTTTAAATTTAAACACTATCTAAAATTTTCCAACATCAAATAACACTCCCTGCAAGTCCAAAAAAGCGATCCCACTTGAATTTCCCCAACGCGAACTGCACTTCAAACGGAATCCACCATCCCGACCATCGCCACAGCCGTCCACCGCATAATCCCCGTCCCCCGTTCTACTTTATTCCACGAGCAGCCACACGACCACCTCTCCCCTTGATTAATTCGTAATAGGCCTTATTATCAATTCAAAATGGTCGCTCATTCCCCATTCCCCGCTCTCCCCCCGCGGCAAAAGACCGCTCGCGCATAATACTTTCGTAACACTAGCCCACTTCCGAGCCGAGAGAGCTTTCGCTCCGTCCACCCCACACATAATCAAGCTCGTCGACTGCCTTTTTCCGCAGCGGCAAATTGCCGCTTCTCTGCCGTCGGCATTCCACAAGAGCGAGAGAGAGAGAGGCACAAATCGAACCAATGAAGGGGCCAATCGTCCAGGAAAGCTGCTGCTGCTGCTGCTGCTACGGGAGGCGGACAATGAGCGAGTAAGTCAGCCCCGGGCTTGTCTAATGCATATTAATAAGGCTCTCTCTCTCTCTCTCTCTCGCTCTCTCTCTGTCCGCCCTTTCTAGTAGCGCTAACGCTGCCGGTGGCGTATCCCCTGCGAGACGCGATAGCCCTGGACTTCGGGGGAGGCGGCTCGCACTCCGTTCGGCGATCGATCCAGCGCTGGGCAACTGCTCTGCGGGCATATCGATTGGCCGGATCGAATCGTCGCGGGAGAGAAGCCTCGGAGCTAGGGCCATCGGGGCTATTGGGAGAAGCCGTCGCGCGTCCTAGGTAGTTGGGAGCGCGGAGCTGGAGCAGTCGGCGGGCCGATTGCGAATATTAATTGGGAAAAATTGCAGATGAGTGGGATTGTTCGGGACGAGAATAAACTAAGGATTTTGTTAAACTAATTTATACACCATTTATGATAAAGTCTGTTATTTATTAAATACAACATTCGCCTTACTAGTATAACGCGCTTTGTAACTACCGATCTGTATAAAGGCCAGAGTGCATCTGGTCTCTGCGTCATTCTTTTTCGAGTTAGAATGAGCCGCTATACGCGCCGCCGAAAGTCGCCGCCAACAACCGCCGAAAACATACATAAGAAACTTGAGAATGTCATCGCATTTGAACTATACAGAAAGTTTTAGAGACCTTTTGCATAGAAACTTATTACACAGTTACATTTTCTTATTACTAATGGATTCTATTCGTAACAGGGATTCTCGGGTGATTGTGAATATGATGTTACTGGAATTATGCCATGAATCGTTCAATTTGATATTTGGAGCTGGAAAGTTTGTTGTGACAATAAACTCAGAAGAATGACACTTTTTCTCTATTTAGCCCAAATTCTGTCTACGGTGTTCTATGATTTTAGACTAACTAAAAGTATTTTAAATCTCAAACGTAATACCAAAGAGTCATTTATTACTCATTTTTTTTGTTACTGTAATCATTTTCTCAGTACGCAGTTGTATGGATGATTGTTCATAAAATAAACTTGTAATTGGATTGTCTTTACAAAGTCCAAGCATAAGAAACCGAGAAACTTACATAATTTGAAAATTCTGAATCTTAATTTTCCTCTATAGCCCTATTCTCGCATGATTCACGACTATCCAACTCTCACCCTTATTAAATCCAGTCGCTCAAGATCGTCTCATACGAGCGAAGAAAATGGGAACGTAACACACTGGAGGAAAGAAAACAAGCTCCTGCGAGTCAGAAGCTCTCCAGCACCAGACTCTGCAAAAAAAGAAGAACTCACCGAAAAAGTCAAACGACAGTAGAAACGGACGGCACGAAAGAAAAACCGAGAGACATCGGACTCATCCAATTTTGAAGCGAGCCACTCGGCTCTCACATGTGCGCGCGCGCGCGTCCCGCCAATCATAAGAACAAGCGAGCAAGCGACGACTGTCAGAGCAATTGCGCGCCCAGCAGACAAGGAAGGAAAAAAAAAGTGAGCAGCGTATATATATAACCGAGTAAGAGGGAATCACAAGGACTCGGCTCGGTAAATTTCACCATTCGCGCCAGGAAAAAATGTAGTAACGGACAAAAGAAATGGACACGGAAAAGATGAGCTCAGCGGGAAGACATACGCGGGACACGAGGTGCGAAGGCACGAGTGAAAATTGCCACGTCCTCCTATCTCCTCTCATACTTGACCTTTCGCGATGTAACGTGAAAAGCGCCTTTAGAGACTGCGCATACCTTCGTGCGCCATAAATATCCGGGAATTTTCCCAGTTATGCAATCGGGTAGGACGAGGACGAGGACGAGGGCGACGTATCTGCTCGGTGCTATCGCTTTCGCGTGCGGAGATATCCTCGCCTGGGTTTCTCCGGCCGTCGTTGCGAGTGTGGGTGTGTATGTGTGTGTGCGAGCGGTTATGCGCGACGGGCCAAATTGTTTTAGCCCGGGTGCTTCAGGTGCAAATAGTCATGGAGCAGCTTGAGTTACTTTCTAGGCGGGAATTGAAGGTATTTTAGAGGAATAATTACGGTGCATTGAATCGTTACATAGTTTTCTTTTTTCTGTTTCTTTTTGATTCAGAATGGAATGATAATTTAAAGGTGTGAATTTAATTTTTGTAACTGTTTAAGACGTTTCATTAATAATTCCAATTAGGATAAGTGGGTAATTTTTAGTTAACTAATATGTAAAACTAAAGCAGTATTTAACATTAATTATACCTAGTACTATTTTCTGATTTATTTGTATAAATTTTATATGTAGTCTATTTTGCTCCAAAGTAAGCTAAAAAAATTTATTTTGTATATGGAATTTGTAAAACATTAGTAAAATTCCTAATTTGATTCGCATTTTTATATTATGTATTAATTTATTAATATTTATAAAGTGCCTTAGTAAAAATTAAAGATCCTTTAAGTGATGTACCTACATTGTATCAACTGCAAGAGATAATGCAAAAAAGAAACAACATCACAAAATTCTAGATCACGCTATTTTAGTCAATTTTGCAAAATTTTAAAAATTAACCAAATGTAGAAAAAAATTATCCTATAATCTATCGGAATATTCCGCTATTAAATGAGCAGACGAACAAGTCGATAAAAAATCAAGAAACTCAAACGAATTACTTAATTTACGAAAGATGCTCAATCACCTGTCACTCCCAACCTCTCGCCTCCGAATCTACGAACGTCCGGTCAAAGGTCCATGCTCTCGCATATCTCGGCGCACTCCATCGCTGCACCGCTTCTCTCGCAAATAGAATGCGTGCGAACTCGAAGCATTCCATCGATCTCTCACGAAACGTGGATCAACTCGCTCGCTCTCTCTCTCTCTCTCTCTCTCTTATCTCTCTCCGCGCACACCGGAAATCGGTATCCCCTCTCTTCCTCTCTAAACCAATACCACCGCGCGCAGCAGTCCTCTTCTCTCTTTTCCCTCGTTCTCCCCGCGTTCGCCTTGCGGGATGGATAGATAAATTGATTGGTTCCGAAGAGCGAGTGCTGCAGCAGCCACCGCCACCGCCACCGCCGCCGGCAGCGACCTAACCTTTCCCGCGGGACATTGGTAGGTACGACGTAGGTGTGTGGTTGCGGCTCTGCGAATCTAGAATCAACGCAGGGATGTAGAGACAGAGAGAGAGAGAGTAGTAGGAAGGAAAGAGCAAGCTCTGCCCGTGAGGCTCGATCGTCTGACGCTAGCCGGTGATGTAAAAAAGATCCTTTTCTTGGATTGGTCATGCGATGAAAGAGAAATGCAGTCACGAAAAAATGTAACTGTTAATTATTCGGAAATATTATCTTTATAGCACACTAACCTCAAAATGCCAACTTTATTGTCGATTTTGAGGTTGTTGTGCTATAAAATATCGTATGAGACTGTTGTGGGAGGTGTTTTTCTACCTTGCTCGATTTTCTCACTCGCTTCGCTCGTGCGAAAACCCTCGAGCAAGGTAGAAAACCATCTCCCACAACAGTGTCATATTATACTATTATGCTTATTGTGCTTTATAATTTAAAGTTTTCATTTTCTAAGAAAATGTCTATCTGACAATTTAGCCTTCTGACAAAATACTTGCCCCTTGCATTTTATTTATTTTTGTTTTGTTTTGTTTAATATTCAACAGCGAACATCTTACCGTCAATAGCAGATGATAAACGAGTTACCGAGGAACATTGTCAAAATTTATCCTAACATGGCACCGAAATCTTGTTTTTATCAAATCACATATCACATATTTGTATAAATATATAAGAATCCTAAAGCTCGATGTGTCTATACCACAGTGATAAATTAACTCAACACTATATCCTCGCACATCACTTAAGAATAAAGTCCCTGCTCACTTTGCATCGCTGATACTCACAATGCCCGGCAGTGGCTAAAACCGCGCTATGCTTTAATCTGCCGGGGGTTCGGACGCTGCGATGCGCAGAGTGCCGCATCGAGAGCACGAGCAGGGAGGCAAAGAGAGAGAGAGATAAATGGTAGAGCGGAATGCGCAGACGAAAATAGTGATTTAGATTCGGCTTTAGATTTGGATAATTTATTTAAGCGAGGAGGGGCGTTACTAGCTCTCGCGCTGCCGCTGCTGGGCGGAAAGAATGAAATGTAGGGGAT
This sequence comes from Gastracanthus pulcherrimus, assembly GCA_949152435.1. Lineage (NCBI taxonomy): Eukaryota > Metazoa > Arthropoda > Insecta > Hymenoptera > Pteromalidae > Gastracanthus > Gastracanthus pulcherrimus. The sequence continues at coordinate 170,408,485 of OX424574.1, read as the reverse complement.
GCGCGAAACGCGAGCAAAGAAAATAGTTGAAAGGGAGGATGTGTGTGCTCGCGAGTGCGCGAGAGAATTTGCCGAATTGATAAAACTGTTGGAGAGACGGTTTAAGTAAAATTTAGAAGTGCAACTCTTAAATGTATGCTAAGTAGTGTAAGTTGGGTATGATAAGACTAGTGCACACTGATAGTATTTTCGGCTAAAACTTCTTTTCATTTGAACTAATTGAATGCATAATCTCTGTAAATATATTGTAGCCATAAAAGGGTGTAATGTGCTTTCAAGTCAATTCCAAGATATAAATTGTAACAAGAAAAATAATATAAATGAAGATCGAACAATTAATTATAAGTGTACAAAATGAAATACTGATAAATTAAATCTAGGAATTTAGAGACAAATTTGATCACGTTAAGGTCGGTTCAATAAGTTCTTCCTTTTAAATTTAATCATGTTACTTTTATTATACTTTTATATCCGAGCTACTCTCAAACACTAAAAGTATTTCGACATTAAACAGTTTCATATATATATTAACTATTCTTTATTGTATTAAACTTAATGAATAATTAATAAAATAAAATATTTTCATTAAAATATAAAAACTTAAGCATTACAGATTTAATAAGGTAAAAAGATAGAGTGCTTTATATCTAAATACAAAGAAAATAAAAAAATTAGAAAGAACGCAAGATATAAATGGCGAGCGATCGAAGATAATCATCGAGGTGAACGAGGGGGTAGACGAGAAAGTGGATAAGTGAGCTCGTAGAAAGAGACGGGGAAAGGGAATTCGTTAGTGAAAACCGATGCCCGGAGGGTCGCGAATCTTTTTGCCTCGTCTCTTGGGTCGGCGCGATTGCCGTGGCGCGGTATGTATGATGGGGGGAAACGGAATGCAGTTCAGCCCTATACCGAGCAGTTCCTCGTTGTCTACCGTTCGTCGTTGAGTAGGATCGACCGACTGCAGGAATTTATTGGATTGATATAGAGAGGAGAAATTGCCACGGAGATACAAATGTCCATTTATTATAGAATTGTGATGTGGTGTAAACAGTAATTCAATTAGGCTACAAGATCGTTGCTACATGAAGTTGTATTACTATGTATAAAGAATTACCATGTAAGGCTTCGATTTCAAGCAGAGATGGCATCTGTTTTACTCACTCTAAATTATGAACTTTTAATTAAGCTAGTGTAATATATTACAAGTACAAAACTTTATTATTTATGCCGCATAATAAGCATTTAATAATATGATTTGAGACAAATGTTTCTCGGTGATTTTTTCGCTGAAACAATATTTATTACAGCGGGAAATTTAAAATGAGCATTGTAAAAGTATTTCTTTGTAAAAAAATCTTCTTTATTATTTACAAGTAACATTAATTAATGTTTCACCACTTAACATTTAAAATAAACAAAAGCATATATTATATTTCGTCGTCACGATTATTTCGCTCCACGAAAAGGCGCTTTTCCTTATGAACAAAATTATACCGTGCGAAAGCCATAGAGTTAAATGTACAAATTTCAATTCTAAATGCGTTATTAACCCAATCCGCGCCTTTGACACTTTAAACTACACCGAAATAATTCCCTCGCCGTAAATTCCCAACAATATCCCGAAACCTAAAACCACCAGTTACTACCTCGCGACGACCCCCTCCCCCACCCATTAAACATTCATCAAAACGCGCGCTGCATTAAAACCGAAAGCCGTTCGCTAAAATGCAAGAATTCCGCCGCACCGCGCACACATACCGTTAGGACCCGCAGGCCACACCTCCTCCGCGCACCCGTAACACACAAAAGCTAGGCCCGCGAATAATTCACGCGCCAATTTGGTCGGCCGATAAATTATCCTCGCAGCTCTCCGCGCGCATGCGATCGCGGCCCGAGTAATTCTGCCGGCGCACATAATATAAGTTGAAGATAGTTTTCGCCGCTCCCTCCGTCGTCAAAACGAGAGCCGCCATCATCGCGCGTTTACGCACGGTGCGAGCGAGCGAGCAGTTGGACCGATCGTATAACGAGCGAGTGCACTGCGCGCGAGCTTCGCTTCACGCACACCATGAATTATCGCGATTTCTCCTGGGAGGGTTGGCTGTACAGGAGAGCGGAGCGGAGCGCGGCTCTCGACTTATTAAAGAATTGAAGTTGCGCGCGCGCGACGCGACGCGGAGTGATTAACGGAGTGGTATACGGCCGGGACGCGGATGCATTATGAAGGGTTGGATTAAAAGTTTCGGTCTTTTTACGAGGTAATGATTTTGGAAAATTTATGAAGGTCGCGGGAGAGCGGTGTATAGTGATATCACAGGTGGGCTCTTTGGAGTTTATGGAATTTCCGTTGAGTTTCTTGTGTTGAGGTATTGAAATAGAAAATTTAACAGTGTTATATATTTTATTTACGATTAACTTTAATACTTTTTCAACCTACTTGTTTCTATTTTATTTGTTCAATATAACGCATTTAATTATTTTACTCTATTCATAGAAAGTTTCATAATACAATTAAAAATGACAAATCAGTAGTAATTTTCACCCTTTAAATTAAACATTTTCTCTGGAGAAGTACAATATTTATATTTAGTACAATAAAAGTCGATGCGAAAACTAAAATTTAAACACAAATTTTAAATTGATAAAGTTTTTTATACAAGCTATAAGGGGCTAATAAAATTGTCACTCAAGGTGTATGAGACACGCGATACATGTTAAGGGTTTCCAATGCATATTACATGTGATGCGCTTGTTTAATATAAAATTTTTTATTTATTCTTTTTTGATCGGCATGTTTGAAAAAAGTCAAATATTCTTTTTTCGCATATTTATTGCTATCCCTTTTTATAGGAAACTGACATATCGCATATCTAAGTCTTAAATACTCTTTTAAGTACTTATCGACGTCCCTTACGAAGATTAGCATATTTAAGATTTCTCAAAAACACCAAATTCTTTTCAAAGGCCTCTTATAAAAACTAGCACTCTTAATATTTACTGATTGATACCGACATTTTCTCAGATCCTCTGCAAAAATTATAGTTATTGTCTGAAATTCTGAAAATCACTAATTTTCGAAGGAGCTTCCTGATAAGAACAAGATGTTTTTTAGAAATATAAAATGTGCTAGTCTTTGTAAGGGGCGTCGATATTATGTTAGCAAAACCAGATAATTTATACATTCTGAAAAATCAGAATTAAATACATTTGATAGGGCAAATAGTTGAGAAAGGGGCAAACCAAACCGAGTAATTACACTTTTGGCGAAGATTGGTTTTATGTATATTCTTACCGTAATACATTGTTCTTTTCATATTTATGGTATATTTTTTAATAAGGCATTAAAGAAGTATCTACAATATGTTATTCCGTTTAAAGCAATATAAAAAGATTACTGTGTTTCTCAAGTTTTATATTGAATTAAAAAAGTGGAATTATCTCGTTTTGTTATACTTAATGTCCTTTATAAAAAAGCACTGTGACTGCAAGAGTTAAGCCACAATAAAATATCCATTTATGCAATATAAAAAATCATAAAACAACGAAAGTATTCCACCAGCAACAAAAATCCTCAGAAACCCCTTACCCAGCGAACATATTTTCCAGCTCAACTCTCTACAAAGAAAATTCATAAATAAATCCCGCGTACGTCAGTCTCTCCAGCAGTGCGACTGCTCCCAAACACACATCCTCCCCATCTTTTCACGATATATCCAGCATCCGCTGGATTTCTCTCACTCTCTCTCTTTCTCCAAGATTTGCCATTCCGCGCACACAGTCGGACAGGCAGTCAGACAGCCAGACAGACTCGCGCGCATCCTTAAAGGCGAATTTTTCTCTCCTCGGACCGATTCTCCGTGCGGAGGAATGCTGCCGCCGCCACTGCTGCTTCTGCTGCGCAGAGGAAGTTGGCGCGGAGCGACGGTCCAGAAAGCGTCCTAACGACGCGCCTTACAGAGAAGGAGAGAGAGAGAGAGAGAGAGAGAGAGATGATAGAAGGAGAGAGGGAAGGGTGTGAAAGGCCCGTATTACCAAGTGGACTTGACGACGGGACAACGTGTCTCCGCGCCCGTCGTCGTAGTCGCGTCCCGAGAGAGCGTTCCGCCTGGAATACGGGGACGTAATGGTGTCGACTCTCTGTGCGACGTAGCGGAGAGAGAGAGAGGGAGGAAGAGGGGCAGAGGGGAATAGGGGAGGAGAGAGAGGGAGAGGGGACGCTAAGCGTCTGGCAAGCTGCCCGGACATACAGGGCTCTTCCTTCGTGACGAGCTTGTTAAACTTATCGAAAGCGTCAAATTAGGAGAGAATCAGAGGCTCTATTTTTCTCTATTTCTCTTTCTTTCTACCCCTCTCTCTTTCACTCTTTTTCCTTTAGTGGTCTTTGCGCGTGTTTTCTCAGACGTTTTTGTCTTAGATTTTTTGGGGGTATGGTATATACTTCTTCTGTGTTTTTTGCTGCAGCTGTTATTTATGTTGATTGTATGTTTTGGATTTGTCGTTTTCTCCTGTGACCTATTGAGATGTTTCTTTAGTGGATAATATTTATTACTGAGTTCTTGAAAGATATATTGGAAATCATTTTGTTTTCTCTAATAGTAAAATTACAGAGCAAGAATTATTAAAATAATGTATACATCAATGTGTACTTATTGAAATAATTTGTTTAAATTTGTAAAACAAAAATATTTGTTTATTGTTATTAAACCCGCGACTGTTTATATTATAAACATGTTCACAATGTCTATCCTGAACACACTATATTATTATATTATTATAGTTAACAAGTTTGTTAGTATAATATTGCTCTTACTGTTTTATTGAATCATTTAAATCACTTTTAATACCATTACAGTAAATCAAATTTTTTAAAAGTCAACTTTCTACTCACGAGTGATTGATAGAAACACTTCGCACCGCAACGATAAATCTCTCCAGACTTTTAATACTCTTCTTTCATACTATGATTTGAAATGAAATATCCGCCTTGCACGCACGCAGCCAATTTAGCTCACTATGGATGATGAATCCCGAGTGCAACGTGGATTATTTTTACAGACCGCGCTTATGTATAATACGCTGTAACGCCAAACAAAACGAGCGCGCAGTTGAATCGCGGAGCGAGAGAGACAGATAAAGAACGAGAATCTGCATGCGAGCGCGCGGACACGTGAAACCTTAATGAGATCAGCGTCACGCTGCGAGAGTAATTTGTTAATGTTCGCAATCACCATTAATATCGCGCTCGGTGCGTTATACCGAGCGATTCACGACGCGCAGCGCTGCCTGCGCGCGGCATTCATTTTGTACTTTCAGTCAACCCGCGGGACTGCCGCGCGGCCAGTGTTTGCAAAAATGGAGAAGAAAGGGACGGGGTATAGAAGGAAGTGGCGCAGCGTGAAATACCGTAAATTTTCCAGCGACCGTTACGCGTGTAGCGCAGTGTTTTGCTTTCGAAGGATCATTAATTATTGTGTTTTGGACATTCAGCTTTTGAAGATTGTTTTATATCGTAGGGATTGACTGGTACAAATGTACTTTTTTTTTAAAGCATTTATACATTTAATACAGCTTTAATTGTTGTTAAAAGTTATAAAATATTTCTGTAGCGAACAGGAAAAATGACTTAAGTCCACTTTTTAAAAAAATTGAGTTTCGAGTGATTTTAGTATCCTTACATAGTATATTTTCAGATAATACTGAAAAAATCATGAAAGTATAAAAATAAGTGAGCTAGCTATCAAGTATTTATGAATTTTTTAACATTAGTTTAAATGAAACTTAAAAACTTTAGACAGAAATTGGTTACAGTTTTTTTAAATTTTCTCAGAATAAAAGAAAGTGAAATGATCCAGTTTTATTCCAACACTCCTCAAATAATGTTTAATTTATTTATTAACGCGTATAAAAGTTAAGATTGAAAAAAATACATAGTTTTTTAAATAATCTGAAGGTATTCTCAGAAAATTTTATTAACATTCATCAATTGAATATGTATAAGGATCATTTTTAGTTTATCTTAATTTTACTAGAAAAAAAACACATTTTTATGCAAAAAAAACGTTGTATCCATTACAAATGTACTAATAGGTGAAAATTCTTATTTAGTTTGGTATATTTGTTATACCAACCACTATATAAAAGCACCACATTTAAAATTTAAATAAGAAAACTAAAACACAATCTCGCACAATTTTCCCTGCTTTCCACAACTAATACCTACCATATACACATACTAAATGTACAAAACATCTCCGCACATAGGGACTCATTGTTCCTCCATAACATCTCCTCCGCAGATAAATTGATTTCTCATTACTTCGTCGCTGCACCGCAACGGCAGCGCGATCGCGCAAAAAACTCGCTGACGCGCGTATCCTCCGTGATCGAGAGCCCGCGTGCCGCGCGAAAAATCGCTAGAAGAATACGCGCCGTACGCACACGTCGTACCTATCCTCGTTACGCACCGCTCTCTCGCGCGCGCTAGATTTTATATATTTTCCGCTGCGCGCCGCTGTCGTTTGTGTAACAGCTTGCGCAAAACCGGGCGCGCGGATGATATACGAGAGGCGCGGCCCTCTACCTGCTCGCGCATAGCGCTGCGTTGAAAAAAAAAACGGGTAGTGCATCGACATCGAAATGATGGCTGGTACGATACACCTGTAATTATTATTATAAATCACGCGCGCTCGCGCTCGTATATGGCCGATCTACTGCCAAAGTGCGCAGTAATTATTGCAGCGGACGGCGATACGCCAGCGCGCATCTGCTGCTGCCAGTCCATCGGCAGAGCAACTTGGACGAGTTGAGATTTTATTTTTTGCTTTTTGTTTGGTTGTTCTTTTTTTTTGCAGGGAACGCTTCGTCCTGCGTTTTCTGATTGGCTTTGACATTGCTCGTCGCGCCGCCGCGTTCATTTATTTCGAAGTGAATTAGTGCGACGCGACGGCGGGCGATTTTCTTTGCGCTGACTCTTTTGAAAATGCGAGCGTGAGTTATTTTTTAATGCCATAAAACTGAAGGGTAGAATGATTGGAGCGAGATAGCCTTTATGTAGTCTATTATAAATTGATTGATTGTAAATGGGTGATTAAGGATGGGGGTTTTATTTGGACGGCCGTTACCAATCAAGTTGCATGAAATGTCTAAAATACTTTTTTAATTGATATTTGTTATTCCTGATTATCAGATACACACGTAGAAAAAACGAATATTGACAATGACAATGGCTTTTTATACAGTTTTCATGAAATTTTCAGTTATTTCAATAAAGTAATTAGAAGTTTCCTATACATTTACCGCACTGAATGCGTAATATAAATAATAGTTATACAGTAGACTTCTGCTATATTGCTGACAATATAACCAGAGGCCATATGCAATGTTCAATGAAAAAACCATTCCACATAACTTTCAATCGAATTATAATAAGCTGGCATATACTAGTATAATTATAATATACAATTTTCTCAAAAATATATATATTTAACTGAATAAGACTCACTATTCTCTTTTTATATCGAGTCTTATAAATATTTCTCATTCTTACATTGCCGGTAATAAATCAAGAGAGTACTGTAATATAAAATATTGTTAACAACAATAAACCATGATATGAACAATATATTTTCTAAAAGAAAAAATTGTGCTGCAGTTCTGTTTATAATTTTCATTCTTTATTTCAGATCTCTTTTCGGCAGCACATTTACCTTTTCCCTTTCTCCTACGCTATGCATTTCAGCTAAGCTCCTCTCTTCAACGATTTCTCTTTGTCTAGAAATCCCAGTATCTCCCTCTCGCTGCTCAGCGAGAAACCACTGTCCGTCCCTGTCAAATATTCGCCCAGCTCTATACATCCACACACGTAAGGACTTAATGCGCTCTCCCATCGGACCACCACCAGCTGCGGCACACTCACGATAGCTGCACGAAAATTACGGGCATCGCCGCCGCAGTTTGTGATCAGTCGAGGATTTTCGTGGCGATGGATCGATCGTTCGAGAATTTTATCCTTTCCATAGCGTCGAGAGAAAAAAAAAGCCGCGTGACTTTGGTCCTTCCGCCTATACCTCCACCATGCACCCTATATATCGACTGACTTGCTGATTTGCCTCTGGGCCGCCTGCGCCAGGGGGATTGCGCCGTAAATACGGAGGAGAAAGATAGAGAGAGAGAGAGAGGTCCGCGAAAAATTGACGACCGGCTATTCGCATGAAAAGTGCTGAGCGAAATTTTCCGTGAAATGTGTAATATTTTTTGGTCGCGCAGGCGGCGGCGGAGGCCACTGGCTGCAGGAGCGGGGCAGGGCGTGGAAAATTTACGAGAGTTCTTTTCTTTATCGCTTTTTCGGCATTGCTCGACTACCGGCCGAAGTGATATCGAATTTCAAATGTAATATACTTGATTATTATTCGAAGAAGAATTTTTCATTGTTAATGATCATTAGCAATGTAAAGTGTAATACGTACGATGAAAAAAGATAGTAATTGCTGCTAGATGCAATTAGGACCGGGTCCCATTGTATTATAAACCTCGTCGTATCAGGAGTTATTGAGTTGTTGAACTACTTTTTTCAAGTCCAATCAAGTAAAATTACGCGAACATCATCTAAGTAACGTTTATATATTTTACTCCACTCATTTAATGTAAGAATTAAGCAAAGTACCAAGATCGATGAAATACAGAAAGAGAGTAAGGGAAAGGAAGAGAGTGAGAGAATATTGAAGTATATTGATCTAAATAATCAATATAATTTAAAATGCTTTTATTCCTTATTTGAGAATATTTTTATTTATTTACTATTTCTTAAGTCTTGTGTATTTTTACATGCTTTTCTATATTTACCATTACACTCTAATCTGGAGATTTTTGTATTTTCACTGTATTTTACAGATCAAAAATATAAAAATGAATATGAAAATATATAGTATTTATTATGCTTGAAATATATTGCACGGACATGAAATGTAATAGTATCAAACAAATCACTCACATAATAAATTCTTAATATATTTGGAACATACTTTAAAAAAAGGAGCAAAATACCTGCTCTAATAACTATCTTACAAGAAAAAAGTAAAATTGAAATATCACGTTTGCTACTCCATTTGAAAAAGAAATTCCACGCGAATGTCCTAGCAAACCAAAACGTTCTTTCATCCATTCCCATCTCATCTCTCTATAAACTTCGCTTAAATCGTCTCACCTGAACCTCTTCTCCCTCCTCACACAAAAGCCCATCATAATTAGTTCCTCCGTCTCTAACGAGTCCGCGTCACCCGCGAGCGCGCGCTTCATTAAAAATTACGCTCGGCCAATAAAAGAGAGCTCCATCTCTCTCTCTCTCCATCCACTCTCACTGCTCCCTCTCACTCTCTTCGGATTTTCGCCGCCCGATAAAACCATTAATTCAGATAAACCTCTTCTATTTATTTTCCGCGGGAATGAAATATCGCCCCGATCCGCGCTCTGCTCTGCTCTCGAGCCATGAAATTGATGATGAAATAAAGTGCCGGAGAAAAATGCAAAGAAAAACGACAGGAGCCAAGCCATCCAGCCAGCCAAGGCTATATACACACACACTCTTTCGCGCCGCGATAGACAAAGACAAAGGCAGCCGCGAGTGAGACGGGAAATGGCTGACGCGCGGTGTGACAAAAGATAGGACAGCGGCGACGCCGCCGACGAGATAGAGCGATACACCGGTGCAAAAGAGCGAGCGAGCGAGTGCGAGGGAAAGGGTCGGATGGGAAAATCAATTATTGTCATTATACTCTCTAGTTGCGCGCGATCCTGACGCGGCTTTGGCTATATAGCCTGTCATTCTCTCTCTCTCTCTCTCACTCTCCGTGATATATGTTACTACGGCTGGGCAGCGCAACAATCCGTTACCCCGTATCTTATATATACATATATCCTATACATACATCCACCACTACATATATACACACACATATATATATATATATATATATATATATATATATATATATATATATATATATATATATATATATATATATATATATATGTATATATATATATATATTACGGTGCGCTGTGTACGCCTCGCTCCGTCTCTCACGACCTCAAAATACCATCGCATCACGAGCCCCGGCAATTTGTCACGAGTAGTGCTTATTAGGCAATTCCCCGGCGCGTTACACAGAGCACAGAGCCGAGCCAGCAGCGGCGGCAGCAGCAGCCCCTGCAGCAGGCGCTCTCGGTCATTTATTGACGCGCGTCTACGATGCCGTGAATTTCATTAGAATACCGCCAAGATTGGAGGCACGCTTAAGCTACACCACCGCCGCCGCCGCTTGCGCGCTTCCGCTGTCTCTCTTGCCTCGTGGCTTGGTACTGCTCGACGTTGCTATGCGCGTCGGTAGGGCGCCCGCGCCGCGCACTGTGCAGTCGATCTCTTTGCGCGAGTATTATATAGCGTTCGTCTATCGCTCTTTCAAGAGAGGAATGGTGGGAGAGAGAACGGAGGGAGAGAGAGGGATTGAGCGGGATGTTATAGATTGTAGCTGCATTCTTTTCGCGGATGGTTGGGCGCGGGCGAGGGAATTATACTCGCGATTCCGGAATTCGCGGGAGCGTTTATTGTTATTGGAAGGCTGGGGGCACTGGATAGCTCTGCGAGAGTATTCACCGTTCGAGTTGAATTTGACGCAACGACTGGATTGGGTGGAGGTGAGAGAGGACGGGGAGCGAGATCAATTGAGGGGTAATGAGAGAAAGAATCTGTTAATTAATTTAATACAGTAAAGTACGAGTTGTAAGAAATAGGGTTTCGTATGAAAGCAAGAATAAAAATGAAATATTTGAAAAGCCATAGACAATGAATTCAATTTAATAAATATGTATGATTAAAATAAGTTTTCTATGCGTGTATTTAAGCAATATAACGAGCCGTAAAAAGTGTAAAAACTCAAGGGCATTATCTAGTATAGATATACATTCAAATAATATTATAAGTTTATTTTTAAAGAATTACCGTTTTAATAAACTGTACAATTCTCTACAAAAATCTGCAATAATAGGAGTATTAACGGTAATATAAAAATAAATAATAATTTTTAAATATTAGTTTAATTATTAGTGAAAAATAACAATTTATGTAATAATAATAAAAAAAAAGTTTAGCTATTTTTTACTATTATACAGAATGATCATATTAAATTAATGTAAATATTAAAAGTTGCTTCAGAACATTTTTGAAGGTATGATAGTTAACCAAAAAAAATATATTTGTAAACAGCGATCTTGAAAGCCCATGTACATGAAGCGTCACCAAACAATTTGTAATGATTTTGAAATAATTGTCATTTAATTCTTACGTTTTGCTTATTTATTGCGCTTTTACAATTAACATAATTTGTTTTCCCAACTTATTATAAAAAATATTAAAATATCAGTGTAAAATTCGTTATAGAAAAGATGTCTCACGATTCGCTATAGCTCAAAGAATTATAAATAACCATAAATATTCCCATCGAATATTTCAATACAGCAAAAAAATGTCAAAGCATAACATGCATGCAACTTAGCCCTAAAAAAAGAGCAAATAACTCACGACAATTCGCCGATACACATTCAAGCCGACATTCCATTCCGCGGAACGAGTCGCGCAGCGGTGGGTCCGCGTCCCTCCTCCACATCCAGCTCAATGCGAAAATGCACCGCGCACGATACACACAGCAACAACAACAACAAAACGGCACCGGCAACGAGTCGTGCAGCAGCTACACCTCGTTACCGCGGACAATCGACGTTCCCTCCCCTGATTTTTACCTCCGAGAATAACCCCCCCGGCTCTGGTACACACGTGTACATACCGGAGCAGGAGAGCCGAAGCATAAACACACAAATTGCTCAGGGGCCGGTCACGCGGCGACGCGCTCCGCAGATCAAAGATTACAAAGCGACACACTGCACTGCACCGCGGAGCACGAACCCGTGAACTTTGACTCTCCCTCTCTCTCTCTTTCTCTCGCTCTGCGCGGATGATTATAGCGTATTATAGGGTATAGTTGGGCTCTGGTTAGAGAGGTAAAGGGACTTGGGCGAGGCTGCGAGCTAACCTCGTCGATAATTACGTTAATAACGCGAGGGTATCGAGGGGGCCGAGATAGAGAGAGATAGAGGGAAGAGGTAGTGCATTACAACGACGATGCACATTTGTAATTCGAGACGCATCGTGCTGCACTGGCCGATTACGCGATTAAATTCGTTAGCTTTAGTATGGTGATATCGAGAGTTAGCGAGAGAGAGGTATAGAGTGAGGATATAATTTTTCTATGGAAGAGAGGAGAAAAGTGAGAAGTTATTATGTTCGATCGGATCTGGTTACTTTCTCTTCTTTCCAGATAATCCTGGTTCATTGCACGTAATTATGTTTTTATAAATATTGAGAATGTATTACTTTGTATAAATTAGTGAATAAATTCAAGCAATAGTTTATTTCAATATTGATGAAAATACAATACGTTATACGTTTATTTCAAATAAATAATATTTATACTATTTACTAAATCATTTGGTTAAATACAAAAATGTATTGATTAAAACTAATAAATATTTATAAATTTCAAGTAAATATTTTTTAGCTATAATAAAATAAACGTTTTTTGAATTACTAAATTTTTGCCTTCTGACAGAAGTTCTATTTTCTCAGTGTAATAATAGTGCAAACTAAAAATGTATCTATCACAAAAGATTCGATAGTAATTTTACGCGCCAAGGCCATAAAACAACCTCTATTTTCTTTTTACACCGTCGCACAACCAACCACCCTTGAACAAATAGTAACAGACAAGCGCGGCTCTTCAGACATCCTCTCGCTCGTTCGTTCGAGTTTCATACACACGCTCCCATAGAAAATTACCAGCAGCTCGCTGCGTAGCGATGCGTCATTCGACATTCAAGATGGATTTCGCCCAAAGCGCCTCTCGCTCCTCGATAACCTCCCCGCCCCATACATTTTTTATTCAAAACGCAAAAAAAGAACGCGCTTGCAATATCCCTGAAAAGTTCAATGTCGCGCCATCATCGACGAAAGCGGAAAAATTGCGCCCTGATACACACACACATCCACATCCCCTACTATATATATATATATATATATACACACGCATTCATGCAGGGGGGGGGGTGAATCACCTCGGTTGAATAAAGTCTCGGGCGCTCTCTCTCTCTCTCTCTCCTACATACATACCAGCAAAAGCGTCGATTCACACACTAGGCGTCCTCCTCCTGTACGCAAACGAGGAAGCGTATACGCCACGACGACGCGAGGCGGAGATGTAAGAGAAGGATTATCTCGCGCAGCAGTCGGGAGCTTTGAATCCGATAGCGTTCGCTTGCACGCGGCGCGCGAGAGCTTTTAAGGTATTGGCCCCCGAGGGGCGATTCAAGGGGGGGGAGCGCGCGTGAGATATTATACGCTCGAGATGAGCGATTGCGCGCGACCCCCGCGTCTCTCTATGTGTCGTCTATGTGACCTCATCAGCGGCGGCGGTCGGTGAGTCTCGCCTCAATAAAGTTTGTCTCACCCTCGGTTTGAGCGAGGGGCAGGGAGCGGCTTCTGGAGCATCGAGACGAGTGGGCGAGATTGCGTTACGGCATGTGAGGTGGTATCTCGAGAGGTTTTTTTTATGATTTTTTTGGGATAGAAAAGTGCAGAGGAAGTTTATCGGGGAGGAATTTGGGAGTATTTTGATGATAGCGGAGATTCGCCGTAAAAAAATCTTTATCGTTTTTACCGCTGGGGTGGCTCTTCCATGAAATCTAAGGTTACAGATTCTTTCAAAATATGTATTGCAGTTATTGTTAATAAAAATGCAGTTGTCAAAGACCCTGGCGGTGTTTCGATCGGATGTATTTCTGTTTTAAACCTCGATTTTTATAGAAAGAAAAACATCAGTTTTATAAAACATAACAATTCAATAGTAGCATTAGAACGTATTGGGTATTGTAGTAGAGATGTTTAAAATTAAACAAAATTTTTTAGTGGCAAATTATTCAATAACGGTTGAAAACATTATGAGAAGAAATAGCTAAGTTAAAATTGAGGAAAAATCAGCGAAATCGAATACTGTATTGAAAAATAGGTATAGATGTATAAAGTTACAAAGAAACTAATTATCTAAATAGAAGACTACTTTACCGACGGTCAAAACAAGTTATTTTATAATATGCGTTAAAACAAAAAAATGTTATACACATGAAAGTTTCAATTACAAATAAAACAGTACAAACAGTTTCATACTCAATTTTAAGTTATAATTTTTGCAGGATTAAGTTAATCATAAAATTGTTAAAATAAATAGATGTAAAAATGATATTAAAACTAAAAGTTAGAACTACTCCTACATGAATATTGAATTTAATATATGATTAACTAACTTTTAAATGTAAATCATCAAATATGAAATATATGAAAAATATCAAATACGTCTTTCCATTATAATTCTAATTTAATCAGTTCAAATTTAGTATCTACGAATAAAACACCTACTCAATGTGTTTCGAAAACAATCTAATCATTGGTGTATGCGAAATCAATCGTCAAGGCGTTTACGGACTGATGCGCATAAAAGTACGCGCGCATAAAATTGCTACAAGGACGAATATAACCTCCGGCACTGAACTGCAAGATAATCCGACGTAAAAATGTATCGGCTCTATGTTTACACACGACACTTACTTGTTCGAGAAATCTTGAAACTTTCTTTACTCTAAATTATTTACAGAACATTAATATGCAACATTGAATAAAGTAACTTTTTATAACACGTGAATAAAAAAGACCATTTTCGGCGCCTATAAAGTGCAGCGAAAATAGAGTTTTCCGAGCGTCAAATAAAGGGTACCGAAAATACTTATTTTCGCTACCTTTTATTGGTAGCGAAAATACTCGTTTTCGCTACCTTTTATTTTCGGTAGCGAAAATGAGTATTTTATTATTATTATTGCTCCTTTATTTATTTTTGCTCCATTTACTTAATAAAGTGGACGACTTGAAATACTCTATTCTCAATCCAATTTGTAGACGAAAAAGAATGGCCTTCTTTATGCACTTGTTATAAAAAATACGGTACGCAACTTGGGGCAACAGGGTATTTCCAGACTCGGATGATGATTTTGAACACTCGACTTCCACTCGTGCTCAATCATTATCCTCGCTTGGAAATACCCATTTTCGCCCCTAGTTGCGTAATATACTACATCTACTCCGTAAGAAATTTCATAATTTGATACCCTCTGTCAAGAGCATAATGTTTCTTCAAAGAAAACTAAACATCGTTCTTTCGCAAAAAAAAAAGCAAAGAACGAAAATATATAAATCTTCGGTCACCCATACGCAACGATTAAAACGATTAGATGCGAATCTGATATTTGGGCAAACAGAACGCGGAAGTCGTTACTCGCTGCCGCCGCGCATTATTGCGTATCATCGCCGCGTCGTTGCCATCAGCACTACAGCTCTCTCCCACATAGCTGTTCTTTTTTGTCGTCTACACCGCTGCCGCTGCCGCTGCTTCTTCTTCTTCTTCAAGCGTCCGTAAAGCAGATTACCGCGAGAGCGCAGGGGCGCGCCGAGACACTTTATCGAGGGGTTCATCAATCACCGCGAAAATAAATAAATTTTCTTCCGTCTTAAGCCGAAAGAGGAGGATATTTCAAGCTCCTTGCACAAACGATAAGACTCGTGGCTGCGCGGCGCGGCATTTTGCGGAGGAGGGAACGGGAGGAGGAGAGTAAAGCGTTATTTGGGAAATCGATCGCAAGCGCGCCCATAGATTGTATTACCACGGTGACTAAACATTCTCGAACGAGATTTTTCCGTAATAATGCGAGGAGGTTGATCGCTTTACATATATTTTTTTGCCCGATAAAAATAGTGCAGCGATGCTGAATATTAAATTTAATATATGAATTATTATTGCCTCAAGGTATTCTATTATTGAAGCTTACGTACGTCATACGGTCTAGTTGAATTATTAAACTACTGATAAATTATTAAATTATTGATTTATTAAAGGTTAATTATTAATTAAACTTAACGTATAAATATTGATTCAATGGATTCTATTATTCAAAGTTATGCACGTCATACAATCTATTTAATTTTAAAGAGCGATAGTGATCTAAATGGGTGTTTCTGAGAATAGCGTAAAGTTTGAATTTCCAAAATCTTAAGGAAAATTTGTAACTTTTTCTAACAAAACAATCTTTTACATTTCGTATCTATAAATATGCAGTGATTTAATAAAAACGTTGAACCAGAAATAGTTTTAATATTTTTTACTTGAACTAACATGGCAACATCTCACTTTTGTGTAACGGATTTTGATGAGACTTTAGATAGGAAATGTCTTTAAAATAAGGATTAAGAAAAAAAAATTCCATGGGATGACGTGACCATATTAATTAAACAGAGAAAACAAATTAACATAGTTATTTTAGTCATTTATTATTTAGTTATATTCTGATATGTAATGATTAACGTCTTGAATAAAAAATAATCAAATAAATCCAAAATAATTACGATTTTTAATTTTCCATCAGGCAGATAATATTTTGCCAGGCAAGTATTGACCATCATCTTATCGAAAAAATTCTAAATAAACACAAATAAACCAGCATCCTTTAAATATTTTAATTAAAATTTCAATCTCGGGAAAAATCTCGGTAATGACGGAAAGATATTTAAAGTACAAAAAAAGGATTTTCTATTAGCCCGCTCTCGATTCGATGCAAACTTGAACGCGCGCTCGTTCGCGGATGCTAAACGAATGGGGTGGCAGGCGTGTATACGCATACGCGCACGTGTACGTGAATGCTTCTATATGTACGTGGACGAGGGCGAACCAAAAAGAGCGCCCGGGGAATTCCCATTAATTGTAACAAGTTCGCTTATAGGAGGCTTACGTTATAACGTGTTGGAGCAATTTCCACGGGAAAGTAGCTACCGCGGCTCGAAGCGGCAAACTTACCTGAAACAAAAAAGATGAACAAAAATTATAGCATAGTGTTATAGATAAGACCTTGTTTTCTGTGCTATTATTATTAAATTTTAATGACTTCGTTTTCAACTTGTTGAACGTGTCGATTTAAAGATAAATTAATTTATAAATATGTATATATCTTATAACTATTTCACTGCAATAAGAGTTTATATATACAGTACGTGCGTTATTTCTGTGGTTAAAAATATGAAAGTTAGGAACGCATTTTTTTATCTATTAAAAATAGACAAAAGCATACTAATTAAGCTTAAGTATATTTTTAAAAAGTATTTTTTTAAAGAAGTAGCTGTTTTTTTTAAGTTTATTAAATAATTAATCGTATCTATTTTTAAGGTTCTTCACATTTCCCGACCATCCCTTTTTTTTTAAAAGGATTGTAGAAATATTTTATCAGTAAATTAATCAAACTTTTTATTTCTTCCTGCAATTTAAAGCATAACCTATTTCACATTCATACATACATTTCATTCACTCAGCCAAAGTCGACTTTATCCTATCTACAATTCGCGCGCCATATTCATTTCCCAAATCCATCGATAAAGCAGGTAATTTAATCACGCTATAACCGTACATCCTAAAATGCCCATACGGTATTTAATATATATCTCGATTCGAATAATCGAAAATCCATTGGAACCTCAGAAAACGATAGAACAAAAGAACGTAATAAAAAAGAAGAACTCCGGAAACAATAAAGTATGAGCTCCTTTGCCAACGCGGTAAGTGCCCTCTTTCGCGTAAAAGCTTTAAAGCAATTTTTCCCGATTACCGCGAGTAGACCCCCGGCAGTCAAGCGCAACTACACACCCCCAACCCCTCCTCGCGGATAATAGATACGAATTGAGTCAACCGAAGCCGGCAGCGGCGGCACCGGTTTCGCGGCTCCCGCGTTCGATTTGTCCTGGTTTACTCCTCTTCTTATCGCTCTCACACTGCGCATTCATATTACATTCTTCCTACCTCGCTACAGTATATATACACAGCTCCGCGTATCCCCCGTCGCGCGGCACACTGCGGCAGTTCCTCCTTTCTCAAGTGCCTCCGCGCGCTTTCGAGGCAAGGAGAAGGGGTAGGAATGCCCCCGTGTAAGGTTGAAAGATACCCTGCACGCACGAGATCCAGATCCAGATCCAACTCGCGCGCCGTTACAAAGCGAGTTCGAGTTCTCTCTCTCCCGGAAATTGCATCTTGCACGCTTACCTAACCTCCCTCCTCCTTTCTCCTCCTGAATAAGTATATCTCGCGGAGCGCGGACGTTTTCAAAGGCGAGCCGAATTGATGGCGAGCCAGCTGATGCACTTACGCTTAAATCGTATCTCGCGCCGGGGGCGCATAATACGCTTCTCTCGGTCCGCGAAGAGATATAGGCAGTCCGGAGTTTGTGTGTGTGTATAACGCCCGCGCGCGCTCTGGATTTCGCGGACGAATCAATGGACGCGCTTGAATGTGTGCGAGTGTAAAATGCATGGGCTGCAGTCTTTTGTGCATGTAGACGCGGGGATACAGACGTAATGGGGTAGTCATGAATAATTCGATGCCCCGCGCGCAGTTTAGAAGGCTTCATGAATATTAAGGTTAGAGACTCGGGTAGTCAACGACGAATCTTCCGCCGCTGCTGTAGTCTTCCTCACCTCGCAGTCGTCCTTCTCGTCGTTGCACTTGAGCTGCCAGAGCTGCGTGTTTCAGGGATTCTTTTTGAATTCTAATCGGCGTTTCGGCACTTAACCAAAGCGGCTTTAGTTGTATGCCGAGTAAGAGCGAGCTTGATCTGTGTCTCTCGTGAATCTCGCGGATATCCTTTTTTCCTTTCGAGGTTTTTTATTGCGTTTTTGTGCTTTTGAGGTTTTTCCCACTGTTTCGCTTTTGTTCTCTAACGCAGGCTCTTTTATTCTGTGTTTTTGCGCCCTTTCACCCTTGTAACGAGATAGTGTTGTTTTTTTTACGTACGTCATAAATGCAGGGGATGCATGTTGGGATAACAATAGAGAGTAAAGGAGTGAAACTGCGGATCTTTGATCAGAAGAGGCTTCCAGAGCTTGGAGCTCGGATTAAGTTTTTCTATGAAAGTGAGACCTGTCAAAGAGTCTACGTATTCCTCTCGCTTTCTTTTTCTTCAGTTAGAAGGAAGAAATAAGAAAATGGCAATAACCAAGTAACAGTGACTTTGTGATCATATATAAGCTCAATCACTTAGTAAGTTACCAACAACATAGTTCATAAATGTAACTTAAGCATTGTAGTACCCAGGATAACGTATATACGAAAAACGTTACGAATTGCATTGCTAGAATAACAAAATATTTACTTAATAATACCAATGTATGTACGTGATGAGTGATGCGTTTAAAACATAAAAATTAAAAATAAATATTTTCATTCCTTTAACACATAAAGTGTTTGTTATCGTTATAAATTTCTAAACGTTGTAAAAAATATATGCGGATGTTTAAATAAAATATATATATGTATATAACCCCGAAATTTACTATACACGAAAATTGAGACATGCAAATAATGAAACAGGAGAAGGTGTACTATAGCATCGTTTGTTTATTTATAATAAACAAAGCAGCTTATAATTAAAACGTAACTACCGTCTCGCTACCGGTACACTTTTCAAATTAAATTATATTTTGAATAGTCAACTAGATCAGAGATGCGCAGCACAATTTGCTCCTTCCACTCGTGACCCCAACACGTGGTCGACTCTCCTCCTTCGCCGGAGCTTCGCCACGACTCCGCTCCAAGAAAATAACTTTTTCCTCGTCGTCGCGCAACTCTCGCATCTCCAGATATAGTAGTCAATTTTCGGTTCGTACAAACTTCATTTGTCATATCCGACGCTGACCTTTTCTCATAAAAGGTCAGGGAGTTCGCGTGGTCGAGGCTCCGACGAGATTGCACCAGGCAGTGAAAAGAGACCGAGTACCGCAAGACGGGTGTATTTATTAGCGCTAAGAAATTTTGTCATCTGTCCGCCTTTCTACGAACTCAGATGTCTCTTATCCTTTATCGACGGTCAATTTGTCGATTACGCCGCGGATATTCAAATCTCATCACACTTGTGTGCATCTATATGTTACAACGTAAATCGCGAAAAATTTAGTAGCAGTCACAACTTTGTATTTGACAATCTCCACTTTGTACATTGTACCAATTGAATAGTTAATCAATTTATCTAAATAATGTTCGTTAAAAATTAATTTATTGCTACTATTAAACCTTTAAGTGCTACCAATAAGAAATTTTAATCTTTTTAAACGCTATTATACTGAAAAAAAAACAATTTCCCCTTATTATATCAGCAAAGGAATGTATCATATATGGTAAGCATTGCACTGAAAGGCTTAAGTATTTTTTTCGATTACTTTTTTGGGCTTATAAAAAAGTTAAAAAAACATTTCCATCGCGTTTGATAGAAGGTTAAGTTTAAAACTCCTTTCTTCTTAGCATGGATTAAATTAACGACACTTCAAAGTTCCCGTAATGGTATAGTCACTCATCTAATCTCCCCGCACGAAAAAACTCTAGAAAATTCACAATGGACAAGAGTCGCATAGTCGCATTGGTGCAAAAAAGGTAGTTTAAGCGCTTTAAAAATACAGCGTTATACGTCTTTTCCCACTGTAATTTCTCGCGGTAACCAACGTTGTTATTTCAGCCTGTACTCTTCAAACACGCCACTACGAAATAAATTACAGACGTAGAAATTACAGTCTGCGTAGAAATTGTTCAGAGACGTGGCAAATCATTGTATAAACGCTGCGTCGCTGCTGCTTCTAGTGCCGTAGTTTTAATGTCACGGAGATGTGAGAACTTTACAATTACGCCGAGTGAAAGCTACTGCCTGAACTAAATTTCTGTAGACTATCTGTTTACTCAATGTATTAACGTTTGCTGTGTGAGATATTATAACAATTTGCTTCTCATTATTACGAAAGTGAGTTTATTTTCATTATATTATTCATTTTTGAACCTGTTTAAAAACGTATTTTTATCAAGAAAGTAAAGAAGAAAGTATTGAAATTGGTAAGTGTCCGATTTATTGTTTTGGTTCACTAAAAGTGTAATATAACTACGCAAAATAATCAAATGAGTTAATGTGCTTATAGTAAAACCCATAACAATTATCCTCTTCTAGTAATTACCAAAAGTTAGCTAAAAGAATCAATAATTATAGTTAGAATTACTAATGGCTTCTTTACTAAGTGGAAATAGATATTTTTACTACAGTACTTTTCTCAGTGCATATTGGAACAAAATTAGCTAGAATTAATTAAAAGAAACATCACTTTTTACTCCGCAAAAATAAAAGCAAAGATTTTCACACGGTGAAATTAATTCGAAAACTCTTATCAAGCCAACAACAAAAACCATCGTCATTCGAATCAAGGAAGTCACAAAGCCTACCAATCAATACACATCAAAGAGTTGCCACTGAAGGCACTCCTCGCCGTCGTCGCCCACGCGCGGCCGGCCAGCTAACGATCGAATGATAGTCGCTTCGGGGACACAGAGGCAGCGGCGGCAACACAAGCGGGAGTGCGACGCGATAAACCACAGATTCGCTCGGAAGGGCGCGAAAGGACCTCGAAGGCTGCCTCTGGCTTCCTGCTCCTTGGATTCATCAATCTGATACGATGTAGTGTGTTGTCGACGGTGCCGCTGAGCTCGACCCATTTCCGCGATAAAGATGACTGATCGAGAACCGTCAAATGTGCTAATGGCGTCAAAAGGCTTTTTGTTTTGCTGGGCTTTCTTTTTTGTAGGCTGCGTGAGAAGCGCTGCGCGGCGAGATTAGCGAATCGCATTAACAAGTGTTTACGCTACGGGGGTGTTTGTGGATACTAGGAAGAAAGTTTGCTGGTTTGGGAAGCGTTCGGAGAATTTGGCTGGTGGTGTGGGAGCGAGAAATTCGTCTTTGACAGGGCTTGTGCGTGCGTAAATGTTCGATGTTCTGCATTTGCTAGTTGTTCGAGGCGTAAATTGGCGATGAGTTGACATGTCGATGTGGACGCACATGTATCAGTAATATCCGCAGACTAGAATTTTCACAGCTAAGAATATTCTAAGAAATTGATGTATTAAAACTTTTGGCTAATGATTATATATAAGTTGTAATATTTAATCTTCTGTATATTAAAAGAAAGTCATCCATGTTACTATGTACTTTGGGACACTACTGGATTCGTTACTTTTGAATTATGGGCAGCGGTGAGAATTTGGATTTTAAAATTTATTATGAAAGAAGCTTGTTTATAAAATTTGATACTGACTGATAGGAAGTTAATGTGACAAATTAATTGACTCGTTAAATATCAGTCAAAATATACGATACTTGGTATTAATTTTGGAGACTCATACAACAAAATTAGCAATAAATACATTCCTAATAGTGCATATAATATACACAATTCCACAAAACTTTTAACTTTAGCTGTTAGTTTTTTTGTCAGCGTCTAACAGTTTAATTTGGTTTCCTGGTGAAGCACGCGGCTGAACCAACGCTTAATGTTTTTGTTGTGATACCAAGAAACGAGGCCTGAAATTTTAATAAGGGTACATCACTGTAAGAAGAGAACCGCTCAGTCGGCTAGATTCTCGCGGAGTAATCAATACAAAGTTTGGATGTCATAGTAATGACTCAGTATTGCTACCACAACTATACTGTTATAGTTAAGAGACCAATATATAGGCTGTAAAAAGCGAGACAATGACAATAGATTTTTAATTTAATTACAATATTTGATACATCTAATACAGTGCGTCTCATAACTATAGAAACACCAAAAATTTTTACATTTAAATCTGTGTCTTATACCTTTTCTTAAAAAACCTGTAACTTTCGAAGCAAAAAACCAAGGATAATTTTAAAAATAGCAAATAAAAGGCAATTTTATTCTCTTTAAGACGTTACCAAAATATTGTGTCTACATTAACTTATGAAAAATTCACGGACGGTTTAAACAAAACTTGAATACTAGATAAAAAATTTACATTGATTTAAATGGGTCTAAAAATTTAAAGTGTTTCTATAGTTATGAAACAACGATAACTTCTTTAATGTTGATGCGAAAGAAATATTCTAGTAATGTTTTAAAGAGAATATATTTTCCATTCATTGGCTTTTTGCAAAATTATCCTCGGATTTTTGCTTCCAAAGTTACAGGTTCTTTAAAAAAAGGTATAATATACACATTTAAACGTGAAAATTTGTGGTGTTTCTATAGTTATGAGACGCACTGTATATGATTATAATCGGTTTTATAGTCAAAGGATCTTTTAATATATGAAATTACAAAATGAAAATATAAAAAAGAAATCATACAATTAAGTTCCTACATCATCATTCTTCAATAATTTAGTAATAAATTATCTTAAAAAAATCATAAATATAGAATAATGAAGTACATTTTATATTTAAATATATAGTTAGTGAGTATTAAAAACTCTTAATTGTTCATAGGTTATACTACTTTGAGTAGAATAATATTGTAGCTGATATAGCTAGCAATTTGCAGAAAGAATTTTTGTTTGCAAATAAATTAATGCGCGCGTTACAATGTTGCAATTAATGTAAGGACAGAAAAATCGTGCGGCTACAATTATATTTCAAAGTGGTGAAATTCTGATAAACACCGCGTTGCCAAGGAGTATTTTGTTACGGTTATGGTTTTATGAAGTAACAAAAACAATTATTAAGAAATTGCAACTTTTACATTGTGTTTGATGAACTAATGTCGGAAAAAATTTTAAATAAATTTTATACATTTAAACAACATATTGTTATCGGCAATTGCAGGAATTAATCGCATATTTACTTCTAAATACTTTAAAAACATTTTAACGCCAAAGCTGTATACGTAAAGCTACCGCGGCAATCGGTATTGTTCTAAGAGCTATACCGATTATAAAGGCAACAAACGAAAGTATATTCAGGGTTATAATGATAGGAGAGCGATTCTCTTTCTTCAGTGATTGAATGGCGCAATTTATATTTCTCTAAAACTACCAAAAATTGGTACTTTTCGAAAAAAGGTTTTGTGCGAGTCTTAAAGAAATATCAACTTATTTAATTTCTTGATATCGAAATAAAAAGATTAAGTCCTGGTTCAGTCATATACTTTATCAGGAAATCAAATTACAGCTTTTAGAGGATGACAAAACACTAATATCCAGAATTAAAAGTTTCGTGGATTGGCCCATATATTCATGAATAATATGATTATAATTATAATGATTAAGTACTGTTTTCTTTATTATTCTAAAAACGGAAAAATGAGATTAAACGCAAAAGTGTCTTTTACGTTCAATTATATTAACTGTAATTACTTTATCTAAGTAACTTGTTATATACTATATTTCTTGGTTTCAAAACCTACCTAATGAGACTTGAGAATATCAATTTGCACCATGCCTAACAATTCTAATCCACCCAATTAATTTAATTATATACACTATTATACTAAGTTTACAAGCTGGAAATATAAATTTTAAATACTCTTAGAAATAAACCACTTATTTCTAACATTTTGTTCAGCTTTGTCCACCACCATACGTTCTTTAAAGCAACTTCAAGCACCCAACAGCAGCGCTAACTATATTCGATCATTCCAAAAGCAATATCTCGCTAAGCTCACCAGCGAATCGAACAACGCTCACCTCTCACGCCTCCTCCACAATCACCTTCCCCAACACAACAACCTTCAAGCGTCACCCCTGGACTCTCCTTTGAGCTCCAGCTCCACCTCGAAGCCCACTCTCCTCCGACTACAACCACCAAAGGAGCCAGCATCCCCAAGTATCTCCAAAGACACCCCAAACTCTCGGAGATCAGCAGCTCAGCGTCCCAGACACCGAAGCGAGTCCAGCACCTACGCACACAAACCGCGCGCCGTCGATCCCAAGGAAAACAGCGACCATCGCCGTATAATTGTTTCGGGAGGGTCCAGTTCGCCACCACCACCAGTACCGCGCCGGTGCCCCCTTCAAAAGCAACGGGCGGACGCATCCCGTGGCACGAACCTCGCACCGATGGCCATCACCGCACAGAGTCCGTCGCGTCCGTCTGCTCGCGGTGCCGTGGCCGCAGCCTACTTTACACATTCATGAAGCAGCGCGGTATCAAAGGCTACAGCGAGAGAGACAGAGGAGACAGACGCGATATAGTCTCCGAGGAATTCAGCCGGGGAAGGACCTTGTCCCGCGTGTGTTTGCGGTAAACCTAAAACAATCGATCACTTTGCGTGCTCACACAGGAGGGACGGATAGACGACGGCGGGCGACGAATCGATAGCGTCCAGGATACCGCGACGACGTCGAAGACGCGGAGGTAGGGGATATATATCAGCTGCTGCTGCTGCTGCTGCTTCTTCTTCGGGCTTTGATTAATTGGATTTCAATAACCGAGTTTGTCTTTGCTATCTCTCAGCTGGTGCTGCTGCTGCTGCCGCCTGCCCGCCTGGCTTCATCTTTCTACCGGGTTGTCTGTCTCGCTCGTGCGTTAGCGTTCGGGAGTGTCTTATACACACGCCTGGGATCGAGATTAGCCCTGCAGGGATATCGCGTCACGTTCGCGCGCGCGTTCGCGAGCTTTGATTAATCGTATATATCGAGGAACGATCCAATTTATTCATAACGGAGGATCGAGAGTGTGTACAGCGTATGTGTATAGAGAGTTGAGAGAGTGCGAGAGGCCGCGGGTTCGGAGGGAGGGATAGATCGCACCCGGGAATACATATAAATGCAAATCTGGATTCAATTACGTTTCTTAGTTGGGCGTTGATTCCCGGGCGTTTCGCGCTGGAATGGATGATGGGAGAGAGAGAGAATTTCGTGATCTGTTGAAATAGCTCCGAAATAATATTAACTGGTTGTGCAGCGGCCCGTTGATGGGAATATTGTTGCTCTTTCATTTTGCAGTTAAAACATGATCGGGTGGAGTAGTTTGATTAATTTCAGGGGATGTGTAACGAAAAAGGTTTAATTTGAATAATCGAATAGGATAATAATAATATATTTAGAATAGCAATAAGTTATAGCTTATTAATACTGCCACGGAATCAGTACTATATCCGACGATTTTTATAATTTTTGAACATAAAGATAATTGAAAATGTCATGAAATTTTTGTTATATTAATCTTTTTAATAAGATTGTAAACAACATAAAAATTATTTCGAAACATTTGCTTTTCGCAATGATATAAGAAACAATAAACGGCTACTCAGAAGTTTTAAAGTGTGTCAACGATCTATTTTTATTAACATAAATGTATATTCTAAAACTATTCTTAGTTGATCATAAATTGGGCCGGTGTCAGTGCTAACGATACACGCTTATTGAAAAAAAAAAACAATCATATTGATTTATGCTAAATTCTACCACACGTTTAATTGAGTATAACAGTATGTAATTACACAATATTTATGGGCTGTACCTTTTTATCTCACGCTAATAACTCATTTTACTACATTCTACGTAGATGTCGGCCGTACAACAATAAACCAGAATATAACAACAAACCCGTCGTAATAAATAACCCGACTAAGAAAGCTAGCTAAAAAAAGTATCTCTACTCCCCTATCCTCCAAAGCTCTACGAAACTCCATACACACACACGCCCACGTGCACAGAGGTGCGCGCTCGCGCTGTTAAAGGTGAAAGTGTCAGGGCTAATGGCTTACGAGTCGCCGAGGCAGAACTTGCTCCGAGTGTTTCATTATAGCCCTCTCTTTGTCATCGTGCGAGCGCACGCGGAGACCGCCTCGGGGGCTCGAGAAATTCAATCGCCGCCGCTGCCGTTGCGATGTTGTTGTGCGCCGCTGCCTCTGTCTTGTCTCCACCCCCCCCCCCCCTCTTCTTCTTTTGCTGCTCCCCTCGGGGCGAGCGCGAGCGCGAATTTTTCGGCGTCGATTCCACCCTGTCACGTCGGCGTCGTCGTCGCGAAAATCACGTCAAGGCACATAAACTCGATATGAGTATGATATTCTTTTCCTGGCTCGTTTTTTCTCTTGTTCTTTGCTTTCGTCATTCTACTTAGCCCGATGAACGCTCGATAAATTTAACGATGAAGTGTGGAGGGTGAGGTGGAAGGTTTGTTTCGGGATCGATTGTAAGCGCTGGATTCGGAATTGTTTTAATGTATACTTTTATATGCGTTTTATAAATTGAGAGTTTAGGTATTTGAGCGTTTTATGTGCAATACATCTACTTTAAAAAATAGATTTTAGTATTAATAGTGTATGTGACTTGATTTCGAAGTGAATTTTAGCGAATGATATTATAAAGGGGTCAATAATAATATAGTGCCTGACTAAAGCTGAATGTTCTACTGAAAATCATAATGCCTGAATGTATTGAGAGTAAGTAAGTTATTAAATGATTATAAAGAATCAAATTAGAAATAAAAAGGATTACTTTAATTTACGTGTTCTTAAAACAAAAATGAGGGTGAAAAAATATATATTTTATTAAAGTCGGACTGGAGAATGTTTCATGTAAGTAAATATAAAAATTATTTCAAATTATAATTTAACAAATTAAAAAGATTTTTATATGCTAAAATATTGTTTGGCATTAGTTCTGTGACACTCACAGACTATGGATACTTTATACTTCAATTTTTAAGGTTACAATTGTAACAAAAATCAAATGTGGATTGCTTAAAATAATACAAACAAAAGATTAGATATATAAAAGGTGAAATGATTTTTTATTTTATTGTGAGACACAAAAACGCAACATTTTCGAAAATTACCCAATTAATGCAAACTTGAATTTTATTGTTTATAATAAATCTATAATAGCAGTAATAACAATTTACTTGTTTAAAAACATTTTAACACATACAAAAAACGAAAAAAAAATGCTTATCTTAACAAGGCTCATTTCGTATAACTACGCAATCTTTTAAGATTATGTTGTGACAGAAAAACATGAAAAAATTACTTATAATGAGAAAAATACTACAAATAAAAACTTCTCTATATGCTCTTATCATAAAAAAAGGATTGCTTAAATTTATTACATCTCCTGTTATAAAATAATTCGTGCTAAAAATACGGAATACTTTTTACCAAGAACTTATGAATTATCCTGTCACAAGTACACGTAAACATTTCGCACACTTCCGTGCACCCTTCGCAATCATAAATAATCCTCCAAAAAAGCCCAAACTTTATCCAGACATCAAAAAGGGTTACATCGCCCACTCCCAACAAAGACACTCAAAGGGCAGCCGTGTAAGCCCTCATAATTAATAAAGGTTCAAAAGCCCAACATAAACTAACCGACACTCTAACCATTCCTGCGGAGCAGAGCGAAAGAACACACCAGCAGGAGTAGGGAGGGGCGAGAAAACGCTTGTCCGAATCGCATTCGCATTTATACGAAAGGGTCCAGGCATGCTACGCGCGACTGCAAAAACAAAGGCATTTTCCGACTTCCTGGCCGAGCGATTGCGACGCGCGCGCTCGCGGAATGAAAAGCTGTGACAGAAAGAGAGCGCGCGCGGATAAATGGACACAAAAATTCGGACAAAGGAAACCAGAAGCTGCATACCGCGAATACCTCGAGCCCTAATCCGAGAGCCTCGTGTCGGTGCCTGTATGTTCTCTCTCTCTCTCTCTCTTTCGCTCTCTTTTAGTGTCTGTTCGTGTGTATATCCTCCCTCGCTCGGCCACAAAAGACATTTTCGTAACGAACCCGACTGCTGCTGCGATTTTGTTCTGGAGAGGGAGGATGGGGGCCGCTGCCTAGTGTATCGTTTTTCACCCGTTCGCTAGCTCCGGGACTCGACGAGCTCTCGCTCGCCAGATATGTGTATATTGAGTTAGGAGGGCGAGCGTGCGAGGGCTAAGCGACGATGAAGTTTAATGGTGTCCGGAAATAAGATACGACTGGACGTGGCTTTTTGGGTTTTCGTTTCCTGCTCTTTTTGAGCCTAGAAGGGTTTTATTTTGGTAGGCGATGAGTTTATCAAGTTTACTCAAGTAAAATAAGAAATACCTGTATTTGCGAATTGAGAAAAAATGTATTTTAGTCTAATAATTTAGTTACCACCAAGGGTAGAATATCCCGCTGGAAGCTGTTTAGATAAATAACGAATAAATGTATACAATTTAAGATACTTTATTCGATATTATAAAATACGTGGAAGAGTACAGCGACAATTTCACTTGTGATGTGTTTACAGCTCATGAAACAAATCGATATTAATTGACATTTATGATCAACAACTGTAGCTGATACGTAGCGCTAGCCATTTTTATTTTATCTCAAGCAAAGGAAAAATGGTCGAAACACGAATACATTGTAATCGATGCGATTTTACAAGAATTAGTACAATTCAGACATCGAAATAACGAGCTAATTATTTTGAAGAGGATTTATTTTAAAAATGTACATATTTCTCTATCCGAAACAGTTATATTTGTAAGATCAAGTACATGATACTTTGTTTATGAACGTTGGAAATTTTTTCAAATATCTTTCAAAACTACAGAAAGTTAATGTTTTTAAGTGGTTGTGAATATTATAAAGCCAGAATCCTTTGAAGTTTTAGTACGGTGACGCGATACAAAGGAATTATATTATAATTATAATAACATGTGTAAATATTAATTTCTTTTTAAATATTCAAATTGATTCATGAATTTATAAAATTTATAAATTATTTAATTATAAGCTGTACCCATATTCAATACAAAATATAAACAATACTAGTAAAATTTAGGATTAAATAATTAAAGAGAATGTAGGTATTTCAT
Source organism: Gastracanthus pulcherrimus (assembly GCA_949152435.1). Taxonomy (NCBI): domain Eukaryota; kingdom Metazoa; phylum Arthropoda; class Insecta; order Hymenoptera; family Pteromalidae; genus Gastracanthus; species Gastracanthus pulcherrimus. Next base: position 170,378,682 of record OX424574.1, on the reverse strand, counting down.
AATTAAATATATAGTCTGACTACATTCTACTTATTCCACTGCAATACTAGATTTATTTTACACGAACTTTTACGAGAGCGTATAATTCAAGTACATTAGAAGATGAGTATTCGTAAATTTATAGCCCTCGTAAGAGATAAAATTTCGTATTCAATCCTCATCGGTAACAAGCATCGATTTTTACGCGTATCGCCGCTCGTAAAGTCGCGATCACGAGGCAAAATTGGTGTTTTAAATACGAAAGTCCTCTCGGCCAACGTTACGCTCGAACTGCTCTCCAAGTGCAGTAACGTATTTCAACGGCTGCTACTGCTACCGCTGCAAAATTCTTGCGCGCGCGCGTGCGAAATAATTTTGTATATTGGGCTTCGGAAACTTTTTGGATTTCTCAACAAGTTGAAATAAAATTGGAAAACTTTAGCGGAAAATACTCGACATTTTTACGGATCATTAGATACGCCGCGAGCATTACTGCCGCTGCTGGCCAAGCGACGCGCAGTAGATCGCGATTATTCGCGGGAATATTTTCTCGCTTGTCGAACATGCAAGAAAAAGGATTATCGAGAAAGAGAGATGGGGGGAGGGGGAAGGGATTGAGTGGAATCGCGGACTGGAGAGAACTCGATTTTCGAAGCTCGGCAACTGGTAAACACATTAGTATAAGAGCTATTAGTAGCCGACATCGAACGGCGTGAGGGCGCGCTCACGCGAAATCGTAACTTTCCGTGGCGCTAAAGCGATGTTAATTTTCCCCCCGCGAATCGTACGACTGCTAGAATGTCAATAATTTATACTGAAATTTCGCTCTCACCGTATCATCTGTATAAAGATGATGCAGTTTGTGACGTTACGTAACGTTTATCACGGGAACTACTTTTATTATTGAAGTCCAGCCATCAGTCGATTGTTGAATTAAGAAAATTCGAATAAACACCATTAGAGTCTCAATAATTTATTAGTAAAAACATGTAATGGAATATTTTTATATATTCAAGGATATACACGTAATTTGATGCAATCATTGAAAAAACGAATTTTTTTGAAATTTTCTTCAAGAAAACTGTAACACGTCGACTATAAGATATTTTCAGCATTTATTTGCAGACATATTGATACTACAATATTTAGTTTGCTCTTTTTCACATAGCTTTAAATAAGTTGCTACATATACGACGATGTAAAGCTGAATGGCGAACATAATTTAGAGAAATTATTTAAACAATCATTGCTTGTCTTTGCAGTTTTATCACGCAAGAACTACTGTACCTATCTTATTAAATTTCAACTAATCTCTTCGTTTTTTCTCGCGAAACACATAGGAATCATAGATACTGTTACAGCTTACCAGAAAGAGATAGAATAATATACTTCATGCGAAAACTAATTTTACATATTATATGAATAAACTCAATAAAAAATCTAAAATTCTTTTTTAACTCCTTCAGATACGTATACTAAATCTAGTCATCATATACCACTTTTTTAAGTGTATTTTGACTTGTTATGCTCTAATCGTCAACTTCGAGTGGTTAAATATTTGTTTTGAAATGTTTATGTATATCATATACGTGGATACAGATGTATACTTATATATATACATATAACTCTAATCTTATAAAGGTTATCATTTAAACACAAATTTATCCCTCAGTTTCACTCCTTAAGCACATTCTTTTTTAACTTCGCTTGTTGAATCAGCACTCCTTATCCAAGAACCATCAACAGAACAGTCACTAAAATCCAAGTCACAGCAAAGCTATGCAAAACCACGTTCTCCTAATCCCGAACATCATTAAACCAAACCGCCTCCCCCCCAAAAAAAACCTACAAGAAGCACACCCCGAAAAGTCTCAGGAAACAGCGCGACTCAGCCCATCCTACCTCCGGCCAGCAGCAGACTAAGCCTCTGCCACCTCTCCACCCTCCACCTCAGCGAGACTGCGATATGGTAAGCGCGGCAAAAAGCATAGTCGAGAGCCGTCTGGCCGGCGCGTTATCAGTGCAGCACTCAAGTCGTCCTCGTCGTAGAGCGAGAGAGGGCGAGAGAGAGAGAGAGAGAGAGAGAGAAAGAGACTAGTAGTTGCAGATCTCGGGGGCTAAGCAAAAGCAGCGCGAGGTGGAGAGGGCTCGGTTTTAGGAGAGTGAGAGAGAGAGAGAGAGGGCTCGCGCGCGAGGTTAGGGCGATGGCTGACAGCCGAGGGTTGAATATTCATTCGCGTTACATATGGATCAGCCCTGAGCGACGCGGCGCGAGCGGCTCGAGGAGAGAGCTAAGAGCGAAGAGAGCACTGTAAGCGCCGTGATATGTGTGTGCAGTGTACGTGTGGGGTAAAGGTTTCTGTATGAGAGAGATATTGCGCGAGTATTGCTATAGGTAGGAGGCGAGCAGCTCTCGGCCTCTCTCCCTCTCTCTCTCGGTTTTCGATTTAAGATGCGTCGCACGCGGCAGGCTCTCTTTTGGGGTGAAATTTCGAGGAATAACTGCACGGGAAACGTTAGAGCGAGCGTCAAAGGGCTGTTGCGTCCGAGATACAGGGACAGAGGTGGAGGGCTTAAGTTGTCTTGACTTTAAAGGGAATGGTTGTACAGAGGGAATCAGAATTTCGATGAGGATGAAATACAATTTTTACTGCATCTTAATTGAGTAAGGAAGATAAGTATTTTATTTAAGTTGTATTTAATATAATTTATTTTGCCATGGCTATTTTCTTTCTAAACTTTTTTAAAAATATATCTATTGTATTGTTGGTATATTCTTATTAGAATTAAATAGTGTCCATCAGCATGTTCAAATTTATAATTTTAAAATTCAATATTAGTTATAATTATAAATGTTTGTATTACAAATAATGTTAATACAAAAAGAAGTTTCTTAGATAAAAATCACGGAATAAACAAAAAGAAAGAGAAAAAGGCGCGCTCCGCTTTGAATCTATCTAATTTAAATAATATAAAATTACATTACTTATTTCAATTAAAATTTGTATACAACTTTACTTACATATCCTTTTATATTAAATATATGGCGTTTTCATTATCGTCTCTTAAAAATATATAATATAGTCAAGAACTTTACTTACATATCTTTTTAAATTAAATAGAAGGCTTCTTCATTATTGTCTCTTTAAAACATTTATTATGGTTGGAAAAGATAAAACATGCCTATTTATTTTAGATTTGTTATCTAAATAGCGCACATCTGATCTAGTTTGTTTACAAAATTACTGGGAATAAGATAACGTTTCTGACACCTATTTAATATTTTATTTAGTAGGTACATGAATTTTTAAATCACATATAACACTCATAATAAATCTGACAAACTGTGCCAAATTGCTGAAATCACCGCAAAACTACACTATCTCTCCAAAAAATCATCCTCACAAAAAACACCTACACACAGACACCATCAGACTCTCTCTCTCTCTCTCACCCACATCGACTCCTCCCTCCAACCCTCCAAGCAGACGGCCAAAGCTATACGCTCGATCAAAGAAAAGCGCCCCCATCCCCCTCTTCGCTCAGAGCGCGGCCATTTCGTTCATTTCCGGTCGACGAGTAGAGCGAGGAGAGATCCATTTGCCGCCCCTCTCTCGCTCTTTCTCTCTCTCTCTCTCTCTCTCTCTCTCTCTCTCTCTCTCGGGGGAGACCCGCACCGACCAGCTCGACTCCTCGGAAGCTACCTTTCCCGCAAAGGCCGCGCCGTCCCCATTGTGCGTCGCCGTCGTCCTCGTCCCTCGGCGCTCCGCGAAAGCCAAGCGACGGCACAGTCCATCGTCCGTCAAACCGCGCGTCAGGACTCGGTCGATTTACATTAGCCCCAGGCTGCGGCTGCTGCTGCTTCTCATATTTAAAAGGCGGCCTGGGCCATTACGCGCAATTATCGCTTTTCGATTTCAATTTTAGCCCGGTGGACGACGACGAGAGTCTTTGGAAAATGAGTGGACGGTGAAAAGAACGTCTCGGTGGATGTTTTAAGATAAGAGGGTTGGTGGAGGAGGAACATTTTTTTAAATGCCGCGGGTGGAGTCTTGTCTTGTGGCGGAGGAGGTTGAAAGGTTGGAGGAGGAACGTAATTGTTGCGGGGGGAGCGGACGGGTAAAATTGTAATGGGAGTAGATGGGTGTAGGATGGTTGACATGTCTGTGGCAGAATGTCAGGGTTTTGTTAAGAGGCACTTTGTTCGGTGATGGGGATTTTTATCTGGATTTTAACGGGTGATGTGAAATCGTAATGCACTTTACAGTATTGGTTATTAAAGATGTTTGAAGTACGAGAGAAGTGGTGTTATTCTGGTGAAAGATTAACGGTAAAACTGAACAGCTTTCAAATATTTTCGATGAGTGCAAGGGAAAAGGTTAGAACTAACAAGGAGAGTGCCAGGGATGCGGGTCCCGAAATTTTTTGAAACTTTGAGGACCTTTCATTAGTAGCTTGAAATGAACATAGCACCCGTAGTTTTGGTGAATAGGGCCTTTTTTCGGATATCAGCTATTCTATCCCGAATATGCCTTACTTCATTAAAAAATAGTACCTCTAACTGTGATCATAAAGCCGCATGTATTTACACTAAAGAAAGCTGACTGAAAGTAGCTCAAAAAGTCAGAAAGAGCTTTAGTTTGAGACGTGTAACTATACAAAATATTAATCTGAGTAAAAGTTATTAGCAATTGAAGATATCAACTGATAATGCATGAAAACTAAACGGATTTAAACGGTTAAATTTCCTCGAATATTCATACATTTTCAGTTCTAATCTTCAATTGTTAATAACTTTTACTCGGATTAATATTATTTAAACTTACAAGTCTCAAATTAAAGATCTTTCTGACTACTTTTAGCTACTTTCAGGCAGTTGTCTTTAGTGTCAAAATGTACGAGGTTATGATCACAGCTAGAGGTACCATTTTTTAATAAAATGAGACATATTCGGAGTACAATAGTTAATATCATCTAATAATATCTTAAGAAAATCGGCCCATTTACAAAAACTACGGGTGGTAGGCTTCACTTCTAGCTGCCAGTGAATGATGATCAAAGTTTCAGAAAATTTCGGGACACGTATCCCTAATACTCTTCTTGTAAGTAATTTTTTAATACTTCTATGGGTCAATCTTTTATGACATTGTTTTGATTGTCTTTCCAAAGCACTTTTCAGAGAGATTATTGTAGTAGCTGTATTTTAAGTTTTGTGAATTTTCGTATATTTAATATCGACGTTTTTACGATAAACTAGTTATCACGATTCATTTTTGCCAAAAGAAATACTTTTATAAATATTAACAGAAATAAATTTCATACATTGCCAGAATTGTTTAATAACTTTCGAGCATAATATTTATTCTTAGAAAAAAGAATAAACAAAGAAAAAATAAATATACTAAGTATTAATTAATTTTTAATATAGAATAAGAGAGTAGTTTTGTAATTTTAAACAAACCTATTTGTAAATGTTCTAAGAAAAAAAGAAAGTAAACAGGTCATCTCATATAATACATCAAGCTGCAGGGGCACTTAAAACTTCCCTTGATCATCTTCTTTCAAAGTAACTTTTTAAAACAGCGTAAACTTCGAGCCATTCTCCGCTACTCCTCTTCTAAAAAAAGTAGAACCACCCCGAGAATCCCACGCGAAACGACTGTAAACTAGTTCCATTTGCCGTAAACAGCTTTAATTCCTCCTCGCAATTTGTCGAGAGAGCGAGAGAGAGCGAGAAAACGCGAGTCCTGCGCGCGGCAAAGTACCAGCGCGCGCGTGTGTACGTAAACGTCTGGTAACGAATTTTAGCACCGTTAATGTGACACACTAAAGTGGATAAACCATAGATAAATTTTATCGTCCTCGACGCGAAGATTGCAGGGAAATTTATAACCCACCACTAGCGCCGAGTTCCTCCTCGGGGAGGAGGCAGGGGGGGGGGCTGCAGTAGAGGCAGCAGCGGCAGCGGAGACCCACTAAATCTTCGCGATTATCGCTAAGATTCTCGGACTCATGGCGATAGTAATGGTAGTACTAAGGGGTTAGAGCGCAGGGTTAGCTCTCTCTCTCTCCCGACGCTCGGGTCTGCAATTTCCCAACTGCAAATTCCCCTCTACGTATAACCATGTACGCCACGCCGACGCTTTAGTTTATACGTTACGATGTGTACAGCGTCACACCCACCGCGCGACGGCGGCGGCGTCGTCGCTGAGAAAAACGCGCCGCGAAGGAGGAGAGTGAGAGAGAGAGAGCGAAAAAAGTTATTGCCCGCGAGCGCAAAAATACCGGGCGTCGCGAAACGTGTAACCCCGTGTATCTGGAGCTGATAACGCGTGGATAAACTAAATTTCTTGGACTAGCTGCTTCTGAAGTGTTGGAGCTTTTCTTTGTGATATTTATTATACTTATACAAGTACTACGATATGTATATAGTGAAGAATTTAATTTAGGTCAAGTAATTTATTAGAATATTGCGATTGTCTGAACTTAAAATAGCTATCTTGGATGTACGGAATAGAAAAGACCTATATTGCGCGTTATGGTAATAATTAGAAACATTCTACCTGTTTCGTGATTATTTTGCAGATTCTGTTTGATGCAGAAAAATAAATACTGTGATTTAAAATCTCACGTTTAATATCATACATAAGTTAGTATGAAAAAATTAATGAAAGTTATAATTTAAACTCTCGTATAATAACTGTATGACCTCAATGGTAGTGTAAAAACATCTACTTAAAAATTGCAATGCTATTAATCATAACGCATGATAGATCTTTTCTTATAAGATCCATAAATTTAAGTTGTATCTTTCGCAAATACCGTTTTTTGAGGCTCTTCTTTGGACTTCGTAAAAGAGTATAACATAATACTTATATACAAATATTTAAAATTTCTAACGCAACAAAAATTAGAGTAATCGGAATTTCGAGGCTGACTTTTGACGTTAAAGTTAAAAAACATTTTCAAAACTTCGTCGCTGACATATAATTTTCTGGATGGGTCCGATTTCCTATAGTAGTCATTAGAATATGTAGGGGAGAGTGGGGTTAAGTTTAAATGTAAATAAATAGTTGACTATTGTTTAAAGTAATACTGTAAAAGGTTATAACCAATGCGAGTATGGAAATAAACCAAATTAATAAGAAATTTGAAATATAAATTCATTTTACGGGTAGAAAAAGCAATTTGTTTAAAAAATCATTTTAGGTTATGCGATGAGAAGTGTCGATCATTTAAACTTTTCAAATGAATGTATTATACTTTTAGGGGATACAAATTAAATAATAGAAAAAATTGCTCTATATTTCTTTTGCATAAAATGCCGATCGAGTATCTAACGTAGTTTTAAAAATATTCAATATCAATATCAGTAATTTCTTTTGTTTTGGAATGTTTCGTAAACGCAAAATAATAATAAAACACAAATGAGAATGATAACTTCATACTTCTAGAATTATACTTTAAGAAAATTTTATATTAAAAAAATAGAGAATTATTGCTCTAGACAGTACAGGATTCTCAAAATGGAGATGGCCCTGGCTACTCAACAAGGTAAACACTTCCCTATTTATTTTATTGCCACCAAATTTAAGTCAGAACTGTAAAAACTATCCAAAAATATTAATACAGTAGCGACTTGCTATAAACATACGCAAAAATGTCCTAATGTAATCAATAACTTATTTTAAAATTTTACGGAGTTTATTGATAACATGAAATGAAAATCTATTATTAATAATGTGTCAGTATAATTACACATTATTAATAATAGATTTCCATTTCACAGATAACATTGTTTTTAATTTTACGAAAGACCCTCATAAATCATTCGGCTTTTCTGTTTCATTTCGCAACGTCATACACGACTACGATAATCTTTTATTATTCCAGCAAGAGCATTAATTCCTCGAAATATAAATTTAAGCAGCACTGCTCGGAGCGTAATTACGAATTAATGACGAGGCGTAAGCCACGGCTACACGGCAATGAGCCCATTTAATCAGTGTTGTACATGCCCCCAAATGCATCCAGAAGAGTCGAGGCTTTCGGGGACCGGCGGTAGCACGCGCGATTTGGCAGGCCAGAGCGTGGCCGTTAATACTAACACTTCCTGTTTCCACACTTTCCTGGCACGCGCGGCGCACTCTCTCACGCTCTCCCCTCGTGCCGTGAAAATTCATCACTCCGAGGGCAAAAAGCAGCCGGAGGAAAGGAAGATGTAACTTCATTTTTTTAATTATCGGAGATGGCCAAGATTCAAATTGGCTGGGTTACAAAAATAAAAGTTCGCTCTCTCTCGAGGATGCAGGAGGGGTCGAGAGGAGGGCTTTATGATGCCCGAACAAGGCGAGGCGAGGCATATTTTTTCTCGCGCGCGACAAACGGAAACGCAAACAGAAATTTTAAGATGATGGATCGTTACGGCGTGAGGATTTGAAAAATAAATTTGCCGAGAGGAAATCGAAAGTGTGTTATAAAAATATTCGGTAAAAGTTAAAGATTGGATTTGAATTTTTATGGTAATAAATTCTCCTATGTGAAATAAACTCGTAAGTAATATTTATTGAAAGTTGAGAAAAATTTGCTCTAAACCTTGGCCTACGACGGTACATTGTAAGCTCAAATAGAACTACTAACTATTTTTTTGATCTACAGTTTAATGAAATTTTGTGTATTTTGCTTTAATCAGGTATCATTTTGAAGCTACTAATGATAAGAATTTTTAAAGCTTTTCAAATAAAAGCAGCACAATTTGGCTTTAATTTGCGAGGTATTAAATATGTCTAGAATTACTGTTTTTCTGTTATTCTATGAAATACATTTATAAATCATGAATATTACCCTGAGGACTCACTTGCATCAACGTGAAAGGGGATTAAGTAACAAATTTTTAATTTTGTAAATGAAGCAAGAGAAAAAAGTAAAAGAAACATCTAAATAAAATGCTCGCGTCACTATCAAAGAAATAAAAACAGACGTCATGTTACAGGATATTTTACACACAATAACGAACGAATTCACAAAATAAAATTCTATTCCCAAAATGTTCGTTTCATTAAACAAACATTCTTTTTTACAATAATACTCGCCTCACATTTCCCTCGAATTTATAGCGAGATACACGAGCACACGGTGCGCGCCGCGCGATATGAATAACGAATATCCTTCCGTTTTTAATATACTTGGACGGCGTCAGTACATATGACCGATGCAAGCGCAAGTAAGCCGACAGCCAAGCAAGTGGCGGGCGCTGCGAGGAAAAAAAAGCACAGCGATACGGCGCGGCGCGGCGCGCGCGCTCCTGCCTGCCGAGTAGTTGATTCGGTCCGCCGTCCGATGGCAGCACGTGCCCGTTTAAAGCTCGACTTTATTTATTTCGTTCGCCCGAGCTTCGAAGTGCCTTTTTTGCGTCTCGTTCTCCATTTTTCGAGCTGGAATCTGTGTCAAGTGTATTTTACGTAGATATTGTAGAGAGAAATTCTATTTTATGAACCTTTTGAATGAGAAAAATATTTAAAAGAGATGTTGAGGTACTGGTATTTTATTGAATTAAATTCTTACGTTTATTTTAGAATGAACGGTTTGCTGTGAAAAATCAAAATGTTTTTTAAATTATAAAAAATATTCATTTAAAGTTGGGTCTCATTGTTCAAATATATATAGAAATATATTAAGAAAATAATACGTAAAGAATTCATAGTAAAATTTTAAAAGAAATACGATTTGGATAGAGGTACGTTATGTTTCTTTAAAATAAATAACACAAATTTCAACGTAATAACAAATAATTTCTATAACTCTATTCAATTTTTGTAATATCAAACATCGTTTAGAACGTATCTGATCTTCGACTATTATTTCTTCTAATAAATTTACTTCTAATAAATAGATGAAAAGCGTTATGAAACACCTTTAGTTATTTATAATAATTACAAATTAATAACGTTTTAGCCTTAAACGTAAGCACGATATAAGTTACCGTCGTAGGGGTTTTCAATTCGTATTCCAATAAAGTGATTTATAAATTTTCAAAGTAGAGTAACTTCATTGGAATATTCTCCTGTCACGTAATCTGATTTTGGTATAATCATAGTTGATCTCTTCAATATATTTAAAAAGTTATTTAATTGATCTGTATTTTTGTAAGATAATTTAAGAAATTTGTATATATAATAAGCAGATTTTACTCTAACTAATGAAATATAATAATTGATTTTATTATAAAGCAAAATTATAAAAATCATACAAAGGAATATGTAAGTAGGTATAAGGTAAGCGTACCTAATATGGCCCACCTAAGCTTTGAGAATTCGCTATTGTTGATGTATTGAAAAAAATGTATTTGGGCTGGCTGGATATCAAAATATAGCATAAAAACTAACATACATTTTTTTTTCATTTTAGAATAGCATATAGGGCAATTATAAAGAGTTGAAAATAATCAGATAGTGAAACATCGGACTTTACCATGAAACTTTCACGTGTACCCAATATAGTCCGCCATGATTCTTCATTCATAATACATCATATATACATAATACATCAGCTATTTACCGGCTAAATCGCGTAGGGGAAACCAGGGTAAAGTAAACATAGTAACTGTAAAAGTCGAAAATAATGTATTTTTTTAGACTTAAAACATTACTTTGTAAGTTGCACAAGAAACATCTTACATTAATAAATATACTAGCAACTTAAAAAAAAGTAATTTATTAAGTTAAATATTATTTAGCTATTTTTAAAAAATACCGGTTCAGTTTATCCGGGCATTTAAGTGCGGGGTAAAGTAAATTAGAGGATAGAATTAAATATTTTGAAAATATTTTACTAGTTTGTTTATAAGGGAATAGATAAAAACGTTAATTTAGATACTAATAAAACTTAAATGACATCTTAAAACCTTTCAAATACTGTAAAATACGAAACAGTTACATTTGGAGGTTATGTTGGCCTATTTTTGCATAAATACGAAATGCGTTGCAACAAAGGATTTGTATACTATACTAACACTCACCTTATAAATGAGTGCAATCGTATTTTTTTCCGGACCACTTTACCCCGATTCACTTTACCCCGAGACGTAGATTCTTAAAAATGCTTGTTTAAAAACAGAAGAACATCATTTAAAGCTCTGCATTCTTATTAGATTACGATTTAATTGAAGTAATTAGAAAAAAAATCTAGCAATAAAACTGATTATAAACATCTATAATAGTAATTCTGAATTCGATAAATCAACTTCCTTCTAAGATCGAAAAATACAATTATTTTTCTTTCGAAGAATATTAATTGTTATGTAGTGAAACTTTTTTATTATCATCCTTGCATAATTATCTTTCACTAAAATTAAAATTATGCATAAATAATAATTTATTGAAAAAATAATTAGCATGATTCACTTTACCCGTGTGTTTACTTAACACTAGTTTCCCCTAATAGGTAGGATATCTATGGTGGGCCGTATCAGGTACAGAGGCCATCTTAGGCACAGTCACCTTATTCAAACAATACTCAGTCAAAATGTGAAAGGCTGTAGCAGGGTATAGCAGCGTTTGTTATATTTAACAAAGTGGGTTTCGTGCTAAAGTGCATTACTGCGAATAAAAAAGGCATTGAAAAATTCTTCAAATCAGTCACGCAACATTTCTCCCAAATTCCCCAAACATCCCCCGCGTCTCCAATGAACGAGGCAAAGAGAACTTTTCTACCATTCCGCTATCCGCTCAAAGCTCGCTTCGACTCGACTCGTCTCCTCAAATTCCAAACCGATGCCACAATCGAAATCGCGGATATCTCCTTGAAGAAGACGAAGCATCCTCAACCACCCATCCCCTCCAAATCCGCACGAAACCACTATACCGGATACACGCGGAGTTTGCCTCTACAACACACAACACGCGGCGGATTTGCGAATCGCTTGCACGCGCAATAACGCTCTGCTGCTCTGCTATCTCTCTCTCTCTTTCTTTCTCTCTCTCTCCTTAGCATTCTGTCACGCACGATAATCGTAAATCAGCTGGCTGGAATAATTTCAGCAGCAGCCGTCTCGCTGATCGAACGCCCGAGTCGCGTCGCCGTCGTCTCTCCGCGAAACGACGAGGGCAAAAAGGGAAGAAAGAAAGCGAGAGCCGAAAAAGGAAGAGGACGCGAACTGCTGCACCAACGATAAATAAACGAGGAAGCAGAGAGAGAGAGAGAGAAGAAGTAGAAAAAGAAGAAGAAGAAGAACGCAGAGGAGATATGGAATTATTGATCTACGACTGTTCCCGCGATTTACGAGCGCGGATAATGCATTCGGAATGCATTTAACGGCCGAAAGCCGAGCCGTTATTCCACGACTTTGTTTAGCCGAGCGTCGCGTGCGCGCCTCAGACTCTCCTCGTGCATGTGTGCGGTGCAAGCGTCGTCGTCGTCGTCTCTACCCCCGCGAATCGCAAAATCCTTTTGGAAAGTTTTCCGATATCTTTTGTGCCGCCGCGAAGGCTCATCTTTAATCCGGACGGCTTTGCCGCGTCGCGTCGCGTATATACCAGGGATGCAGCGGGGCAACGGGGCGAGGCTCCGCCGAGTCTGGAGCCGCGTGGCAAGCGGCGCGCCGCGGCAACTGATTAGCGAGGCCGAGCGCCCCGCGGCCCAGGAGCCGATGGTTATACGGTAAGCGGAAGAGTAGCGACTCTCGCGGAGAGGGAGGAATTTGAAATTCCGATTTGTTGCGGGCGGAGTTTCGACAAGTGTTTTCCGGGGAGGGTTTTCCGCGTGAATTATTGCTTTCTTTGTTGATTGTTGTGCTGGGGGTACGAAGATGGGAAATTGGTTTATTGTAGTTTGCTTTTTGAGTATTTATAAGGGGATTTGAGGAGATGTTTTAGTTTCGAGGTTTCCGAAAAATCGAATTTTGGATGAGATCTGGGAGCTCTTGAAGAAGGATTCGAGAAAGCTAAGGCTTGTTATCCGAAACAAGCGTAGTTTATATAGTACAGTAAGCAGCTTTAATATATTATGTATGAAAATTCGACTTTCATAAACTTTAACCACGTTATTATCGCAACTACTTCTTTTTGTGTGGGTGGACCGGATAGAAAAAAAAACTACTTATCCTATCGATCCAAAATCATAATATATTTCAGCTTTTGTTATCAGTTAATCGAAAACAGTTACTTTAACTTAAAAATAATAACTGTAAATTTCTAAGTAAACTATTTTTAAATTTGTTTTGTTAGATTATCAGATATCCTTACTCACATACAAATTTTAAATATTTTCTGGTTTATGTTTCAGATAATCTAGTAGATTCCAATCATGTCCTCCAGCAAGAAGTGAATATTTAAATAAACCATCGTTAACTACAAACTTTTTCGTAAAAAGAAGATTTAAAAAATCAAAAATCTTTTATAATAATTAATACTAGTAACATTTAAGAACAAAAGTTGCAAATCATAAAGTATTTATTTTACTATAAAATATGAATCACTAAAAATTGAAACAACTTTTAACCAAGATAATAGATTGTTCTCTCAAAATTAGAAATAGACTCGTAAATTACATGAATTTGAAAAGTTATACTTTGACGCTTTTATATTTATCAACCCTTTCAATCGCAGCACAACTCTTTTCAAACGCTTTTGCTTAAAATTCGTATATCCACTTCGACAACTATTTTTTGTAGTTTGCCATACACCGTCACTACCTGAATCTACAAACAATCGGCAAGGCAGCCGATACACAGAACGAAAGACCGATTTCCAATCGTCCAAGTGCTTCGGTAAACACATCCAAGTGCACAAACGCGCAAAGATCATCTCTCTCTCTCTCTCTCTCCCTGTATCCTACCGATTGTCCGACAAAATCGCAACGCACCGCAAAACAGCAACACACACGACAACAAGCGCAACAGCAAAAGCCAGCCCTCATCAAATAAGCATCGCCTCTATCTGTATATACGCCCACACACACATACACACACACACATGCACACACGCACACACATGAGTGGAAAACATTGACGCATCGATCGAGCGCCCGCTGCAGCCTCTATATAGCCGGCTCTCTGTCGCTCTTTTGATTGTTCTCTCGCGACGCGACGCGCTCGCGGGTTTTCGGCTCGACGAGCAGCAGCGGCAGCAGCAGCAGCGGAATGAAAGCGCGGCGGCGGCCGCCCGCATCGCGCCCAGGGAACAATGGCCCCGTCGGCGCATGCAGCGGCAGCAGCGTTATCCCTATGGCCGCTTGACGATTCAGCGCGAATGAACGCGGATGCCGTGAATATATAGGCACTCGATGCGCGACTGCAGCGGGAAAAAATATAGCGGCGTTGTGCTGCTGTTGCCGTGTGGAGAGAGAGAGAGAGAGATAGGAGAGGAGCAAGCTTGTAGTTTTCTGCGAGTGATATTGAGGGAGAGGAATGTGTGCGGTGAGGATCGCGGGTTGTTCGAGTGCTGCGGAGATTAGGGATGGTAATGAGAGAGGGAATCGGGGCTTTTGTGTTGTGAGTATGAGACGCAGTGGTAAGTTATGAGGTGGAGAAGGTTTGTGGTTCAATATTTCGAATAGATATTGGATACGAGAGAAAACTTCTTTTAATTTTTAAGCTAGTGACTTGATTAGTAATTAACCTTTTGATAACCATTTTTGACATAGCAGAATTCGAATCGGATGTAATAAGGGAAAATAATTTTTAAAAAAACTGCAGTGTTATCAAAAATTGAGATTCTGATTTAATTTTCGTATACAGTAAACTCAAAAACCTTTAAAGGTGATGTTAAAGTCCCCCTGTTACTATAGCAAATATGGGGAAACACTTTTTTCATTTTGAGAAAATATATCTAGAACGTTGTTATTTTAATTCAGACAACTGGAAATTGAAAAATAAACGAAGAAAATGGGTCTTTGTAATTGTCGGTGACAAGTAGGTTTACCGTCACGTTAAATAGCTCTCAGTTTCCTGTCCTGACAAATTTAGTATTGCATAATACTGATAGTCATTCAGAGCAGCTCTAACATTTACAAAAATAAAGACACTCCAAATACCGAAATTAGAAAAGCTCAATTCAACTCAGCTAAACGCGTCGCTTCAGTGTCAAAAAGAAACGAATTGTCCCTTCTCCGCGCGCGATTTATTTTAATCCAAATTGGAAAAAGATTGGATAAACTTCGTCGATAAGACCTCGGAAAATGGAGTTTAGCGCTGCGGCGCGGTGCGGCTGCAGTATCGAGGGCTCCAACCGCCGATCGCGCGCGCCAAAAGAGTATAGAAAAATGTCGGGTCAGCTGTTTTCCGAATCACTTTGTAGGCCAGTCCGATACAATGCAATCCCCCCTCAAAAGAGAAAAGAAGAATCGAGAGCCGCTCGCGAACGCTGTGATAAAAAAGACGATCAATTCGAGGGGTGCGGGCTGCGGGGGAGGTAGGATAAAATCCTGTGTGGAGCTACGGGCGTTCGGCGTCACTCGAAAACAATCGCCGTTCTCTTTCTGACCGTATAACGGGCTCCGAGGCCGGGGCTGCAATCGAAGCGAGATTCGTGTCTCTTACGTGGCACACCATCACAAAGCGCAGTTCGCGGATAGAGAGCGAGAGAGAGATATAGGAGGAGGAATTCTCCGCTTTCCTTCGCGAATTTCGCGCAACGCGAGGGGAAAAGAAGTGAATTCCGTCGCTCGTAAAGGGCTTCTTCTTCGTATTCTTCGTCCTCTTCCTCGTCTTTGGGCTCTATGAGGGATAAGTCGGTGGATCTGCTTTGGGAGAGGAGAGAGGTAGAGAGAGAGGAGCAATGAAAAGGAAGAGAGAGGTGGAGGTAGCTAGTCGGCGAAAGATGAAACGCGCTGCGCGAGAGAGCCGACGAGGAAAATTGAAAAGAGGGTATAGAGGAAGAAAGAGAGACGGAGTGGGGTTATGTTGAAAAATTTCAACATCCGCATGAATTATTCCGTCTCGAGCGAGCGGGGGAGTGGGTTTCAGACTGAATAAATGTTTTAAATAATTTTTCGGCTTCATGTGGAATGCGTGTTTTATCTTGTGCTGATATGGATTTTACACTCGCATTTTCGAGGATTTCTTTCAAATATTATACAAATACGAGTTACAAATATATTATATATAGAGTATTTTTATGCGATTTGTAACCAAATGCAATAATATTAAATAAATGTTTCTGAATCCGAATGACAAGAATTCTAGAAGTTTCGAATAGTATTTATTCATTTTATTTGTAATAAATAGAAATAGTGTTATGAAGCAGCATTATTGGTTGTTGATAATAATATTGCGAACCAATATGGATTGAATCTTGAGAATATGTACACGTTATAGGATGCACTTCAAGTTTTTTGCGTATTTATAGCGTAATGAAGGGATTTCACGATTAATTTTTAATTTCTGTTTTAAGCAGAGACAGTAAGTGAATTGTTTCCAAACTAATTTCTTTAAAATGCAGCGCTAAGACAAGCTTAAGTAAAATTCTATTAGCATTTTCATTAGAGCCACGTCTTAATGACATTCAAAACATTAAAAACAATATTCTAAAATGATTACATATGTCGATCATTTTAAATTTAATCTTATAGTGCGAATTAAAAACTGTTCAACCCCTCCCAATAGCATTTAAAAGTTGAAAGATAAACCAAAATTAAGGCAAGCATTTTCGCTAAAGAATTTAAATGAGAAATGTTTTATCCGTTTTCAGTATGTGAAGAAAGTATCCAATAGGCTGATCAGATTTTGGGTCCAAATAAATTTTACCACTTGATATTATAAGCGGAAATAGTTGCCATGCGAAATATTCCAAGGTTACCATACTTCTCACTTATCCTGTAAATCATTCATCAGAAGAAGTAAAGAATTCACATCAAATTATATTCCCAGTACGACGTACGTGCAGCAATACGCGCTATTCAATTGACTATCACTTGTACTATAGCACTGTCCAAGCGATTGATATCCTAAAGCACAATAACTTTCTACCTTGTAGTTCCTGATGTATCACGTACGCACACACAATATATTCACGGCAACAATAGCCAGATTCGTCCCTAGTCGTCCGAGAGTACGCGTATCGCGCAAGCCACGGGGTATACAAGTGAACGGGTTTATCTTGACTAATGAAAATGCAGCTCGCGAGTGTGTGAGGATCGTGCGATGTCTCGGAGTCCAGGGTGCCGTTCCACATGTGGAATAGACGTAGACTACTGCTGGATTTTGGGTTTGTACGGGTGCACGCAGCTGCCTGAATTTATGGAGGGCTTATACGGTACGGAGGATTTTGGAGGTATAGCGGTGGTGGTGGTGGTGGTTTGGAATTCTTGTATTTTGCATGAACAATTTTCGAGACGGTATTTCGAAAGTTTTACGTAATGTCGCGAGGAAGGAAAGTGTAAAAATGTAAAATTCAGACATAAATAAGCATTATTTGTAACTACATTTATATCATGAAAAAATTTTTTTAAACATAATAAAATAGTTAATCAATTTACAAAAACTTTTATACAAAAAGGAAATCCCTAAATTATGGAAACCCTTAAACATGCAATATTTTTCTACTTAACTATGATACGAAGCTGCGTAAATAAACATTATCGGATGCTTCAAAAACTTTTCCCATCAATTTACACAAATCCCCAGGTGTATTGTAATAAACAAATCAATCAATCTGTCGTTTTTATTTCCACGAATTCCTACATATTACCATTTCACGCCGTTCTTCACACGACCTTCCGTGTATTTTTCCTTCCGCACCCTAATACTCACCCAACATCTTTCTCACTTTTATTTCCCGCCGCTTTTCAGAATCGCTCTCCCTTATATTCGAACCCTTTTGGGGTATGCAAGTGAGCTCGTGCCCGATTCAAACACTCGGAGCACTGGAAATTATTATGCTAATTCCGCCGATACCCGGGAATTTTTCCCACCATGAGGCACGCCGTACTCCGGAATTTCTAGAGAGCGCGCGTGCGAAATTGTTGACGGTTCGAATAACCTCGCATGTTAAATCGATAAATTTCGCGGATTAAAAAAGTTTGCGGATGAATTTATGAAGCTGCACGATAACTTTTGAAAGCATTAAGGATCACTATTTAAAGGAGAAGAAAAGCATTGTTACTTATACAAAGTTTTTAAACATTTCTATATTCTCTTCTATTAAAATAATTTTTTGTAAAAAAATTTGAACATATTCATGCTCAGGAAACAAACTTATTATTACAATAAATATAAACAAAGTGATACTAAAAAACTAATAAATGACCAATAAATCTATTATAAATATGGATCACAGCACATAAATGCATTTTATGGCTATAACTATAAAAATGAAGCATTGTATGTCGCTAATGCTTGCAGATGTTATGCTTGCAACAAGACCTATCCTTGGGTATCTGGTATAGATAATGAGCAGAAAAGACCTTTCTTCATATTTAGATAATTGATGTTTAAAGAACCACTATACATTAAAGGATGTAGCATGGACCAACTATTGTCCAGTTATCAAGCAATATAATTAAAAAATACCTGTAGTTTATACTTTAGAATACATTCGATTTCCAATAAGGAATTATTAAAATATAGAGTGAGGGAATATTTATTTAATATAAATGATCCAATAGCTATAGCAAATCGCAATACAACAAATCTCTCTGCACGGTCTTCCATATCGAATTTCCGGAATAAAGCATTACCAAAGTTAGAGTACACGCGCTTTTCCCCCGCAGCCTCCACGACAAAGTCTATACACGAATAAAAGCTTCGCGGAAGAGAAGACAATCCAAAGGAGGCGAGTTGCAGCCCCGCCGTAAACATCATAAAGAAGATTGTCTTAGGAGAGCTACCGCTGCGCGCGTATCGCGACAATATAAATCTAAAAGTTTCGAATTTTCTTGCAAATCGAATCGATGCACGGCGCCCTCCTTCCCATCTCGCGCGCAAAACACACGCGGAAGATATTCCTCTTGCGGAAAATTCTCCCCCCTCCTCGCGAGACACGGAAGGCAGAAGCGCGCAGTACTGCGCGTACGCACATCGCGAAACCGGAGAAAACTCCAAAGAGAAAATAATACACGCTGCTTCCTACGCCGAGGCCGCGGCCGCGCCGCGTGCTTAAATTCCAAAAGCACAGCGAGACCTCGCTCGAGCGAGTCCACCGCAAAACTTTCTTATTTCATCCTCCTCCATCAACTTTCTCTCTGCTCCTCTGCTATGTGGCATCCCTTTAGCGCGACGCGCTCTCTATTTTAAAGAAATTCAAATCCTATCTTGATACGAAAGTTGCCGCTACAGAACGCAGAGAGAGAAAGAAAAGGTTATATAGCTGACGCGACTGAATTGCCCGAGCCAATCGGATAAGTGTATTCCCGTGGAGCCAGCGCCGGGCCGTCCAATCAGATAGCCGGACGGGGGGTGGCCTTTGACGTTTCTCATGCCTTGTCGCGCGATCTCCGTCTCGCTCTACGGTATAGCAGTCGATGCGCAAGCCAGTCCGCGATCTTTGCATAAAATGAGGAAGAAAAGCGCGGGCGCGCGGGAAATGAATCAAACGGCCCGACGTTTCAATTATTTCTCGCGAGTTATACGAGAGCGAGAGAGAGAGAGAGATATATATATACACAAGCAGGCGGTGGCGCATTGTCGTCGTCTTTCTCTCTCTCTCTCTCTCTCTCTCTATCTCTTCTTCTTTCTACTTGCTACTGTGTCGCGGGGTTCCGGTTCTCTCGTTCTCCGTCCTTAGTTATGCGCCGGTAGGGAGCGGGACGAAGAAGAATCAATCGGTCGCCTTCGTTTTAATTAACGTCTCCCTACCCTCCGCGACTATACTCCGGCGACGGAGGAGGTCTGCGCTGCAGGAACGGGACTTTTTCCATTCAACTTGACCGTCATTCCGCGGCACGTACAACTCATTATTATGCCGAGAGGGTGCAGGCGGGTTGCGAAGGGAGAAAGAGAGATGCAGAGGGGAGACGGCGACGTCGACGGTGCTTTTGACTTTTAATCTTTTGTAAGACTCAATGCTGCTGACTTTTCAGATTTTCACTTTCGACGAGGCGGTGTTTGTTGCTCGGCTGGGCTATTGAAAATTATTGGATTTTCGCTGATTATTCGAGGAGTATTCTTGAAATAATGAGTGTTCAGTAGTAAATTTCTTTCTCTTTTTTTTAATTTTTGCTTGAGATTTAAATTTTAGATTGAAAAGGTTGGAAGATTAATAATTAATAATTAAAAATAAATCTACGGGTACATAAATTTAGTATTGTATTTTCACAAATACAAATAATTATTGTAATATCAAATAACTATTTACATTTAGTTTAGTTACTATTTATGTTTAGTTTAAATAAGGCTTATCATTAAATTTTGGTCAGTGCAAAAAAATAAAAATGGGCATGGACTCTACTAAACAAATTAAACGATCTGACTATTTAACGTTGTTCACGTTTCGTTTACGTGGCTACTGCTCTTGGGCGAAGGGTTAGAATGCTAGCTTTGCTGAAACAGGTTCACAGCATAATTACTGAAAATTGTTCTCTCAGTGTAATTTAGAAGTTCGACAGATATGTCTAGGACAGTTCGTGTGCTAGAAATAGACAACAGGACGATAGACAACTGCAAATTTGAGTAATATTACTTAATTATTACAATCACCCCTCCCTAAACAAAATAGTCATTCTAACAAACAAATAAATAAAAAAACTATTATCTCAAATGTCCACATACACATTAAGTTCAAATTAAGTTAATCTTATCAAATAATTCTCTAAGTATAGAACTTCCCATCTTTATTGTTACTATAAATCTACTAACGACTACTCAAGCCCATATATTTCTGGTTAGACTGAGAGCTTAGATATAAAAAATACAATAACAAATATAAAATAAAATCACACGGTATCTTATCCAATCCCTTAGAAAGTTACGCTACGTTTGAGTGACAATAACAAAATGGCCACACGCATTTTACAGAACGATTACAATCTTCCACAAATCTATCCTATCTCATCATAAAATCTCCTATCACCTCGCAACCAAGTATCCACGATCGCACGTCCCAAAGTAACCTGCGCACTCCCGCCGCACCAAACAACACAACCTACATTCCTCCTCCTCCTCCTCTCCTGCCTCATGGCGCCGCATCATTGCGATTCCCCGAAATTAACGTCGGCGATCGGGAATCGGCAAGGGGGCAGTAACCCGATTAAGCTCACTCTGCTCGCGCGCGCGCGCGCGCACGGATTCTGACGTCTCGCTCCGCTGATTGACCGAGCCCCGGCCGATGACGTTATGCGCGCGCTGCAACGGCATCCAATCATTCGCTCTCGTCCCCACTGCTCATTAATGCGGATACTCATTATGGCAGAGCGAGGCGAGTGCACGGCTACTGCTGCTGCTGCTGGCGCTCTGCCGCTAATCCTATTGGCCCTCGCGCGCAGCGGCAGCGGGGCAATGCGCGCCGAGGATACCGAGGCAGCGAACGAGGTGCTTGGGGGTGTGGGTGACGCGATGGATCGAGCGGGGAATTGCTAATTGCAATTTTTAGGGGAACGGGGAGGGGTTGGGCTGTGTGACGCTTTGTTGTTTGGACTTTTTCGGGGTTGGGTGAAGAGGAAGTGCAGGAATGTCGCATCAATCAAAACAAAAACTTCCGTTTTATCATAAATATACACAGCGTCAGTTTATAGATTGAGCTGCCAGCTTTTATCGAATGTCAATTAAAATAGCGTAGAGAGAAGTAGTCGAAAGAACGAAAATAGATAACGTTGAAATAGGTTAGGTGTCACGATACGATAACGGCGTTTTGTTCTTTTAGAAAGATTTAGCGATTTGAGTGAAGAGACTCGTATGTTCTTTGGTAACTAAATATAGATAACCGCCTTTTTGTCTTCGATTTTTTTCTCTTATATGGATGATTTTATATTTAGACCATAATTCATTGGTTCATCAAGGGATCTTATAACCGATAGAATGTAGGATAGGTGCTGGAGAGTATATTTTAATTCTTTTTCAATTTTTAAATAAATTAAGTATGAAAATCTTTACTTTTCTGAGAAGAAATTTTATTCCGAGTGATTTACTGGAAATATCGAGATGAAAACCAACACTTAGCGATTTTCGCGTCGGTCATTCCGAATATGGTATAGAAATTAAAAAATTATTTTTAATTTTTACGAAGTGCAGTCTGCAATATATCCCGTCATATTGAAGGTTAAAATTTAAAAATTACGTCATCAATTTCATAGGTATAGCCAGTCACACGAAAAACATTAGGAGATCACGTATAAAAACATCAATTGAGAATCCCAAATATAAACTTCAGTGGATTAAGTATTGAATGAAAAATCAATTGATCGACAGGAATATTGTATTTAACGTACAAAATGAATTGCTACATTTCCAACAGAGGCTAAATCAATAAACTAAAGATATATTTAAATTATAGATACATGAACTTTACACGTGATACGACCTAGCACTGATAAGAGATTTATTATCTATCAATATATGGCATAAAATTTGTAATTGTAATGTAAAAAAGACTTCATACCTATAATAAGAAACAAATATTGGTAAAACATCTAAAGATTATGCACTTGGAAGCAGAGTTCGGCAAGTATTCGACCGCAAAATATTTTCGGATACTTTTCTGTTTTCTGTAAATATTGAGAAAAAATAACGAAATATCAATTTCTAAGCATTGTACACCATGTATTAAGCCGATATACGCGAAAAAGTATCCCAAAAAAGTATCCGTCGGATTCTTTGGTCGGATGCTGAGTATCCTAAAAAAGTAACTGACGGACACGTATGCTTTCGTCGAATACTGAGTATGCGAAAAAAGTATCCGACGGATACGTTCGTTGGAAAAGAGGTCTAAAATTCTCCTAGGTCACGGGGTATCATCCTTTATCAAAATACGTAAAATAAGTCTTAAATATGCCCGCCCCCCCCCCCCCCCCCCCTAAATATGTAGTATCATTCGGTTGGTACCTTATGTTTTGCGTGCATAGAAAAATTTTGGACCTCTTTTAGACATTTTAAAATATGAAAAGTATTCGTCGGATACTTTTTTCAGATACTGATTATTCGATGACAGCATCCGTCGGATACTTTTTTCGGATACTTTTTTAAATCACATATATCGGCTTAATACATGGTGTACAATGCTTAGAAATGGATAATTCGTTGTTTCTTCTTAATATTTACAGAAAACAGAAAAGTATCCGAAAATATTTTGCGGTCGAATACTTGCCGAACTCTACTTGGAAGTTAGGTATACATAATTTATTTACTACACGTTAGTTTTAATTTAACATAATAGATTATTACTAAAAATTATTACCTCAAATTTCTATTTGTAAATAATATTGTTTCATTTTCCTATGTACGATTGCTTTTACAATGCAGATAGTTCTCTAAATACGAGCAACACAAAAATAAAAAGCAGAATCGTCGCTATGTTTTCAACTTAAACAACGCCAACACCTTCGAGACACACGTCCACGCAAAAACGTCGCACTCGACGATAAAAAACAACAACCACCACTACCTCTAGCGTCACCATCGCGCCAAAACGTAACCGCACTTTATCCGCCGTAAAAGTTCCAAATATAAATATAACGCGGCGCAGCTGACAAACAGAAAAATGACGACAAAAAAAAATATAAAAACCCAGCGCGAGAATCGAAAAAGTTCAGGAATCCGCAGAGCGCGCGCGTTCGAGCCCCCCATAAATTCCCAGCTTTCGCTCGCTAGCGCCAAAAAAAGAGTCCGCGCGACCGCCCCCGTCCGCCACTTTGGGAATTTTTCAAACGGCATTTTACGATATTCGCACGCGACGCGCGCAAAGCGAGTGTATACTAAAACAACAACAAAAAATATAAAAAAAAATAAATAAAAATGGAGGGAGAGAACGAGTAAGCGGTGCCAGAGCGATTGCGCGGCGCTTTGGTGCCTCGGATTGTTTAGCCCAGGGGTGTCACACAACAAGCGCTGCGCACACACACACATACACGTACGCGTACGTGGCGCCACGCCGCAAAAGTTCGCCCCCCCCCCTCCCCGGTTTCGCGTGGTGCGCGTTTAGCGTGATATACGATTTGCGCATCGCTTTGCCCCCACCCACTCCCCCGAATAGCGAACATAGCGATATTAATCGCTCGAGAGATTCATTTTTACGAGGTTGCTTTATTTTTTTTTTCAGCTGCCGCTCTCCTCTTTTTTTTTTAGTTTCGTTACTAGACGAAAAATTGCTTCAACAGTTCGCGCGCGCGCGCGCGTGTTACGAATAAACACACGTATAAATTCGAGTTAACGGTGTGCACTGCCGCCGGGGGGGACTGCTGTGATGCCGCGCTGTGCTTTTTTCGTGCCCTTCTTCCGGCGGCGGCGACGCGCGGGGTGCGACGCTTTCCCGAACGTATTTGCTCCCGCCATCGATGTTTCGCGCTTCTGCGATTAGAGAGTGGCGCTGCGCGTCGGGGGATTGACGAAAATATTGGGGTTGTGGTATTGCGGGGTTTGCGCTTTGGAAGTAAGAGGATCGAACGATAAATAAAACAGAAAGGTTTTTCTGTAACTGAAAAGTTATGATAATAAGTGCAAATGGCCTGTATGCTTAAAGAAATTAGTTAATAACCTGTCAATTGAGATTGGACTTCTGATCCAAAGTTGCAAATAAGAAATAGGAATTTTTCACCTTTACAAAGGTATATAATTTAATTAAAATTATTCTTATTTTTCTCATAAGTGATCTTGGGGTAAACAGTACAGCGATACAATTAATTGGAATATAATTAATATAAATTAGTTACAAAACTCTGTAAATTCGAAAATAACACATATTTTTGTAATAAAACGTAAGAATTCATGAAAAATATACTATAATTATTATAATTGTCAAAAAACAAGTTATCAAGCTCAGTTTTAATCATAGTTAAAAGTCAGTGACTGTTTGTTTTGCTCTTGGTTACGCATATTATAATTTAAAATATGATTTTAAACAACATTTTTAGTAAATACGCATCAGTAGCAACATATTTCACTCGTATAACGATCTAAAATATAGATATTGGTCACCTGGACAACTTATTTATTGTCGAACATACTTTTGATACAAACAAGCAGCTAAGAACTTATAGAAAATGAAACGGATAGGTTTGTAGTATTTAAATTTGTTTATCAAAAGTATGTAACATGTTTTAGCTCGTACAACTTATTTTGAACTTCATTAATTTGACCGTCATTATTCTAACCAATCTAAGTTTACTTTCTATTTTAAAATTTGTTATGAAATTTGAGCAATTTTTAATAAAGTTTTTAAATACAGGAAAAAAGAGTGAAAATTATAATTTATTAATAAGTTTTATTATATATTATGTTGAGTAGAAAAATAAATAATTGCTCGAGGTTAATTCTCTATTTTCTAGTCCTCAGGGATTTCAAATTAAATTCCGTGTAATAAGAAAAATTATATACTTTAATATTTTCAGATACTTAATAATAAACAAATAATAACAATAAGTTCATAACTTACGCATGCCAAGATTAAGGAGGTCATCAGTAAATTCGGACTCACCTGAAATACAAGAATAAAATTGTTAGTTTTATGAATAATAATAAAGATTGAATGTCAATTACATCAAACATATTTATAAAAAGTCTTACAATAATATAAAAACTTAATAAAAAAAATATTTGTTTTAAAATTATATAATACAACTATCAATTATAAGGGAAAACAAATTGCATTAATCTTTTGACATCTTGTCAATTCATTATTGGAAAAGTAAATTTGATAAAAAAATACACGAACGGCATAAAAATCTTTTGCAAATATTAATAAACATGGGATCGATAAAACTTTATAAAAGTACTTAAATTTTACGGCAGATAATAAATGAAATATTAAATATAAAATGTGTCGAGATTAAATTTAATGAATATTGCAGCAATAATTAAATGAAAGACCGATAATCC
The DNA here is from genome assembly GCA_949152435.1 of Gastracanthus pulcherrimus. NCBI lineage: Eukaryota > Metazoa > Arthropoda > Insecta > Hymenoptera > Pteromalidae > Gastracanthus > Gastracanthus pulcherrimus. The sequence continues at coordinate 170,352,746 of OX424574.1, read as the reverse complement.
GCCAAACACACACTTCGAGCAAATAATCGTTACGATTTAACAGGCGCGCGTACAAAGTATAAACCGTGCGTGTGAATTTATCGTAACGACGCTAGTTTTGCCGCCATCATGCGCCGATAAAGTTGCACAGTATCCTGCATATCTCGCGCGCACTGCTGCTAATCGATAAATGCAAAGGATAAAAGCGAGGGCGGGCACGCTGTAACACTGACTTTAGTCACCGCAGCGCTGCAGCAATGACCATGTAATTTAGAAGCGTAATTGTTTTATCGTCGTTTAAAGATAACCGCGCGTCCGCGAACACACACATATATATACACACATAGGGTCGGTCCCTCGTATTAGCAAGGGTATTATTAACGCAACCGGTGTACAACAGAGGAGCCTTTCTCTCTCTCTCTCTCTCTCTCTCTCTCTCTCTCTCTCTCTCGCGATATGCCCTCTCGATATTCGCGAAGCGTCTAAACTCCGGAGCGGGGTTTTGATTATGCATTCAAATTCGTATGGGGTGCGAGTTTACAGTGAGAATTGTTTTAACTCGCAATTGTGTCACTGATAATCGCAGTTATTAGTTGTGTAAATGGTTGTTCGGGTATTGTAGATATGGCGATATATAATGTTGCTTGTCAAATGCAAAATTAAATGTCGTTTTAATTTCGGGATATTAGGGTGGCAATGTAAATCCAATATCAAATTTGAATTATATTTAAGCCAATAAATAGATGAATAATTAGTTAAAGAAATGTATTCATTCGTATAAAGCAATTCAAAAAGTACTGTGGTAAAGGATATTAATTAATAATTAGCAAAATATAATAAAATAATGAATTATTGATTGTATAAATAATTATGTATATATAAATAACTATTTGTAAATAATTAATTTTGTTACATATAAAGCTTATTAAAAATATATAATATTTCCTGGTGAAAACGGATTCCGTTTTTAGATCAGTAAATATCTAATCTAATACCAAATTTGTCAAAAAATAGTCCAATCTTTAGGCCACGATGAAAAATTGTTTTCACATTACTTAATCATAATTAACAAAAAACAATCATTTTACAAGGTAGCTTGTTCTTTATAGACGAATTTCTACCAGGAAATAAAAAATAACATTAGAAAAAAGTATACAAAAATATAAAGAGTAGGTAGATATATCCAACAAATAGTCAGACAAGTATGAAACTGATACAACATTTGAGCAATATCCACCAACGATACATAAATTATTAAAAACAGATTCTGTTGAGTTCACACACGTGCCTACAATTTTGGATAATAGATTTACATAAGGCTCGCTTACATCAAAAGTACACTGGCTACACTACCAACACTCTACAAAACCCCTACGTACACCTGGCTACCACCTATCCATCGGTCATGTAAATCGCCCTACACACACATACACACACACACACACTCCCGGTACCAGCCAACTAATTTCTCCGTGCGCGTAAACTCAATTTGGGCGCTCGACGAGCGCGCATCCGCACAGCTTGCACTGTGAGTCGCGTCACAGTGTCCTGAAACAAAGCTCCCACTGTGCCACGATAATACGGCCTCGGAAAATTCTTCCCCTCGACGCGGACGCGTAACTCGCGCGCCTCTCCATCCAGTTTAATTAGCACAACTAGCCATCCGCTCGCTCGCTCGCGAACTAACTTAACGACGGGTCAGTGGCAACGGCAATCTTCTTGCATGTATAGTGACGGCATATAGAGTTTTGCCGAGAGGACATAGGTATTATAGTTCTCTTCTCGCTGTCTCTCTTGGCCCGCATGCGAGGGGCTTTGTCGCGCAGAGTCGCGAAACCAGAAACTATTGTGAGCGAGAGAGAGAGAGAGAGAGAAAGAAGGATGCACGTGAGTGTGGAGAACGATGGCGAGTGATATAGAGAGCCGAGAGCGAGATTTTTAGCCTGATTTATTACGTTTTAATTAAAACTTTTGGACGGGCAGGCAGCGTATAGTGAGGGGTTTTACGGCTGCGGACGTGGACGCGCTGCAGTTGGGGGGGTTTAGGCAATGCTGCAGTGCGGCTCGTGCGTTTGACGACGCGGCGGGCGCAGGCCTTCAGAGTCTCGAGTGCGCAGTGTGCCCCGTGCACCGGACAAGGAGAGGACAGTATGACGACGAGAGTAAATTAGAAAAAGGTAAGCCTATTATACGGAGTATAATGGGTTTAAGTGCGGTGGTGAGGCTCGTTTTGTTAGGATTTCGTAGTGATTTGCATGCTATTTTTCTTTGTGAGCGATGATTTTTGAAAATTAGGTTAATATTAATCGATTTTCTTTCTTTTTGTGATAACAATCGCTTAGGAGATTGTACAGTATAGGGTCAAGACAATAGATACCCACAAGTTTTTAGTCCCCAATGCTAAACAGTAGACATAACATATTGAATTAGAGTCATGGTGTATCCCTTTTAATATGAAAAAGCGAAACTTCACTCTGAAATAGTGAATATTCACTATTTTACAACTCTTCACTATTTGAAATTATGCGAGTACTTTTAACCAACATTCTCTCCAAGTTTGTTATTTTAACCTCTGTTTTTAAAAATTTCTCAAAAGAATTATTGTCAAGTCGATATTATCTATGTTAAAAATTATTTTCTGAAGGCCTAAGTACATACCCGTTGTATAAACTAATCAAATACTATTTATTTTATTTGTCATATGAGGTAAATATGAATAAACATACTATTTAAAAACTTTTAGATATATTCTAAATACCATTATTAAGATTCAGAGGACAAAATTTGTAGCAGTCAATTTATAAATTGCAATAAATTGCTTTAAAATATTCATTCATAAAACGAATATATTTTTGAAATTATAATTTTCCCTCAGGCAATAAAAAATTACAGCAACAGTTGCCATTGCTCATCCATTCCGCGTGACTCTCCCCTATACCTTCGAATCTAGTGAGAAGTCGCATTACAAAATAATAATTAGTTTCCATGCACTAAATATATAAATAGTTCGAGAGAACACGATACACACAGCAGAACGCAAAGTAAAATTAATTACTCCGTTAGTTTATTTTTCTTCCTTTCCTCTCGCATTACCATGCGCGATATACCAACGTTCCCAATTCCTCGTAGAACGAAAAACTCTCGTACCAGCGTCGCGAAATTAATTTCCAAAGTTAATAAAAGCAGTGGCCGCCGCACCAAAAAAAACAAATCACACCGCTTGCGCGTACTCTCCTCCAAACGCAAATCTCTGCTCACATACGCATCCTCGAGTACCCTCGCGTCGTAAAAATTTCCTAACCTCCCTCCACCTTCACTCTATCCCCCCCCCCCCCCCGCAAAGGATAGCCGCGCCCGCTCCTCGTGTTCATACACCCCTCGACTTTCCCCGGCCCACCGTCGTCCAAATTCGGGTTACAGTTACACCTCGCGTCGTAATTAAAATGTTAAGCCGCCCGCCGACTAATTTTCAGCGAGGCGAACAGGCCGCGCGAGATTTATGACGCCGCGTATCTCCCTGCTATACCCTCGGTGGTACACACGGCGGCTGTAGCCGTAGCTGCCGCGAAATCCCCGTAAATCGAGTTGCGGCGGTGCAGTGCATATGGCATCGGGAGAGCGGGACCTCGAGCGCGAATTTTACAAGGCCGGGATTTATTGGCCGTGGATGAAAAGAGAGAGAGAGAGTGCTGGCTTTTGCCACTTTATCGCGCGAGGGAGAGAGAGGGTGTAGTTGTTTTGGATTTTAAGGGAGGATGGGGGGGGGGTGAGGGTGTTTTGTGGGAAAAGGGGGGTCGAGGGAATTAATTAGGATGCGATAAGCGCGCGAGCGAGTGGCTTTAGGCGCGCGCTGGGGTTATTAATGGTTCGGGGAGAGCGGGGTGACTTTTGAGAGTGACTTTTTTTGGAATTGGGCTCGGGTATTAGCGACGTGCGGATTGATAAATATTGATGGATTTTGATACGTGGATATAACTCTGGTTAATTATTAAAAATCATTGTAATTTATGGATTAGTCTAATATTAAGTTCAAGGAAGTTATTATTATTTCAGCGTAGTCTCGATTAGCCAGAGTGAATCATTCCATTTTACGAGACTCTAGTGGAATTATTTAACGAATTTCAGAGATGTCAATGTTCAGTTGAACTTGGCCAACGAAAGGTGTTGAAATCGATAAATTAATGAAGTTTCAACGTATTTGAAATGCTTGCATATCTCGTAATTCATACGACCGTGTTTGCGCATATGTCTCTATTAGTGTTACTTTATTAATAAGAATTTGTTTTACTTCAGTACTTTTTTACTTGATTTTTTGTTTTACTTGAGTGCAAAGTACATCAGGACTTACTAAATTCAAACTAGTCAAATCGATCTATTTCACTGCAAATTGGTGAACATTCACTATTGTATCAGTGAATTTTTCACTAATTCAGAAGCAGTGACATACTTTACACTGTTTTATTTATAGAGAGTACACTGACTTTGAATAGGCAATCTGATAATTCTCGATAATATGCGGTTATTATCTAACAATAATTCTTACTCGTCAAAGTGTGCATAAATATATTGAGAAAGTTTTAGAAATATTCCTTCCACTGACTCTTTACGCAAAATGTCTAAAATTACCTGTTTTGGGATTTACATAATAATCCTTCATTAATATATTCATAGTTTATTTATAGACTAATAGGAAAAATACACTAATCGGAACCATTTTTTTTTATTTTAATAAAATCACCGTTAAATTTTAATAATTTATACTTAATGAAATGTTTTTATAAAGTGAAAAGGTTACCAATTTAATACTCATTTTGAGGGCAGTAATTTTAAAGTAAATTATTCATTAATCTTTAATTGATGCTTTAATGAAAAAGTTTGCTAAAGTTTACAATAATATGGCCCGATACTCTAATCAAAAACTCAAATGATTACTGTATAATAGACAGTGAACAAAAGATGTTTAATATTATAACACAGGTATGCAAATTAAATGTAAATTCATAACGTTTCTCATCAAAATACAGTAAAATATTCCCCACCAAACACAATCTAATCCCGTCATCACCTCATTAATTCCGTCCCCGCGCTCAATCCCAAGCAACCACCACCCAGCCACACTTCTCTCACTCAATTCCCATGATAAAGGCCAAGTTATTACAAGAATCATCAAGCTCGACCAATAAAACGTTTAGCCTCTAAGTACGTATGTACACGAAAAGTCGGTCCCAAGGGGGAGCCACGTCCCGCTCCACTCTCTCCATTCCTCCCGTCCTCCTCGCTCTCTTTTTGCGCGTGCCTCGTTCTCCCCTCCGCCCCTCGCGTGTAATACGCGCATTCATCTACCGCCGAGCGCGCGCGCGCTTGCCGCTTGTATATTTACAGAGAGCGAGAGAGGAAAACACGCGCGACACGCTCATTAAATTCAGACTGCCTCGCGCGCGCGCGCTCCAGCAGCCGCGTGATTTACTTAATGACGAAGGAAGAGAGAGAGAGGGAGGACGTTCGCGTGAAAAACGAAAGCTGCAAAAGTACAGCGGCCAAGTATCCGAGGGGATTTTCGAAGAGCCTCGGTGTAATGTTTTGTCAGATGTCGCGCGTGCCAAAACCTTCGGCGCATTTTTACAGACGAGCGCCGTGCAGCGCGCGCTTTTTGCGGGGATATTCCTCGAGTGCGCGCGCGACTGCTGCAACTGCAGTATTTATAGGGAAGCGCTGGCTATTTTCGGCTTGGTTAGAGAGGCGCATTGATACCGAAATGGCGAATCGCGGTCACGCAGATGCGACGGTTTTATACGGACTTGAGCTTGAGATGTGTTGCGAGAATTTGAAAAGCTTTTTGAGGGAAAATCAGTTTTGGTACGTTAAGACTTACAGTCATGTCTTGCTTTTTTAAAGAGACAGCGTTGTTTCAACAAAAATTGTTTGTTCATATTATGTGTGCCTCTTTAATATACATATATATATATATATATATATATATATATATATATATATATATATATATATATATATATATATATATATATATATATATATATATATATATATATATATATATATATATATATATATATATATATATATATATATATATATATATATATATATATATATATATATATATATATATATATATATATATATATATATATATATATATATATATATATATTTATTGTTATAGTTTTAAGTTTAACATTATTAATAATCAATTATTTAAGTATAAAATGGCAAGATATTAATATTTGTATATTAGAAACAAATTTATTTCAAATTGCAGTATAGTTATGTTTTATAGAATCATAGTACAATGCATATTTTGATGAATAATATATATAGAATTTAGTGCCCTGGTGTAAAAGCCTTGTTGGGTTTCTAGCCAGGTTTTAGCTAATTTAAAATAATTAACTACTTTTTTACCAGTTTTTATCCAGAGCTCATTATTTTTTTACCAGTCTTACACTGCTTTAACGCTAATAAACCGCTGCAACTGCTCTTGTCACCAAAAATCATTCCTAAGCATACCTCTTCTAAATTGAGCCGTCGCAACATTAAACAGTCGGATTGCAGTATGTCCAACAAGACTTCATATATCGTGTGAACTATAATTTTATTGACATCCACCAGCACGTCGTAAATCGTTGTATACTTGTCTAATCGGCAATCCTTCATCCTCTCGGCTTCGATTTTATCCAAGTGTAAGTAATCGATCGGGGTCAAGCCTTTATCATTATCAATGCCATTGCTCGCCCTAAACCCTAACAGCTGGTTTACAAACCACACATTTTCTAACTTGCAGGTCCGACGAAGCGCCGCATCGACAACTTCATTCTGGTGATCAATGTGAACATACTTGCCGTGTCCTAAAAAGCACATAAGCAAGTTAAAGCTATCAAAGCTGCGTATCCAGCAATGCGCCAGCATGACTGGTGTCATTCCATCTGTGTCCACGGCATTCACGTCTTCAATACACAATTGACGTCGTGGCTTTGTATGCCGCCAGGAGTTCAACGATATTCCAGCAATGAACTGACAGGACACCTTCTTAGGCGTATTGTGAGTGGCTGACGTGGCATTGGGATTTGCGTCTCTTTCTTGCAGCATTTCTATTATGTTTTATCTTCTTGAATTTTATCTCTACCACTTCGAGTATTAACTTGGTGCTATCAGGAATCATTCAATCAACAAAATGTAACATTTCTTTCTTTTCTGTCATTCAATAAATAATGCAACGATGTTTTTCTTAATTTTTGTTGCTAATAATCAACTGTTTTCGTATATCTAATATATTATTTATATATTAAAAAACTTGAAATATTTCAATCCATTACCTACCACAATATTAGATAAGAAATAATAATATTTAATTTAATAAGTTAATAAATTATCGTCAATAACGAAAACAATCAGAATCCTACAATATATATAAAATCTATTAAAAAACGAGAAAGTTTTATTTATTGCTTCCTCGAAGAGGAAGCTTTGTTATATTCTTTTAATAATAAGTAAATTAGATAACGTAATTTTTTATTATACTTATATTTATATTTAATTTTGTTATTAATTGTTTATTAAAAGCACACATATCCACTTATCTCGGGTTAAAACGATGCTTCTCGTAGTTTATGCAGAATAATTTGCCAGAGCACTCATATCACGACGCAAAACGCTTAATAAAACCCCCAGGAAATATACGATGATCGTATTAATTTTATGGTGAACACATGCGACTGCGTTGCAAGCTTAAATACAATCATTTATAGAACTTAATGGGCATGAGATTGTGACGTAGCGCAACGGCTCGAATGTATTTTGGCTCGAAAACATGTTGTCATCGCCGAGGAAGAAACAAATAGAAATGTGCGCGGGCCGCACTAATTTGATTATTCCTACTTTGTTTCACGACAGTCCGACGCTCGTGCCAAATGTCGCTCATTCTATTGCTTTTGAATGCCCCGCGAGCGAGGGAGAGAGAGAGAGAGACGCTGCGCGATTCTGAATCGTCCCGTCGCGCGTCCGTAAATGCAATGAAATTTACGCTTCGCGGAATCTTTATGACACGTTTATTCCGAGCATTAAAAAACAATGAGCGATTCATTAATGAAAATCGAGCTGTTTGTTATTCAAATGAAAGTTCAATTTGCTTGACATTCGTACGACTTTGTATTTAAAGTCGATAAACGTTGTATAAAACTGTAATAAATGTCATTTACGTTTTTTAAATCTAATTGTAAATCTAACTTTTTTACTGAAATATTTACTTTTTTTTTTGCATCACAATCTGTAAATTAACAATAACTGTACAGTTACTATTCAAATAAGTGATAATTAATTTACACTTTGATATAGTTTTCTTTATTTTAAATAGTGATCATTTTCTTACTTCTTAATAAATTTTACTGAGTTGTTGAGCAAATTTTGCTTAAAATGTTGAGCAAGACTGGCTAAGCAGCATTTACTCGACAGGTTAAGTGATTTTCGCTTAACTCGTCGAGATGGAGTAGTGAGACAAATTCTATGTAATAACACATGTTTTTATGTTTTTATCAAGTTAATAACATTTATATGTTTACAAATAAATTTTGAAATAACTGTAGAAAGGTGTTGGAAATTGAATCCGCGAAAATGAAATGCAAGCGCCCTAATACCTTAGGCCAACGCGCGAACTGTTTGTTAGTTACGAATTGGAGGTTAGGTTCTTGTGTGAGCATTAGGTATATTCTGCTTAATTGTAGAAGTAAATTTTACTGAACTAAAATTCAGTGATTTTTACACAACCAACTTAAGCAAATCGTTCTAAGGATTTTTTTCCATACTATACGATAAATTATCTTCTTATTAGCAGATCTAATACTAATAAAAATTGACGAGAATAAGTGATATATAGTAAGATGCCGATACATATATTGTTCATCTTACTGAATCGACTATTTCTCGATATATTATTACATAAATATGCTTACTACACATCATCTAGCCCGTGATAATGCTAAAATAAATATACTTATTTTTAACATTAAAGCAATCTTAGTTCGGTGTACTAATAAATTTAACTGCATATCCTAATAGTAATTAACCCATTACTAAATACTTCCAAATGGAGTATTTATGTAAGTATTGATTTCTGAAGGTTTGATATTTGCTCTTTTAGAATTAGAAAGTCAGATTTTTAATTTTTCTTCAAGTGGATTTTAAACGACTATATTAATTCTCAGTGAAGAAAGATAGAAAATGTGACCTCGGATTTTTAAAGAACAATATATAAATCTTCGGAAAAGTCACTTATTTATAAGTAAAAGTCTTAAAAATACACGAAGTAAGTAATGTAAACAAACTAAATTTTTTTTACATGAATTGTATGAGACATTCCATATACGATTAATAATACAAGATGCTGTTACAGTCATTCACGACATTTACCGATTCACCCATCTCCATCTTCTTAGCAACCAAACCCCAGCCGCCAAAGCCCTCGCCTCCTAATCCACCACACCAATCCTTATCCAAACATCTGAGCGCGAAATTGACAGGCAGCCCCCTCAGCCACATCCAACGGCGTTTATACCGATCAATTCCGCTCTCCGTATATAGTCGCTCGGTCGTTACGCCTCGGCCGAGCGACGTTTACGCCTATTCCCGGGGAATAAAGCCTCGCGCGGCACTGCAGCAGCAGCAGCAGCAGCAGCAGCAGCCTCTTGATGCGACTCGCGAGGCTTTAACGGTGTTGCGCGGGGGCACCGCGGCGTGTAATGCCCGCGCATTACAGGGGCCGCATCGTAAAATCCAGCAGTAGCCCCCGCGCGCGCGTTTTAAGAGCCCGAGCGGTGCGCGCGCACGCGCGCGGACCTTCGTCCATAAAATTCGAGGAGAGGCTCTCGGAGGATCGACGTCCGACCGCGTTGCTGATCTTCTATATGGCTGGAGAAAGTTCATCGCTTTAGGAGTGGAGAGATTTTTTTTTTAGGGGGATTGTGGTTTTATGGCAGAGAGGATAGCTACGGGAGTTTGGATTTTTTAAATAAGTTGGAGGGTAGGGGTGAGTTGAGGTTTTCGAGTTGGATTAGGTGCTGGGATGCGAAAACGTGAGGTGCGAGGTGAAAGGGAGTTTATATCGATGGTAAAGAAATGGAAGGGACAAGAAGAGGTGTATAAGAGGGTAGTCTCTGGCGACACCTCTTTTGCCTCTCCTATTTTGACAGCTGGGAACTTGAATCCCTCATCTATTGTAACTTCATCAGTTCTCAGTCACTTTCGTATTAAATTAGCACAAAGTCCAAAAAATGTATAAGCAAGCTAAATTCGGTTAAGCACAAACGAAAATGTGCAACGTAACATGTACAAAATGTTTTTTGGAAAAAAAGACTTCTCTCGGAAGTTAAAATATAAGTGAGGAAAAAGCAGACGAATAAGTTAAAATATATGAGAGCATTAATATAAGTGAGGTATCACTGTATTTTGTCTTCATATGCGGTTTGTCTTCATATTGCGGTCGTTCCCTTTATATTTGTTTTTTGCTCAACATATACATTTTTTTAACACCATGCTAATTGAAATGTTTTCATTGACAATAGGTATATGTTTCATGGAATTAATGAAAATTAAAGAGTTAAATTTAAAATTTTAAGCAAGAGTGTAATCTTTTTTGAAAGCAATTATTTTATACGAAGGTTGTAAAATTTTTTTTTAAGTTTTAAAACATGAGTAATATATACTACAAGTATAAAAAAGTTTCATTAAGCCATTTCTTGAAAAATAGCTATGTAAAATTACCCCACGTTAATACATTAATTTGTACATCAAATTAATTCGTTGCATGAAGTAAAATTATCGCTTTCATGCATTGCATCACTAAAATTTACTGCAAAATTGGTGTTGTTATTTATAAATCTGCTTATACATTAAGTGACAAATTATTTATACTCCCATTGAATGTAGAAAATTTAATAATTGCATTAGTAAAATATTCACGCTGTACACTAAAGTGGCAGTAAAAGTAGATTTTTCGTCGTAATAATATTACTATAAAATAGCACTGCAATGTACTCAAAATCAAACAAAACTTTTACCCTATTCGTAACTCGTCAATTTAAACATAGTTTTTATAATATATAAAATTGTTCTTATAAGGATTCCATAAAATAGCATATAAACTCATATATGCATTTACAGACGCAATTTCTCAGATGTTTTTCGCATTTTCTCATCCCAGCTTAAAAAAACTGCATAATTCGCAGATACTATACTTTTCCAGTAACATTACAAATTATGTTGTTAATTCGCTACCTAAAGCACACTAGGTCGGTTCATAAACCGTTGCTGTGTAAGTATCGATTTTACAAAAACGTTATTTACAGTGCAGATAAAAATTTTGAATTAAACCTCTGTTTGCACACCCTGTGTTTACTGAAATTTTTCTCGCCGTACGCGCGAATATAATGAACACACAATTTTTTTAAACAACCTGCAAAGTGAGCACACAGCAGCATCCAAACAGCGCTAAAGCCACGCACAAGAAAGTACCATCCGACGCACATTTTTTCCCGCGAAAAAAGCACACACTCCGCGCAGAAAATTACTTGGCGCTCCGGCGAAAGCAGCAGCAGCAGCAAAAAAGAAACTCCACACGCAAAATAAACACCAACAAAGACACAGAACAAAAAACAAGCACACACGAGCCAACTCCTCCGCTGCACACTCCCACAGACCCACACACACACGCCCGCGCTCGCGTTTACGAGAATGTCCCACGCGTCATTAAATATCTCGCGGCAGCAGCGCACGTATAAGGTAGCGCATCCCCGCAGCGCTTGCACACACGCTTCGCGAGAAAGTCGAGGCTAGTTAACATTTCGGATGGTCAAATATTCGGAAGGCCAAAATTTCGGATAGTTAAGAATTCGGAAGGCCAAAATTTCGGATAGCTAAAAATTCTGAAGGCCAAAAATTCGGGTAGCTAAAAATTCAGATAGCGAAAATATCGGATAGCTGAATGTTCGGAAGGTTAAAAATTCGGAATGTTCAAAGTGAAAATAGACAAAAATTCGGAAAACGTTAATTAAGATGGGTAAAAATACCGAATAAGAAAATACCGAAAAAGAATAATACCGAATAATCAAATTAACGAAAACTAAAATTCATTGGGTCAAAAATACCGAAAATAAAATACTCTATGGACAAAAATACTGAAAATTGTAAATTTGTTTACTTCAAAATTTATTTAACAATTACCTTAATTAGTGTATCTTGATAAAAGATTTCGGATAATCCTTAAGGAGGCACCATTCCGTTGCTACTCAACTCAAAACAATACATGGGCTTCATTATACTCCCAATATGCGTTATTTGAATGAAAATAGAGTACCTCTAATACTACATGTCATTAATCATTACTATATAAGTTTTGATGCTGGAAAAATTGTTCGAAAGGTAAATAGAAGCAGGCGAAAAAGGCTGTAATTTAAGCTTCGTTTCGTATGGATATATCAATCTAGTCGAAAGTTATTAACAGTTAAATAACGTTACTGAAAATGCATGAATATTCGAGGAACTTTATTTTTTATAAATTCGTTGATTTTTCATGCATTTTCAGTCACCATTTTCAATTATTTATAACTTTGGACTGCATTGAAATTTGTGTACGTAACAAAGCTTTAAATAAAGCTCTTTTCGTCTACTTTTATTTGCTTTTTTAACAGTTTTTTAAAGGTCCCTATTTCATTAAAATAACCCATATTCGGAGTAAAATAGTTCGTATCTCAATACAAGAACCAGGGCCCATTTGAACAAACTACGGTTGCAAGGCTTCATTTTAGGTACTACAAAGCGTCTCCCAAAACCTCATCGAAACTCGTTTTCGACAGGTGGGACACTCTCCTTGTCAGCAAACGTCGAGTAATTAACAAGTTATTGAAAATATGACTCTGTTTAGTTATCGAGATTATTTTTTTTCATCACAGTTTTACACGATAGAGAAGCAAAGTACAGTACAAGTTACCCCTTAAAAATGCCATTAAAATCTTATAGTATGCCTGTACTAAAATTATTGAAAAATACATTCCAAGCAATAACATTTTAGGTACAATGAATATTATTCACGGCTATATTGGATACTTCATTGGATTTACATTATAACTATAAATGAATATTCACGATTTATCTACTAGCTCTATTACTTTTGCATATAGTTGTATATTTATAATTAAGCTAATGGTTATAACTATTCCCCTATACAATTTGTGTACCTATACCAAAAATAATTATTATACAGGAAAAGTCATTTTTATCCTTCTAAGAGATCACATTTACAGGTTGTACTGTTTATTGTGTATAATAATATAATTATGTACATTATTTTTATAATATTATGTATAATTATGTATAATATATAATATAGCTTGAATGTCAATGTTTTGACATAGCTGCAATTCTGCACGCAACTTGCAGTTTCACATTTCGTCGCCTAAATTTTTTCATAATTTTGAATCGAGCATAACGTGTCATACAAATCAGCATTCTTTTAGACATAAGTACATACGCGGAAAAATCCACGGGCAGCGGCCTCACCTCAAGTCAGTTTTGACCACGGTTTTGACGGCATCCCCTTTATTAAGATCGCCCGCGAAGAAAACCGCTAGGTGGCAGCAGTAGGTACCGCGCGAGCGAAAAAATGGCATTCATTCGTACGTGTGCGGTGCTATGTGTGCTGGCTGTGTAGGTTTCTGGGTGCCTCTTTATTTGTGTTAGTCTCGTTGGATAAGCAGTAAACTACTTTATCGACGCTGCACGACATCACGGATACTCACACGTACAGCACACATAGCACTACGCACGTGTGAGTAGTGCCATTTTTTCGCTCGCGTCGCGTCACCTGCTGCTGCCTAGCGGACTTTTTCGCGGGGAATCCTAATTAAGGCGAACCGCGTTTTGTTTCCGGCGAATTCGCTGTGAGCACGACAGTTATTGTACACAAAAATAGCGCCATCTTACGGTCGAGTCACGTAATCTGGGTAGTACAAAATACACAGGCTCTAGTTATGCACATTCAATAAAAATAATTGTATGCCCATCTGAACGAAAATGGCCACTTTTTCCCGGAAAAGCGAGACCAAAATTACACGTTTTGCCCGCAAAAATAATTAGCGGTAAAAAAGTTACTTCACTAGAAACTAGTCCAAATTCCTTTATTTCATCAAGTTCTACCAATAACCCAGATTTTCGATTGTCTTTTAACAATATTGTTTTTTAACAGTCCATTAGTCCCGCTTTCCAAGTCAAAAAGTGGTCAGAGTTGAGATGAATATAAAGTACTATATGTAACGCGAGAAAAAAGTCGATATTTCCCTCGTGTGATACTGTAAACTAACCCGCAGAAAAAATATTCGACTTTTTGCCCTTGTTACATAATGTACTATTTTATAAGTTTCTGTCAATTTATGTGAACTCAAATTTTTTTCTTGAATTGACATATTTATTTCTTATTAAAAAACATTATAAGGATATTCTCAGATTCATTAGTAATTAAACAAATATTATTTTCATTGAATGCCCATAAGAGCCTGTGTATTTTGTACTACCCCGATCACGTCACTCGACCGTAAGATGGCGCTATTCTTGAAAATAAGATAACATATACTATATCACATGCTCACAGCGAATAGGGTATCGCGAACAGAATGGCGCACCCAGCGCGGTGATTAGTGCGTCGTCCAATGAGAACGTTCCTTTCTCCTCGAGCTAACTTTTCATCGGACGATGCATGATTCGCAAGCGCTAGGTAGCCCATTCTGTTCGCGGGCATACTATATGTTCCCGCAAATTTTTCCGTGTAGTTATCCATAATGTACAATATCTTACGTAAATTGAAGGGCCGAATGTAATAAGGGGATTAACGCTCGAAAACGTGTAAAAGTATTATCCAAGGAGACAGTTTTGAAAATTTATCAAATTGAAACTTTGGCAATTGATACACATAGGAAATTTTATTCGGCATCTTTCTGTATTAAAATAATTCTAATTATAAGAAAAACGCGATTTTTAGTTTGAAAGAAATTCAATAGATTTTTTTCTTCAACTCGTTGTAACTTTGCGTTGTTTTAATACTTTTTATTCAAACTTTAACATAATAATCATCAACATTTTCTACGTGTGTTAGAGCATTTAAAAAAATATAAGCATTTTAGTGACTTATAGTAATATTTTTTTAAATATTACTTTCAAAATCTGCCATTGACACAATGAATCACAAAAGTTGTGTTACAAAATTTTGAATCGTAAAAACATTCAGTGAGAAAAATGTTCGTTATATGCCGAAGAGGTTTATTGGAAAGTTTCAAACCATAATTGATAATCTTGAAAAAGTATGCTCGATTTACAAATTGCATCCGATTTCGGCGCGCTCGACGTGTCTTATTTCAATCCAGTATTATTCTGTCTATTATGCTTATTTCAACAGTTTTGCTTTACAAACAAACAGTTTAATAGTTTTTTACTCATCTGCGATATCATGTGATTATTTGTTATATAAAAATTTAATTATTTACACTTATTTACTTATTCTGTAAGTGTACTTAGAATTTAATTATTTAAAAGCATATTGTTTAATATAAATGATAGTATAAATAATTATTTTATATTTTAGATTAATAATTAAATACTTTAGTATTTATTCGTAACATAAAAACATTACATTAAGCATACAAATATTAAAATCCTTATTGTTGAAAGAATAATACCCACTTGATCGCGATCAGACCCGCTGGCTGCGTAGAGCGCTTCAAAGTCGCATGCAATTTGTAAATCGCTCATACTTTCTTATCCGTGCTGGAATTTCAGAGAGCGTCCCCGCTATTAGCCCCGATCCCGACCCAATTTTTCGGACCAACGGAAATCATCCCCGATTCAGACACGGTCTCCCTGTATTTTCCTCGTATTGAGCGGGACTCACGGATTCCCTGTCTGAATCCTGTCTGATATTCTGAGGTCCGTGTTTTCTTATTTTGAGGTTATGATTCTTACGTAAAATAAAGGATTTCCGTACCTGAATCTTGTCCGAACTCCTAATTTTTAGTAAGCAAGGAAAAGTGGGGAATAACACGTCGGAATCTTACTGGTATTTCCTATCATCTACTAAGTAATATTGACGTAACCTGTCGGCAAGATAGATCTCTATATTGAAATTATCAATTATTTTTATTTGCATTAAAGTATTTTTATTATTAATGTTTTCATGTTCATGTACTATTATTATTATTTGGAAAGTAATATAATAATAAAGCAACTGAATCAATTATTGTGTCCTTCGATATTTGCATTTAAATAAATATTAAATCATAAAGTTATTCGGTGAAATAATCGATATAGAGCACAGTAATTGGCTCAAATATCCTAGTTATAACAATTAATATGATAAATGATACTATTATTTATATTAATTTAGTTATTATTATTGTGATTATTATTATTCTGGTCATTATTACAATATTAATTACAACGTTCATATTTATTTATTTCTATATATATATATATATATATATATATATATATATATATATATATATATATATATATATATATATATATATATATATGTGTGTGTGTGTGTGTGTGTGTGTGTGTGTGTGTGTGTGTGTGTGTGTGTGTGTGTGTGTGTGTGTGTGTGTGTGTGTGTGTGTGTGTGTGTGTGTGTGTGTGCACTCGACGTTGAAAATATCTGAATCGAACGATTTGATTTGTCTTGAAATACTGCAATTTAATTGGGTTTCATGGGATCGAATGCGTGTTTTAGCTAACCTCATTGAACGATAACAAGAAAATATAAATCATTCAAATAAGATATTTTCCACGTCCATTGTACATAATGGCAATACATCGGCAATACATCGGCAATACTATTTTATAGCACTGTGTGGACTAAATCCGCACTTAAGTCACGCCTAGCCGTGACAGATAAGCGGATTTAGGCAAGCAGTGATATAAAATAGTATAATACGATACTCATGTCAAAAGTCGTCCTTCATAGCACGACGTTTAGCGCCCTCGGTACGCTCGGGCGCTAATACACGCCGTGCTGTAAAGGACTACTTAGGTCACACGTATTGTAATGTACTATTATGCATATTTTATATACAGATAATCAATATACTTTAAAAACTTCTTTACATTAATCAAAAACTCACATTTTTCGTAGTATTAATGTTCTATTAGTAAGTTCATGTCCTATAAACGTCACTTCCAAGAAATTTAATTACGAAAATAATTTAAAAAATAGAATTCTACAATAAAACCGTATGAAATTAGAAGAACATAATCCGGGGTGACTTTGAGCCACTTTGGAAATTCCTGTACGTATCTCTATTATTCTATCATATCTACTGTCACAAAAAAATTCCTACGTTATGATAGCAGCGTATAAAACGTATTCAAAGAATAAAAAAAATTTTCTTTACTTGTGTCGTAGTATGAAAATTTAAAAACATGGTAGTCAAAGTCACCCCGGTGTTCGGGGTGATTTTGAGAAATATGAATAATAATTTATATCTAAGCTAAAATAATGTTAGATAAATTAATTAAGATCGATTTAAGAAATAGTTTTTATGTTAAGGAAACTGAATGTAATAGTTTTTTTACCAATAAATAAAGACGAATGGCGGAACAGTAGGAAATTTGAATTAGTGTAGGGTTAGTAAGTTAATTATGTTTGTAGGTTATAGAGTAACTATTCAAACAATATATATAGTATTGTTTGAATAGTATATATATATATATATATTTACAGGAATTGTAAACATTGATCGAAAACGGGCGGTCTTTACCAGCTGTCACTGATAAACCCTAATCGACAAGGTAAGTTGTAAGGTCGATTTTTGTAGTAGAAAAAATCGGACTGAAAGGGATTCGAATTCGCACAATCTCAACAGTCTTCCCTTCGGAAATAATCGTTTTACCGCCTGAGCCTCGCCGCGTAATTTTTTATGAAGTTTACCTTAATCCAGTTTTAAACATCTACTCTTCGATTAAAGGTAAGTTAGAAATTCTTACATTTTTTTTAATAAATATCAGATTTTATAACTACTTATGTGTTATTCGTAAGTATGAATTTCCAACCGTAGAAACAAAATAATGTATTTATCTGTGTGTAGAATAGGTCTGACGGATCCCTTTAAGTGCATATATGGTAATCTATGTAAACGGTTGGTTTTTGCATGGTGTCGGGATGTAATATAAAGAAAAGAATATAAAGTGACATTACTACTGTTCTCTGTAAATACAAGATCAAATAATTATCATAGTTATTAAATAGCTGAAAGGACAGCATTGCATTTACCATTCACAAAATAAACTAATAATTTATTTTTTAAAAGAAATTGTAATAAAATAAATCCACGATAAAAATAGTTATCTAAATTCTATAAAATTTAACCTAAACAGACAACAACTTATAAAAAATGTTAGCATATTTTTATTTATTATATTAATTAATATTATAATAGATTAGCTCTAGCACATTATTTGTATTATTTATTATTATATTATTTATTATTACTTTATTGCTTCTTTTCTATTAATAATATCATTTGTTTCTTTCTTAAATAATTTTTAAATCTTACAATACTTTGCGCATGTTTAGGGTATATTTCGGTTATGATTTTTTCATTACGGAATGCCTAGACCTGTTTATAAGTTCGTACCCAAAGTTTATATTTATGGGCCCTTGAATACGAGATATTGACGAGAGTATCCCATCCATGAATAGACCTTTTTGACATGATGAATTAATTTTGGTCAAGTACTATAAACTGAATTAAATATTAATGAAATATGATAAACTAAGATTATAAATTTTTAACAAAGTGTCTCCCACTATGAACATCTAAAGTTTATACAAGAGATAGTTTGTTCTAAATGGTACTAGAAGAGTGTCAGAGGTTTGGAAACCAACCATTGCTAAAGCTTTGTGAGGTGTTTTCTGACACCTAAAAATTAAGTGCGGCACCCTTACTATTATTCAATGGGCCCTAAATATCGTAAAATAAACAAAATGATCTCAATTATGCGTTATTTAAAATTAAAAATAAAAGTAAATTATAATAGCGTCAATTTCAGCTAAGATTCAAATAAAAAGTCAATTTAGCCCAGTTATTAACTTAAAGTTATTAATTTTCAAGGACAGCCATCAAAATTACACGCGAAGGTAGTGAAATTAAAACACTTGAAATCTTTCAATTTAAATGATTATATCATAACGTTCTTTGATTTTTTTAAACCTTATATGAAATTAATATTTTTCACGAAACCAAGCTGAAATTAATGCTCATTGCGCTATGTATTTTACGTAAATGAAGCGACCATGAAAAGGAAATTAGATACTGATGCGCATTTTTAACGAAAAATATAGTCCCAAAATTCGCGCGAAGAAATTAGCCGACACCGAGAGTTTGTTTACTTTTTCCCCTTCGAGGCTGTCTCTCTCGCTCGCGCGCGCGAGTGGCGGTACGTCCACTGCGCGAGATATCTGTCAGTCGACCTTTGACTGTTTTGCGTGCTGGTCGCAGGAGCTTTGAGTGAAATTGCCGATCTTCATATTTTCTCTCGGCTCCCGCCCCGTTGATCTACGCCGTGCAGAGTCCAAGTCCAGAGTATAGCCTTTTCTATCGTTCCTGAACCATTAGCCAGGGTGTCATCGGCTGCTAGTCGCTCCACGACATCGAGGTAAAATTTCAGTGGCTGTCCGGGAGGCATTACATTTTGTACTTTTACGTTACCGTATCTCTAGCTTTGACTACCGTTTGTACTTTTTTTTAATTTTACTGATAAAGCTATAATAGTAATTCATCTTTGATAGTGCACTAGTTAAAGTTGAATTAAGATTGTTCTCTGGGGATTTATAACTTAAAACATGAATCATTAAAAGAAAATGAGATTCCGATAACAATTGTTCGAAAAATCACTGCAAGACCAGCTTGAGCAAATCGCGTAGTCGTTTTTCTAATTATTATTTACATTTTTGTGTAACCAATATATGTTATTTGTGTAGCGCGTTAAATTTAAATTTCAATGGATCAGAATATTATCCACAAAAAACAATATAAAATTGCAAAATCTAAAGCTCAGAACGTCAGTTTAGGTATCTATTAATAAGTGCACATCGTTAAACGATATAATGAAGAATATAGTCCCAAAATTCGCCCGAAGAATTTAGCCGACACCGAGAGTTTGTTTACTTTTTCCCCCTTCGAAGCCTACTGTCTCGCACGCGCGCGCGTGTGGCGGCGTGTCCACTGCGCGACATAGGTGTTAGTCGACCTTTGACTGCTTTGTGTGCTGGCCGCACGACCTTTGAGTAAAATTGCCGATCTTCATATTTTCTCTCGGCTCTCGCCCCGTTGATCTACGCCGTGCAGGGTCCAAGTCCAAAGTATAGCCTTTTCTATCGTTCCTGAACCATTGGCAAGGGTGTCATCGGCTGCTAGTCGCTCCACGTCATCGAGGTAAAATTTCAGTGGCTGCCCAGGAGGCATTAGATTTTGTACTTTTACGCTACCGTTCCTAGCTTTGACTACCGTTTGTACTTTTTTTTTAATTTTACTGATAAAGCTATTATAGTAATTTATCTTTCATAATGCACTAGTTAAAGTTGAATTAAGATTGTTCTCTGGGGATTTATAACTTAAAACATGAATCATTAAAAGAAAATGAGATGACGATAACAATTGTTCGAAAAATCACTGCAAATCCAGCTTGAGCAAATCGCGTAGTCGTTTTTCTAATTATTATTTACATTTTTGTGTAACCAATATATGTTATTTGTGTAGCGCGTTAAATTTAAATTTCAATGGATCAGAATATTATCCACAAAAAACAATATAAAATTGCAAAATCTAAAGCTCAGAACGTCAGTTTAGGTATCTATTAATAAGTGCACATCGTTAAACGATATAATGAAGAATATAGTCCCAAAATTCGCGCGAAGAATTTAGCCGACACCGAGAGTTTGTTTACTTTTTCCCCCTTCGAAGCCTACTGTCTCGCACGCGCGCGCGTGTGGCGGCGTGTCCACTGCGCGACATATCTGTTAGTCGACCTTTGACTGTTTTGCGTGCTGGTCGCAGGAGCTTTGAGTGAAATTGCCGATCTTCATATTTTCTCTCGGCTCCCGCCCCGTTGATCTATGCCGTGCAGAGTCCAAGTCCAGAGTATAGCCTTTTCTATCGTTCCTGAACCATTGGCCAGGGTGTCATCGGCTGCTAGTCGCTCCACGTCATCGAGGTAAAATTTTAGTGGCTGCCCAGGAGGCATTAGATTTTGTACTTTTACGCTACCGTTCCTAGCTTTGACTACCGTTTGTTCTTTTTCTTTTTAATTTTACTGATAAAGCTATTATAGTAATTAATCTTTGAGAATGTACCAGTTAAAGTTGATTTAATATGGTCCTCTTGCGATTTTATATAAAATGTTCTTATTCTATTTATTATCGTTATAACTTAATCTTTATCTTAAAATTAATCTTTTAAAAAAATTGAGATTACGATAATGGTTAGTGAAAAAATCGCTCCAATACCTGCTTGAGCAGTAAATTGTGTAGTCGTTTTTGTAATTATCATTTTCATTTTTATGTAACAAAATCTTTTTTGTGTCGCGAAAAATCTAATTTCTATAGCACAAAATATTATCTTTGAAAAACAAAATAAAATGGCAAAATCTGATTCTGAATACTCAAGTTTGCATATCTAATAATAAGTGTGCTTCGTTAAGCGATGTAACGAAGAATATTCTTCCAAAATTATCGAAAGCTTGTATACTTTTTCCTCTTCGAAGCCGTCTTTTTCGCTCGTGCGTGCGATCAGCGACGTGTCCACCGCGCGTGTCAGATATCCAATATGGTAGTCCAGTACGGCACTAGTTTTTGAAAATTCGCTTGAAACTTTCTCGCACGTTGTCCTATTATTTATACTTCTTTTGAATATCTACAGGGATAGCAGGTTTCATAATTTGTATTTAAATATTTGCACGTAAAGATTTATTTACGATGTAAATCCTTTGTTTTTTCTACTTGCGTACCGAAAGTATGTTTTTATTCTACCTGGCCCTAGATTACGCTTTTTCTTGCATATAATGCGGGCGATAAATGGTTCTTTTCCGCTTTCGGACGGAAAATGAAATCCTCGTGAGGAAAAATAACTCACTTTCAGCCCGCTTCATATATGGACCAAAAATCATCCTTTCATATGAGGAATTCTACAAAAAATCTCCTCTTTAAAGGTTAAAAAAATGTATTATAAACAATTATGTATTAACAATGGTTATATAACAGTTATTTTAGACATGCAAAACAGTATTTCATAAAAATAATTTTAATAGAACCAAAAGAGCTTTAGTTTGAGTTTTATTGCATTAGAAGAGATTAATATTATCCATATTTGTGAAGGATTAATGATAGTGAATAAACACGTTAAGAACGAAACACGAACAAAATGGACAGAAATGAATAATTACCAAATCTAGCGATTTTGCCTATTCGCTATCTTTAATTGATGATAACTTTTGATATTGTTATTTTTTCACGCAGCGTATCTCAAATTACGGTTCATTTCTACTGTTTTTATCTTCATTGTTACAACAATTTCCTGCGCCCACAAAGTCAAGTAATTGTTATATTAATGATGACTGTTTTCAGTCCACGATTCCCATGTTGAATTTCCATACGTTAAATTGATGTACGTACAAGGTCTTTTTTGCATCGACTATTTTGTTCGATTGGTATTTGAACCGTCTAAGTCGAGATTTCTGGTTAAATTTCTCATATATTGACGTATTATATATAGAGCCCTGTGTACATATATTAAATGAGTCCGTCGATCTCAATATATTATTTTTTCTCTAGTTATTCACTTCGCAGTCGTTAATGTAACATGCTATGGAGGTTCTTAAAAAAAAGCGTAACTTTTTATCTAAGAGCGCAAGACGACTGGATGGCCGAACGTTCCATAACAATGGATCAAAGGATAATGGTAAAACGTAAGTAGAATAAGGATTTTTCCTATGTAAAATTCTTAAAAAGTACATTGTATAATAATTTAAAAACATGTTCAATATTTTTTATTAACTCTACTTAATTATTTTATGAATAGTTTATAAAATTTTAAATATTGATTAATAGATTTAGAATTTTATTATAATTCTTTGCTATCTTGGTAAAAACCTTGGCTGATTATTTGCCTGATTCTACTTACATTTTCATTTTCTCGCCACATTCTTGGTAATGGATCTGGATAGAAACCTGCTTAAGAGGAAACCGTTTCTACTGTCCTTGTTTAATCACATTTTTGCTAATAAATCAAGTAGTAGTTTGTTAATTGAAAAAGTTATAATCGTCCCCAATTATTCTTAAAATAAGGTATATCTTTAGACCTATAAGAGTACCTAACATTATTTCTTTTCGTAGAATAGTTCTAAACGCAAAACCTAACCTAAATTTTCGCTTTTCGAAGTATTCTCGGAAAGAAAATAATGTAAAATATTTTTTTAGGTCTCAAAATATTCTTTATTTTACGAAGAATTGGGGACGATCCTTACTTTATCAATTAACAAACTACTGTTTGAATAAATAGCAAAAATGTATTTAGAGAAGGGCAATAGAGACGGCCTCCTCTTAATGGCGATATGTAGTTTAGGTAGATGAAATTCTAAGCAGAATCTGGTGAAGGAATGGAATTAAGTTTTAAGCTTAATTATTGTTGTTAAATTAATTAATTGAGGTTGATATAATGGTTAATCAATTAAAAGAATTATATTATACAATTAAAATTAGATGATTTTTATTTTAGCTCTAATTTTAATCGTATATTTTAAATTTAGTAACCTAATCCCACTTTCTTTAAAGCTTAGGTAATTATACAAAAAAAAGTAATTTTCCTTATCAAAACCAGTTTCCTTAGTTTGCAAACAATTATTTTAAAAGAAAAAATATTTTTTATATAAATTCAGTGTGTTCAATTTATTTAATTAATAAATATATTAACTTAACTATCATCAATTCTCTAACAGGATATATTTCAATCAAATTTGGTTTACAAAAAATTTATCAAAAAGAAAAATATTTATACATTTTTGCTATGGTATATTGTACATGAGTCATAATATCAATCATTATTCGGTGTAAGTTTTGAACGGCGATATTGAACATGTTTTATGTATCATTACATTTACAGAAGAGATTGTGATGAAATGTTTTTCATTTATTATAACATATTACAACATTTAATAGTCATTAACAAATTCTTTTTTAAAAATACGCATAATTGTCACGTTTGTACATACCTGCAAGGTGTACCTACAATATATATATATATATATATATATATATATATATATATATATATATATATATATATATATATATATATATCAGAGATTCTACAGTACTTTTGACTTTAACTTTAAAATTATCATTATCTTTTTTAAAAGCACAGTTTTAAAAGGTGCTAAACAGGTAGGACATAAAATATGGTGTGAACCACGGGTGGAATATAATTAACGCTTATGCTCAGTGCAGCCCTTGAGCCGTTCGGGTTACTTTCAATAAGCCTGCAAATCACACTCGCGGTTATCGCCTACTTTCCGAACTTGATATACAATATACTATTTTCGCGAAAATGTATAGGTAGAAAATTAACTGACTGAAATGCAAATATACGAAAAGTTATCAACTTATGTTAAGAAACTTAAGTTAGATGTCAATATGCCTTTGAAATTTTAGATACTTCCGATGCGCTAAACAGGGCTGCCACGCAACTGCGTATATGCTAGAAGACAATAAATTGCACAAATTGAAAGAGCATGCTGATCATTGTGAACCTGATGGGAAAGATGAAGTGATTGCCATGAAAGAGTTTATGAAGCAGCAGTTGAAAGAAAAGTGGTGGAGATTTTTAGACCTGTATATTGAAGCATGCACAAAGTAAGCGTTTTATATATTAAATATGACACTCTTGTGTGTTTTCTCATAATAAGGCTACGTTATACCAATTTTTCTAATTTGTCGAACTTTTATGATTGGTTACAGTAAAAATATACACGGGTGATTGTCATAAAACGGTAGTTTTGCATCTAACTTTTGGACCAAACTAAAATTTTTTTTAGGGTTCATTCGAGCTTTTAGTTATTATTTATGGTAAAATGAGACAAACTTTTCTTGGAAAGAGCTAGAGGTGACAAACATTTTTTGACATGTATTTCTTACGGGATTTTATCAGATCTTATCTTATTTTATCAGATTTTATCAGCATTATTTTTTATTAAATAATTCGATAGTGAATGTACAAATAATTAAGTAGTGTTCTTTTCATAAACAAACAACAATGATTTTTAAATTGATAATATAACATATCATATGTTGCTATCTAATATATTATCTTACGCAAGGACTTATTTAAAATAAACGCTATTACGAACAATCTTAACGTCATATATAAATCGAACATTCATAAATAATACTCTTTATAATATTTGAAATTCTCAATTTAATTGAATAATACAATGTACAATGTATTTTACTTCACTAACATAATTTAAAAACTTACTTTTAATTTCTTTTGTATATCTCAAAATTTTTATTTGATTTATAGTACGTTGTACGAATAAGAGGTCACGAGAGGCCAAGACTGTTAGAAATACAGTACAGAAGAAGCGTCCAAGTTTAAAAAGACGAATTAAAATGTTGCACAAGTTTATGCAAGAAAGTGCAGTACAGAGTTCTGCAGTACCGGAAACTGCAATGCAAGAAACGGCAGCACAGAGAATTGCAGTACAAGAAACTGCACTGCAAGAAACGACAGCACAGAAAACTGCAGTAAAGGAAGCTGCAGTGCAGGAAGCTGCAGTACAGCAAGCCGCAGTGCAGATAGCTGCAGTACAGAAAGCTACAGTGCAGAAAGCTGCAGTGCTGAAGGCTGCAGTGCAAGAAGCTGTAGTGCAGAAAGTTGCAGTGCAAGAAACTGTGATACAGGAAACTGTAAAGAGCAAAATAATGCGGAAAAGATACAGAAAAAAAAAGAATAACGAAAGGTAATAATATTATTGTTATTACTAGTATAAAACAATCAAATCATTCGTATTGGTTAGGGTGGTCTTCAGTGATTTTTTACCAAAAAATATATATTTTCGTTAGATTTTATACTTAAATTTCCTATATTTACACAGCATTTATTTCTAAAAGAATTTATAGCCAGCTAATGAAAGAATAAAATTATCAAGTCTTTGTGACGATCTGTTTATGAGACAAAACTCAATTATCTATGTCCAATGATGAGGTATAAATTGACAACACTCAGTTAGGTAATTATTATATTGAAAATCGTAAGATACTTTAAATTCAGTAAATTAATTTATAAACATACGCTCTGTAATATATGTATGCCCTTAGTGTACTATAGTCGGTTAATACTGAAATTAAATAATAGGAAAGTTGCATGAAAAAATCCATTAGTTCCGTCAGATAGATTACCGAAAAATAATCGACACGTATTTTTTATTTTTTAAATTAAATGATTACAAACTAAGATAGAGCTATTTGAAATGTCGTGCGTGACGTCACCGCTTCTGACAATTTAAATATGCTACAATGAGAATATAAATAAAAACAGTGAGGTCATGCGAATTTTGAACCTGCAATAACCTTCTTGATAATTATTTAATTGAAAGGGAGCGGTTTTAGTTGAAAGTAGTTATTTCAAGGAATACATTTTTTTCCTTTTTAATGTATTGATATATAAAATATAGACATATTGTAAAAGTACTTTTACTTGATTAATTTTTAATGTATGCATTTGAAAATTATTATAAAATTATTTTTAATAAAAACATGCGAATTTGAAGAATGGATGAGGGTGATTCTCAGGAAACGTGCAAATAGGGAGCTTACAAGAGTCGCAATTAAACGGTAATCTTAATATTTTTTATCAAGTTTATGAAACAAATAATAATGTTTCCAAGACAGTTGCTTTCTTATGCGATAACTATTATAATAATTATTAGAAGTTGCGTTGAAATTCGGTGATAGTTTAAATTCCAAATTAGGTAACTTTTTAATGATGACGTAAATATATCCCTGTTCAGTGCTTTCATCGGCAGGTATCAAAATTATTATACGTATTTCATGTCATCATGAAAAAGTCACGAGACAGGTATTCAGATAACCATCAACTTTCAGTGTAACTTTAATATATATTATTATCATAACGGTTCTCGCATAAGAAAAATAACTGTTTAGCGATTTTATTATTTTTTTATTTATTATTCTGATTTCTTATTCCGATCAAACAAAACAATTGTTTTAATTATATAAAAAAAATACAGGAACAGACTCCATTTTTCGAGCAGTGCAACATTTTTGTAGCTTAGATAATATACACAACTGACAGAGAAATTACATAAATTAGTTCAATAAGTATTCAAATAATATTCAGAAAATACGTCTTGAAAATTTTCAAAAATCTGCAATTATCCTTAAGGAGATGTGAAAGTGAACTAATAATTCCTACGTTACCGACATCACATTTATATTTTTTTCTCAGCAATAAATAAATATTTATAAAAAGATGCCATACTATCCCCACCGTTTCTTATCAGGAAACTTCAATTAAATTTTCAAAAACTTTCATTACTAACTCCCGGAGAGAAATGCATTTGAAAATGCAACTATAGTTGTATATTTTAAAACGCATTTTTCTCCGAGAGTTAATAATGAAAGCTTTTGAAAATTTAACTGAAGGTTCGTGATAAGAAGACGGTGGGGATAGTATGGCAACTTTTTAGAAAAATTTATTTATTGTAGAGAAAAAAAATATAAATGTGATGCCGTTAAGGTAGGGTTTATTAGTTCACTTTTACATCTCCTTAAACAAAATTTGTTATTAGTAACTCTCAGTAATTGTGTAAAACATGGCTTATTAGTTACTTGCTTTGAAGAGTAAGAGAATCTTCTTTGCAAGTGAAAGTCTTATAAATATACGAAATATTATATAAACACTTATAATGAGTACTTAACTGAAGAGAGTACGAGTCACTGAATCTGTGTTTTTTATAAGTTACAATATTTTTCCATTATATTATATTGCATTTAAACAAGAATATTCAATATTTTTTTAAATCGAATGTGCTCTTGCTCCACGTATAATACGAGCATCTATAAAAGTAACAGAGACAATTAATAGAATCCCCCCATTTTTACTATTCGATGAAAGGTAGTAATTAGGCAGCAATTAAAGTATTTGCTATAATCTTGATGGGTTAAAAAACATATTTGTATTGTCAAAAAGTTTTTTTTTATAAGTTAATATAGTTTTTCATTAGTTACAGAAAATCTCAAGTTATTCTTAAAATAGAATTTATTATTAACTTCTAGTAATTATGTAAAACATGGTTTGCTATTACTTGCTTTGAAGAGAAAGAGACTCTTCATTGTAAGTAAAAGCCTTATAATTATACAAAATATTATAGAAATATTTATAAAGAATTCTTAATTGACGAGTGTACGAGACACTCAATCTGTATTTTTGTTTAAGTTACAATAGTTTTCCATTAGTTTCAATTGCATTTGAACAAAAATATTCAATATTTTTCGAAATCGCGTGTGCTCTTGCTGCACCTATAACACGAGCGTCTATAAAAGTAACAGAGACAATTAATAGAATCCCCCCATTTTTACTATTCGATGAAAGGTAGTAATTAGGCAGCAATTAAAGTATTTGCTATAATCTTGATGCGTTAAAAAACATATTTATATTGTCAGAAAAGTTTCTTATTATAAGTTAAAATAGTTTTTCATTAGTTACAGAAAATCTCAAATTATTCTTAAAATAGAATTTATTATTAACTTCTAGTAATTATGTAAAACATGGCTTGTTATTACTTGCTTTGAAGAGAAAGAGACTCTTCATTGTAAGTAAAAGCCTTATAATTATACAAAATATTATAGAAATATTTATAAAGAATTCTTAATTGACGAGTGTACGAGACACTCAATCTGTATTTTTGTTTAAGTTACAATAGTTTTCCATTAGTTTCAATTACATTTAAACAAGAATATTCAATATTTTTCGAAATCGCATTCTTGCAGTGTGCAACAGTATGACAACTGAATATATCCATCATATAGAAGTTTCAAACTAAGTTATTTTTGTTATTTCGTCCATAATTCTTGTTGGCGATTTAGAATATGCATAGACAATGATTGTTTAAATAATAACTTGTGCTCTTGCTGCACCTATGACACGAGCGTCTATAAAAGTAACACAGAGAATTAATTAAATCCTCCCAATGTTACTATACGATATAAGGTAGTAGTTAGGAAGCTAATGAGTTAAAAAGCATATTTATAATGACAAATAAAGTGTCTTTTTTATAAGTTACAATATTTTCCCTTTAGTTACAGAAAATGTGAAATTATCATTTAAACAGAATTTTTTATTATTAACCTTATTAACTTTAGTAATTGTGGAGAACATGGCTTTCTAGTTACTTGCTTTAAAGAGAAAGAGACTCTTCTTTGTAAGTAAAAGTCCTATAGTTATTGAAAGTATTATATAAACATTTATAAAGAATCTTAATTGACGAGTGTACGAGACACTCAATCTGTGTTTGTTTTAAGGTACATTAATTATCCATTTGTTTAAATTACGTTTAAACTAGAATAAACAATATTCTTCGAATATCGCATGTTTGTATTTGGTAATAGTATGAAGTATGATATCTCAGATGTCCATTATAAAAAGCTTTCAACTTAGTTATTTTAGTTTTTTCGACCATAATGTTGACGATTCAGAATATGCAAAGACAAAGATTTTTTAAATAAAAATTTGTGTTTTAGTATCCTGTATAATACGATCGTCTGTAAAAGTATCATAGAGAATTAATCAAAAAATGTTTTTTATTTAGTTTTGTTTTAATTTGGTTATATTTTGGAAACTAATCATGTGAATCTTTTGTAAAAATTTCGATAAGCAATTTAAATTGGAATAATTAACCATTTCGGTCACCATGGCCTTCTCAAACTTTTCTATCTACAACACTTATTTTAAATTTAGTTGTTTAGTAACTACGATATTTGTATAATATAACGTAAAAATAAGCTATTAAAAGGGATCAAAAACTGGGTCCGTGACTGTATATTATCGACATTTTAACGTTCTTGGTCGAAATCGAGAGATAATTGAAAAATCACTGGAGTACCACCTTTGATAGATTATTATAAAAACGTTTAATTAAAGAATAAAATATTTAGATTTGTAAGTACAGTATACTAAATTAAAGAAATTCTACAACTATGTATGTAATTTATTTCAAATAATTTCAAAATTTGCTGAAATAAATAAGCATTACTTTTAGAGAGATTTATATAAATCTAAAATGTTTCATTCGTTTCATAAAATAAATTTTATTATGTTATGTGCTGTATTTAAATTGCGCTAAATTAATACTAAAATATAATTTGGTAATGACGTACTGCTTTTGTATAATTTTGTTGAACATTGCAAGTGATTCAAAAACCATGTACAATAATTAAAATCTTTAAATAATTATAATTACTTAAATGATTACTGCTATATTGTAGTGTAAACATAGTGAGCTACGTTTCGTATACATACATTGTGTTCTCCTATGAATAGTGCAGACGGGACCGACCTCTTTTGGTATGTGTTGCGCTCTCCTACGAATAGTGTAGACATGATACAGTATTTTTTGTGCGATTTATATTGTTTGATTATAAAGTATTTTATTTTGTATACATTGTGTTCTCCTATGAGTAATGCAGACGGGACCGACCACTTTTGGTATGTGTTGCGCTCTCCTACGAATAGTGTAGACATGATACTGTATTTTTTGTGTGACTTATATTGTTTGATTATAAAGTATTTTATTTTGTATAAATTGTGTTCTCCTATGAGTAATGCAGACGGGACCGACCTCTTTTGGTATGTGTTGCGTTCTCTTACGAATAGTGTACACATGACCGGTTATTTTTTGTATATTATATTTGTTGACTGTAAACTTGTGAACAATTGAAAATATTACTACCAGTCTGTATACAGAACGTACATTTGTCGCCCTCCATATTTGCCCAAGCAAAACTTGAATGCTTGACTCGAGCTGGCACTTTTATTAGCGAAATATTTTTCGAATGCTATTCGCTAACAAAGTTGTATATCGATGGGGAAAGTGCTAACTTTAAGTCCTGTATTACAATTTCGTTTAAGCAGATACAGAGGATGGCTAGTGTACTTTTAGGCACAGTAGGCTTTAGATTCGCTGTGCATTTTTAAACAGATTAATTTAATTTGGTTTTTAATTTGAAGTTTATAGGCTATATTAAAAAGAAGTTTAAAATAAAAGTACAAAAATTTATCGTAAAAGTAATACTATAGATGATTATTTAAATATGATTTTGAAGGCGATTTGTAAGAGCATTTAAACGACAGTACTTATAGTTCTTTTAGTCTTATAATGGTTATTGAATCAATTTGCGAAAAAAGAGCGATTTCAAAAATAGACTTAAAATATGGAAAATAATCATTGAAATACGTAAGATGTGATAGAAAGGATATGACCAGAGATGATACAGGGACTTCTGAATATAATCCGACGATTAGGGTCATCTATTTTTTGCTTCTGTCAAATCGCAGTGTAGACATGACTGTGTGTTGTGTTCTCCTATGAGTAGTTGAAACGGGACCAAATATAATATGTGTTGCGTTTTCCTATGAATAGTGTAGACGGACCTTAATGTTGTGCGCTCCTACGATCAGTAGCTTTCTATTACTTTCGTCTAGGTTGACTACATCGAATAGTCGACGATTCCCACTCAGTATGTATTTAGTAGCATAGTTTAAAAGATGTTTTTGTTCATTTTCGCTTTGATATTTGTTAGGTTATTTCCGAATGATGAATAGTATAGTTTTGTAAAATTTCACTTTAAGAGAAACTCGAATTATTTTACTGCCGTATAGAGGATATTGTTACTTGTTTCTTAGGGTTTTGACATAATTTCAATGATTACCACCATCATTTTATCGTTATTTTGGAATCGCCACTCATTATTATTATTACTATAATGCATAAATAATAATAGTAGTAAAGTAATACACATTTTTAATTATTATAGCTAAAGCTTTCACTGCCATATTATTAACACTGAAATAGTAGTATGAATATTGAAATAATATTGTGGGTAAAGTAGTGAACAAATTTTATACATTTAAAAAAAGGATTTAATTAATAGTAATTCGATAATAAATATAAATAGTAAACTGCTTTGAAATTTTGTTTTAAAACTGATAAATACATAACATGGAAAAATGTACAAAAAATAATAAACTCTAAATAAATGTTCATTGCAATTTTTCATAACAAAGCTTCTTTTATGAGTAAATAAACTATACTTATTCATTATTACTATTTGCAAAATTACATTAAAATAAAAAGTTATATACAGCCTTGCAGTATTCTGTACGTACAATACTGTAAAATAGAAATAGATCTTATTTTGAAGAAATAAAATAATTTTAATAAAAAAAATAATAAAGAAACAAAATAAATATATAGTTAAACTTATTAATACGAAAATTTTGCATTGTGTATATACTACTTTTTTCTTTAGTATGTTACAGGCTAAATCGAACTGCATGGAATAAGGAGGAATGAGTGCGTGGCTGTGCACCGCTCTATGTCACTGTGTATCACTGTTATACGTCTGTTGTAGCATTGTACAGTTTTTAAACAGATGTAAAATAAATTTTATTGAATCTTATTTATTGTTTAACATTTTATTTATTTAAATGAAATTTCATACCTATGTAATGGTAAACTATATCTAGGTAATATATTGGTTTAAAATAAAATTAATTAATCAATGTGATGAAATAGTAGATAATGTAATTAATTGTATACTTGACGGACAAATCACGTATTTCAAACAATTAGATTTTTTTCAAATACTGTAATTTTATTGGTTAGGATGCACATTGTCACTAATCTCATTGGAGAATTTCGGAAAAATTGAAATTATTCGAATCATATCTTTTATCGGTTGAGAGTATAACTCATTATTCATTATAAATAAAGTAATAATAAAACTAAGACATTTTTGTATTTTTTATTCATTTGTTTATTAAAAATAAATGGGAAACTACTAGAAAATAATTTCTGTATTTCATCTTCATTGTATAAAAATGAAAGATCAGAAATATTAGCTTAAAAAGTAAATAAAAAATTTATATATATATAAGTATTCATAATACATATTGTCAATATGAATATCAGTAAACTATTTTGTAAAAATATTTAGTTCTTTATATTACAATTCTGTGACTTCCCAGCCATAAAGTATAATTTTTGAAAATTTAATTTTGAGCGATTGTGGTACCCTCGCATAACATACTTACATATAAAAATATATATATTAAAGAAGTTTAAAAATAAGTAATCATATATACTATTTAAGATTTTTCTTAACTTTCGTTTAAGTGACAAATAATATCTTTAAGCCGTAATATCTTAAAAGCATAACAAATCATTTATCTAGTTGTGCCATGAAGCCACAGAATTGAACTTAAATAAATCTTTATTTTACACCATTTCATCTGCTTGCTGCTCAATTAAAGTCTAAGAAGAAAATATATGTGAAGTTAAAATTTTTAGTCTAATGTATTTTTATTTAAAAAAATGCATTTCCATGTGAGTATAAACGTCGAGTAATTTATTATAAGATTGAACTTTACGTATACATTAATGTTTGTTTCATACCTTTTAATTTGTCTGCTGTTCAGTTAAAAACTAAAAAGAAAAATATATATGAATCTAAAATTTGTAGTTACATAAATTCTTATTGAAAATATGTATTTTAAGATGAGTTTGTTTTTAATGTAAAAGTTTTATGCCTCTTCATAAATCCTCTGATCAATAAAATATCAACTTCCAAATCATCTTGGATCCCTTGTGAACTAACTGCTGATATCGATATTGATGATGATGATGATTCACTATTTACATATATGCTCAGAAATATAGTTTATTTGATTTATTACTCTACTGAACCATCGTGCTGAATTTATGACTTTTCATAATGTTTACAATTGAAGCAATAACTATTATTTTAAGAGGACACATTTCTATTTCAATAAAAACCTAAGACTCCCATATAAACTCTATCTAATATGTATACTTCTATCAACTGTATGGGCTAGTCGACAGCAGCGCCACTCGTCTGAAGTGGTAGTTTTCTTTACAAATAAGTGAAAAGAAATCACTCTCAACATCGAAACCAAATTGATCGGTGAAAAAAATCTCTTAATAATCGGATAAAATGAGTTTCAAATTTAATTTATTCAGTGACAAAGTAGCATAGGTTGCGTTTAATAAAAATTATTAATGCAATCACTGAATAAATAAAATTTAAAATCCATGCTATCCGATTACTATGCGTTTTTGCACGTTTATTCGAGATATTAACTAAAAAGTCTAGAAGACTACAATTTTTTAACCTATAGTACTTTTTAACCGACTTGCACATCACGTGATTTTCACAATAAATATGGTTTTGACAATGTCTCAGGAGTATATATATATATATATATATATATATATATATATATATATATATATATATACTCCTGAGACATTGTCAAAACCATATTTATTGTGAAAATCACGTGATGTGCAAGTCGGTTAAAAAGTACTATAGGTTAAAAAATTTTAGTCTTCTAGACTTTTTAGTTAATATCTCGAATAAACGTATATATAAAGGATTTCACATAATTCTTACGATCGTACCATTCCGACGTTACTAGCTACCATACCAAAACTTTGACTGTTAAATATATAAATCTAGTATATATTTAGTTATCTAGTTTAAAATTGTATTCCGTTATGATTCGTCATGATGTTAGAAACAAAGACCAATATTATGTATTATATGGAATTGGATTTGGAAAGCACAAACGTGGGAGAATAACCCTGGTCTTCAGAAAAAATTCTCAACTCATAATTAAAATTAAAAATAAACGGCAACGTTTCGTCCCTGGTGGGGACCTCTCCAGGGACGAAACGTTGCCGTTTATTTTTAATTTTAATTATGAGTTGAGAATTTTTTCTGAAGACCAGGGTTATTCTCCCACGTTTGTGCTTTCCAAATCCAATTCCTAAAAATATGGAGAGAAATAATAATACTCTTTATGTATTATATATTTCGTACATAATCCTAAGTCGATTCAATCGCCTTTCGATACTCAGCGTATTGGCTTATGAATATGATATATAAATTATTTTATTAGCAAGGCGTATACAATTAAAAGAAAAATAACCGAATTGAAAAGAAAATTAAACATTGGCACAAATTTACGATTTATATGCAACTGTTTATAATCTTTTTAAGTAAGCTTTCAAACTAATGATCAATTTTGATGTTAAATCGATAGTATTTTCCTTAATTTTCGTTACACAAATCTATCCTGAAAATGTGATTTTATTCTGTTGCGTAGTTTCTGTAGATAACGGAATGTTATACTAAATTATAATTCTATAATGTGTATTATACTTTTAGTAGGTTAAACACGTATAATATAATATTTATACTCCCTATACTCGGGTACTTATCAAATATATTTTCAAATAAACAATTTTACATTTTTCGGTATTTTTGTCCATAGTGTTTTTTATTTTCGGTATTTTTGACCTAATGAATTTTGATTTTCGTTAATTTGACTTTTCGGTATTATTGTTTTTCGTTATTTTTTTATTCGGTATTTTTACCCTTCCTAATTTACGTTTTCCGAATTTTTGTCTATTCTCACTTTTAACCATCCGAATTTTTAACTTTCTGAACATTCGCTATCCGAATTTTTGGCCTTCCGAATTCTTAACTATCCGAAATTTTGGCCTTCCGAATTCTTAACTATCCGAAATTTTGGCCTTCCGAATTTTTGACCATCCGAAATGTTAACTAGCCTCAGAAAGTCAACGTCGGCCGGCACGGTAATTGCACTCCGGATGCTAACGAAATATATATTCCATCGGTGGCGCGGCGTTCGTATCAGAAGCAGTGGCGCGATAATCGACTTAGCCTTTAGGAAGGGCGCGGCCCCGAGCTTTCTGTCCCTCGGGGATAAAGCGAGCGAGCGAGCGAGCAAGAGCGAGTTTCACGCGATTATCGGACTCGTAAATAGGCTGCGACGACGAGAATTTTGCGAAAGCCCGGCTGGGCGCTGCCGCTGCTGCAGGTATATGTACTCCGCGGCGAAGTCTCGGGTGTATTGAGCGCCAGTGCAGCTACGTGATTTTCGCCTAGACTGGATTAAGTGTTGCGCGAGGGTAGGGAGAGGGGATGGGGCTTAGGAGATTGAATTACAGGCTGGATTTTGTCTTAATCTGAGGGGATATTTTTATGGAGGTGTGATTGCGTTTTGCGCGAGGTGCAGCGGTGTGTGGATCATCGCCTTGCAGCATGATTTTCTAGTAGAGTCAAGATTGCTTAGGAATTAGAATATGGTGCAGTTTTGAGGGTGCAGAGATTTGTATTTATCGGTATGCCGTTCTTGACATTAATTCCAATTTAGAACCATTCTTAAACCATTAATTTCCACTGTTAACTTTTATGTACTGTTACGGTACCAATTCCTTATCGGTTAAGGCCAATCTTTTATCACAATTTACTTTTACTAAAACTAATCTTACTAAATACTTTAAAACTTTAAATATACATTTTAATTGGTTTTTGGTTATCTTTTAGTTTTTTAATACAAGTTTTGTAATAATGAATTAATGACAAGTCTATTTTTGAAAAATGGTGTGGAATTGAGTTTTGATCGGAACCCGGTGTCATGAGATTTGCAAAATTATAAATATGTTTTTTACTTTAATAATAATTATTCCCTAAGTATAAGGGTTGTTATTAGGTTATTATTGATGCCAAATAAAAAGAATTAGTAAGGGGATTATTAATTTATATTTATTAATATAAAAATGCAATTCCTTCGAATCGAACTTTTGCCATTTCTAAACCAGAACTGGTTTATTATCGTCTCTGCTTAACTTTCAAAAACCAATAACATTTATCCAAAAGATATAAACAAAATATATTTGATATGAATAAATGTAGAAAAATATTCTTTATTCAATAGTACAAATTATTTTCCGATAAAATCGTCGATATTAAAATATTCCATGTTAAAAGTTAATCAAAAACTACGATAATCCTCTGGTGTAGAAAGGTCATTTCTCCAGTTTTAAATTATTTGTCTTTTTCTGAAAATAAAATATTTTGAATTAATAAATTATTTGATATAAGAGATTAACGCAACAAAATTTTCAGTATAATCTAACTGTAAGAATAACACTGAAAGTCCAAGTATGTCGTCGCCAATTATTCACACTTCTACGTGTTTTTTTTCTTACAATTTTTTCTTATTCTTTTCTTATATGTATCTTTTTCTTATCTACATGTAGATATAGTTTCCCATATAAAAACAACACACATGAAAGTGTGAAATTTTAGGCGACAGGTAGCGATTTTGATGTTACGCAGTTGAGTGTGATAAAATAAACGAACTTGGATTTACAGTGAATGAAACCCTCAGACATTATCATCTGATGGCACTTTCTTTGATAAAAAAGAATTTAAATTTCTTAGTTGTGTTCATTAACTCAATTAATACCCATGTATAAATTCATTCAGATATGTTAAAAATTTAAAATAAAAATAACATTACGTGGTTTATTAGATTTAATAACTTAAAAATAGAAAACATGGTAGTTATGTAACTTTTGCTAATATTATGAAAAATATCCTAATAATGAATATATAAAATTAGGTTTAAGACATTTAAACCCAAGCAATAATTTTAACGCGCAAATACCTAAATCCATTATTTACACTTACTGTTAAACTTTTAGAAAGATTTCAATAAAAATTACTAATTCACAAAACCAACATCGGAACAAATCTGCCGAAAAAACGCCCAAACGACCCTACAACAAAATCCCTCCAAAGACAGACCCTCCACTCAACTATTTACCGAGAATATTCCCTCGCAGCGTGCTCCTACCCACTACCGCTATACCGCTACCGCGGCATGCGTGCGCGCGCGTCGCTTCTTAATTGCGCCCGTACGTTTTATCGACGCGCACCTCTCTCTCTCTCTCTCTCTCTCTTCTCCTATCCTCCAACTTGAGCACCGTAACGCGTACGAAGCCTCGCGCCGGGTGGTTACCTCGACACATAAACCGAGCGCGCGCGCGCGAGCAAGAGAGAAACGGCGTGTGCAGCCGGCGCGGTTAATCGAAGAATAAATAAGGGCGTGCACGCGCGCGTCTACGTACACCTACATACGTACGATGGAAGGACTCCACGCTGGGCTCGCGCGCTCGCACCGCGGGCGAGCTTAACGCGGAAATCGCGTGCGGAACGCGCGAGCGTCATCGCGAGGCGCCGCTTTTATGTATATACCCGCCTATAGGGCAGATCGCTAATTTATCGGTGTGGGGGGGAAGGCGGCTGCTGTTGCGGCTGCTCGTTGGCGTATTTTTCAGAAGGAAGGAGTGTTCGTTTGCGATTTAACGTTTCTTGCTTGGATGGGAGGTGTTGATTTTTTTGGGAGGGGGAGGTTTTGCTTTGTTTGTGGAGATGCGGAGATGGTATCTCTGAGAGAGGTGCGATTGTGTGTGTACAAGGTTGGAGGCGCAGGAATCGTTTAATGGTTATTAATTGAGTTGCGCGCGCTGCGTGGATGCTGGAGAGTGGCTTCATTATGGGCTTCTAATGTGCGGACACCGATCATTCTGACGGGTGGGTGAGAGGTCTTAAGGAAGTGCAGAAAGATATTAAGTGCAATGGAATTAACTCTGCTAGAGCATATTTTCTATTTTAATAATTACTGAGGGTGAATGTCGTTAGTTAAATATACTGGTAACGAAACAGACGATTGTTATTGTAAGAGCACAGGACACATTATTCAAAATTTGTAATTAATTTACAAATTAATTATTATAATATAGCACGCTTTATGCAGAAAAAATATATTATAATAATAAATAGAAACATTACATAAATATTACAAATTTGACGTGGAATTAATCAGTAATAAAACTAGAAAATATAAATGTTGATACAAATAATGAAAATTGTATTCAAGATTTTTGTATTTCAATATAATATACAGCCTATTAAATGATAATTATACATTTATATATAAAACTGTATATTACTGCGGAACTCATTTACGCCTTTAAAATAACAATTGATGCTACACAGGTATACAGAATATCCTCTCATCCTCGGATTCCAAAACAAGCACCCTCATCGCATTCAATATCAACTATAGAACAACAACGAGGCAAATTAACAGCTCGACGACTACGATACGCCACCTGAACACAAAGCTTTAGATGTCGCATCAACCATCTCCTTCTCTCTCTCCCTCCCTGTCTCTAATATACAAGATTAATTCACGAGAGAGCTTTCAGTAGGGCGATGAAGGGTCTCTTGCCATTAAAACCGTACGGAATAGCAACGAGAATGGCAAGGGCACAATTATAATATTTACCTTGAGTAATGCATGAAATTCTATGTTTTAAAAATATTTTGTTTTTTAATAAACCAATAAAATTAGTCTAAATACACAAGCGAATTCGCTCCTTTCTCATTATGTTTTTCAAATTTGAAGCTAAACGTCTACCTATAACAAAATATATCTTCATAAGAGTAAACAAATTTTAAGAATTGATAGATAAAGAAATTCAAGGAAACAGAATGTAAGGGAAAGAAAATTGAGTAACCTAGATGTATGTATTACCATAGTTGTCATGTATCTACTTACATTTATCTAGATCTATTTATAATCATATCCACGTATTTAATTTCGCTAAACTCTATCAATTTTTCAAATTTATTTCTCAGCTGGAATTTCTAAATAGTGGAAAAAGAGGTTCATCATACTTAGTACGCTTAAAAATTAAATAAGTGAATTTGAAATATGTCGAAATGAATATTTTCCAATAGTTAGCAAATCATGCGCTGCACATTAACAATTAAGAAGTACGATCTTGCATACAATAACATACATAATATGGCAATTTTACTGTTAAAAATGTACACTTCACGGTTAAATTATCTCGTTAACCTTAAATGTTACAAGTAGAAAAATTCTTAATTTGCGAATTTTAACCATAAGTAATTCTACTTCTCTGTGTAACTCAAACAATCCCTAATCTAACTTCACTTTTTCTAGCTAGACACAGACATTTTAAAATATTTCATATGCATATCAATCTTATAATAAATAAATTCCCCTCGCAGTATCCTTCTTCTCCCCATAAATTCAAAATTTATCGACACTAAAAAAGCACATTACATTTCCCGCCCATTTTCCCCAGGCGCCAATCTACAATCCTCCTCACTGAAAATTGGCCGCCTCGCACATTATCAAGCACAAGCCAGCACACGCACACACACCGCCGCTAAGGAGGCCGCCGCGCGCCGCGGAGCACCTCTACTCCAAACCCACACCTTACCCCCTGGAGAGCTGATAAGGACGACGCGCTCTCCTGCTCATGCTCGCCCACACACATACACACACGCGTGCGCTTGGAAGACAGAAGCGCATACGTGTATATACATATAGCTATATAGCAGTAGCGTAGCCGGAGGGGCGGTCACGGTACATCTCGTGCTGGCGTATAACATGCACCGTACTGCGGAGCTACTGCTGACGAACGCGCTCCTTTCACTCGGCCTGATAAATTACTCAACCCCCGCTGCTGCTGGGGACGACGACGCGGACGCTGCTGCTGCTGCTGCTGCTACTTTGAGACTATCGGTCGACGAGGTGTACCGATGGTGTGCAGTTGTGGTTGGTTCTTTTTGCGAGGAAAAGGGTAGAGTTGGTTTTGAGTGTTTTTCTTCTTTTTTATTATTACTGCGTTGTGGATGCGCTCGCGCGAATTGCTATGGTTTTGGAATTAAAGGAAGGGACTGTTGAGTAATCGTGTGTATAAGAGAATATTATGGTGTTGTGTATGAGTAACATAATAGAAGTGTTTCGATATTTAGGATCGAGTTA
The DNA here is from genome assembly GCA_949152435.1 of Gastracanthus pulcherrimus. Lineage (NCBI taxonomy): Eukaryota > Metazoa > Arthropoda > Insecta > Hymenoptera > Pteromalidae > Gastracanthus > Gastracanthus pulcherrimus. The sequence goes on along the minus strand of OX424574.1, from coordinate 170,311,665 downwards.
ACAAAACTAAGAAAGCTCTATTAACTCAGATTATTTTTTTGTCTAAATATTATTCTTCCATATACGTATTGGTCTACAATTAAATTTTCTTCTTTATGGCTTTTTTATTTAGACATTGTAGTAACTTTGATAATATATTGTGATTGATTAAGTTCTGTTAACTCATACTCTCTAAATGTGAATTAGTTAAAATTCACTATTCCCTACTGAAAACTGTGTTGTTTCCGTGGCAAGGACTTAGTTTTCATTACGAAATAGTGAAATTTTATTAAAGAATAATTATGTAATATTCTATTCTTATCCGTATTTTTGAAATTAACTATGAGAAAAAATCAATGCATACAAAATAGTGAATTAATATTTTCTTATATTTTTCTATCTCTATATAATTATCTTCAATAGTAAAGGCTTATAGAGAAAGGTATAAAGAAAACTATGAAGACTTCAAATGTCTAGCTTTTCAAGCAAGTGACGACATCTATCGGAATTCTCGGCAACACGGCATTAGTTTAAAGTACATCTAAGTCTATCTGAAGTAACTTTTTTTGCGCTACGAATAGATGAACGACGATAACACTAATTTATACAATTAATTATCTAAAATATTTAATTTTTTAATAACAAAGAGATATAGGTATCGAAAATATTTTATCGTAATTATTTTAAACGATCATTATTTATTTTTAACTTCGTATAAAAGACAATTTATACTCAAGTGCCAATTACTCCGTCTTTAATCCTAAAATACACCCGATAAATCACAATTAATTATAATATACTTAATAATTAATAATAAAATGCTTCTTACACGAGAGGCTCGCGAGCGCAATAAAGCTCCGCATTCCGTACGAGCATCATCCTGCAATTTATAGATTAATAACTCTTACAATTATATTCCATTTAAGCCGTCAATTTCGAGCGCGCGCGAGCACCTGATTAAGAATGACGATCGGCGGCAACTTCGGAACGTTGCGCGCATGAAGCTTATCGCCCAATAAATTCTACTTCTAAGGAATAAAGCTGCTAGTCTACTTCTTCCACCTTCTCGCTCCCCCTTATCACTCGTACTTCTCTCTTTGCTGCTGCTTCTTCTCCTCTGGGCTTCCTCACGCGCTCTCTCTCTCTCTCTTTGCTTCGCGCCTGCTCACCAAGACCTTGGTAATTATTGCCCGACGAGTTTCAACTAAATTTTCCGCTAACTATAATTTACGATCGAATTAACGGATCGCGAAAGTCGAGAGAGTCGCGGGATGGAGAGGGGAATTATCGCGGTGTGGCGCCGGTAAATTTTCGGTCATCTTTTTCGCGTTCAAATTTACCGGAAAATCACTTGCGCGAAGTCGATTAGTTATTCACGAAGTGCACGCGCGGATAATTGAGTTTGTCATTTTGTTTCTGGAATCGCGATCTAAGAAGACGGCTGTTTACTTTTATCTTGTTAGTTTGATTCAAATGGAAATTCAGTGGTCTTAATTTTAGAATGCTTGAGGAAATCGGTGAATATTCTTCTTCATTTTCATTACTTTTGTTCTCATTTTCTTACTTTTACTTTTAATAATAGGAACAATTTGCAGGTGATGTGGCCACCTTAAGGAACTTTCGATTCCCAGTAGATATATATCGGGTTTTGGGGCTTCGGAAACTATTGAGACATGTTATTTGAACCTTTAACTCTAATACCTCATGAGTTTTTTTTGCAAAACAATGTACTCTCTGAATTTTAATTAAAGAAGTTCTAAGTAGTTAAAAATTGGCCACTTTATCAACAGTGTTGGTAAAGTGGACACCTATCAGTTCTTATAGTAAGTACTTCAGAAAGTCAAGATAGCCTAGCAGAGATTTCCTTTATGTGTTATTTAACTACATCGTGCCGTAGCGAATGCCTTGGTGGCGATATTTTGGCATTAGTAGACCTAGGAATTTTGAAGAAGCAACCGACGTTTCTATTGCCGCCGATTACCCTTTGCCTTGCAATAATGCAGGACTTACGGTGTCCCAGAATAACGCGTACAGCGAGATCTCGTGTAGGTGACCACATTACCTACATGGTCACATTATCTGCACTAACATTTTTATATTGTTTATTGAGAAAAGAATATTATGGATAAACACATGTATATTAATAGTTAAGTTTTATGCGCTCATGCGCAGTTAACCATACGTTAGTATGAATAATATCCTTTTCTTTATATATGTAGTAATTACTCAATAAGTATAGAAATACGAAAATTCAAAAAATGATAGTGTTGAAAATAAAACAAAATTAAATTTTTCTCATATATCTGTTACTTAACGCTTCAATGTCTCAATTTTTCATTTATCGTATAATGGTTATTCGCCACTTCGTTAAACAATTGCTAGAGCGAAAAATCTCTTGTGTAACGTACCATGCAAATTCCTCAAGAATCTCTTTAACTCACACTTGAAATACGTCCGTAACATGTACCTCTTGTACCGCACTCTCGTCCTCTATGTAATTGAGATTAGTTAGCGACAACCTCGTCCTTCGGACTCTTGGGATAGTTTGTTCATTAGATTGTCGTCTTTTAGCTCAGTAGTTGGGGCGGAAAGAACCGCAGAAAGTAGCCGCGTGTATTTTTCTTCATAAGTTTACCGCGGTGGAAAATGAGACTGTCGATAACGGCGGAGTACTTTAACGAATGTGGCTAACTTTGTCTTGTTATCGCTGTGAAGATTCTTCAAGGAGTCGAATACAGCTGATTTGCTAAGAAACGAATGATGTGAATGAATCGTAGAAGCAGGTGAATGAGTTCCTACTTGAGATTAATGTTCAGTTTTTGTACGTATTTTAAATATTCTACTTAAATCCTACTTTTGATCAAAGTTAGTAATCAACAAATTAACTTAAACGTAAATGGGTGATAAAGTGGCTAAAAAGTTTTTGAGACTAGATAATTTATTAATTAGAAGATATTCTGAGTTATTATGAGTTTGAATATTTCGTTAATATCGAATACATTACATTCAACCCGTCATTTTTGTGACATAACTATTCCCAAAGTATTATATAGTAGATGTTTATTTATATTGCATAATGTCTTAGTAATAAATATGCTACGAATGTGTCAATTTTTACATTTTGATAATAATAGTACGGTCACGACAATTTTGATGTTTAAACGTAATTTATCCGGTATTAATGGACTAGACTTCTGATAACTCAGAATATTATTTAATTAACCCATTACTTTCGAAATGACCATATTGATGTCGATTTGATTTTCGCCTAGAGAATGTTAATTGGTTTCATGCCTAGAAAATGTGTAAAATTGACTTAACTTGAGGTGAGAAATATGATTTATGTAAAACAAATACTCGCTTTTTCCGATACGCCCGAATTAGACTAAATTTACTTTTTTAAACTCTATTTACCTGTTTTGGGTTGTCATATTTAATTGAAGTCGAAAAATAAAAAAAAACTTACCTTAATAGAATCAAATACACCAAATTATTTTCTTTCTAAAACCATATTTCTCATGGATAATTTAATCCGTTTTGCATGATTCCGAGACGAATTGTACTTCAGAAGTAATTAATTAATTAATCATTATATTTTAAAAACTTATTCACCATGGTAAGATAATCGAAACTTACAAGACCCAGAATGTCTCTGTCCAAATATAAACATGTTGATCGTCAGTCAGTATAAACATTTGAAAATATCAATCTCTACTCCCCGACAAATAATACTCAAAATACGTTACACCCCTTCAATTTCGAGTAAATATCCCGCTCCGCTTCTTATCGAACCCTTCCGGATCTCCATCGAAATTCATAAACTCCGCCCTCCATCAAGTCCCGAAATAAAAATTCAATCCCATCCCAGGAAAGTTATAAATCCCTCCCTCCCCACCCCAGCAAAAAAAACAATATCCCATCAAACCCGTTGAAACGAAATCTCTCAGCGAGCACTGCTCCGGCTCCTCTCCCGACCACATCGATCTTATCTCTCCCTCCGCACTGCAGCAGCAGCAGCAGCAGTTTTGCTCGCATCGCTATCCCTATCTCTCTCTCACTCTCTCTGGCCCCGTATCATCCGCCAAGATCCCATTCGAGCGTCGCGCATGCAGCGCCCACGCACGCACACACGCGCGCTGCCCATAGATCACAAGCGAGCGAGCGACCCTTAGACGCGACGCGACCCCCATGCCACACACGGGCTAACCATTAATTTACAACCCGCAGAGTCACCGCGCCGCCCTCTCCGCCTCACCCCTTTGCCATCCTCTCGCTAGGATTCTCGGCGCGTAGTCCCTTTGCGCTCCGTGGATATGAGCTACGAGGAGGAGCCACGGCCATAGCGTTAGGGTACATTCATAGTGCTGAAGTGCGAGGGACGAGTCCGGTCCGAGACCTTACTCGACAGTATATGTTTTCTTGGCATCGTAACCTTTCATATGTATGTTCCTCCAAAACATACTCATAATTAAATTTTACATTATTATTGAAAAATTAATTCAAAAATTAACTATTTATTTGTTCTAGAAACTTCGTCGTTATAAAACTTGGTTTTGTGTTAGACATTATTGGATTATAGGTTCAGGAAATATAATTTTGTAAGTACACGTGAATGAATGGAGAGACATTCAATTAGATTTCACAAGAAATTTAACCTCTGTGCACTCATAATTGGTGTAATTTATACATTCATTCAATATTAGCGGAACAAAGACTTACTTTGTTACGCTAATGCCATTTCTACACACAGACTTTAATAATGTCTTGCTTTAACTTTTAAAGTGAAATGAGATTAATACAATTACAGCCAGATGAATTTTTAAAAGTCAGAATATTTTTCTTTATTTTTACATAAAAAGAACAATATTGTTTAATAACAGTTAAGGCGATACTTTATTATAGTCTAGGAATGATACTAAATTAAAAAAGACTACATTATAATTGACTATAACAATATTTATAGAAGTATCGATAATGAAGAAAATGAGAAAATTTAGAATTATTGTAAAAATATTGCTTCTTATAAATATTTAACATAATATATACAAACTAGTTAAGTATGTAGGTCTGGTTGGGTCTAGTAGGGTCTACTTATGTTAGGTGAGATGTAGGGCAAACCAGTCCCATCCCTGATACCTCACTATGAATAGACCCTTACAGCGAATCCATATCCATCTCTATCTCTCTCTCTCTTTCTCGTGCTTTCTGCTTGCATAGGATGGACTGTCCTCGCACCGCGTTTTCACGATTCATCTATTGCCTTGACCCTTTCGCAGGGCGCCTCTATCTCTCCTCTCGCGTCTTATGTATCTTCGGTCCGGAGACCCTTTCACGAGCGAGGACCCGACCCAAGGCGTTGCCTTCGTCCTTTCAGCGGCGAGGCGGCGTTTGTTTGCGTTAGGGGTGAGAAGAAAGAAGGATGCAGTGGATGAGAGAGAGAGAGAGAGAGAGAGAGGTAGAGAGAGAGAGAGAAAGAGAGAGAGGAAGAGCGGAAGAAGGGTTGCCGACAGCGGGAAATGGCTTTGAACGATGGATAGTTTTGTTTCGTGTAGTTTTGCGCGAGACGGTAATTGAGTGAAAGAAATGGGGTATTCTACAGAAGGAAAGAGTTGTATGCAGTAGAAATGTCAGTGGCTTTGATGCAGGATTTAAGTATGACAGCTGTGATTTAGTGTGGTAATATGAAATAATAATTTAGGAAAATGTTTTTTGAATGGATAAGAGAATCACGTAAAATTATGATATATTGTTATATTGTTAATAATAGTAAAATTTAATTTTTGGTCATCCACCAAATATGAATAACAAATAACTTCGAAAAGTGTAGTTTCAGTAATTTTATAGAAAATTTCTATTTCACTTTCTTAATTTGAATAATAAAACCGCTGCTAATTGCTAAAATTAGTTCATGACTGATATGCGTATTTTGTGAATATTTACATTGTATATATTTTAGTATAAATGGATACCTTCTTCATATTTGAGAGTTTCCTCAAGAAAAGCTTAAGAATATTTTTGGAAGACGTAAATCGAAAGAAAATCATGCGCATTTTATAAATATATGTCTATGTTTGATTTATCTTCAAGACAAACTGCTGAAAAAAATTATTTCTAATTTGGAAAAATATCTACTTTTTGAAAATTCTTCAAATATACGTTCTATTGTTAAAAATAGCTAAGGAATAGTTTAAAATTATATAAATCGAAAGGAAGTCATACATACTTTAAGAATTTATGTCTATCTTTTATATATATTCAATACAAACTGCCAAACAATTTTTTTTTATTTTAACGTTTTTTTCTAAAGTGATTATTTTATCAAAATGTCCTAAATATTATCTTCGTAATATGCTTCTTTGCAAGAGTTATAGTGGACACATATTTTGATTTCATACATACATACACACACGAACGCGCGCTCACTCGCACACGCTCACGCACATACATATAAACCTTTTTTAAAAACATATTTTTTTTTACTCAGGAATCTCAACAACATCCACATTTATCAAAATAAAAATAGAATTTTCATCGTTACAAAGCTTTCTCTTTGAGAAATCAAAAAATTACCCTCGTTTGATATAAAAACAACTTAAGTGTTCTCGACATACAAGCAATCAAAAAATATTTTTTTAAATATAGGTATAACCTAGAATATGTTGGAATATAAAAGTTGTTACAATCTGAGTAAATAAATCACAAGGGAAGTACACAAAGTGCGGGTCACGAATTTTGATGAAACTCTGTGGATCGTTTTCTGGTACATAAAAATAAAGCTCAATACCCGTAGTTTTGTACAATGGGTCCTAAACACCAAAGACGGAGGTAAAACCATTAGTATTGCCCATATATAGAATACTAAAAATAAGATATAAATATAAATACTATAAATGTTAATGAAACAGCTAGGCTGTATCTACTGTACAAAGATTTATTTGATAAAAGTACGGACATTGGGCTTCGTTTTTAATCGACTTCTTAGTATCAAAAAATGATCTCCGATGTTTTATCAAAATCCGTGATCCGGGCTCTGTGCACTTCCCTTGTCAGCCAATATATAGTGAAAAGCTATTTCTTTAAATTTTCAAATAAAAGCTAAAGACTTGAAAAATTTACTGAGTATTCTACCCTGTGTTCCTAATCACCTCAAATCATATTAAAGGTTTTTGCATCGTATTTATAGGATGTTTCATCATATGTTTTCGAGATATAATAGTATAATTTAATCTCCTGGAATGAAACTCATTCTACCGGCTTAACGTATATAGTTCTACCAAATTTAAGAAATTTATTTCTACCAAATTTAGAAATTTTAATTCAGCAAGAAATTTAAGAAAATTTAATTCAGCAAGAAATGTAAGAAAATTTAGTTCTGCAAGATTATTTGATGTTAAAGCCGAAAATGGTTGTAAATACGTAATCTAAATATTTTCAACGGTCTTAAAACTTCATAAATTAAGTTATCATTAATTTTTGTACACACTTCAGGATCTGAAAATAATTAAAAAATTATTATGGTACCTACTAAAGCACCCGCACAAAATGTACAGCTAAACTACCTTAACATTGTTCAATTCGATAATACGTCATTGATCGATGCTAGATAAAATACACAAACAGGCGAAAGTAGTACAATCTAAAAATTCTCGAAGAATTTTCCGCATTGAGTTTCCGCATTGACAACAAAGCGGCATGCACGATCATAATGCAGCAAGCGCGCGCGCGCGTATGTGGAGACTCTGCCAAGCGATTTGCCGCAACGAGGGCAGTCCTGCAAACCAAAGCAAATAGAGAGCGAGAGAGAGAGATAGAGTAGGCGTACCGAATAAAACAAAAATAAAAGGAGAACGAGGCACACAAGTAACCCCGCGTCTCGAAGAGCTTACGCCTACTCATGTGCGCAGCGCTCCTCACCCTGTACATCAGTAGCGCACACATTCACGCACACGAGACCAGGGTAATTACGGTAATAAAATAATGACGGGTTGCCGCAGCGGCGTTACTGCTCGAGGAGTCTAAGTACCTCCGTCGCTTACTCCCCCTCTCCTTTCGTTTTCTCGTCGCGAGCGGTGCACCCCCGAGGACGGAGGGGGGGAGTTTGGGCAGTGCCCGCCCCACCCGGTCCTCGGAGGTATTTTCACCGAGAGCGCAAGCGCAATCGTGATTAATGTTGCACGCGCGCGAGGACGTGCCCTGTAGTACAAGGACGCATGTATAAGCGCTGGGTCGAGGTATGCTGCACTTGTGTGCGGCTGTGGGATAGAAAAAAATGGGGTGGAGAAGAAAGGGACGCGGGTGAGGAGAATTCGAAGGGGTTGACGGTGATTACGGGCGCGCGAGGTAGGTTAATTTATGCGGCGTGAGTCGCGGATTGTGAGGGAAGGTTCACGGGGAGAGGGTTGTATGTAGGTGAATTGAGATTGCGTAAGGATTTGCGCATTTTTTGTGCGCAGTCGAGGTAGCCAGTCTGGGCTAAATCTTGAAAATGAATAATAATGTTTATGATTTCTGTAGAATTTTTCCCTTTATTAAATCTGATGATTCTATATCAAAGATTTAACGGACAAATTTACTAAACACGCACTAGCGGAGCAAATTTTTAATTAACTAATCTCAAACTGTTGGAGAAACATTATGATGTACAACCTTGAATTGTTCGAGAATAGTTTCAAAATATTAGCTTTGAGTTAGTCGATACATATCAATTTTATGCGTAAAATATAATGTTCTTGTATTTTTACGGCTATTATTTGGTCTTATATGCAATACTTAAAAATTGTTATCGTTAACCTAAGCTAGAAATTAAATTCGCAAACATGTGCTCTTTGAACACAAGTTAAATTATTTAGTTAAGTAATTTGGAAGATTTTTAGCTACCTGACTAAATAAGACGATTGATCTTATTTAATTTTGATGTACCTACTTATCAGATATTCTATTTCGCCTTAAGAAATAGCTGGATGTTTTCTAAAGGAAAATTCTAATGAGGCCTAGAATATGTATCGACGGTCCCGAAGGGCTCATTCTCAGTAGCGCGTACCGCACGGGTACTCGTGCATAAGCATCACGAAAATGGCCTAATAAGAGGTGATTTACATTCCATGAGACTTTAATTGTTTAACATTTAACAAAACATTGTTTCAGACAAAGCTTAATGTTACTTAAACTATTTTTTTAACAATAATTATATAGGCTTGCACATGGGTACCCCGTGCAGTGCGCGCTACTGAGAATGCACGCTAAGAAGAAAGACACATCTCGGCATTACATTTAAAAAGAAGCCAGAGACGAAAAGTTTTAAGGGATTCACAGAATGGCAAACAAGTTAACCTTTGGTTTCTTTTAAGGTTTTAAGATGTCTTTTTTATCATTTTATTATTATTTAAATTAACATTTTTATATACTCTTGTGCAAAAACTAATAAAATATCTACAAAATATTTTACTTTATCTTCTACTTACTTCAATCCGTATTGAATGACCCGGAAAAAAGTGAACCGGTATTTTTCAAAAATAGTCAAATAATAATATTAAGTAAAACCGAAGACATAATATATGTAAAGAGTCGAAACCTTTGCATCAAACCCTTTGTTATTCCTAGAATGTATAACATAATGGTAATGTGTATATACTGACGTAAAGAAACTATTTATCGTATTAAATATAAAAACAAATTGAAATAATATATATAAAGAAAACAATATGGTCTTGTAAGATCTTGATCATAAACTCTTGTTAAAATCTTGACTGGCACTATAAAAAGTCTTATTCTTGTCTCGAAAATTTGATGTTTATCTTACCTTGATGTTTTCTTTATTTTCATGACTTTTATTTTGAGACACGAAATGATTTTGATTAACCATGATTAATGCAAAAATAATAGTATTCTATTACTTGGTTAAGTTTTGTAGTATAATAATGAAATCATTTGTTTAATAAACAATTTAGATATCGTAATAAGCACAGATTATTAAGTAGATATATAAAATAATATAACTTATTATTCATAAAATTATCGAGAAACCGTTATACCACAATACAATCGACCAAAATACATCCGCCGCCTGCAAACACCCGAAATCCAACATCCATAAATCACGAAAGACATTCCCCAAGCCGCCTCTCGACAACGGCGTCGGCGTCGGCGGCGCGAACGATTTCGCGCCGATTCGCCGCCTACTGCTGCAACTACCAGTCCGGCCGTGGCGCCGCCGCGTGTCGAAGTATTCTAAGCATCCGGGGGAGGGGGAGGAGGGGGGAAGGCCGAGAGCGCGCGAATCGCAAGTTTCGAATTTCAATTAGCGTCGGAAACCTGAATAATGTTCGAGGGATATAACGCGCTGCGAGCTCGCACCTATATACGAAAGGAAAGCAGATATACGGAGAGGGAGGGGGGGGAGCGAGTGAAACTCCTAATTGTTGGAGAGTACATACTCCGAAGAGAAAGAGAAAGAGAGAGAGAGAGACAATAGAGGAGGCGCACAGGACTTTGATTCCTCGGGCTTTATTTCCGCTTAATAAGCGGGTGTGAATGGGCGCGGCGGTGGCTGTTGCTGCTGCGCTATATACTCTGCTTTATAACTCGACAGACAGAAGTAAGTTGTCTTGCGTTTCGCCTTTATACTTGTCCGGCAACTTTCGACGGGCCCCCTCTGCACAGGAGCCGGGGATGAAGTTAAGACAGCGGCTCGCGTTCACGCCGTGGATTATAAAGATGGAGGAGAAATTCGAGGAGAACTTGCAACGCCGATTATTGTTTCTCTCTCTCTTTCTCTCTCTCTTGCTCTCTTTTTTCGCTGCTGCTGCTGCTGGTGCCGTTCGTGTTACTCGCGAAAAAGTTTTAAACGCCGATTATGAGGAAGGCTGTGCGGAGTCTGACGCAACTTTGAGAACTGAAGTTTTTGGATTCTACGAGAGGGCTTAAGCGCAGATTCGAGTTGAATAATAGAATTTTATTGGCCGACCGCTGTTGTAATCATGGTTTTTTGAATAAGCGTAATTATGAGGAGAAAATTAATGATTTGAACTTTTTTTTTCATTTTATGTTGAATTTAAAAGCGAAATCGTACTCATTTTTTAGGGAAGAGAGAATGAGCAACAAATAGTTTCTATCGTGTTTTTAAATTCGATGAGCATTTTTACTAAATGTTCGGAGCTTAATGTTGTTGTTTTTGGGTATCATACTGTTTCATTTACAAACAGATTGAATGCTAAATGTTGAGCAAGTAATTTTATGTAAAATAATGTCTTTTTTCGCAAACACCCTTGTATCTCAATTAATTATGAACCGAAGTTACCAACCGAGTCGAATTCTACAACAAAATTCCATTTAAATTAAACGAAAATTACAAATCAAAATTCCTGCTATTACATAAAGAAAACATTTTTGAATTTCGATGTACTCTGCTCATAAAAATTCAAACTATATTATATTTATTTGTTTAATACTATTTAAAGCTAAAATTGCAAAGTTATTTTTAATTGCCCAAGTAAAATTTAAATTTTAAATTCAAATTTAATGAACTATTAAATTAAATATTTAATGATTCCCTATAATTTTAACTTTAAAAACAAAAACAATGAAATTACATATCTGCCATTCTACTCTCCAAAAGAATCTCATTAGTATAATGCAAATGTTTCGTCGACACTTTTGACAAAGGCATTTTGACAGACAATCTATTAACGCCTATATTACGCAAAGACAAACTAAGAAAACAGGACGCAAATGAAAAGAGGCCATACACCCGGCAAAAGAATTTCGACATCGTGAAACACTCCGCGAGCGCGCCTGAAAGGAAAACGATGCGTTAGTTACGCGAGTGACTCAACGCTAATATTTTTAGAGACGCGGAAGCCTTCACACGTCAATCATCTCTCGACGCTTTTCCGGATCGAACGCATCATCATCTACGGTGTCCACATACGAGTGTGTGGCACAAAAACGAAGGGGGCAAAAAGGATGGCTCGAGTTCCCGGAGTTACACGCAGCGCGTGGCGTAAACGTTGCCAATACTCGTGCGCCGCTGCTGGATGATACTTTGTCTCGAAAATAGCATTTTTTTCACAATATTTTTGACGTACACCGCGACGTAAAAAATGAACGTGCAACCGATTGCTTCTCGCGCGGGGAGAGACTGTCACTCGAAAAACGCTTTTTCTTTGGGGAATGATGCCAAAACGGAGAGTGGGGGAGTGAGATTAATGATGGAAAGGAGGGGGTTGGGGAGTGCGTAATGATGCGCTATTTCAATCAATTAGATTTATAAGCTGTGTCGATTACTTCACTAATAAGTATGTATGCAGTTATAAATAAATATTTATAAAATTATTTTACTTGTAAATTTTGTTAATTATAGATTAGAATCAAGATATTTCTATAAAAAGCAATAACTAGTAACTCTAGTTACTACTCTAAAAATTGCATCAGCTAACCTTAAAACCGTTAATTTCATGCCTGGAATAATTATTCAATATTTTATTTTCGTATTTATACAAGTATCATAATAACATCAGCTAGTTATTCATCATAAAAAATCAACTTGAAAGGCTGTATTTTAACGATAAACCGAATATATCAATTATAATTCAATGCAGGTCTAAAAGTCGGGCAAGTTCCACCAAAAGTATGTTACGATGTGAGTCGCGATCGAACGTTGGCAAATTACATGCATCACGCGGCAGTGTAATTTGAGTCAAGTGACTTGATCGTATACTTTATTAACGATTACCGCTACCAACGTACATATTATACATCGTGCACAACGATATTACAATATTACACTGTGATTCGGGAAAATTAAGACCCATCATGATAATAATGATCATCGTTATTCCCCTTCATAGGCGCTTGTTTAATATTAATGGATCAATGACGAAAAGCGACTCTTGCACTCCCAAAAGTGGCACCAAAATTTGAAATCCCGCACATATACGCTGCGGCGCAACTGCGGCAATACGCGTGATATTAACTATCAGTTAATTTAGCCGCAGGATTATTATAATGCAGATGCATGAAATGCGCGTAGTGCACAGCTCGGAAATGGATCTGCATAAAGTGGCCTCCTCTGTGTAAATTCACGATATTCGCGTGGATGTTTCTTTTATTCAATCGTGAATTAAGGAAAATTTAATGCCATATTTAGTTTGAAACCTTCTTTATCAAATTAGAGAGAGCAGTTGTACATTTGAAGTCTATTTATTTTTAAAATGCCTGAAAAGTTAAGTTTACATTTACCTTATGCTATATTTAATTCAAATAAAAAAGAATAGGTAATCTGTTAATTTTAAAAATGAAAAATAATGACAAGATCATCGATTATTCGTTACTTTAATTATTGTACACTATTATATAAAATTTCTTTCTATAATTCATTCTTTCCTATAAGTTAATAAAAAGTACAAAAAATTCTTGCTCTTATTACTTTAGTGATAATAGTGCGTCAATTTGATGGAGCACTTTACTTGCATACAACGCTGTAACCTTCATTAAGAAAAGCGAACTGTCAATATCGCAGAGCCGCATCGTTTTTCAAGTCAAGATACGTAACTCTAATCCGCTTTCCTCCTAATTACAATCATTAAACATGCTAAGGACTCACCTTGATCGTCGCGTAGTTGGATCTTTCATGACCATGACCTCTGTGATGTCGCCGTACTTGGTGAAGTATTCCCTCAAGCTCTCTGTAACAAAAGACAATTTAAGTATTATTAACTATTTAGTAAAGCATTATGTATCATTATTATATATAACTCGGCATAAATTTTGAAATTATTATTCTTTAAGGATTGTAGCTAAATTAAAATTCTATTCCATTCCGAGCAGGACGAAAATTGGAAATGAAATTATAAATTTTTTTCTTCACAACTTAACTACAATAGCCACTTCATTGACCTGAAAATCGGGACAAAAGTAGCTTTCTATTCCCCCTTATACATTATTCCTGCAAATTTTCTTTACTCCCGCATTTGCGGAAATAACATCCATTACTCTTGCAGTTGCGAGAATAAAATCCATTACTCCCGCATTTGAGGGAATAAAATCCATTTTAACACACCCCGCCATAATGTGCGTACTTTTTCCCCGCCAAGCCGGGAAAAAAGTGCTACATTAATTCCCTACCCCCCACTCTAGTCCCCGCCGCTACGCACAAACAGTAAAGTAAGCCATACTCAAACATTTACTGGCTCACTTTATTCCGTATAGATGCATAATATAATATATTAATACAATTCATTATTTAGGCTTATCAGTTTTTCTAGCTTATCGTTTTACATTTAATTCTTACATTAATATAATCATATTCTGCTCTTTTTAAATAAAAAAATAAACTACACAACTTACTAATTTATGCAAAAAGAACTTTTATTGATTTGATGTATTTGACATTTTATACATAATATTTAATTTTTATATAAAATTTATTTCATATTGACAGTGGGTGAGTGGGTCCCACTTTTCCAGTCAAAAAAGTGGCTACAGTTAAGTCATGAATAAAGTTCTATATGCAACACGAGAGTAAAGTCGATTAATCCCTCGGGTGATTACTGCGCTCGCTTCGCTCGGACAGTAAACCCACCCGCGAGGATAATCTGCGACTTTGCTCCCTTGTTGCATAATGTACTATTGATTCAATTTCAATCCAGTGAGGATTCAAATATAATAAAACTTATCAGAAGTTTATTTCGATTCTATTTTATTCTAAACACAATGGAAATTAAATGAATGTGATATTATTTATACATTTAAATATTTTTGTTAACTAAATATTGTTGAGTTTGGATAGATCGGTTTATGGCTTATAATAGTAATATTTAAAAATTTACCGTCATAAGTAAATAATTGCTTCCTAGGGCAGTTATATTTAAGGTTTTTGACATTATTATATAAATATTCTATCTAAATTATAAATTGCTGCCAAGGTGAAGGTGTATTAAAATTTTATGATCTATGATTCTATTATTTAAATATTTATTCTTAATTTAAAATAACTGCCACTAAAGTAATAAATAAACAATTATTTTTATTAGAAAATTGATCTTTCTAGAAAGATTGTCGAAATATTTTAATCCATTTCATTGCATTCTGTTCTTACAGATGGAAATTCAGAAATTTCAGAATTCGAATAGAATAAAATTGTTATTCAATCCCATTCCATTCTCATCCGAATAACTGTTATTTTTGTTCCTTGTACCTCCACGTCTTTACAAAATTCATTGTTCAAAAAACGCAAGCTACAGTACAGAAAATACATTTCAACGAATAAAGTACGCAGCCATCCATACATTCAACATTCACAAAACAAAAACATACATCACGAGGCTCTATAAACTTTTCGCGAATTTCTTTTTATTAGCGCAAACTTTCAAGGATCCCACCAGTACTCGCTTACAGCACCCAACGAGAAATCAAGGCATCATGCTATCCCAACTCCACCGGTAGCTTTAGCGCTGTGTGCTCTAGTGCTCGCGAAGATTTACTTTTATCGCTTGCGACATCTTGCAAAATGAAAAATCGCAATATTAAGGGGGTATGGGGAAAAACAAACGGAGCACAGCGCGCACAGAGAGCTTCGCAAGTTCTCGTTCTCTCTCTCTCTCTCTATCTCTCTCTCTGCGAGTCAGTCGTCGTAACTCACGAGAATTGACCGTAAAAGTGCGGAACGGGGGGCCAGAGACCCGCGAATTTATGGACGAATCAAATTCCCAGAGTCGTTAGCGTGCTGGTCTATTAATTGTTTCAGTTTCTCTCTCTTTCTCTCTCTCCCTCTCGGTCCCTCCTCCCTCTCATTCTATGTTTCGTTCTCTCTCTTTCTCTTTAGCTTATACCGACGACTGCACGACTAGATGGTGTCGACGTTTTAAGTGTGCGCTGTAAACTCCACAGCGTGATCCATGGCGATCGCGAAAACTTTTATCCTCGTGTATATATAGTTCTACCTGACGCGGCGCGGGGCGCTCGAGTGCTTCGCCGTTCTTTGCTCGTTCTTTTTCTTTCTTTCGGTCGTCGTCTCTCTTTTATTTCTTTTTTTTTTCATTCACGAGTTAGTCGCTCGCTCTCGTTCTCGCAGGCTGTTTGTTATTGGCACACTAACGACGAATGAACTTTTATGGATCCTCTCTGGTGCGCCCTTTCCGAGTTTCGAGAGGGGCGGGTTACAATTCAAAAAGTTGCATTAAGTGGTCTATTTAGAAGATAGCGGCGTACAGTGCTACTCGAGAGACGTCCATAAATTTGCGGTTCGCTTTTAGTTGGTTGAAAGAGTAGAGTTGTATGAGATTAGTGGAAAAGAAGTCAATTAATAGAATATTCGGATAAATAATGTCCAATTTAAACAACATTTATTGGGTTTATTATAACCCATTTATTTAATTTATTTAATGTCTACCATATAAATTTAAAAATAGTTATAGTTAAAATAGCGTATACAGAAATGAAGTGTTTGGGTCTTTTTGAATGCAACAGTATTCGACATATAATACGCAGTTCCAACAATACACGCTTCAATTCGAAGCTGAGTGATTTTCTTCAAAACAGCAGTCCGCGAAGTGTATTCTCCCTCAAACTTTTTCATTAGACTTTGAGGTACGAAAGTAATTTCGAATCTCCCTTTCGCCAACTGCGAATCCCAAAAATCGTAAACCCACAAAAAGAAACTTCAATCCGTCCCACCTATTTCCCCAGCTCCAACCTAAATACACGAAGTCCAACGCGATAAATTTTTTAATCCCCGCGAAGCTATCCGTACGCCTCTAACAGACGAATTTAATTTTCCAGATATCAAACTCAAATTGCGTTTATACTCCGCGAAGCCCTGCTCTCATTTTCTTTCTCCCGGTGCTCGCGCAACTCTCCCCCCGCGCCTACACACCGGTCTATACATATTCGCCTCTTCCAATTACCAAAACTTTCGTAATTGCAGCGAGCCCGGCCGCGCGCGCGAGTCTGAGCTCTGTTTAAGACTGAATTAAAACTTTGATTTTTCGCCAGCAGTGCGCGGGCCTGGAGATAATTGGACTCATCTGTATCACGCCGTAAGAGAGCGAGCGAGCGAGACCTCGCACGCGATAACAAACTGTAAAAGTCTTTATTGAAAATTTTTTGAAAATTCGTTTAAGGGAACGGAAGTGTGGTTTGGGGGGAGAAGGTCTTTTATTTCGCTGTTCCCGGCTCGTGTTATCGTGTCTTTTATAACTTTATCGATTTGGTGATAACTGAAAATGTCAATCAGCATTCGCATATTAAAAATAATATACATTTCAAAGTTAAATTAAAAAGATATATTAATTAATTATTTTATTTTAATGTTGACCTAATATTTATAAATGTCCTAGATTGTTGTAAAAATATTTAATTAACTCAGTACAAATTATTTCATAAACTGCAATTAAACTATTTTAACCAGTCAATTCTAATCCTATCATTATATTTACATTTATAAAGGCATAATTATGCTCTTGCGAATACAATAAAAACCTTTTAAATTCCCTTCTCATTTACAGCTTAAATCAAACTATATTGAATATTACGATATTTCCAATATATTCGTTAAACACCGACAAAAGCATATAACTTATAAATAATTAGCAAAATCAACAAATTATAACAAATCGCATTAATTGTACCACTCAAAGTATTATTTAAAGTAAATACCATTTCATATTTGAAATATGACTGAAATTTGACTTACGTTACAAAATGTAGCCCGTTTCATTCGTCAATAAATAAAATTTGCCGCACATATGAAAACTTATAAAGGAAAATAAATGAAAATTTTTATAAATAATGTAAATTAACGAAATGTACCCCGGTAGAAACGTTGACCAGCTATTCGACATATACTGCTTAATCTTATGGCAAATGGCTAATTTATAGCCCATATTGTGGTCAAAAAGCCCGCTTATGGCAGACGCTGTATGGTCAGAATCTGGTTAAAAGGCATTTTCTGGTCAGAATTTGGTTAACATTATACTTAATTATTACAATTCATTAATAATGAAATTTAAATAATTAACACAATTTAATATTCATTTATTAAGTCAAGACTTGAGTAGATAATAAGTAACAAGTATTTTAGGTAAAGTCAGGTAAAATTATAATACAAAATAATAATTTTGTACGATGAATTTGAAGTTAGGTTAGCGTTCTTTACAGTGTTTTAAAGTGAAAGTATTATATGTTTACGAATGTGCTAGAGATGTATGACTGTCACAAAATTTGCAATAACTTTTATAAATACATAGATTGAAATATATTATGCATGGTAAAGGTTCATTAATTAAAATATACACCTTTTAATACTATTACATTAATTATTTATTGCCATAGTAATTACAACTTAAATATTAATTAATGTGTAATAAAAAATAATAGTAATAATAGTACATCAAGCACTTTGAACATCAGTACATTATTTGGATAGTTTAATGATTCAATTATTCAAAACTTTGTTGAATCACTTTGATAATTTACTTCGAAACCGAACAGCTGAGACACTAGAAAACAGGTATGCCTGAGGAGTATGCGCGCGCATGTATACACATCAGCTGGACATGTACTATACATATAGAGCTCAAATATGAGCGTAATCTTATACGACTCAAAATTATACTTCATTACATAGAGAGATTATAATCTGTATTAATTTATATACATAAATCATGATCAAATAATTTCTATATATAAGCATATTATTTTATGACCATATTTCGGTCAACGTATAGGTAACTGCTGGCTAAAAATTGACGAACGAATCTGACGAGAAGATCGTCAATCGTGAACAGACTACAATCGTGAAGAGATGATCGATTTTCTACCAAGGTATACATGAATTTAATACATTCCCGTAATATTTGTACTTTCGATCTTAATAATCTTCTAATAAACGAAAGCCAAAGTTCTGATTTTTAGTATAAATATTTAACACATTATTACTTCTTACAATACACGTCGAAATATTAACGAATTCCTATCCAAAAATCCGTTCCTTTTCTACATATTCCACTTTACAAAATACCCGTCAGCTTATCGCCACCACTCTTATTCGCAGATTTCGCCGTGTGCGCCTGCCGAGGCGATAATTTAGCCACGAAGAGAGCCTACGTATATACACTCTCCCCCCCACCCCTCTCCCTGTTTCGCAGTTAGTGGTACGCAACGTAGCGTAACAGATGCGAATTGTCTTCCACCTCTCACTCCTCTACTTTATATCCTTCTATCTCCAGAGTAAGAGAGAACGCGCTCGTACTCACACATTCTCAAGAGAGCGTTACTCACAGTTACACACACACACGGTCTCAACGGCTTTAGGGGCTGCTGCTGCTCGGCCGGTATAGGGTAAAACTGGCGGCCGGCCAATGTGGCCGAGATCCAAATATGTCTTACACCCTATCTAATTATACGCTGTTTTATCCAGAGCGAGCGGTGAGCGCGCGCGGCCGCTCCGAAGGCCCCGCATAGAGCGGTACTTACTTTCCTGAGCCCCGCGCGCCTCGACTTCGATAAAGCCGCTACACGTATCTCGCTCGCCTGGCTTCGCGCAAAAAAAAAAAGCAGGCCAAGCAACCGTGGGGGCTTTCTAAACGACCGTGTCTTGCGTCCAAATCGCCTGCGGCGTTTCAAGCCGGCCTCTCGGATGGGGGGCGGGATGTCATTTTTACCTAGATATGGGCTGTTTAAGCTCGTTGTTGGGCTGCTCCGCTGCTTGTTTAATAGGGGAATTTAAGTTCGTGAGATAGAAGACAGGGGTTGAAGAAATTTTAAACGGTCGGATGTACATGTTTGTGTGGATTACCAGAGTTTTTCTTTTTTCTTATCGCGGTGTCAGTATTCCTCGTTGGTATTCTCTCGTTTATTCAATGTTCAAAAAGTATTATCTTGTGTTTATCGATATAAGAAGATAGTAATATTGTAATATTAAAATACCATAAAATTGTGAAAGAGCAATTGTGAATTTGCATGACATTTCTTTTCGTTGGTGGTCAGGTCGTACAGGCCTTCACCTCGCATGCGTGAACGTCTTTGAAAGATCTCTCTCTCTCTCTCTCTCTCTCTCTCTCTCTCTCTCTCTCTCTCTCTCTCTCTCTCTCTCTCTCTCTCTCTTCGCGGGTTCTATCGGCACCTCGCTCCGAGGTCCTGGTGGGAAGGAGAGCTGGATCACCTCTCTCCTCTTCTATTGTCTTACCGGCAGAAAAGAAAAGCACTTGCTCGCGATTTACTCGCTCTCCTCCGGCTTGACCGCGGTGCTGTGCGCTCAAGCTGTGATTAGTGCGTTGCAGAGTCTACTTTTCTTCAACGTGATCTTTACCTCTTCGTTAAATAATAACCGACACATCTCATTGTTAAACTTATATTTTGCAGTTATTGACGGAGCAATAAAAGCTCTTTACAGTTGTTAAATATACTTAAAGAGTGTCAATTTATTCTCCCTTATAAGAACCAATTTCTTATCCAGCTAACTCACCCACGTGTTCCAGTATTTTACGCGTTAGTTCCGCGAGTTCGACAAACGCTTAGATTGAACCCTCCTAATCTATTATTTTCAATTAAAACTAGAATCTCGCCTTTGGAGGACAATAATATGAATAGAGATACTATGCGATTTTTTTAACCCATTTAAATTTCTTTAAGAAGCAAAATTTTTAAATGTTATACCTTCCTTATGTTTCTTTTATGCCGTCATATCTTAGTATACTTTAAAAACCGGGGATACAGAAATGTGATGTCACGAACATTAATGTAGCGCTGTATCTTCTTTATAATTCTTGTTGGATTGCAAAAGATCAAGAAAAGTGTACAAAGATAATATACTACGATCTATCGGAATATGATAGAGAAATTGTTTATACAACAACCAAATTAAGTAATTCTATAAACCGAAGTAACTAAATTATAAATTAAGTATCTAAGCAACCAAGGCCTTGTAAATATATATAGTCATTGAAGAGTATTGTATGTTGAAAATATGTAATTTGGCGTTTTTATACAACAAGAAGATAAATACTATTGTAAAGGAATCCATGACTTTCATAAAACTATTAATATATATATTTGTATGTATTTTTATTAAAACGTTGAATGAAATAAATATTGATTATCAAAGTTCTACAAAAGTTAAGAGGTATATATAAAACACGACAAGATAGATATACTTGTCTTGCCATATACGACTGTTTCTACTTTGCACATAAATGTATCGTACTTTGCACTCAGTAGCATTTCTATATTTGGATTTACGATAAATGTACAAATTGTTTGCTGTCATGTTTGACCATAATCCAAATTTTAATTAACTAAGTTGCATTTATTTTTTTATTGTTCTCTGCAATTTCATAACGGCAGCAATAGTATTCTTGTAACTATAGTAAACATCATATCTAGCAAGTCTTATTATAAAAACTCAATCATAAACACAGGTATTAAAACAGATTAATTTTAATAATATTTTTAAATCAGAAGTTTAAACTTCGTATAAAAACAATTGGTTTATCCGAATTAACGTGCGCGCGTCACATCATAATTTAAAATATTCATCGTGTTTTACCAGCGAAAATAACTAAAATAATTACTGGGTCATTTCAATACATAAATAAGGGCGGTATTAGTGTTGACATGAAACTTTACTTACGAATTAATGGAATTTTCAATCAATCATTGTCTAATCCGTATTGATGAACGTTCTGAACAATTGATGTAACGTTCCTCCCCTTTTAACGACTCCACGCGCGCCGTGCAACAAATCAACGCGCGTGCACGCATCGTTAATGAGGCTAACAGTGCAAATTAATTAATACACACGATTTCATTACGAAATTACATTTTCGCGTGCAGCGAAGTGCTGTATAATCGCGTACGAGAAATAAAAATTTTAACGCTCGAATCACGGAGTGATTTTGTGCACGCGCGCCTACGCTTCCTCGACATGATTTTGTACTTTTGAATGTATATACTTACGTCAGTGTCAGCTGCACGCGTTGAGCAAATTTATCCCGACCAAATATTTGCGGTCGGGGGGCTCTGCCGGGATGCGTTTTGCAGGTTTCTTTAAAGAGTGCGCGCTAAACATTTGATCTCGCCCGCGCAAAAGTAATTACCCACTTCTGCTGATTAGGTTAGCCTGCTGCTGCTGCATTTCCATTACCGTACAGCGCGGCAGTGGTTTCGAAATGCATGTGCACGCGGGAACAGATAAATATTTCATAATGTTGACGCGTATACGAGCATTAGCGGGATGACTGTCTTTTTTATGGGCGCGCGCAAATTGTTTGAATATTTTTTTAATTTAAATTTTACATTTGAAACTAAATTAACGTGCGCGGATATGAGTAAACGAATTGCAGCATACATTATTTCGAGAAGCAATCAGTAGAATAATTTTAACTGATGCTTTACTTCCTGAATAAATTTTATTTGTAATAGAAAATGTTATATGTATTGTAGATGAATCATACTTTAGAATGAATCATTAGAGATATAATAGTATTATTATTTCACAATCCATAAACTTTCTTAATAAAAATTAAATGTATTCAATAAGTACAACGTATTAAAATACTTCATTCTATACATTCAGACGATTACATAATATTTCATGTATGTGAATTAATTATTGTAACACAAACAACAAGTAAAACTTAAAAGACTTGAAACTATTGAAAAATGTACTCGTCACTGAAATTACAGTTGGTTAGAATCCAGGAAAGAGTTGAGCAAAAGCAAAGAAAAATATTTCAAGAGGGCGTTTGGACGGGGCATTTTAGTCGACCATTCCACGATGGTTCTTTAATTTGTTTTGGGTGCGGATTGATGGAAGCAATTTCGTCGTTTCCCGGGCTTCTTTTAAAACGTCCCATGCCGGAATTTACGAGTGTCATTTCCTTAATTGTTCTTCGTCCGGCGCAGGACTTACTTTTGCCGAGAGTTAGAGGGGGCAAATAAGTACTTATGCGGTCTAAAGTGTTTTACATACCGAAATCGTAAATTTAATTTAAGCCCCGGGAGTAAAATTAAAAATTACAATCGGTTCTATAGGATTGTCAAGAGCCTTGAGTTCTTACGATTAGACTTTATTGTAATGTTAATTGGCTGAAGTGGTATTATCGAAATCTCATTATTAACGAAGTTAAACTTATTTTGGAATAATAATTACAAATGTGAAGATCAATACAAGCTTATTCGCCTGGTTAAGACCTACGGGTGGAGCCGCCCTTGTGGTCACTTTGGTAAAGCTTATGTGGTGGGTCAGAAGTATGAGAATACATAGTCAAAATTGAAAATAATGCAATAAAAGAGGTTTCAGACATACATTTCACCCATTGAACTATTATTTAAGTTATTAAAGGATTTTAAGTACAAAAATAACCAAAAAAGAAACAAAAAATATTAATTAGGAAGGAAGCTTTGTGGTGGTAAAAAAAAAGTTTTGCTAAAAACATGTTAGGAATATGTTTTGAGATACTGGGAATCAAAATACACTATTTTTAGAAAATGTCGGTATGGATGTGTGTGTGTGTGCGTGCGTGTACGCGTGCGCGTGTGAGTATGTGTGGATGTGGATCAACTTTACTATGAATATACGCGGTGAAAATTAATGTTTAATATAAATAATCATATTAAAGTTATGATTTTGAGTTAGAGTGGTATAAAGTATATTTTAACACAACTTAAAGTACCCGACATCAATTATCAAAAGAACATTTTGTGTTTACGTAATGCACAACATAGTTATATGAGTATAAGACGATTTCATAGGTTTGAAAAGTGAAATGTCTACAAAATGTCAGTTCCGTGAACTTGGCTAGGCCACGGAACTGATATTCTTGGTATATTTTACTATCTAAAACTATTAAATCGTTCAGTTCACTTATCACTATAGCATGTACCAGATGAAACTAACCAATTTCTTTTGATTTGCGCAGAATAAAGTCAGATTGAGTATATTTTTACACAAATTAGCGTAGAGGATATAAAAAATCACAGTTATTTGAAAATCATCCATATATGAATATCGGTAACCAATGTAAGATAAGATACCGAAAAGTTAGAGCATCACTACTTATTATGAATTTTTCAGCGGTTCTGCTGTTGCTAGATTTTATAAATCTAATAAAAAGACAGTTATTTATAATTATATGATTTATTTCTTATACATAATCTTATCTGTATACGCTGCATCCTCAATAGTATAAAAATAAAATAGCTAATTACATTTATATCTATAAGTACATTTACGTGAACTAAATAAAAAACTTCATAACACAGCATATCGTATTATATTATTATTATTAGAGCAAATATATATGTCAGTATTATTATCAACGTATATTTTTTCATTAGAAAATTTAACTAAAGTTAAAAAAAAATCTGCGAAATTCTTAAGTCGATATATTATCGTAAAAAGTTTACTATCATTTAATTTCTCGGTTCAATCGCCAACCAATACCCGCCCTCTGCCACTAAACCGAAACTCTTTTTGGAGTAGACGAGAGGCGAACAAGTTATCTCGTTTGGCACTAAATTAAATTTCGAAAGCAAATAAAAGATAAAAGTTTTGATTTCCATTATAGTAAAACGACTTCCAATGCACCTCCTTGGCCCGATACCAAAACCTAAATTCATCACATCATTGATCGACACCTTTTTATTGTAATACCGTTCGGGATCAAATTTTTCCGGATTGTCGTAATATTTTGGATCGTAGTGTATTGCCGTTACGGGGAACCAAACGTTCATGCCCGGCTTCAAGGTGAATGGCTTGCCACCAGGAAGCGCCGGAGGCAATTCAAAAGTTTGCGTGCATACTCTGTCTAAAAACCCGACTTGCGGGTGCTTTCGCATCGATTCATTGTATATAGCATCAAGATATGGCATATCATGGACGTCATCATACGTAGGTTTTCCATTGGTTTCCCTTATTACATTATCAATTTCATCTTGTAACTTCTTCTGAATTTCTGGGTTGATGGATAGTTCGTGAGCAATTATGCACATCTGCGTCGAAATGGTTTCAAACCCACCCAAGAAGAAAACAAATACTTGTGCCGTCATCTCCGTGATATCCAGCTTTAAATGCTTACTATGTTTGCCTCTCGCATCCATCATCAACTGAAGCATATCCGGTCTGGTAATACCTTTCTCGTCCCTCATGGCTACCGTCGTTCTCACGAGGTTCTTAAAGAAATCCGCAGTGTGATCATTGACGAATTTTATCTTGAAAATCTTCATGAAATTCGGAAATGATCTGGACATAAAAAACTTCAATCCCAGGACTCCCTCCAAGTTAGTAGCCTCTTTTCCTATAACGTAGAAGTCGTTCTTCGGATTCTTCAGCGAGTCAACGCTGACTCCAAAAGCACATGTGGCTATGATGTCGTTCGTGTACTTCGAGAACAGATTCTTCGTGGCGATCATGCGGTTGGCCTTGGCCGGCTGCTCGCCAAGATAGTCGATGAAATTATGAGCGCACTCGGTTATCAGCTCAAACATGCCCTTCATTTTTTTCGAGGTGAAAGCCGGTGAAAGCAGATTTCGCGTTTCCTTCCATCTTTCGCCTGTGATGTTGAAGAGATTGGCACCGAAGATCGGATCCAGGGTGTCATCGATGAACGACTTGTGATCCGGGAAGCTATCGGAATTCTTGATGGCGATGGTCTTAATGAGCTCCAGATCGCATATCACGATCACCGGTCGGATGAAATCGAACGCGCCGATGTACTTAGCCTCCGGAATGTAGTTGTAGACATCCTTCACTACTTCGGAAACGTGCTTTCTACATAAAATTGGATCGAACATGATACCTAGTATAGGCCATGATGGATAGTACGGAAGTCCCAAATCTTTGAAATAATTTAGATTCTTTCTGAAGTAGTAGTATACCATGTAACACGCAACGATTATTAAAGTAAAAGTCAAGAGATCCATTCTTAACTAACGTGTTTAATTACGGTCTAGCAACAAGCGTCCGCTATGTTGCGCGAGCACAGACTGGAGCGAAAACGATGCTTTTGCTTCACTATACTTTCGCATGAAGAGAGAGATAATTTTTTTGTTGAGACGATAAGATATAGCTTTATACTTGTTTTTGTAGATATTTTTTTGAGCCAGTCATGGTACAACAAAATATTTATGACTTACACTAATAATTTTATACTCATCGATATCAACTCTGAATTTTAAAAAAGCCAAAGATATAAATTTAAGAATTACTATGAATCATCAGTTTTATTCTTCTTGATTATTAAGACGTTATTATGTATCAATCGAACTTAAGGAGGTTCAAGAGTCATGGCCTGATAAAAAATAATATTTTGGTAAATACTTGGCTGATTAATGTCTAATCTTTAATATAATCATGCTATATTGTATTACAGACAGTAAACATATTTATAAAAACAACCATTTTTTACTACTAACAAATAATAAACAATTTTTGTAAAAATAGAGAGAAAAATTTGACTATTATATAAAGAAATGTTTATTAAGCTCATTGTAAAAATTTCAAATAATTTAGAAAGATTTTCGTAATGATATGGCAGTATAAAAAAATATATATTTTTATTCGCAAAACAAAAAAATTTTCATGAAAAAAATTTCTTTTACAATTTTTTACAATATAAAGAATTGAATAGAAAATTCATATATTCATATAAACCAAATAAAAAAACCGCTGACAATTCATTGACACTGTTTTCTCAAACTAAATTAATTGTTCGAGTATGAAATTATTTGTTCTAATAAATTAATTTTAAATTGCTATATCTTTTTCTAATTAATACCTCAAAAGAGGTATACTTTTTTATCATTGATGGTTTGACAGAAGATAAATTTTTGCTAATATTACAGAACGATAGGTAATAATCCTTATCACAGCAATTTTTTCTCTTTATCTAATTTACTTAAATTATTTAAATATTTAATTTAAATGTATTCAGATGATAGTACGTAGATTCACTGAATTCCTAATCATCTAAAATTTTGTGAACGATTTGTCAACATAGATTTCCGAGATATAACCGTTTAAACTAAATATGACTTTTTTCGTGTATAACAAAAGAGGGGAATGAGCCTATCCAAAATTTACGGTTGTAAAAGATAGGTAATTTTATGCTCTCTTTAATGCATTTACACTAAATTGATCATAATATTTCTAATATACCAGAAAGCTTGAAAACAAAAAAAAATACATGAATCGACAAATTCCAAATCTTTATTAAAAGAACGAAAGAAATTACCCCTGTTTGGTAAAAAATTACCGTGCCACTCTCGAAATATACTCGTTAAAAAAAAGATTTAAAACACATAAACTCAAATATCTCGAATAATAAAGGTCGTTGTGAGCTGGGCTTATAACTCATTCAAGGGATACTAAGAATTTCTGTGATAAGGATTATTAGCTATCATTCTGTAATTTTAGTAAAAAATTATCTTTGTCAAACCATCAATAATAAAAACGCACACCCTTCTTTAGATATTATTTAGAAAGAGATATAGCAATTTAAAATTAATTCATTAGAACAAAGAATTTCATATTGGAACAATTAATTTCGTTTGTGAAAGCTAAGTGCCAATGAATTGGTAACGGTTTTTTGTAACATATGTAGCGAAAATACTTAAGTACATTAAATAATAGTATATGTACTTATTTTTGCCTAAAATCTTTTTCTTTTACTTTATTTTTAATTTCCACTATGTATTCTTATGAACTTGATACACTACCCAAGCTTCTCAAACTCGCCGCATGGGCGGCGCCACCGGTAGGACTTAACGAGGCGAATATAATTTTCCTAGTTTTATAAGAAATAGAAATATATGCTTATATTATTGTTTTTTATGACTGTAGTTCCATATAGATATAGTACATATTTAGGAGTCGGAATTGTATGAATTCTTATAAAATCAAATATTGATTAGAATATTTTGGAGTTTCGTTTATTAGTTGTTAATTAATTATTGCTTATAATTAATAGATAAAAAGCGTTATAAAGCAGATTTGGCTATTAATAATAACTAGCTACAAATTATAGTACCATTTAGTCTTGAACATGCTCCAGGTTACCGTCGATAACGTTCAATTCGTATTGAAATGAGTTAATAATTAATTGTTACAAATTTATTTTAATTTTCTCCTACCGTAATATTAAGTCTTAAACAGAAAAAATGACAAATTATTAAACTAAACTCAAGTATTCACTGAACATGTTATTAATTATTAACTATAAAGTTGTTACGGCCATCACTGACCGAAATAATAATTTAGTAGAAATTCCCTTTTTCACCGAGTAGTAGTGAGACACGGTAGCTATTCTCGCAACATCTTACGAGACTACAAATGAATTTTTCCCATGTGGTTCGCAATTTTCCCTATATATTATATTATCTTGTAATGTTTACTAGTCTGATTTTGAGCGAATTGAAAAGAGAAGTTTATGACTGGGCGCGAACCCGGGACTGTTGGGTTGATAGTCAAACGCTTTACCACATACTACCGATCACTTAAAAATTCATGAACGAATTTGGCTTATGACGTACCACACTTTTAATAAAAATTTCTATTCTGACATTTTAATTTTGCATGGAACATCACTTTTGATGAATAAAGCATAACAAATAATCAAATCCCAAAAAAATATTTGTATCCCCTTATAAGTGAGACCTGTAAAAGAAACCTCAAGAGGTTCGGTGGTGGAGCAGTTTAATTACACATGGGAGAAATTACTATGTAATATATGAAAAAGTCCCATGTAAAGTAGAAAAGTGTCCCATAGAAATAGCAAAAGTTACATAGAAAGTAGAAAACAATATAATCTGAAACGGAAAATTTGCGAGCTAAGGTGATGCCATACCCACCCTTCATCGATCTTTACAAGGAACCACTTTATTCATTTAATTTTCAATTTTTAGTAAATATCTCTCTGGAATGTTATTGTCCTAATCGAATACTACAGTTTTCCAGAGAGATATTTTTTCAAAATTGAGAATTAAATGAAAAAAGTAGTTCTCCATAATCGCCGGTAATAGGTGAACATTCCTATAAATTCACATGGGAGAATTAATGGAGTTTACTTTTAAAAATGAGCAATAAAGATAAATAATTTTAATTATAAAATAATCGAAAGATTGAGCGTTTAGGTCTTTCAAATAAAAATACTAAAGTAATAAGAAAGTTCGCGAATGCGATCTCCGTTGCGCAAAAAGAATAAAGATGTTGGTCTTGAGTTGATTTCTACGAAGAGTTTTTCTCAACAGAGGGTCAGTTCAGTGTTGGCAGTAATAAGTCGATCAGTGTAAATTCGAATCACGAAGAGTACACATGGCGTGTACTGATTATTAGCAGCGTCACATTTAATTTATATCGAGAATTCGTCACAGGATAACGACGGTTTAAGTAAATTAATAAAAGAAATATTAAAAGTAAAAAAAGTGTTTGAATATCTTCTCTCCTCTCGTAATTTTGCTTTAATCGAAAACAAAAGTTAAAGTTCATAAAATGAAGTAATCTATTCACAATAATTTATTGACAGAAATCATCAAATGACTAGCAGTTTCAATTTCTCCTAAAATAATCGTCAAATACAAGCAGTCACTATTATCACAACAATGCAGCAAAAACCCCACAAAAATCCAAAGCTCGTCAAACATATCTAAATCACCGCGCGATAATCATCGCTCGCAACTTCCACATTCCAGCACCGAAACTTCCCTCGCATCCAGTATACATTTCACACACCCGTTGAAAACTCTCTCTCTCTCTTTCCCCCAGCACACTAATCCTTCCATCCAAAGCCATTAGCCCTTCCCCCAATACACACAACCACTTAAAACATCCAAGCGCGTGAACGTATCGCTCCGCGAGCGTATAAATAACCCGGCGCATGTGAGTAATTATTTTATTAGCCAGGACGACGAGGACGTTAGACGACGAGCACGTCCCGCGACACGCGAGACGCGCGCGATAAAATCAAGATGGAGGCGCTCGATTGCCCCGTAATACGCGCTACGCTCCTATCCTGCCACGACTGCCTACCGCAATACACACACATAAGGCGACACTCTCGCGCAATGAAAAGCGTGCCGCGCGCCAGCCACGAATTTTCGCGTGCCTAAGGACGTCGCGAGTGAATTGCGCCTTGTTATATCTCTATACTCTTGCGCTCCTTTGTGCGGCATGTGCACGTGCTCGGGGGGAGGGAGCGCAAAAATTCGTATCCGAGCGCCAGAAGCGGGGACGGCGATTCGTGCCAGCGCCTTAAAGTACGGAAGCTACTTCCGCAGCGGATCGCGCGAGCGTTTATTAATGTTTGCCTCGCGTGTAAGGACGCCCGCGGCGGAGGCGACTCTCTCTCTCTCGTCGTCCTCGGAAGGAATTAGTTTCCTCCTTGCCCCCTTGCGAGAGTCGTAGGTATAGGACTTGCCGCTTTTGGGCTTACAGTTATAGACCTATAGGCGATGCTTGCAAGCTCGGGAGAGGAAGAGTTGGAGTGTGCGGGCCAGTCGATAAAGTCGGGAGGTTGACAGCCGTTTCTCACGTTTCTGTCGTATGTGTTGCTGGTGCTTGTAGTCGAAGCTTTTTTGGGTGGTAGTTAGATGCTGGTTTTATTAGTTCGTTCGTGATTTCCTTGTGAGAGTTGTCTGCCTCAATAAAACTTGAAGCTTTTCATAAATTAAATTAATTCTTTTTAATCGTGGCTTACTTTTGGAATGTACTTATATAAATTCCAAGTCATGTATGTAAAACGTAAAATAACATTATCCATTATTTAAAAAAGTTTCAGCCAATAACTACAATATACTGATTATTTCTTTATATTTTTAGTACTTATTACAAGGCTCAAACAAGAAGACTGAACAACAGTACAGCCAATAATAAATACTAAATCCTGGATAAATTATAATTGTTTATGTTCTTTTTAGTAGAACAATTTATTTCATTTGTGTATTTTCGGCCTACGTGACTTTAAATGGATTCGAAGATACGATAGTTGAGGAAAATTAAGTTTTGAGTGATTGTAGTATTAGTAATATTAGTTTTATTTTAAAAATTTCATGGATTGTTTTTTCTTATATTTAGAATGTTAATTATATTTATATGACTGATTGTTCTGGTATGTCAATGTCAAAAAAACTACGTTAATAATTTACTGACTCTTAAGTAAAATGTTTTAATCTCAAAGCCTATTTCTCATTTAAAAAACAAAGTGTTAAAATTTACATACCTATATTATACATACTCGTAACTAATTAAAAAATCATTATATTGAAAAACACTTTTTATGACAATAATATATTAAAATTTAAATCAATGCACAACATATGATAAAATAAAACATACATTTATATGTTATATGCACTATACTCAAAAATTTATATAACCAGAATGTTATTTTTGTTGCTGATTTGTCTCTACTAACTTTACACGTTATTTTGTGATATTAATCAATTCTGTTGCAACCATGTTGTTTTCTTTAAAATTTTCGACAACTTACATAAATATTTAGTGATTATCTAGTAACAAATCTCGCTGAAATACTAGCTAAAAACAATTTAATCCCAGGTATCAACGTAAAAAGAAATGTTGAAATTTTATATTTGATCTACAACGATAAAAAATTCATGCGTCCATAGGTATTCACAATAAAAGGAAGAAAAAACAATTTTTTTCAAACCCACGGAAGAAACCCTCCCAGTACTCCGCACTGCGTGCATATACGCACTCCTCCTCTCCACGAGAGAAACCATCGACATATATATACAACGAAGCGCGCGCAATACCCAAAGATCAGCGAGCGAGCTCGTGGTAAATTTGAATTTGTTTGAGATACGTAAATAAAATTGTTACAACGAAGTGCCTTCCTCATCTCCGTGCGCACACACACGCGGTCTCCTCGTAGACTTCGCTCTCCCGCCTTCTCTATATTTCGCGTCTTTCCGAGTAGTTTGAAACCTAGATTTTCAAGCCCCCCCGAACATATTGAGCCTCAGCCTCGGCTCGCTCGCGCTGCTCTATAGGTTTCATTCAAATGAGATCTTTTCCCGGGGAATGAAGGAAAGAGATATAGCGACCCCCACGCGCAGCTACCGCTACTATCGCCGCTGAAGAAAAAAAGAAGGACGAGAACGAAGTAGCGCTGCTGAAAGAAGGATAGAGAGAGAGAGAGAGAGAGAGAGAGACGGTATAGCATGGTTCACTCGAGTGTTTTTCTATTCAAGCAGCCGAGTTCGCATAAAGTTCTATATAGCCCTTCTCTCCTCGCCTCCCTCCTCTATTCCATCCTATTTCGCTACTGTGCGCACGCTCGCACCACACCAGGATTCCCTCGAGGAGTGCGCAAGCATAAGCAGCAGCAGGTTCGCCTCTCTTCCATTCCGGAGGCGACCGTTCATTGAAACGAATGGTCCTTTCCCTCTCTCTCTCTTTTCTTTTGGCGGGCAAAGAAGGAGAGGCTTTATCTGCACCTTCTTCTCGCCTATACACGCTATTTCACCTCCTAGACCGTCTTGGCTAGGCGCCTTCTTTTTTGTCGGCACCGGGATTACTTATCCGGAGGAATAAGGGCCTGTAGACTGGAAGCCGGAGCTGCTGTCCTAAAGCATCGTTTGCATAAACGCGGAGTTACGATTTCGCTCTTAGGGCTACGTGCGGGGAGTGCACGTGTGCAGGAGGTGGGACGGTGTACGTAGGGGACGACGCTGTAATATTAATGACCAATATCTGTACGGTTAGGCGGCTGAATGGGGCCATAGCGAACGGGACGACGGGGGACTACGGCAGCTTTCGAGAGCGCTTGTTGTGCGCGAGAGGAGCCACTGCAGGGAGAGAGATAATAACGAAGGCGGACGTAAGGGATACACCTGAGCGTTGTTTATGATAATGGGACGAAGGGGGGCGCGGCAATTTGGCGCTTAAGATTTTTGAGCTTTATGTATAAGTGGATGGTGAGGCGGCGAGAAGAGGCTGGGATACGTTTGATGTGTGCGATCTTTGTTTGAGGGTGATCGATCTTTTGGTAGGAAATTCTAGTAAGGTTCTCTTGTGTTTTAACTGCAGACCGTTGAGGCTTATTTTGGCATTTAATGATGTTTATAAAGCGTTTATGAAATACAATTGATTTATATATTAAGCTAGATTGTATCATTACTATGTATACGAGAATTGCAGTGACACTAAGATACTTAATTATAAATTGTAAGTTAAGTCACTAAAAGCCAGGGGGTATAAGTGGATTTTTTTATTCCGAGAGAAACTCGTTTAAAGTTTGAGGAATATTATAAATGATCACATAAAATGAAGCAACTTTAATTAAATGAAGTGGATTGCTTTACTGCATTCATTATTATCACTTTAGTATAACATTTTTCATTCTGTCATTTACCGGTAAAATGCTTTATACTCAGAATTTTGGGAAATGTCACTCATACCCCTTAGCCTCTAAGTACTTCAACTATAATCATTATTAGAATAAATATTCAGTATATTTATTACGTTATTTCAGATAGAATTGTAATATTTTCAGATTTTTTATAGATTTATATAAACTAGGTGTAATAAATTGATTAAAATGACGTCAAGTAAAATTCAAATAAGATGGATACTAAACACCAAATTGTTGCAACGAAACTTAAAAGCATTAGCAGTTTCTTTGTTTTCTCAAAAAGAAAACTTCTTTTTTGTGTCACTTTTGGGCACTAAAACAGTGCAGTAGGTTTTGATTTTAAATATAAATTAAATGCTATAAACTTTAAAGTAATGATTTAGTTTACATATTTTCGATGAAATTATTGAAATATTAACCAATATTGGTTATATTCCGAATAAATATTATATATTCTATGTGTTAAGAGTGCTAAATCCACTTTATTCAGTGGTTGACTTCTTCGAATACTGACTTTGACCAACATTGGGTATGTTTTATCTCTGTATTAGCTCGACGCTAACTATCTCTCTCCCCGCGTCGCATCCCATCCGCCTATATACGATAGAATAAATATAAATTATGCGTCAGCAGCAGCAGTCGCATTGCCCAAAGCCGTACGCGCTCGCGCACGCGTACATGCGCATCTACCCGTGGAAACTGTCGGTCGCTTTGCTCTCGTTCGAATGCCGCGGGCCGGAGGGTCTATTTCGATGATGTCGCGACAGCATTCCAACGGGAAAAAATAGGTCCTCCAGCCGGGGCCGTTGCAGCTTTTACGCGAGCCGTTAACCACGAGGCTGCGCGGACAAACTTAGGACTTATACGCGAGCCTCGCTCGTCTGTCGTTGGTGTTCGCGGCGCACTGGAAGTCATGTGCGCCACTTTGCAATTCTCGACCGCTTCGCGCTTTAAACGATTTTGTTAGTTCTCACTTCGTTAAAGTGCCGTTTCGAGCGTTAAAACGAGCGTTCGCCGCTTTTTCGAGGCGATGCGCGGTATGCGAGAGCGAGAGGGAGGATGGACGTCAGCGCCGCGTTTAAAGTCGACAAACATTGTAGCGGCGGGACATTTAGTTGTCGCGGGGGTGATGGTAATGCGGGATGATGGCTCGTAGTTTTTAGTGGTCTTGTTGACCACCCAGTGAGAATGCGCGTAGAATGTGGGTGTGGTTGGAGAGAATGAAATTTGGATTTAAGGTTTGGCTTGACGTATACGTGAATCTGAGTGCTTTATCTTACTGATGAATTCTCGGTGGGAGAAACTTTAATTGTGTTGATGAAACATGAACTATTGATTTTAAACATAATGTTTTAATTGTTAATGAGAATTAACCCTTTACCGTGAACAACGCCCGAAACAGTATAGTTGTGACCTGCGTTGGTGTTAGTAAATCGTGGTTTCTACTTCATTTTCTTAAACGCTGAATTAAAATATTGATAATTTTACTTTTCATGTATACTCAGTAACTTATGATCAATTATTTAAGTGCATTTTAAGCTTAGAAAGTAAAAAATTAGGCGGACAATCGAATAAAATAGAATTTAAAACGTTACTACTACTAACGCGTGATTCATGTTAAAGGGTTAATAGGGTAAAAAGTTTGAGAAATGTGATTTTTCATGAACATCGTAAATTGTAAAATAAGTCAAAGATAACTTTTCGCATAATTAAAGGTACAGTTCTTGTATCCATGAAAAAATTTATATCGAGATGTTCTATTGGATATCAAGTATTCATAATATTAACCCTTTCATGTGCCAGAAGCTTCAGATACGTGTAAAGCCAATGAATAGATTATCAATGTATATGGGTGATGTTTGAGTGTGTAGTATTCGTAAGTATTGTTTGCTGCGTTGGTAATGCAGCCGGCTGACACAAGAAAAGGTTAAAGAATTTTAAATTTAACTTTAGTTTTGCTCTAAAAATGTTGATTTCTCAAAGTTTGTATTTTGATACTTCAAAATGTTCCATGCTTCCAGAATCCATTAAATAGTATTTTTAAACTTTCAAGATACATTCATTTTTATGTTATGTATAAAGTTGACACGAGTTTTAGTTGTACTTTAAGTTCACGCAAAGTATA
Source organism: Gastracanthus pulcherrimus (assembly GCA_949152435.1). Lineage (NCBI taxonomy): Eukaryota > Metazoa > Arthropoda > Insecta > Hymenoptera > Pteromalidae > Gastracanthus > Gastracanthus pulcherrimus. The sequence continues at coordinate 170,276,196 of OX424574.1, read as the reverse complement.
CCTTATCAATGTGTAAACAAATATGGATGTTTAAACAATTTAATAGGTTCTTTTGAATAATATTTAAATGTTGAATATATCATATAGTTAAATACTATTCCATTTTTAATGAAAAGTATGATGAATAAAAAATGAATAATATACCGCTAACTTCTATCGGTCTTGGTATAAACAGATGTGTGGTCGCTTATACACTCGAATAGCTAATACATTATATATACAATTAAATAATCGGCTAATCTTGCAGTTACTACTCTCTAAATTTTAAAAATTAATGTTTTCACTCGAAGGTCTCGAGCAGAATCGAAAGTTAGAAATGATCTCACTCAAAGCAAGCCATAAGTGAGTCATTTGAAAGTATCACTTTTTGTAATCTAGAGAGCAAATAAATCGGTGATCTTCAACATTTTCTCGACCGATGCTCTATTTCCTTTATCCCCCACAGTCCAGAAATAGATGAATTCTCAGCCTAGCGAGACGATATAGTGTCGAAGGCCCGCGCGAAATTGAAAATCTAATTTCGATACAGCCGCAAGTTCAATGACCTGCTCTCTTTCCTGCCTTGTACCTCACTCCCCAACTCAACCGCACGCGAACCTTGGTCAGCTCGAATCCTCTCTCTCGCTCTTCTCTCTCCTCTCAGACACACCACAGGAACCTATACGACAAAAATAAATCGAATCAATAAAATCGCGCTCCTCGACGATTGAATCCTCCTACACCCCCTCGCCCATATACTAAAAAATGTGCAAAGTAGACGAAAGTACCCGTGTACTTCGCACCCCCCTCCCCAGTACTCCCACATTCACGTTCAACCCCCCTCGTACGTGTCGATGCAACGCCAGACTACCAGCACACAGCGCCACTCCGCAGGGACACGACGACGACGGCTGATTTTGTAGGCGTAGATGCACCCTCCACGTACACACACGTACACACACGAGGGTGACAGTAGAGCGAGAGAGAGTCGAAGCCTACCTGGCCGCCTGCCAGCGCACATGTATCGGCCCCCAACCCTCTCTCTCTCTCGTGTGTCTGCATGTACAGCGAGCACCGCCACGTCGTATACCTCAGGGGGTTGGTCGGTCGGTCGACGCTGTAGCAGAGGACGAGAGAAAGAAAGAGAGAGAGGGAGGGCAATGGCAGCAATGGAGGCTCGCGCTGCGCATGGGCGCCCCCGCATTGCAGCTATGGCCCACCATCCCTCTAATGATGGCACCCCACGCAGGTACAAATCCAGTGCCAGCGGAAAGCCTCCAACCCCTCGCCCACCCCCCAGCAGTCAGCCTGCTATACGGCTCTGTGCGGAGAGCCTTTTATAGACCATTCGCCGAGCCGGTTGTTACTACTGCCCTGTAGTCGCTGGATGGATCCGGCTCGTGTGGCGGCTCACTTTTTAATCGCGAGATAGAGGGAAAATCCCGCTCTGCTGGGTTGTTTGAAAATTTTAGAGGAATTGGCGGTATGCGATTTCAGAGGAGTAAGTAAGTTACATATTTAATTTTCAGTATTATTTACTGAATTATTGTTTAAATTATATCGCATAATCAATAAAAAATATACTGACATCATTATTCTGATACTGATTTAATGAATTGTCCAGAAGCATATTGAAACAAGTTCATTTTTGTAGGAAATCAATAATTATATCAAGCAAATTATTATGCGATACCTCAAAAATTTAAAATGCCTACGAGCATTTGCAGAATTTGTAGAATGAAGAATTATTGCACTATGGTTCTGAATAACCTATACCTATATCACTCAAAAAAATGCTTGTTGATCAACAATTCGAATCAAGAAGAATAGTCTCAATATCTATAAAGCAACGTCGCTGCTATCGTCTGTATGTTCGTTCAATAATTTAAAAATCAACTTAACCCACTTGATACGATTTTAACAAATGCACAAGAAATATATAGTTTTTTAAGTTTTAATATGTCAAATAAATCCGATTACTAACTGCTGGTTTTGAAGAAGACGTAAAGAGTTATGAACCAAAACTCTTCCTATTGATTAAAAAATAATACATTAAGTATAACCATCTTGTATTAAATTTGTATTGAATATTGTGTTGAGAACCAAATTCTTTTAATGTTTATCTCTGGGCGTACAAAAATCGTTATCAAATCATAAATTATAAGTTGGTCGTGTTCATTACGTAGACAAGGATCTGGTTCGAGAACAATAATATAGTTAAATGAATATACCTACTATGTATATCCATTGCAATCTTCCTGCACGTCGTGCTATCTTTATTCCCCGACAACCACGCCAAGGCCTATTAATATCACATTTACATTTTAATCAATTCTCAAGCCCGCCGCCAGTAAACACATTTCTGGCACACGGCAGCAACTCCTTCCAATAAATTTCCCCTCTCCACACGTTTTCATCCTACACAGTCCCTCTTTTTTCTGCCTCTACCATTCTATATCTCTCCTCTTCCTATCTGGCATACGTCGAGACGCAGCGCAGCCTCCGCTCCTCTCGACCCCTGCACTGCAGTAGCCATCCTCGATTTTTCGCTGACACTTTGTGTTCTCCTCTCCTCCTCGTGCTCCGCAGATACGGGCAAAATTGTACTAGAGCATCATTCAGTTTCGCTTGGCTGACCAACAGCAGCAGATATTTATTACAGTCTTAATTTATAAAATTATATGAGTGTATCAAGCAGCAAATATTACCCTGTAACAGATGATGCAAAAAAACTATCTTTCACTCGAATGCGTACTAAATCGAGCTGAAATCTTTGCAGGTACAGGGTTTCTATTTGTCGAATTCACGCTTTTTTAAAATTCGCACTTTATCATTTTTAAGAACATTGAAGGTATCGGCCACTAAGTACTTTGAAAAACTTCAAAAACAGTAAATGCTTGTTTGATTCACGTATTGAATGTATTTACTAAGATTCTAAGCTGTCTGATACATATATAGTATAGTAATAAAAGTGAAACTAATTTTAATTATTGTATTATATAACTGTAACCAACGCCAAAAAATGGGATAGAAAACTATAGCAATTGACGAGGAACTGTGATACATGTAATACATTATATGCAAATGAATATGTACTATCGAAATTATAGTTTTTAAACTTTTCAGACCCAAATTCAATCTAGCCATGATATACCACATTTGAAATATACTGCTATATATGACTTGCTATGATACAAATATGAGATTCGAGTAATTAAAAATATTGTTTCTTTCAATAGATTTATGTACATGTATGCATATATACACGGATAGACCCGTGAACATGTATAAATATAAACCAAATATTCTGCATGTTGATTACGATCAATTAAATCGAGGTTTAAAACCATTTCTGCCGTTAAATTTTAATTCTTACATGTTTTTCAAGAATTAAATTATCTATCTATCTCTTCTATCCGACACACGTCGAGCCGCAGTACCATACCTCCACTCTACCCCTCGCACTGCAGCACCAGTACCAGCCATCCTCGATTTACCGCTGACACTCTGTGTCCTCCTCTCCTCCTCGCAGACACAGACGAATCTGTATACCAGAGCCTCAGCGTCCAGTTCGCTTGCCTGATCAGTAGCGGCCGAGATGCCCGTGTATAAGCCTCCGCCGGAGGGGGGAGGGGGGGGGCTTGTTTCGCGGTTATCCCACTTTCGGCCTATTTCGGCTCGTCTCCCTCCCTCTACCTCCCTTGGACGCGAAAACACGTACACCAGGACAGAGCGCGTGTACACCGCAAACACAACGCGGTGGCGGCGGCGAGTCTCTTACGTGGCGCGCATCCAGAGAACGCCGAGACGCACCGGGAGGGAAGGAAGGAGGAAGTTTAATCCGCGGTGGCTGTTCGGAAGATTTTTGATTTAAGGGTGGGAGCCGGCACGCGCGCGCGCGCAGCGAAATTGGACGTTGATTTAGCGCCGCGAACGACGCGTTTTCAAGAGGGTGGGTAGGGTCGGTAGCAAACAAAATTTTGGGTGGTCCAGAGGATGGGAGCTAGTCGCCCCGAAATCGATTTCACGCTCGTAGGAGAGCGGGGTAGTGTGTGCTGGCGAGACTTGTTTTGAATTGAAAATAGTAGAGGAGAAGTGGGAAGGGAAGATGGTGGAGAGCGTGTTTTTCCAGAGATTTGGGGCTGGATTGACGCGGGGTATGACGAATACGGTCTGATATTAAAATAGTTTGATTTTTGATAAAGGTACTTTTTGAGATTTGAATTTACGGTGGCATTTCCGAGATTTTGAACAATGGAAACAGTTTAGTTTAATATTCTATGTATTAAAATAATTATTAAACTAATATAATTCTTATCTTAAGATGCTCAAGTATTATTATTATTATTATTATTATTATTATTATTATTATTATTATTCATTATTACAGCCAAAGTCTTCTGAGTAAGTTTCCAATAGATTAATCATTTTGGCATCCTCAAGAATTATTTGTAATTAAAGATTTGATTGACTATTTTCTAATATTGCTCTAATTAGTTGCATTTTCATGTAAAACTGTTCGAACGTGCGGCGCCACCGGTAGGTCTTAATTAGGCAAATATTACATCAATAACAAGCTCTCAATAATCAAGTTTCAGTTCTTTTAATTATTCTATCAAAATCTAGTGAAAGAAAACAAGCGTCAAACGCGTTAACTTCATAATCCGTTGAAATTCGATTATCCCTCTCGTTTGGCATCATCCTCATCCTCCGCTCCTCCTCCCTCTAAAAATCCAACTACAACTCGAGCATTGTTATCCAGTCCATTCGAGATACTCGGAAACTTTTCGAAATTTGCATGATTATTCGCCAGCAACAGCCAAGCCAGCATAAGAAAGACCGAAGAGAGAGAGAATCCAGCTCAAGAACACGACAGAAAAAAACCACCGCAATTCCACGACGCACACATACACATACACCCACAACAAAGGGGAAAAGCAGAAGCGAGGCGCGCAACAGCGAATTTTTATTTCCCCGCTCTCGCGTGTACCAGTTTGTCATGCAAAACGCGCTAGTTTTCCCAGGGACCAGCCAGCTGAATCTTGCGCCAGGCGTATCGCGACTCGACGATCACCACCAGCTCCGCGGGTTATGCATTCAGCGGCGGCGAGCAGCTTGATTTCTTTCCTCTCTGCGCGGCAAAGAGCACATTGGAAATCGAGGTAGAGAACGCAGCGGCGGAAAACGCGATCGGCGACGACGTATAGCTGGAGCCGGAGGTTAATCCGATTCGTAATGAGGAGAAAAGCCGCGCTGACTCGCAATCGAGGGACGAGAGCAAAGAGAGAGAGATAGAGGGAAGAGAGAAGAGGATATTCCGTATTGGTGGTGGAAAAAAAACGAGGAGAGATAGGCTAAAGGGGTAAAGTAAAGCGCGAGGAAAGGAGAAAGATCAGGAAGATCCATTCTTGTTACTCTCCTGCGGGCGACATCTTTAATTCATCGAATGCGGATTGTGGGCTGAATCCTTGATGAGCTTTATTCCACATCCTCGCTCTCGAACTATTGGATCTTTCCTTCTCTCTCTCTTTCGCTCTCTTCACTGCTCTCTCGATGAGAGACGAAAGAAGTATATATAGGCGCTGCGCGCAAAGAAGAGATAGCAGATTCTCTCATACGATATAATACCCCCCGCTACTGACTAACTCGCGCACTGGATGCGACTCTTCTCTCTTCTTCTCGCTTTTCAATATAACGCTGTAGCTGCTGCCGGTGTGTGCGCGTCGACGCGAATTTCTCCCGCTCTCGCGCTTTCTTTATTTCCATGGGTGCGGTGTGTGCTGCAGCCTTTTCACTCGCGAATGAGATCTTTTTCCCCTCTTCTTATAAAACTGTATCTCTTTATCATCCGCGCTCCACCTTGCGCGGTATATATATCTATACCCGTTCTTTCTTTCCTTTGCGCCATTTCTTTCCAATTCTCTCTTGCTTCTTCTTCAGCGCGACCTTACGAATCACTTAAGCAGCTTTCCGAGAGCGAGCTCTTTCGATTTTGGCGAGCGAGCGAGCAAGCTTTGTCCTCTTTCCGCGTCATTCCTTCTCTCTCGCTCTCTCTCTCTCTCTCTCTCTCTCTCTCTCTCTCTCTTCCGACCTTCGCTTTTATTTATTTTTTTTCTTTGCTTCGTACGTCTTTGTTCTCTTGATGCGAGCTGTACCTACCTACAGTCCGCGTCGCAATCTCGGTCAATCCTTTCTCGTTTTCTCGCTCGCGGGAAATTGAGTGGAAAACTGGTCGGTTAAGATCTGGCGGACACTATACATCGACGACTCATCGACTGTTCGCTCGTTCTCTCGTGATTTCGAGCTGTACTGTCTTCTGTCTGCGAGACTTTTCTCGATGACCTCGCTTTCGCTACGTTTCAGATTTGAGATAGCTTTTTGAATCCGTGAAGATTTTAATTTTAAAAAAATTTAAGGTACGTATTTGGAGGCTGTAGTTTGCTATAGTATTTTATAATAATAAGGTTGAAAACCTGTATAAAAAACGTTTTATATATACGACCGTATGTCTATATTATCATCGGCATGAACTCAGCTACTGTTATTAAAGGTTTGCCTTATTAAATAATTTTTGTAAAATAAAGTGTACAAGAACATAGATTATTTCGTATTTCAGACAATTATATTTCAATTATATACAATCAAAAGAAAATATGCGCCTGGAAAATACTTTAATTATTGTTAATAAACAAGTAAATAAATCGAGTAAAATTGATTCCTTTTAAGGTTAAGACAGATTAATCGATGTGTATTGTAAACGGTACTCGCTTCTAAAACATTGAAAATCTTTCTTAAGCCTTACGTAAGGGAAACTGGGGTGAACACACGGGTAAAGTGAATCATGGTTATTGTTGGTTCAACAAATTACTATTTACGCCTAATTTTAATTTTAGTGAAAGATAATTATGCAAGGATGATAATTAAAAAGTTTCATTGCATATCGATTAATATTTTATGAAAGAAAAATAATTGTATTTTTCGTCTTTAAAAGAAAGTTAGTTTGCCGAATTCGTTAGAACGATTAAAGATTATAATCAATTTTATCGCTAGATTTTTTTCTAATTACTTCAAATACGTTTTAATTACTATTACCAAGAATACAGAGTTTTAAAAGAGATTTTTCTTTTTTTAAACAAACATTTTAAAGAATCGACGTCTCGCGGTAAAGTGAATCGGGGTAAAGTGGTCGGAAAATAATGCGATAGCACTAATTTATACGCGGCCAGATGAGAATTTTAACAAAATATTAATCAAGGTGTGTGTTAGTGTAGTATACAAAGCCTTTGTTGTAACGCATTTCGCATTTATACTAAGATCGGCCAACATAACCTTCATATTTAACTTTTCGTATTTTACGGTATTTTAATGGTTTTAGGATGTCTCTTTAGTTTTATTATTGCCTAATTTAACGTTTTTATATATTCTTGTACAAAAACTAGTAAAATATTTTCAAAATATTTAATTCTATCCTCTAGTTCAGTTTACCCCGCATTGAATAGCCCGGGTAAAATGAACAGGTATTTTTCAATAATAGGTAAATAATATTAAACTTAATAAATGACTTTCTTTTAAGTTGTTAGTATCTTTATTGATGTAAGAGGTTTCTTGTGCAACTTAAAAAGTAATGTTTTAAGTCTGAAAAATACATTTTTTTCGACTTTTAGAGTTACTATGTTCACTTTGCCCCAGTCTCCCATATAGAAAGAGCATACACGAAAAGTATAAGTAGTTAAAAAATGTACGTTACATTTTTTATTTAAAGAATTTTAAAGATTATCAGTTTAAAAATTATTAAACTTCCTCTACTGTATAAATAACTTAATCTCTATCTAAAAGTGCTTTATCAGAATTTTACTACAAAATTATTCTCTAGACCTTCAATACTAATTTCAAAGTAAAATGGTTTCACTTCAAAAACTGGACTTCAGATATATCGAAAATTCAAATGCAAAAAGTAAAACGTATGCGCATGAAATTACAGAATTTTATTCCCCAGCTCCAATTTTATGAATTCAACACGCCAGAAAACGCATTGCGGCATATTTCGAGCAGCCCCCCTCCCCCCAAAATTTATCATCCGAGGCGCGCGGCAATTTCACCAAGAGAGCCCGAAAAAAGCGTTAAAAATAAAGACAGAGCGAAAGTCACGGGTCTAATTTGCTTATCAAAGAGCCTCGAATTCCAATTACAATAAATTTGAATCGACCATTGCGCCGCGCAATTCTCGCTCGAACGCCGCGCTCGGCCCACCAAACAAAAACGAGAATTCGCTCGATAAATCTCTCGACTCCGGCGCGCCCGTTATATACACCCGCGAAGATCGACGCGTGGTCAGCCATAAAAGAGTTATGCTAATTTATCGCCGACTCATATCTCTCTGACGTCACGCTTCCTCTTTCTTTCTCTCTCACACACGAGAATACAATTCGATCCTCGAGCATGCCTCTCTCGCGCGTAAAGCAGTCCGAAATGAAAATCTTCTTTGCAAGAAGAAGCGAAAGAATAGAAGCAGCAGCCAGTAGAGAGAATATAAGTAAAATGAGGCCTGCTGCAATCGCAAAGACTGTACTCGCAGGCGGGCGGCGCGGCGGCCCGGTTAATAATTCACCGTCCTTAGTACTCGAAAAATTGAATTTAATAATTCAGCTCGATAGACGGGCTGCTGCCGCCCGGCTGCTTGACGCCGCCGCGCCGCCGACGTCTAGGCGCGCTGCAGCCTAGCCGAGCCGAGCTGAGAAGACCGAATCAAAAATGCAATATCCAGCTGGATTTCTTAATCCGATTTCATTGTTACACCGTTTCGTTCTGGACTGTGTGTATTATGTATCGCGGCTCTGGCCTCGTATTCAAGGTTTTTGCGCTGAGGCTACAAAGTTTGAAGATGAATAATTACACGTTCGCTCTTTTATGAGGGCATCTGTGTGTTATTAAGAAAGCGTAGGATGAACTTAGAGGTAAAGGGGTATAAGTGACATTTGCGAGTAAATTGAATTATAAGTAGTTTCCATGGATCTGCAGTAAATGCATACAATGTAGTGAAAAATGTAAATACAAAGCAATTAGAGTGATTTATACTACATTAAACTAAATTCTTTAATTAAATTTGATTCGTTTTAAATGGTACCATACATCAGTAAAATTTTTAGCCGGTAGGGTGACTATATACTACAGATTAAATTAACTATTGTGAATTAAGTACATATCATAAATAATTTAAAATACATGATACCTTATTTTTGTTGGAAAATATCTTATGCATATAATTTGTTTAAATATGATTTTAGTTAAGCTATCTATAAGCTCTTTATTCGTCAGATTAAAGGCATCCCTTCAGCTCACAGTCGCTTCACTTTACGATAATTCTAGTAATGTTCTACAAACTTTAAAATATTTTTCTCGAGATATGCACTTATACTTGGTAATTAAATACCTCATATCATATTTATACTTAACCTAAATAAATAAAGAACAAGTATTTCTATTTTCTGGAAATCAAATCGCCAGTGACGTCTTAATGTCTCCAATAGTGCAGCTCAAATATGTTCTTTCCAAGGCCAAGACGACATCCGTCAACTTCTATTACGAAGAAAGTCACGCTTCTTGCACATAAGTTAAGTGACAAAGTTTCGAGAATAACAAAAATAGCTGAGAAATAAAAGTAGAAATCGTAGTTGCTGCTTTCCGAAAAAATCGTCAATATACGAAATTACGAACAATGACGTTATACAATGCTATATGAGAAACATTAATAAATTTATATAATTTCGCAACTTGCATTATTGTTTTTACGTCTTCATTATTTCATTATTGTTTAAAAGTATATAACTCTGAATAAATTAAATTCTCTGAAGTAAATGCTTTGTACTACTTATACACTTTTTATTACCAAAAGTCTATGACTGAAGATTTATGGAAAATTGAATGAACAAGCTAAGTATAATATTTTGATGAATAATATAGTGATTATTAGAAACAATGAATAAAATAAAAATGAATAGTCTTGTTAAATAAAAGTATAATATGTTAACACTCATTAGTATTTATCAGAAGATATAAAAAGTACTAAACATTATTCAGCAATCCGAAATATGCTAGTCTTTCTAAGGAGTATCAATTCAATATACATGCATACAAACTGAAATAAACATACCCAATTACCTACAACTTCAAAGAAAGTAAATACCAATTGCTTAACCACACCCCAAACCTTCAAAAACTGACTATCCCATCGATTTCCAAATTTTCGAAACGACCGAGGACTATCCACCTCATCACCTCATACCCACTTCCACTTCCATCGCTGAAATCTCGGCTCCGAGCCGGTCGGTCAATCGGCCCTACAACGCGCCGGGGCTTACGCGCGCAAAGTGGGTATGTACATAGGTATTCCGGGGTAACGCGCACCGAACGAGGGAAACGATAACGGTTTCGTATATAGGGGGGAGACGAGGCTTTCGGTTATACAAAAGAGCCGGACGATCGCAATGCGGACGAGACGCGACATTCTCGATCGCGGGTACGCGGGAGAGGAGAGAGACAGAGGAGCAGATATAACCCAAATACATGATGCAACAGATGCCGATTGTATCGCCTCCCCGATCCATGGGATCGCTCGCGTGGAGTGTGGACTCCGGGTGACCGCGTGTGTTTCGTTGCTCGAGTGGTATGAATGTCAATGTGTTTATTTCGGAGTTTTGTGTGTATTCAAATTTATGCGTGTGAGTGGGTTTGGGGAATTTGTATGTATTTGTAAGTAGGCTGTTTTAAGGAATGGCTGGGTAAGATTTTTAAAATCATTGGATCTTATAAGATTTTTTATCGAAACTTGGTTAGAATTTTAATAATTTAATTATATTAAAATTGTAGGTATTTTGAAACGATGGGTGTGGGCATAATAGGTACGAGGGTAGTTCAATAAGTCTTTAGAATGACCAACAGATGGCGCGCGAATTGCTCCAAATCATCTGTTTTCAGTCAGCACCACTCTAGACTAGATATATGGTGCAGTCACAGTCCACATCTTCTGAGTTTACGTGTTTTTATAACCAATTGAAAAAAAAAATTGCTTGTTAAGAAAAATGAAAAAAAACGAGTTCAGAGCGGTAATTAAACATTTTCATTTAAAGGGTTTAACTCCATATGAGATAAAAAATGAATTGGACTCAGTTCATGGCACATCTGCCCCTGCCTTAGCAACGGTTTATAACTGGGTAAATGAATTTAAGCGTGGTCGTACATCAATAAGTGACGAACCACGTTCAGGAAGGCCCGTAGAAGCAACTACTCCCGAAATCATCAATAAAATCCACGATATGGTGTTGAAGGATAGAAGATTAAAAGTGCGTGAGTTAGCTGAGGCCACAAGGATATCTATAGGTGCAGTTGTTTCAATTCTACATGAAAAATTAGGCATGAAAAAGCTATCGGCAAGATGAGTGCCGCGTTTGCTCTCAGCTGAGAATAAACGCAATAGAGTGGTCGCCTCTGAGGCTCTTTTGGCGCGCATAAGTCGGAATCCTGAGGAATTTTTTCGTCGATTTGTGACTGTGGATGAAACATGGATACACCACTACACTCCTGAGACAAAGGAACAATCCAAACAGTGGATTTCCACAGGCGAACCAGCTCTAAAGAAGGCAAAGACCGTAAAGTCAGCTGGTAAGGTTATGGCTACAGTTTTTTGGGATGCACGTGGAATTATACTTATTTACTACTTGGAAAAGGGTAAAACAATTACTGGTGAGTATTATGCATCATTATTAGAGCAGCTGAAAGAAGAAATTAAAAAAAAACGACCACATTTGGCGAGAAAAAAAATTCTCTTTCATCACGACAACGCCCGAGTTCACACATGCTTCGTTTCAATGGCTAAAATTGAAGAACTAAAATTCGAATTGGTCGAACACCCACCGTATTCACCAGATTTAGCCCCCAGTGACTTTTTCTTATTTCCAAACTTGAAAAAATGGCTCGGTGGACAGAGATTTACGGACAACGAAGACGTCATTGCCTCTGTAAGTGCTTATTTTGAGGAACTTCCGAAAACGCACTTTTCTGAAGGATTAAAAAAACTTAAAAAGCGATTGACCAAGTGTATAGAGCTCCAAGGAGATTATGTTGAAAAATAAAAAAAAATTTACCCAAAAAAAATTGTTTTTATACTTTATTCTAAAGACTTATTGAACTACCCTCGTACTATGGGCAACCTAAGCTAAGTGCTCTAACCAATCAAGTGAAATCACCAGGGCCGTAAGCTAGTTCGTTAAAATTTAACCTTTAAATATATACGGTCATGATATTGAACTCTTATAACAAAACAAATGCCCATAATAGGGTAACAGAACAATTTTTTAGTTGGATGTTACGTGTTAGTGCGTTGATAATATTTTGAAGACCTACACAATTTTCATCTTAAAAACTCTTTTTTGTAGCCAGGAAAATATTATCATAGTTTTTTAGAAATCTCGCAAGATATTGTACAACGTAATAAAATTGTCATTTTCCCTATCTCTGCAATGTATCGTATCATCATTATTATTATAGTTCCAACTTTCGCCACCTTATGGGAATTTAATATTGCTTTTGGCGCTAGTGTTACCCTCGACAAGTCGGATAATTACACATTTTATTTCAAAAAGTAGAGCACTTGTACTTTGCAACTTCGTCCTATCATAAACAAATCTTTTAACAGTGCCCATCATATCTTAGTTTTGCAGTACCCGCTTTAGCAGTTGCCAGACTTTTACTGTACGTTAAAAACTGTAATTTATTGAGCAGTAAAAGTTTGAGTTCCTTTTTTAAAACGTTTAAGCGCCAAAATCTTGAAATGCTTTCTTTATTCAGAGAATTTTCTTCCTCAAAGAGAAAGCTTTCTTATAGAATGATTATAAATAATATAGTACATCAACGCGAAACTCCTTCAGCCAGCGAATAGCCCAAGTCAGCAGCAGAAGCAGCAGCAGCAGCAGCAGCAGCAGCAGCAGCAATCGCATCTTTGCCAGTTAACCTCGCTTAACCCAGCGGCCGTCCGTCCAGCCTCTCGCGGATTCACGCGCTCAATGTGCATCGATGACGTCAAAATGCCGTTTTAATTCGAGCGTATCGATTCGCGCTGCGCCGAGGAGGCGGGCGGAAATTATTCCCGCTGCAGCGGCGCGGCTCTCGGAGAGGCTGCATTTCGATTCTTATCGCGCTCGCGCGTGTTTGTGAAAATAATTTGCGCCGCGCCCGCGAGGCAGTCTGAATCTCATTAAAGAGGAGAGAGAGAGAGAGAGGGGCGGCTGAAAAATATCCGAGAGACTCGAGATTTCTTGGAGATAGTAACGCTTGTTAATTGAAAGGTAGATCGTGGCGCTGTGCGTGGATGTGTATAAGTGGTAATCCTCGGAAAAATTGGGTGGTGCGTTATGCGGAATTTTGTTTGCGGTTTAATTTGATTGCGTAATCGCAATGCATGTTTGAATATGCGTGCTTAAGGAAGGTTATACAAGATAGTAGAATGTACATTTGAAATCGAGTATGGATGGCGATAGAATTAACTTCATGAAATTCTTTTAGTTCTTCTTTTTCTGTTCTAATTTGTAAAGTAACTATAGAATAGCTTATTTATTAAGCTATATAAGGAGCGTTGATAATGGCAATGAAAAACATTGAATATTATTTTTAGCCATTCGAAGTTATGTACTACTTTTACAGAACTATAAGTCGAACATGAGGGCTGAGTGAGTATTTCTGCGCTACATATTAAAAATAATTCTAACAGTTATTCTAAAAGACAAAGTGGTATAAAACTATAACGTTCATCTGACGGTTTAATCTTTTTACCTTATCAAATTTTTGTATGCAATAGTATTGCTTATTATAGGTCTACTACATAGTAGTAAATTTTATAGTATCTCCGAATGTCTATTTTACGTTTTTCTCACATTCTTTCTTTCTTTTTCAATCTCTCGTTATCTTTCATACTCATGGAATATTCATATATTTCAAAGAATAGCTAAAATTTAAAATCATTAATTAACTTAGTTCTTACTTTGTCTCAAAAAATTGACAAGGTCCATTTTATTTTAAATTTTTAAATTTCAAAAATTTTGATTCGTAAGCGATTTGCAGATTGTTTGAGACAAAATAAGAAATTGACTTCAAGTCAACATCAGCGACTAACAATCAACTACTAGTCTCAATTCTCAAATTAATTAAATCCAAACTTCACGAAAAAACATCTCACAGCCTCCCAAACGCCCCTAAAAAATCTTCCCTCCCAATCCTCTTTAAAATAAAGTTGGTACTGCAAGCCAAACTCATCCACTTCTCGCAGCTATCTCCCTCCGCAGCCCCACTACCTCCTCACAATCCACTCGAGAAATTAGCCAAAGTGAAGCACACGGCGAACGGCGCCACTTTCTCTCTCTCTCTCTCTCTCTCTCTCTCTCTCTCTCTCTCTCTCTCTCTCTCTCTCTCTCTCTCTCTCTCTCTCTCTCTCAATCTGAGTCAACAACAAATCGGATATCTCTTAGCCAGTCAAATAAGCGGCTCCGCTATGTACGCGCACGTCTCGAATGCCGCTAACTGTCAATGCCAGAAAGTATCGGCGGCATCCAAACATAGATCACGTATAATTAGAGGAGAGAGAGAGAGAGAGAGAGAGACAGCGTCTCGCAACAGCGTGCCAAGCTGCGCAAGATTCGAGGTTCGCGCTGTGCCCGTCTTCTCCTCTCGCTAACTATAACGACAATCGAATTGCAACACGGCGCTGTGTAGAGAGTCTTCGTGCACGAGGCGAGGAGGAAAAGGTCGGCGACCCTGGCGGCGAGACCGAATTCCTATTTACTTTGCTTTTAGCTTGTTATCTGGTGCGTTCGATTTGATGGCTGGGACATGGGACATAGGTCGTTTTGGTTCCGATTCCGTTGTCTTAATAATATAAATATAGGAAGTGACTGAATATCTAGATGTAACCTAATCTATGGCTTTAGAGTTTAAACAATCAGAAAATCAGAAACTGATGAATTCGCACATTTATTTGTTTACAATAGTATTTTTTTAATTTTCGCTTAGATTTCATTTAGATATCCACGCACTTAATTAAGACCGTTTCTGCATTTTTATTTTCAAGACAGCGGAATCGGTAAAGGTCCCAGCAATCAAATCGAACGCAACAATCGTTCGGGTTGCTAAGCGCGGTGTAACGCGAGTTGCGCGCGCGCGCGCGCTCAGTCGGCTTTATTGGAAATGCTCTTGTTTGCGCGGCCGACTGCGGCGTGAGCTGTTTCGCTTCTATATATCTGCAGGCGTCTATGGCTGCGGATACGCGCGAAAAACACCTCTGGGGATGCGAGGTATATATTGTTGTGGTGGTATGGGAGGCTTGCCGGTTTTAGAGAGATGATTGCGCGATTCGACTCGAGGTTTTTCTATGTATATGTGGTTGAAGCGTTGAATTTACACTGGAATGGTATTCGGCAGTTTGGTTGTGCGTGGAGTTTCTTGGTGTCGAAGGTGTTCTGTTTCTAAAGCAATGATAATGCTGATTTTCTTACAACTTACGGGTGATATGCAATTACGACTCGAATGAGCGCACGTGTGCGTGCATGCATGCATGTGTGCATGTATGCGTGTGTGTGTTGAATTTGTTTTTTATTGATATTTTAGTTTTAATTATGCAAGCGCGTAACACTTATTATTTGCAATATAATTTAATATGACGTTTATGGTAATGTAACATAACAGTAATATTTAAAACTCTTCTTGAAGTATCTACTTAGTAAAATATATAAAATTGATTAAAAACTTTCCAATTTATCACTTTACAACATTTTAAATGGTAAAAATCTCGTTTCTTTTTATAAATGTTGTAACTTTACAAAGAAATGAGAACAAAGTATTTTAGTAAAATTATTGGGGTTGCATTATTTAAAAATCTCTCAATACTAGACATTTATCGGAACTTTAATCAACTGCAGGGTTGCATTTAAACTTTAAGTAGAACAAGTCATGTACAGTAAGACCAGATCATAAATATATCTCACGTTAATTAATTACTCTGATTACGATTTTCCTAAATTTAACAATTGTATTTTCTTGTTCATAAATCAATGTTTCAAAAACGCTTCGCATTTTCCGATAAAACGATTCTAACCGCAGGAAAGCATTAAAAATAGTTATCGTTTATAAAACACCCAATCATTTGAGCTTATTCGATTCTTTGATCATCCGCAGTGTTGTAACTGCATTAAGTAGAAATAGACGTTTACTTAAAAGAACTACAGTATGCTGTTATTTAATAATTTTGATGAATACTGTAACGAATTTAAAACAGCTATATATCCTTCTTGATAAATCAAAATGCATCCAATTGAAGAAATCCTATAAACGATGCGAACAGCAGCAAAGCATCTAAAATAATTTCCACAGTCCAACATCACCGGAACCCTTTACTCTTTACTCTTCAGCACATAGCTAACTTTCGCATCCAAGCCTCGCGAGCTTCCAACTCCGTACACCGTCTTGCCCACTGCACACGCAAGACCGCGCGAGTGCACCTCCTATATATAGCACGCGGCGCGCAGCACCGCATGGCAACGGCAGCGCTGCGCACGGGGATCACGCTGATTAAGAATCGTGATTAGCCATTTATTTCGGTAGTGTTTGGGCCGGATTCCGCAATGCTAAACTTGGCGCGACCGCAGTTGCCCCGACGCGCGCAACCTGGTCCATTAGCCCCGATAAACGACGGCGGAAAGGTTATGTAGAGACAGTGAGAAAGAGAGCGAGAGAGAGAGAGAGAGAGAGAGGGACTCGTTGCGGCATCGCGTTCTTACGCTCGCACGCCCCTGTCTTTCTTTCTTGGGCGGTGCGATCTCGCTCTGTGACCCTCTTTATTAACTATATTTTAAGGTCAAGAGTTTCGCCGATCTCGCGAGTGCGCTCGCGGGATATTTTCGATGTGGAAGCTATCGCTGCTAAGTGGTCAGGTTGGAAGTGGGGATAGAAGTTGTGGATGTGGAAGATATGATCTGGATATTAAGATTATCGATCGGAACGAGTCATATTTACCTCACTTGAATATCTTGAATGACGTTATTAAATTTTGAGGAGCTTTACCGGTATAAAAGTATACTTTGCGGAGGTGTAGGTTTTTGTATAATATTAATTAATTATGAAATAAAAAAAATTGTTGATAAATTTATTCAAATAATTTTTCTTTTTTCAGAAATAAATAGTTAGTTATTGTACCCTTCATCGTTTGCCTCTGATCTATTTATTTAAACAGTTATAAGATCGAATAGTAACTCGATTCAAAAGTCATTCATATTAGAAATTACTTTTATATCGAGATATTATATATTATTATTTTTATTACAATTTACTAATAAAAATACTGAGGGGCATAGTACTCGACGCAGGGTGCAGTAATTATTTTATTATCATATATGATTATATATGCTACGAAAAGACTTAATATATATTAATGACATTTAAGGTGTTTTAATGAGGTTAAAATGTACTTGGAATCAATATAAACCAGAGAATTAAATTAATTTAAGTATCAATTGCAATATTAGAGGAAATAATGTTTATTTAGTTATTAATTATTCCATATAATCATAATTCGCAATAAAATAATAACCATAGTATTCTTTGTAATAAACGCCCGATATTGCACAAGACATATTAATTCTAGAAATTCAGCTTAATTGAGGTCAGTGGAGCTAACATAAGCCATCAGTGCAAATTATAAATCATGCAGTTAATATTATAATCCGCCATTCGGAGCCAACATTTAGCCAATTTTTAATTCCTTCCTCGAGGTCTCGTCGCCGCTGCAGCGACTCTCTCTCTCTCTCTCTCTCTCTCTCTCTCTCTCCGTAGCGGTCTTTTATTATGCGCGCGAGCGCGAAAAAGTAAAGGGAAAAATAACGAGGCGGGAACAAATCAGCGTCGCGCGCACGGGAAATAATAAATGCTCGGCGAAAAGGGGCGGCCCGGCTTTGTGCCAGATAAGCTTTTTTAAATTACGAAACTGAAGCTATCGTCGCGTCGTCGGGGGGGGGGGGGGGGGGGCAGGCCATCTCTGCTTTTCCTCCATTTTTTTTCCATCTCGCTCTTTTTTCTTCTCAAAGGGCCGTTATCACTTTGATTAATGGTATCGTTAGCGGAGAAAGTTCCATCATACACATAAAAGCGTCTTTTATTTATTACAATAGGAGCAAAATTTACGCGGTGATAGTGTTGACGGGGGGAGGGGGAAGGGGCGCGAAACGGAGAAACAAAAAGACCGGAAAAAATCCCGGGATGACAAATATTTCTTGAGTTGCTCGGCGGGGGGAGGGAAGCGAGGAAAACCGCGAGATAAACATTTACGAGGCGAATTTCCTTTCTTTCTACGGGCGCGCGTGGCGGACGACGAATTTAACGAGGATAAATATGGAGCAAGAAAGGAGGGGGAAGGGAAAACGGAGGCAGAGCTCTTAAAGTAAGTCAAACTACTTTGTAACTTCACTGGCATATTCGATACGTACTTAATTATGAAATAAAAGCTGCTGGCGCAGCGAATATTTTATCTTCAACTTGAAATGACCGAGGCAGTTAACTTTACGGACTACTGTATTATTGAAAAAACGGTAAAGCTTTTTAAGTTTACTTTGCACTTTTTTCAGAACGTCTAAATATTATTTAATTATTGATGCTTTCTGATATTTTAAATTATAATAGTTGCAAGAGGTTTTACACTGAAATTATAAAATGTATAACTGTAACAATTCACAATTATTTTTTAGTTTAATAGTGCTGTTTCTCTATTCTTATATACTTATACGAGAAAACATTATACTATCAGAAAATTATGGACAACTAAAATTCATAGGAATTTCCTATAATACCACAGTTTTGCCACGAAGAAATTGCCATCTTCCTGCACGACGAAAAAAGTGCAATACTCTTATTAACATATCCTTAAATATCTCGTTATTAACACGACTCGTCGTAAACCCCCGGCATGAGCGAAGAAGGCGTCTTATAGCGCCTGATTTCCATCCTATTTGTATAACCTCGCATTTAAAGCAGACTCGCGTTCTCGCGCTAGAGCGATAAAAAGCCCCGATAAGGAAAGTAATTTGCTCGAAAGCAGCGCGAAAAAAGAGCAAAACAGGCGCAACAGTAGGCCGCTATACTACAGCCGCGCCGAGCAAAAATTACGAGACGAGACGGAGAGAGTAAATTTTTCCCCCGATCGGACGCGATCTCTATGTTGATGATTCATGTGCTGATTATGAAACAACCGCGGAAGTACGATGTACAGCAACGGCGCTAACATGCAAACGACGAGATGAAGTATTTGGTGTATAAGTAGCGATGATTTTTAGAAAAATTTGTAGTCTGTTAATCCTTTGCTGTTGTGAGAAAAATATAGTTTTTTAGTATATACTTTATATTTCTAACACAAAATGTATAAATTAATATAACAGCTCAAAATGTATATTTTACACTTCTAACTATATAGTGTGCAACAGTTGAAGTATCACTGTAAAATAATTTATCTAAGACAGATATATCCATCTTTCTTATGAAACATAACTACATCTGAAACATATGTGTCTAGAAATCATCGCTGGTGACCGCAGAAAGTATTGTAATTATTTAAGAAATTACTTTTTATAAAAGTTACACTATCTAAAATGTATAAGCTCACGAGGAAATGAATTTTTTATTAATTTATTAAACAAAATTAATATTATATAAAGACTCTTAGACCCTTTTTCAGTCATATTCTAAAACATTAAAAAAATTATTTTTGACGAAAAAAATCATTTAAGTTTCAAAAGTCTTGAAGCATTTTACTTTATTGCTGTATTCTCAAAAATTTATTTATACTGTTTCTCAGATTTTAAAATATTTCTCATGATGAAGTTTTCCACGGATATAGCTGAAATTTGTATCGACAACTTAAAAATTTGTGTAAAGATACAAATAAAAAACGTTACAGTTGATTAGAGATAACAAAATAGTGCAACAGAAAAAGTTTTAAAAAATTAGATTATTATCAAAATATTCACGAAGGCATTTCTTTTGAAAGGCATTAACTGTTTATACTCAAAAATATGTAAAAGTTTTTCAGTGGTGTGTGATACATATTTGATTATAAAGACAAATCTGGTTTCGAGTCTCTTTTTAAAGAGTGTTGGTGGTATTTGTAAATTATATGGTCTGGAATTCATACTTTTGAAGTTTTTCTGCACAATTCCTCATGTAGATTATAGAAAATATTCGTGTTTAACAAAATTAATAAATTCCACCTGTGCACGTCCTTAAACTTAACGATCAATAAATTCAGATAACTTTCAGCAGAAAAATACCACGAAAAGGTATAAAATTATATCAAAGTTAACCTAAATACCCCTCAACCCTGTCCCCTCAGACACACGCTAATTCCTCTCTCCAACTCCCTCTCGCAATATCAAAAGAAGAAGAATAACAAGGAGCGACAAGTAGAGAGACAGAGAGAAGAGTACACCAAAAGCCAGCAGCAGCAGCAGCAGCAGCAACGACATCGCTCGCTCCTTTGGAACATTCGAGCCCGCGACAGCGTCGTCGCGTCGACGACGTGTCTCTCGCTCTTCTGCCTCGTCAGAAGTTTTCTCCGTCCTCCTCGCCCACCCTGCACTACACTATATACGCGCAGGCGAACAAGCGGAGCTTTCACGGGAGAAAACGAGCCGCTTAAAGTCTTTAAATACGCGGGCGCGAGAGTCGTCTTTGGCGCTCTTCGACTTTCGCTATACGAGGGCATCTCACGGGAACAAAAGCTCGCGCGCCTCGCTGGTATAGAAGGAAGAAGAAGAAGAAGAAGAAGAAGAAGAAGAAGAGCGAACGAAGCCCTCGGAAAGTTATTCGACGAATTTAGCGTTACTCGCTCGCCCGTGGCAGTGAATAACACGAGGGACCCCCAGCCCCGGCTCCGAGCGGCGCACTTCCAATTTATGCGTCGACTCCTCCAGTCGCGTGCATTCTCGAGACTCGCGGCTAAGGAGAATGACACAGGGATGCCTCTCTCTCTCTCTCTCTCTCTCTCCTCATCCTTCGTTCGTTCTTCTTCGTGCCTTCCTTCTTCGTATAGTCGAGAGACTCTCGTAGCCGTAGCTGTCGCTGCTGGTTATATTCCGTCGGCGAAGTCTATGCGCGTATAGGGCCGTTCTTCATTCGCCGGATAGTGAGAGAGAGAGAGAGAGAGAGCGACTCGCCAACTTAGATTTGCTTTCGTAATGTTAACATAATCTCCGAGTTTACATGCCAGAGGCGAGAAGTAGGTCGGTCCTTTGCCGGAGGAGAGGGATTTCTGAAAGAGCCGTGCTTTCGCCCGGGTGTATATAGGCGAGCGCGATAAAGCGACCGGAGGACTTGCCGATACTGAAAATAGCTGCCCGACTCGCGTGCTGGAAAGCCGTTACTCGTGATTTTTCGAGGTGGATTTCTTTCTTCTTGGGGAGGGAGGTGTTCTGGGTTTTTGAGTTCTTCTTTTTGCCGGGGACGCGTTTTTGAAAGGGAGTAGGGGATTTGAGGGAGGTGGGCTGCTGCATTTATGTAGAAGCTGAAAGAAGTGAAGTTTTTGAATGGGATCTGGAATCGAAATTCAGTTCCGTTATCAGTGTTACATCATGCGCTATCACGTACCCAGAAATGGATTCTAGATAAAGTAGAGTAAGGTAGTCCAGGCCAGTGAAGAATTTCTTACAAAGAATTTAAGAGTTTGTTTACACTTATTCAAAAATAATATCAAAAAGTATGTGATATATAAAAAATGTACATACAATTCTTATAATAACCCTATATATATTGAATATTAAGCATTTTTTGTTGTTGCCGATCTAAGGTTAATGCACTGCCTACATTTTAATACTTCAAATTCTCTAAAAGAACAAAATAACGGCAATAAACTCCTTGAATTTTTACAAGAATTAGTATAAAGTATATGTTAGTAGATTTGACATAACGCTGGTCACAATCTGGTTATAATGTCATTATGTTATCACACAATACTATTTTTATTTCAGTCTATAATTTTAACATTTTCAATATTTAAACACAACTCTTCGTGAATGTTGCTAATCAATACTCAAAATTATAACAATATAAAAGCACGGAGAATTATTTTAAATTGAAAATATAATTACTTTTCTCTTGCATGACCTGCATTCTCTCGTTCACGTACACTCAAAATTGCATTCATATGCTCGCTGATAATAACCATCTCCAAAGCCCTAAACATCGTTAGATTAACACTTCATAATCATCACTCTTCACGCTAAATCCGCCCTCCCCATCGATCACCTCCGCATAACCCTTCAAACGCGCAAAATTAACCCCCCTCTCCCCTGCAACCACTACCTCTCACCCAACTCTCAAAACTCCCGCGGCAACACGTGCTCCTCCTCTCCTCCAGGATTCTTCTTCCATCCATCATAGAGCCTCGGCGGAGAGCGACCTTCAGCACCCGCAACTCCCGCTTACGCGTATACATCTTTATGTCAGCTCTCCGGCCGCTCGCGGATACAGTCCCCGAGCCGCGGCGCTTTAAACGTCGCTGTACCTGCACCTCGCTCCAGCTCTATCGGAGAAGAAGAGAGAATGCTGTGCCCCCTCCAAGAAGAAGAAGAAGAAGAATGGAGCGAGGCGCGCGGAATGATGTATGAGATGCATTTGTAAGTTACCGCGCGCGCTCGCCGGGCTCTTGGGGCGGGAGGTGGCACGAAGTCCGCGGTGGTAGAATGAGAAGGTAGCGCGCGTTCTCGCTCTCTCTTGCTCTGTCAACCCCAGAGGACTACTAAAGGCGTTCGCGGAAGATTGCGCGGCGCGGCGCGGAAAAATGAATTCAAATCTTATAAAGATTCGTTTTGTTTACCGCGATTCTGGATTGCGCGGAATTCGTCGGAGAGCGAGCTGAGTTTGTGATATCTTAAGGTGATGCTAAATCTCCTGTCATCGTCAAATGCGGGGAACCACTTATTTCATTCAATTTTCAATTTTTAGCAATATCTCTCTGGAAAGTTGTTGTTTTTAATTAAGACAATAACGTTTCAAAGAGGTATTTGCTAAAAATTGAATATTAAATGAGAAAAGTGGGTCCTCGTATTTGTCGGTGACAGGTGGCTTTAGCATCACCTTAAGGATGTGATTATAATTATAGAAGGTGTAACATTGTAAATCTGTGTATTTTTTCCTTATGATGTTAGTTTAAAAATTAAATATATTGAATTGCGATATATTAGTAGTTTTAAATTGAAGTTTATTTTTAATC
Organism: Gastracanthus pulcherrimus; assembly: GCA_949152435.1. Classification (NCBI taxonomy): domain Eukaryota; kingdom Metazoa; phylum Arthropoda; class Insecta; order Hymenoptera; family Pteromalidae; genus Gastracanthus; species Gastracanthus pulcherrimus. The sequence goes on along the minus strand of OX424574.1, from coordinate 170,252,924 downwards.
CTCATGCGCTGTTTACTTTGAAATATTTTGGTTTGATTAAGGGTAAATCTGCAAACATTTGTAATCGTTAAATAATCTGTAATAATTAAATTAAAGCTGTATTATTCACAAGGAGACTATCAGGGATGCAGGTCATTCGTGTCGGGAATATTCATGGAAATCGAAGTATTGTAAATCCGTTAATTTTTCATGCTATTTTGTTGATATCTTCAATTGTTAATAACTTTGGTTCAGATTAATATTCTTTAACGTTCCAGGTCTCAATATGCAAGCTCTTTTTGAACTACTTTTATGTACTTTCAGGCAATTTTTGTTAGGAGTTATGATCACAGCTAGAGGTACCATTTTTTAATGAAATAATGCATATTCACAGCAGAATAGCTGATATCTTACGAAAAAGGGTCCATTCACAAAAACTACCGGTGTTACGCTTCATTTCTAGCTACCAGTGAATGATCCTGAAAGTTTCAGAAAATTTCGGGACTCGTATCCCTCAAAGTCTCTTTACCAGTTTTGTGTCATAGATTAATATACTCGGTTTTCTACGTATAAGGGTTCTTCGCATATCTGTTGAATTGCATCCTCTCTTACAACTTTTATGTAACCGTTACACGTGAAAAATCATTCAACACTTTTGACGATATGATTTGGTGGATTATATCTTATTGTAAGATCAATAGGAAATACACAGTCTTTTTAACTTTCTTAGAACAAATTTTAAAACAGTTGAATAAAATATTTAAAAATAAAATGTTGATTTTATTTAAAAACCGTTATTTAATTTTCAAGCACACCTAGTACAAACAATCATTTACTGCAACAACTGTCAGCCAATCATATTACATTCTAAAGTACCTCACTCTATTCGGTCATCACCTTTTTAGAAAGGGATTCAGCTTCAGCATTAACTAGTAACCAAATACCCGACTACCGTACCCACAAAAAAGTCCAAACAAACGCCAAAGCCCAGACGATCCGCCCTCCACAACCAAAAAACTCCGAAAATCTCCACCGATACCCACAAAACCCTCTCGCCGCCTCTTTTTCACCACCCACCACTCTTCGCATTCCCCGATAGACCCGCGAAGCGTCACACCCCACCCCCTAAACTCTCCCCGCAGTACACCGCAGGTTCGAAAGCCGCGGTTTCCGAATAATGCAACAATCGTGTTTCCCCCCCCTCCCCAGTATATAGCATAAACGCCGCGAATAACCCTCCGGAATCAGCTTGGACCACTGCCGCGGCGCGCAAATCGCGGACGACGGCATTCATCGCACATGCACACGTACGTGTCTTCAAAGTAGCTTTGACCCGTCGTCACCCCCCTACTGGAGTACGGACGAACGTGTATGTATAGTGTTTCTCGGCGCTGCTGCCACCGCCGCATCAAACGGCTTACGCCGTATACTCGTTCGTTTCGAACTGTGCAGCAGCGAGTGCAGGATGACGGGGTAGAGGGAGGAGAGACGGTTTAGCCAGGAAAGCGCTCGGGTGTTCGTCTTGGCTTTCATTCGGCGAAGGGTTGGTTAGCTGGCTGGGGATTCGCCCGCGCGCATATCCGATTCGCAGCGTTCGGAGCGGTGATAGAGGCTGTGTTGCTCGTTCCCCTTTTTGAGACGGGGGAGAGTGCGCGGAGTGGGACTGGGATGGAACTGGAGCTGTGCTTTTGCTGATGCTGGATGGATTCTTGACTTGTAAATTTGGGGCGAGAGGCAGTGTCGTTGGGTGTTTCTGTATATCGCTGGAGATATAGGTTGATCTGCGAGGGAATGGAATTGAAGGTACGATGTTGCTGCTGGTGCTTGTTTTCATTGAGAGAGTGTCGGATTGGGGAGTGTGACGATAATCGGATAGAGAACTGATGCATATCCATTTTGAAGCTTTAAAATTAAATGTAGGTCAGATGATATACGAAAAAGTAAATAAAGCATTTTTAAAGTGTGTATTTATTTTGAAACATATTAAAAATATGAATTTATGGAAAAAAGGATAAAACAGACTTTGATGAAATGCAATTTTCCGGCTATTGTGATATAACCTACAAACACTTGATTTTCTACTTCAAATTAACAAATAGGAATAATCGAGATTTTATATTTTAAGTAAATAATTAAACGAATAAATAAATAAATAATTAAATAAATAAATAAATAGGTAAATATTAATATAAATCAGAACAATTTTAATTTTATTTTAGGAATTTTTAATAAACTTTTAAATATATAAGTATAGAAGTGAGAAAGTAATAATTAATAATTAAGGTTTATAAGATTATGTACTACGAAGAAAATTGCATTGATATGCGATATCCAGTTAGTTCTCTATTGCTTACCCTATTCTCAGATTCTCAATAATAAATGAATATTGACGCTAATTGTATAACTTACGTACTCCAGGATTAAAAAAGATCGTCAGTAATTCGGACTCACCTGTAACAGAAAAAGAAAATTATTAGTTTTATAAACAATACAAAAGATTCAATGACAATTAAAAAAATGTTAATCATAAAAATATTTTATCAAAAGATGACTGTTTCAAAATTCTTTAATACAACTATCAATTATAAAACTCAGCGTTTATCAAATGCAAAGCCACCTTTGACATTCGCGTTACGAAACAAATAAAGATAAACAAAGAACGAAACAGAAAGGACTTTTTCCGCTCGCTCGAGAGCCGAGCGAGCCGCAACTAAATCAAGAATAATTGCTGGAAATGTAACTCCACGTGCGTCCATCCTCCATCCGCTACTCACTGCGAGACTCGAGCGACAAACGTAGAAAGAACCAACCCACGGGGTAATTTTTACCGAGTTGCGAAACCAGCAGCCATGCTCCAAGCGGCAAAAAAGACGCGACAGCGGCTGCAAGCGCGGCAAAAGTGGTCCCCGCGCAAAAGAGTGAAAAAGGGCCATGGTACAAAAAAAAAGAAACCCCCAACAACGCTACGTATACGAAAAAAGAGAAGAAGCAAGAGAGTGGGGCTAAAGTTTAAAAAGAGAGGATACCATCACGAGAGTGAGTGAGAGATAGAGAGATTTTCCGCAAAAGGAGAACGACGACGTGGACGAGGACTGGAAAAAAAGGACTCAGTCGAAAGAATGAGTTTTCTAGCGTACAGCGAGGACGCAGCAATTCCGCGACCTGCGCTACTTTGCAGTTTACTCCCTCTGTCCCTGTCTCTCTCGTTCTTTTTCCAGTTGCTACGAAAGCCACCCATAACTAATACCGTCGCCGATCCCCGGCCGGGCTGCGCTGGGAGTGGTATACACGCGCGCGGCAGTAGCATTTGGCCCTCGCTAGAAAAGTTTTTAGAAACTTTTGCAGAACAGGGCAGGATGAATGTATATATGTAGCTTATGCGCGCGCCGAGGCATTCCGTGGCGCGCAACGACAAAAACAGTCGCCGGGACGAAGCAGAGCGACGAGGCGCTGCAGTGCACTGCTCGTGAAGGGCTTCCGAGGAAGGGAGGCCGAGGGAAGCAGAAGTTTGACCGATGACTCGAAGCCGATTTGTCGTAGGAGGGTGACGATCTTTTATTCGATGCTGATGTTTTAATCGAGCTTTTGTCGGTGATTCGGAGTTAGAGCAATTTATTCTTTATTTAATATTTTGTTAACTTTTACTTTTACTACCTATGCTTAAACTTATTACAGTGTCATAAACATTGATTAAAAATTTAAAAAAAAGAAAACCGACTTCGAAAAAAATGCTTTAAAAAGTATGAAATAATCGATAAAAGTATGAATAATTTCACCGAGTTACGGTAGTCGGACTTCAGATGCATTATAAGTATATGTGTTTAGACCCAATCCAGTATAAGTTCTAAATCATATCCATAAGAAAGATACTATAAGTCAGTTTGAAATTCGGCGACGACCGCGAAACGGTTTTTATTGATTATTCATACTTATTATCGATTATTTTATACTTTTTCTTTCGAAATCATTTTTTGTTTTATTTTTATACTTTTTAGTTGTACCGACCAAATTTCATTTTATTTATCCAAATCCAAAAGTTTATCCAACTTGGTTCAGTAGTTTCGGAATAATCAGCGGACGAACATAACAAAACGCCAGTACTGACCTAGAACTGTCTCGATACTGGCCCAATAATGTACTGGGACCACCATAGGATCACCCTCTTACATTAAAAAAAAAAGTTTATCCAAATCAGTTCAGTAGGTTCCAAATAATCGGCGGACAGAGTTGTCAAAGGCCGAAATGTACGGAAAAAATATCTAGTGAAAAACTAAATTACTGGTCAGATACTGAACCAATCCTTACAAAATTAGAATGGAACGACAATGGGATCATCCTCTTTAATTAATTCAAAGTGGTCCAGTAGTTTCGGAGTAATGCGCAAACAAACATAGAACAATAAAAATATACAGGTCGAATTGAGAACCTCGTCCTTTTTCGAAGTAGGTTAAAAATAGAATTTTATCTTCGCCAGTAATATATTTTGATAGACAACAGATTTTTGTCTCTGAAAGTATCGGATAAACAAGATTTATGTTCGATTTAAATGAAATAAAATAAACAGGTAAAGCATCATGAAATCATGCACAAATCGGATTATAATGTACAAATATAAGGGCGTACTTTACATGCTTGCGAATAAATGAAAATGACGTAAGAACAAGAGACACGGAATGAGATAGATAAAGTTGTTGGAAGAAGAAAATTGAAGGCAGGGATCGCTGAGTGCGATACGTGAGAGAGCAGAGCCGAAAATCAGGCACTCGTAAATTATATCTTGAGGTTTAATCACCTTTTGTTCTTGGCACCGCGAGTCGCCAACTGTACTCGCCGATGAAGACTTCGTGCGACGTAATACTTCTAATTCTCTTGTCATTGATACTCGGAACCTCTACCACCACAAATCTCGCCAAATATCACTTCCTGATCATTAGGGTTTCTTCAATTGAATTAGTACCAGAAGATGGAAGAAAACGAGCTTCATGGAATAACATACTTCAAGAAAGAAGAGTGTGGATGGATGAGTGATGTGTCTTAAGTTATGTAAGTGCATTTATAATCTATAATCAACCTACGACCCAATATATAACAGTAAAAATAAAATTGAAACGTTTCTTCTATCATTCTAAATATTTATTATTTTATTTATTTTATTACCCCTCAAAATACATTACAGGATTTTAATTGCAACAACTATAATATTTACTATTTCGTGTTAGCAGCAAACGATGACTTCAATAATTATTAAAGATAAAAACTATAACATAAAATATAAAATTCATTGAATATATTCATTTATTTTTTATTTGTTACTCTTTCGGACCACTTCACAAGTAAAATGTAGCAAAATGTTTCCATTAAAAAACAGTTACTTTTCGAAACGGAGCAAAAAATTTACAAAGTTAGCGGGAGTAAATAAACAACAACTCCATTTTTATTCATTCAATCCGACAGATTTCGTTTAAAGTGCACCGTGAGTGTACTCCCATAAAAGGGCACTCTTGTCGCTGCTGCAGCATCAATGTCGGGACTGGGTAGAGTCGAAATTGTCGTAAAAAAATTGTTTCCCCAAAAAAGTCTTTGTTTTTCCGAAATCACGGGCCTCCCGCTTCTTCAGCGTTTGTTAGTATGTTTACACTTCAGATATAGAGTGCAGCCGGGAGGTAAAAGCGTACAATGGCTAAAAAAGCTGTCCGAACGACGACGAGTCGACAAACCGATGCGACGCCCGCTCCAGCGTGTGTACACACATTCACAAGTTCCAGGGGCTCAGGGAAAAATTCGACTCTTATTGTTCGCAGCCGGAGTCAAAAGAACGAGAGAGCGAGAAATCGAAAAACGAATGGAATCGAAATAAAAATACATTTGTATTCCGCAGAGAAAAGTCAAGTGCGATTGAAACTTCAATAACATGATCAATTCAAACATGACCCAAAGGTTACTTTTTATGTAGGGTTCAAATGCCGTAACTAAAATTTCAATTTTAGCAATTCATACAGTGTAGATCACAGTTATATATATACACTATTATTGTTTATATACTCAAGATAAAAATATTATATTAAAAAAATTCTCTAATTTCATTCATGTTTAATGGATAATACATTCTCTATTAATGAATGCTTATTTCTGAAAACCATTCTGAAAATATCTTTTAAATATTCCGAATTTTAAGATAACTTTTAAATTTTATTATCCATCTCATAACTCTGTAGGTACCCAAAACACCAAAAAACAAGCTTGAAAATTCAAAAGCGTCAAACTCCACAAACAAAGCAGGCTCGCCGAACGTCACGTACGACAGATTCTCCTCTCAACATTCATTTAAACTCGCGTAATATCCTCTAATCACCCATCTGGAATTTTCGCAACGCGCGAAACTCCATATTCGCCGCCTCGAGAAAATTCGACGCGCGCAATGGTCATTTCGGGGCTTTTATATAATTCTCGCGCGCGAGCATTGTTAGTTTCTCACTCTCGTGTGGTCCGGAAGTAACGAGAATCCTCCGTAAGTCTGTTTCCGCGACGCACTCGAATATATTCACGAGTGCGGGGCTTCTATCGCCGCCGGTGAGAGGCACAGAGGCAGGCTGATGCATGGCTTCTCTAAAGGATGCTTGCAGGTACATTCGCAAATTTTGACCGATTATTGAATTATTTTTTGGTTTCGTATAAAAATTCATTAAACTGTCTGAAGCCTTTAAAATTTCATTAAAATGCTAGAACTTTCACGTTTTAACATTCTTTTCTTTAATATATGTCTAATTAATCCTGGTCATGTTCTACTGTAATATGTAAATATATTTATAAGTATACTAATATATTTAAATATATAATAATACAGTCAGACCTCTCGTATTATTAAGCTTTACACACCTTTATGGTTCGATACCATGAAGCCTCATTTCGGATCTACAAGCTAATTCAATAAACTTTTTATAAAATCATTGCCATAAGAAATACTAGTAATATATATATATTGACAAGTCAAGAACTGTATGAAAAACATGTTTGTAAACTAAAACCAAATTTAGAAAAAGAAAGTTTTAATCTAAGATTTGTTATGTCAAAAAATACTGTATATAATCCATTGTAAAGTTGTGCTGATTAGAATACTAGTGAAGAAATGTCCTAAAAATTTACAAATACCTTTATGCTTATTTTTCTTTATTTTTTAAAGCATTTTTTCACTCATTGATTCTAATAAATACGATTCGCACGAAATTATTTTTTGTTATCTATAAAGTCCAATTCTTATATATATATATATATATATATATATATATATATATATATATATATATATATATATATATATATATATATATATATATATATATATATATAAAGTCTGAACATTTTCTACTTTGTCTACATCTATTGTTGTCAACTCTCCCATTTACTCCCATTTTTATTGCATTTTATACAAAATTTATGAAATCTCTATGAGTGGTCCAAAACATTACATACATTGATCGACGTGTATTGTTAAATCCAAAATTAAACATTTCTATCAGCAGATATAGGACACCTACAAATAATTCTAATCATACTCATCAATACAAGCTAATAAAAACTTGCGTCTCAGTCACACGTCCTTACCACACCGTACACCGTAAGGACAACCCGACATCCTCACCGTCCCCCCAGGGCTCGCTGCAGCAGCAGCGGCAGCAGCTCCTAATTAAATAATTAAGCGCCAGAGAGACAGATATCGCAGATACATATATACACACGCATATATCTCACCATCAGCCGGTAGCAGGGGCAATCGTCGCTCGCACGCGCATTGCACACACTTTCCCACCTCCATCCGCGCGGCTCTCCTCTTCAATAGGCGGCGCGGCACACACGGGGGGAGGGGGGAAGAACTCGCTCGCTCGCCCCTTTTTGCGACGCGAGCGAAACAGACGCCCGAGGGGCGTAAAAGAGAGACGGAGAGATATATCCCTCTGAACGTCTGAATTTGCCGGGGCGAGGGCGAGAGATAGGAGAGAGAGAGAAGTCGATGGAAAAGGCTGGCGCGCGAGGGTATAAGGTTATAGGGGATTTGAGAGAAAGAGTGAGCGGCGGTGGCGAGATATTGAGCTGTGAGATGAAAGTGTGAAATGGCTCCATTTGTTACACCGAATAACTTACTCTCCTTATATAGTTTTCTAATAGAGAGAGAGGGCTCGGCTATTCTTTATACCGCGAAATTGACTGCGCCAAGCTTTGGGTGAGCGAGGTGTGGGCTGGAGGTGCGGGTGCGTATTTTATATGAGAATCGATTGGGAATATTTAACTGGTGTGAAAATATTTTTTGTGTAATTTATACGAATTCATGAATGGAGAAGCGCAGGTGTAACTTTAACATTCAGGGAAAAAACCTTTTTGTAGCAAGAGGATATTTGTCTGAAATAAATCACTTTATGCTAAACAGAAATTAACTCTAGGTATGATAAAAGAAGATATATAAAGATATAGAAGTAAAATTCGTGGGCGAGTTAATAAATCTTTTTATTGGAAATTGGATTATTTTTGAAGAGTAAACGTTTACTAATTTAACGTCGCTTGGTTTTTCTAATCCGTTACCTCGGATTTGATTATCAGTAACTTTTGTTTGTTTCGGATCCAAAAGGTTGAGAAATTAATTACGTGCTAATATAAGAAAGTATCGATAATGCAACTGAAACGAATCCCAAGAATAATTTTTTTAATACTGAAAAGAATGTTTATATTTTAGGATGTTCATACTTTAAGATGGGATTACATTCATGAATAAAAAATTCTCCTTGCTACAAAAGGATTGTACTCTAAATGACGATTAAAATCCTTCGCAATAAAAAATATCAGCTTGACCTGGGCTTAAACATTTTAAGTAGAACAAGATTGTTAGATCAGATTAGTTCCTAAGCCTTCAAATTATATTTTTTAGAAATACCATTAATCGTTATACTAAATCATTACCAACATAAATATGATATATCTACACATAACATTGATAAAATCCAATGAATCATCGAAAATTAGAATATGATTTACAATTCGCTCTGCAAAAGCCCGAATTAAACAAACATAAACGTCCAGCTCGCCAAACGCGGCCGATCCGCAATGCAGCGAGCGCGTCCGGCCTCTCGCCGATAATCACCGACATTACCCTGATTTATATCGCTTCTCAGCATTGAAAAAATCCTTCCAAAAACTCTCGCTTATCCAACCGCTCGCACAAATCAGCGCCCAACTCTAACACACACACACACACACACACACACACGCAGACTGCGTGTAAACGGCGCAAGCGGAGAGCTCGAGGACATTTATCATACACGCACGTGCGCGACTCGCGAGTCCCGTACCAACTAAAATCCCTCGCACGTACGCATACACATAACCCCCACATACACACGTGTACGCATGCACATTTTAGAGAGGGATAATTTGTCCCGCAGAATGGAACCGGAGGCGGAGAGAGGACCAACGCGCGCTTAATGTCAATATTTCGCCGGCAAATTGCTCGGTATATTAACTTTTATTCCCGCGGAGCGTTTACCCGGCGCGAGCGCGTGCGCGCACGAACTATAAATGGCCAGATGTGGATTCGCGCAAAGCTCGGGCAAATGAATAAACGACGCGAGCGAGCGCGAGTACGAAGTGTACGTAGAAAATTGGCCGGCAGCAACGGCGCTGAATTGCCGAAAACGCGATTCGAATGCCGCGTGGCCGTTGGTATGGCTACTGTCCGTCGGCGGTGGTGGCGGTCGTTGTGAAAAAGCACGAGTACACGCTGCGCGGGACGCGCATTAGCGAACTCTACCCCACGTCGCTTCCCACTGTGCGACTCGCTAAATATTCCGAGTGATTTCGGAAATTGCGAGTGCAGCGGTTGTTGCGTGTATGGCTGCGTGGAATTCGCTTTTTTGGGGGGGCGATTTTCGTTTTGGATGTTTTTGTTAAGCGAAGTGGTTTTTTGTATTGCGAGTGTGTTTTATAGAATGGTTCAAAACGGCTGAGGGTACAATATTATTGGTGCATTTATTCGAAATAATGTTTTAAAACGATTTTTCTCAAATTTTATGTCAAGCAATTTTTAAGTCAGATATTGAATATTCAGTTTTTAATAATTAACTGTCTCAACATCCTAAATATATGTGAATATTTATAATAATTTTTAACAATTTCAGTTTTAAAAATTTCATTTTCTTTTTTAAGTTATTGTTTTTTATAGCACTTTTACAATCCTAGTAGAAATTGATCACATTACGAGCCAATAATCAATTCTTTTACAAAATCTCTATCAATCGTAGACCTTAACGCATAATAATTCGGATGTGATACCGTGAAAATATTAATTTACATGATCAAAACCCGTTAAAAAATAGGTGACAATATGGTTCAAAAAGTTCCCGTGAATGCATGGAGGTTCTTACAAAATTAGAAATTTTTGAGATATGATCATTTCAATTTCAATTCCAAAAAAAAAGTATTATAATTTATTGATTTCATAAAAAAGTTGTTCACGAGTAAAATAAAGCTTACCAAATTAAAATTTGTTCAGTGGCTGAATCAGAATCATGAACGAAGTAGAATAAAATCAACGTTTCTTACAGGAAAACTAGGCATGGATATGACGTACTTTACATATATTTTCACGTTAATTTATTATTTACACTTGTAATTCACACATTTTATAAATAAACCGTACAACTTATTTATTACAATTCCTCTCCCAACCGATTTATCACTCAAAATCCTTCTTTACCACAATCGTCCAAATTTCCGCAGTGTAATCCCAAACCGTCGATATAACGACGTATCCCCCAATTTCGATACATTACAGCCGAAGCACAGCTAGTACAGCAGCCACCGCACAAGCACCAAATGACTTTTTTGCTTACCTGCTTCCGATCGTCGTTACATATACGGAACGCGCGCGAGCATCGACGTCGACGCGACCCTTCGTAAAAGGGCGGAAGCGACGGTTAGAAAAAAAAAAGAGAGAAGAGAAGAGGAAAAAGGGAGAAAATTGTCCTCGAGGAAAATGGGCTCTCCGAGGACAGCAAGACTAATCGACGTGATCCAATCAAGAGAAGCCAGGAAGAGAGAGAGAGAGAGAGCACTAAAGTCCGCGAATGTGAGAATTCACTCAGAAGGAAGAATTCGAAGTCCTTAATGCATCGGCCCCTTAACGACCTAATCGCCACCTGCCTCTTTATCTACTCCCCTCTCCCTCTCTCGCGACGAATGGAAAGAAAGCACCGCACGAGGTGTCGAATTCATTTTCGTCCGCGTATGCGCGCGTGGAGAGCGCACAATGGGGCCGAGCGAAACACACCGAGGACTCGAGTTCATTCGGAGCCGAGCTCTAATCTCGAAGACATCTATAACGATGACAACGCCAGACAACGGGTGATAACTTGCTGTCTCGCGCAGGCAGCGAGGGTTGCAGGCAGCGGGCGGCGCCGGTGGCGGCGGAGTAGCGGGGATCATTTTGTACTGTCCCCCTCGTGATCGCCTCCCACAATTCACCGCCGTGTACAAAGAGACGGCGAGCGAGCGCAGTCTCGCTGCTAACGAGAGAGATGGGGAGGGAGACTTGTGTGCGGTGTGGGATTGAGAGAGAGAGAGAGGGATTTGGGAAAAATTGATGATTGCGGGCGTTGTAGTGGTTGCTGAAGAAGGGCTCATTTGGTTTTTCGGGGATCAGCTTTTTCCTTGTTGCGGAAATCGTTATGCGCCTTTTTCGAGGTATTGTGACTATATATTTGATAAATGTTACCAAAAATGGTTTTGTGTTAACTGTCAATGTAGTTTGTAAAATGGAAACTTCATTATTAACTTTCTCTGTAAAGACTTATTGATTTATATAGCAGCAGAGATTGATTATTTTTAATACAAACATTTAGAAGTATTTATATATTGCAAAGTCGAAACAGTGTAAAATAGATGTCAGTAACTTTGATCTCCCCCAATTAGTAGCCCATCCCCACATACTTATTTTTATTTATTACAGTATGTAGATCGTTAAATCAATTATTGTATTGAGTTTTTAAAAAATGAAATATAACTACAAATTTAGCGATTACAACTAAAAATGTTATATTTTTAAACATTTCATTGTTCGATATATTATCCAAAATTTTAAGAAGCATCGATATCTTGAAATATTATAATAAATGTCTTTAAAGAAGTGTGACAGCACAAAATAATATTATTCATGCTATTATAACTTCATAAGTGGCCCAAAGGACTTTAGTAGAACTAAAAAATAAAAAAGTTAGGAAATGAATAATTAACAATTTGTTAACATTTTAAAAGTCTAAAGAATATTGAAGACTTTCCATATTTAATGGTATCAAGCATTTAAAATTATAAAAGGTTTCCATAGCAACAGCCAGTACTGATAACTACACTGAGCTAGTATTAGCGATTTTTTGGGATATCTCAATAGGCTTCTTTACCTTATTTTTTGAATAACCAATTACGTTGTATAGTAAATTCCCACAAAATATCTTGGAATTTGCACTCCAAGAAACGTTTGATAATTATTTCAAAAAGCAATTTATTAGTGCTTAATACATGACCAAGAAAGCGAGCTTGTTTCTAGTCTACACAAAAAGTACACTCGTCAATTAATAACGTACGATTAAAATCTGTTTCTACCGGAGAAGCACTTAAATTAATACACCCCCATAAATACTATAATCCTAAAAAGTAATAATTACGTTTTTAAAAACCGTTCTTTTATCACCAACAAAACATTTACAAGCGAAAATACCCGCTCTCCACCCTGACGATAAACGAGAAAGATCGTGTCAAAGTGGAGGAAGCCTTGAAACAGGAAGCGAGGAGGGCGCTCCCGTCGGAAGCGATGGAAGCAGCACATATACAAGCAACGCGAAAGCCAGGCAAGAACACAGAGATCGCCCGAATAGTGCGTGTACGTCGAGAGGAGAGCACGTGCGGCGAATCCTTGAGAACAGGACGCGGCGGCACTCGCTATGCGGGGGCGGTTTGCTGAAATTTATAAAGGCCTACGTGCTGCTTCCTCTCCCGGGAGAAGTGGCCAGAGAGATACTTTATAGGGGCGTGCCGCCACCCCCGCCCCCGTGCAGCTGCTATTTTTTTTTGTCTGCGGATGCGTGTAGACCAGAGCTCGCTAAAGCGTCATTTGCAGTCGTTTTGTCGGAGGGAGTCTATGAGACGCGACGTGAATCCACGACGGGGATGTATAAAAAATGGAGGAGTGCTGGTGGAGAGGCAGAGGAGGGGGAATTAGGCAATTTGGGGAAAAGTGGTTTGTGCTTGCTCAAATTTGTCAGATGCAGCGTGCGCTTTTCTTTCGGGTGAAAGAAAGATCGGGATAACTTATTGGACTACTTTTATAGCACATCAAAATGAATTATTGAATGAAATATTATATGAAAGAAAGTCGTAGTACTAACGTTAATATTTTTTTATTGTTTACTACCGATAAGAGATTGACAATTCAGAAAAATCTGAAATTTAGCGTATGAGTAGATTTTAGTTAAAAAATGACTCAGTTAAAATTTGGTGAACCTTTGGAGTGTAAGAAAAAAGTTATGAACATTTTAATTCTCATAAATCACACATCTTTCTCTTCAACTAATGATTGTATATATAATACTGACGGTTCAGAATTCGCCCAAATTTGGCAGATTATTAGCTAAAAAAACTAAATAATAATTTAACTGCTTGTAAACAAGGATTTGGAGCCTATGAGCGCAGTAATAAATAAATGAAAATAATTAAAAGGTTTAACTTTATTTAAAACATTTAACTTCAAGAAATGAGTGAAATCAGCTTCCATGTGAAACTTTTTATTGATAATTATGATAAATAGAATTGCTTAATGAGAATGTATAATTATTACTTGGTGTAAGTTGATTTATGCAACTTCTGTTATTAAGTATAAATCGCAAATAAACAAGAAATAAATAGTGCACTTATTTTGACTAGCTACCTACCGGCAGTACTCCCATAAGCGGGATTTTTTTATTGAAAATTGATCAAGGTTATTCAAAAAGCCCCGCTTAGCTTATGTGACGGTAGGTGGCACTACTTTCCACACCAACACGTTAAAAAATAATCACCTTCCACTGGGTGTACCTCACACTTACCTCACTATTGACATTAAAATTCACATCAATTAAATGCAATTCCGATAATTCTTTTTCACAAATAAACACAGTTTAATGTATAATAAGTTTCAAGTAATGTAATATTAAACATAACTTAAATAGTAACTTAAATAAAATTGAAACGTTAAGGACATTAGAAGCGTAGAATAACCTCAAAACTCAAATCTCAGTCACTAATAGTTCGTAATTAATATTACATATTAATATTATTTCAAATAATTTCTAGTATTATTTTCGCAGTCATTCAAAATGAAAAATCGCAATTTGTGAATAAAACGTTACTTTACATTAATGTAAAAAGTAATTAATTAGCATTCTGTTAAATCGCATTTTAAGAAAATATAAAATAGCCAACTTGTATGCCTAAACTGTCAGTAAAGGAGACATTTATCCTACATTTATATTATTCTAAAAGATATCGCGTAGAAATCTATTCGAAAATCAAACGCAATCATCAGTAGTCTCACTGTCGTCTGAGCTGCATCCTATAGTTAGAACTAATACGATTAACTCCCTCATCATTCAAACCTTCCATTATTCACCATGCAGTATAAAGTACGCGCGGAATACGCGCGGACAAATTGAAAATTGCAAAGCCACGTATACTCAGCTAGGCAAAAAAAGACTACAATGGCCGCGCGCTTTATGAAAGATCGTTCTCTCGGTGATAACATTTTCTTTACATCGCCGTGCTATAGGTCGCGACCTGCGTCGCTCGACCATAGGAATAACTCTCGTAAATCTTGCTGGCCTCTTTCTCATGTAAATAGCACGTGCGGTCTGCGTCCTCGTTCCTCTGTCTCTCTCTCGCGCTCTCTTAAAGCACTTTCCGACGGTGGAACCCCGATGCGTCGCTCGCTCGCGCCCGCATACCTTTATAATCCCCTAAAACTCGGCGGTGCTTGGCTCTCTGTCTCTCTCTCTCTCTCTTTCTCTTTCTCTCTCGGCACTCACAATTACGCAATTTAACCAAGCATTAAAATGATCCTCGAATTCCCCAATCTACTTAACTCCGACAGTTCATCGCGGTGGCGCGGTTAATGCTCTGGCGGTGCTGTTGCTCGTCTCTTCTTCTCCACCGCGAATTTCTCTTTTTGCCCACACCCACCCTGGCTGTGTCTGGTCCCTAGTTTACCGCTAGGAAATTTCAGAAACGTATTTTCAACGGCTCTCGTGCATCTCCTCTGGTAGGTATCAAGGGTAATTTGAAATTGTACGTTTTATTCGACCTTGATGGAAATTGTTTGTCGGAGTTCTTAAAATCTTGTTAAAAATATGACTACTTAGTTTTGTTTCATTTTGATAGTCAATTTTAAATAATCCTGACAAATTCTTGCAAATCCTGAAAAAATCTCAAATGATGATAAAATTTCGAAAGACGAAGTACTTTGTTTAAAATAAATGAATAACACAATTTTTTAGAATTCGCCAGAATTAATTATTTTTAGTTATTAAGTGGAACTTCTATTAAAAACTCATATTTCTAGCAAATTCTGAAAAATTTTGTATAGTCATTTTTAACAGGAGAGTATTTTGAATTGCAAAAACAATTTCGAAGTATTATATATCGGCTATTTAGAAGTAAGTCCAGTTTGATTCAATAATTGCTACGATTAGTCTATTTAAATTATTCAAATTACTATTTGATACATCATAAATATTAAAATGTTTATTTTCAAAATTTACGATCTCTAATATAGTTCTCAACAATCCATATCATGCAATAAATAATTTCCAATTAAAAGAAAATTAGCCATTATATTGTTTATAATATTCTTCTGCGAGTGTAAGGCGTAGATAAACTTAAAACTCTATGAAGGTTATTCAAATAATACAATTGATTGTGTGAAAATATAAAACATTGTACAGCAAATTTAATTCGATGTAAGTGATAATAGACCACGAATTCAGATATACGATATTTATGAAATATATATCAATGCCTTCTTTTTAAAATAAAAGAAAAGACAAAAGTACTCAGTAATAGATGACTATCACTTTTAGAACGTATTTTTCCATACAGCTACTGCAATGCATTTTGCTAGTACATTCAGTTTTTTAATGAAAGCACTTCTCAGTCAAATGAAAAGCTCTAACACAAAGTCACACAAAGTAGACACAACTTCATACTACAAGAGTGCTAAAATCCACCTCTAGCAGGAATAAAAAGCCCCGCTCAATAGAATTACTGAACTACGGCGGCAACAAACAACGAAGAGACTTGAGAGAGGAAGCGCGAAAAATCGCAAGAGCAATAAAAAGCCTCGTTTTTTGCTCGCAGCTCGCGAAAGGTTATAACCATACGCTACACCTACACACACACACGCGCGAAAGACGGAAGAGAAGCGAGCACCCGAGAGAAGAGCGAAGATAGAGATAGCGGGGATCGCGATAATTTACACGGGCAGAGCGTGTTAATTATTCAGATCCGGTGGGATTGCAAAAGAGGTCGAGCTCTCGAGGATGCCTCTGCTCCCGTCGCAGCGCCGCACTGTGCTGCTCTCGAGAATCGCGCACAGTGCGGCAGAAATCAGCCGCTACGCCGGTATTATTAACCTCGCGCCTGCGAGAATTCAAACCTTTCGTTATACACAGAGGAGAGAGAGAGAGAATCATGTCTCTCTCGATGGTACTAGCGAGAGCACTCGGATGTTCTCTAACGTCTGACCTCGATCTGTTCGAACACAATTCGACGAGGTCGGGACGAATACGCACTGGTATACTGCTGGATTGTTTGGCCGACGAGAGGAGGGATGTGTAGGCTCGGTATAGCTCGCACAGCTCGTTAATAACATTGATCGCGTGTGTCGCGCGACACTGCTTTTCATGTACACGAGAGAGATGGGTAATAGTATAATCCGTATAGTGCGGAAAATTGGGTCGCCGTGAGCTCTATTACCTGTAATTTCCGTATGCACGTATGTGCAGATATGTGGAATTCGTATTTTTTGTGCAAGTTTGTGGATATTTTATAAAGCATACGACATCGTTAACTGCATTGAATCTGATACTTTTTCAGAATTTTATATCACTTGAAATATTGTTTATTAATTACTTCACAAAAAAATCTTTTTTGCATACTTTCTTTTAAAAAAAAAGACTAGTATACTTTTCAAAAATACCTATATCTAATAAATTAATAATGCAAACTTTGAAGCAATATATGAATTTACTAAAGTTACTTTTGCATACAAAACTTTTTATACTTTGTTTCATAAAGCAGTGAATTTTATAACCTAATAATTGTAGATACATAATTCGAAGCCCAGATAATATTTTATAATAATTAGATTAAATTATCTCATATAGTTTTTGAGTTAAAGAAATTTTAAAAAGTACATTATCACACAATATAATAATTAACAAATGAATGAAATGAAAAATTAAGTTTAAAAATTTAAAATTATGAAAAGTGACGACAACAAAAACAAAATAAATATTGATTATAAATATTCATACCAAATTTAGTAGGGTTATAATTTTTATAACATAAAAGCATTCTCATTGATAAAGCATACATTATTGGTTTAGATAATAATCATAAATGCAACAACGAAAAAATATTAAATTTATTTTTATTACACCGTCTTTATTTGAAACTTATACTAAAAGTTTTGTTTAATAAATAAATTCACACAATGTGTGAAAAGACACAATAGAAGTCCTTCTAATTAAGTAATATATCAAAAGCATCTGACATTTCGCAAGTAGACGAGAAAGAGCGCAACGTGAAACGATGACAAGCATCTTCCGGCTTACTGTAAGAGTATAAAATATTCAAAGATAGAAGATATCCACTCGTGTGAATTTTGCATGTGTGCATACATGAAGGAACAGGGCAATAACAATAATTTTCATATACTACTATGGAAATAATGTTGTTGGCCTCATTAGAATTTTAGCTCAGAATAGCTATATATACATCCTTGCTGCATGATTTGTATCTTTTAAAATTACAACTGTTGTCATTACAAATTTCTATGTTCACCGATGAAAAATCCAATTGTCGATAGTAACTGTAGATTTCTTTTAGTAAAATAAAATCTTTTGGCAAAACATATATTGATTGTAGCAACATAATTTTAAAGCGGAAATATTTTAGAATAAGTTAAACTTGTCATGATTTATATCTATAACTTTTAGCACTTAACTTTTTATGTTTCAAAGGAGTGTCCCGCGTTTCGGGTCTTAGATTTCGATGAAACTTTAAGAATTTTTTTTTGGTACCTGGAAAACTAGTTCAACACTCGCAATTATATTGAATAAGGTCCAGAACATGAAATACAGCTAAAAACGTCGTATTATGCTATATATTTTGAATAAAGCTCTATTCAGTCAAATTAAGGGCGCCCGACTTTATTTTTAGGTACTACAAAATGATTCTCAAAGTTTCATCAAAATCTTTAAAAAAATTTAAAAATACTAATGCAATGCTATTTTAGTAATTGATACTTTCTATTTCGTTCAGTATTGCAGAATTAATTATATTTTTATCTACCATAAACACCGACTCCAAGATCCACAGGCAATTATTTTTATTCTCTCCAAGTGCGCAGCAAAGTAACACACAAACAGTATCTAACTTGTAGAGAAAATAAAAAACAATTCCCAAGAGGAAGGAGCAACCTCCTTCCGCTCCAGCCAACCACCAGTCCACCCTTAAAAATCCATTCTCCCTTCCCCCGTCCCCCGAAAATCCCGCTTAAACCCATGTCTCGCGTCAGGTCGCTCGTTCCTCCGGTCGCTTGCGCGCGCCGCCAGCAGCGCTCCCTGAATTATCGTCCCCTCCTTTTGCACCCGCCGCCGCGGCTATCTCCCCGGCGAATCTGCAAATTTATTGCCCGAAGCCGCGAATGAAACGTAATTATGGCTCTTTACGATATCTCGCCGGCCGCATCTGTGATGCCCAGCGCCGAGAGACGTCAACCCCGCGCGGCCGCGTGTGTATATTACACACGCACACACAGTGGGATTCGATCGCGTTGCGAGCTGTGTGTGCCGCGGCTCTATAGCATGTAGAGAAAGAGAGAGAGGTAGGAAAAAGACTGCGTAACTTGACGCACGATCCGATATCCTTGCCGGCGCACCGTCGTAAAGAGGGTATAACGCGATACGCAAAAACAATTGACAAAACACAAGCGACTTTTATGAGCTAGCGGAGCGCAGGAGTTCGCGCTTGGTAGAGTTCCTTACTGCGCGGTGTACGCTTCTGGTAAATTGAAGCCGGAATGTGTCGGGGAAAGAGGATGAGAGGGTGGGTGATTATAAAAATTGAATTTATAGGTCGGGACTATTGGTTGAGAATTTTATCGAGATCTTGGGTATGCGTGTACCCTGTCATTAATTAGCTGTGATTACTGTTTAACATAGGGTTAAATAAAACGGCCATATTTTAAGTCGGTACGATATGGTTTAACTTGTTCCTCAGAGAGTTTCTTTTATACCTGTTTCTTTTTGTGTGCTAATGATTCGAATATAACTTAACCAGACAATTATGCCGTGTAGTTTTTATAATTGTTTAGATAGTAAATGTAAATGAAGTATATTGTGGAAAATACTTGCTGTGTCACTTAAGGTTTGATGATGTATATAGAAATTTGGTTTAGATGTATAGGTGAGACTCAATTATATTTTTATCCAGTTATCACTTGCACGTAATAGGCAGTAGAATACAGATATTAAACAACCGCAATTAATGCAACTAATTGTACAAAGAATGTAACAGAAAAAAATTGTTTTGCAGATTAGTAAAAACTTCACTTACAAACCAAAGTTTATTTATAAACCAAATTTATATGAAACACTAAAGTTTAGTGATCGGTACGCACGCATATTCGACAACTCAATATCAAATTCAATTTTGTAAATGACTGAAACAGGTTTTGGTTTGAAGTGTATCATTAAAAATTTTATTGACAGTGATGCCTTCGAATCGAGAAATACTCACACAATGAACATCCTGTATAAAGAGGTGTCCGGTTGTAGGCACATCTCCCATATCACTTCATATTTACTCCATACATACCTTACACGTCCATCGATAACAAAAAATTCAAACACAACACATTATTTATCACAACTACCCACTTCCAATCGAGAAAGAAAACACACGTGCAAAGACCCATTAACCAAGCCTCAATAAAACCCAAAAGCCTCCCTATAAAAGAAACACGATCCTCGCAGTAGCAAAAACAGGCATAACGACGGTAACAATGTCCTCTTTCTCTCTCTTTCTTTCCGATAGCACAAACCCCATCCCGACAAGGACGCAAGGAAAAAAAAACGTCGAACCGAGAGCGAGCAAGCAAGAGGAAGCAGCGGAAAAAGTCGAAGAAACAGAGTCTCGCGGCACGACGTCGCAACGACCTTATTCTCTTATTCGCGCGATTCGGGCAAATATTTACGAACGCGCGCGCGCATTCCCGAGGCGTGTTCTCAGAATAGTCGGTGATTTTCCTCCCTTTCGGACTAAATGCCGTGTATAGTCGGCTCCTTGCGTTCTCTTATTTCTCTCTCTCTCTCCCCCTGTGTCTCGCTTCTCTATCGAGTCGCGCGATACGCTCCGCGCCCGAGTAATAAAACCAATTAGGCGTGAGCCGTGCACAGACGTAGACGCCACGCTGCAGAAGAAGAAGAAGAAGAAGAAGAAGAAGTTGGGAGGCTAAAAAGGAGGAAGGAGAGAGGCCCTCGGAATTGATCTTATTTAAAGGAGAGAGCTAGAGGAACGTAAGGGCGCGCGAGGAAGGAAAGAGGAAAAATCGCGCGCAGCACTGGCGCGGCTCCAAATCAATTTAAAAGTTCGCGCGCTGCCAATCGCGCCCGGGTATATAACGCGCCGCGAATCCGTAAGTCATTACTACTGCTCGACTCCCTGTCGCTCTATCTCTCACTCTCTCTCTCTCTCTCTCTCTCTCTCTCTCTCTCTCTCACTATCTCTCTCTCTCTCTCTCTTGGTTTCATTTCTTATACTTCTTCGGCGATCTGTCTATCTATCACTCTATATCTATCTAGAGGAGCTTCCATCTCTCTCTTATTTACTTTTTCTATCCTTCCCCCGCCCGTTTTCGTAGCTTCATTTCGATCTATCTCGATTCCGCGTCCGTCCCTCGACGTCTTTTTTGCTCTTCTTTGATCTTGCGAAGTTTATTTTGATGTCTGCAGCAATTTTTCTCCTCGCGAGTTATTCGAAGTGAAAAATGCGGTTTGAAAATAGAGAAATTTATACTGGTAGAAGTAAACGCTGGAAGATCTCGAAGTGCTTCTCGTATATCAAATCGAAGTATCTTTTGTGAAAACGTACAGTATGTAATGCTCATAAATAAGGGGATTAAAAAAACTACATAGTTTTGGATAAGGAAGAGTTATGCTTGAGTTCTTATTGGAACTGATTGCACAATTGAAATATATAAATGTAGATTTCTTTCTATAGATATTTCTTTATTATAAGACATTATTTTGCAAACGTCGAATAATCTAATATTAGAATCGAATCGAATATATTAGGAAAATTAATTATGTATATCAACACAATTCAGTTGTGCATTCAGTGCCACATATGTTATATACTACCGCTAATATATCAAGTTAGGAACATGGCTCACAATGGGGTATAAGCACCTCACAGTCGAATTCAATTCTCGCGTGGTGTCAATAATGCGTTAATAAACTGCTTACGTAAATAAAGGCTCCAAATAATATCAGTATAATATTCTTCAATTAATATACCAATATATTATCTTCTTAATTTTCAACGTTGCTTAAAATTGCGCATTATAATAAAAAATGTGATTCAACAAATTGAGCACTTTAGGCATATGAAATATTATCAATCAAAAGCTGTAGAAGCTCAAAAGCTTTAATCTACATCATGTTAAGATCTCAATACATTGGATGTTTTTATTCTCGGAATTGATCTTTTTTATCAAACTTCATGAACTTTCGGGGACTGTAGAATATGTGGATAGAAACAATATGTGCAAACGTAGTAGTATGGCTCAGAATTTTGCGAAATAAAATTTAACAATGATATAATTTGTATATATAGGTCCAGCACAATTTAATTATGTCGAGCTTGATTTATCAGCTAATAAGTATTTATTATCCTATACAATCAACGATTTTAAAGGTTGGCTTTCTGGCAACTTTACTTTAACATTACAGCGTATAATAGTAGAGAAGATTTTTTACGGTAAAAATGAACTCGTACCATATAATCGTTTTAATTTATTAAGAATTTTTTGTTAATTTAAAAGTACATATACATTTGTTTGCAAAAGTAACAAAGTGCAAATATGTCTTTTCTGATTTACGTATTACCTTTTCACTCACAATTTTTTGTATATATAAAACATCAACAAACATTCTTAATCCCTCAATCCATTTTTTGTTTCTAAAAGTAATACACAACTTGTGTTTTCCTCATCTCTAACAAACAACATATATTACTTTTTTAACCAAGTACGATAACTTAACGTGACTTGATACAAAAACACGGAATTCATCACTCAACCAGAATTCTGCTCTGCGCACAGTGCATTTATCTCGGTGCTTACGTAACTCCTGAGTAACGACAAGTAGTCAATGGCCGGGTAGTGCAAGCCAAGCCACGTCATCCCCTGCAGTCCCATATTCGAGCCGCAGAAACTGTTGCAGCGGCAGCGGCAACAACGGGCTATAGGCTCTAGCCTCGGGGAGGCAGGGAGGGAGGGGAAGGAGCAGGCAAGGAGAACACAATTAAACTCGCTTCATAATTTCCCGGGGTAAGCGTGCTTAATGAGAAATGCGCATTCGCCGTAATGGATCGATACGTACACGAGCGAGAACTAGCGAGGTGCACGCGCGCGCGCGATGCGTCGGGTGCACTGGTGCACGGGGGGCCTCGATTTGCGGTGTATAGTCAGGTTGATCGTGTGCAGATTGGAGAGCGAGTTGAAACGGGGAAAAAAGTTTTCGTGATGTTTAATGTGTGAATTACGCTTTGCAACAGTGGAGACGATTATGGTTTAGTTGGGAAAATTAATTTTTATTGCAATGAAGATGATTCGTGGCTATGTAAAGTCTTTTATGTGAATGTTCCAGATTTTATTCATTTAAGCATCGATATGGTTATAAAGAGATCTAATAATAAAAGGGCTTTAAGTAGTTTGTACAACAGTACAAGCAACTATTTAAAAAATTGATTATCTATATCAGTTGCTTGAGTTATAAATGCCAAAACATAATTTTAGGAAACTTGATATTGACAAAAGTAAAAGGGCCCTAAATGTAACTCATTCTATTCACGAAAAATAACTATGTACCTATTATTTACCAACCAGTACAATAATTTTTATTTAAATTACTTCATTGCCTTATATTTATAAAAATATGACAGAAAAAGAAAAAGCAATGGATTAAACGAGTGGAATTGCCATTATATGCTGAAAAGGTACAATTGCAGTGGTGTATTTCGTAAGTAAAAATAAAATCAGTTAGTAAGCTTTGATGTCCATGCTGTTTCATGAAATTTTTTTATTTCTACCAGTGTAATTTGAATTACGGTCCTTCTTTTAATTTACACACTGTTAAATAAAAAACTATTGCTTTAAAAAATCACCACAGTCCCGCTATTTCCCAATATCCAGATACCAACAAAAGAATACTTTGCGACTCGTTTTCCCTCCGCACACAAACGACGAATTCAAATCCATTTAATTTCATCAAGTCACCACCCAGAAAGGCAAAAAAAGACATTCTCTCTCTCTCTCTCTCTTTCTCTCGCTCGTTCTCGTGCACCAGCGTCACTTGATCCCATAAAATCCCCTCCGTCCATTCATGCGCTCTCCTTTTTTTTTCAGCCTCCTATCCGCGCACACGCGTGCTCGTCGCTGGCCGAACAATCCCGCGCTTTCATTCGGACTCTCTCGCTCTTCCCTCAGTCCCGGGTCAAGTTAATGCGCAAAGAAACCTTTCTCCGCCTCCTAATATATATATATGTATGTATGTATATATATATATATACGCACACACGGGATTTCGCATGTGCTCGCGAGCTCGTTTAAGTGTGCGACGAAAGAACCCCGCAGCGGAGCAAGAAAAAACGAAGGAGAGGAAAGGAGAGAGAGAAGCTGCAGTGCGTCGTCCTTCGACAAAGCAGCGAAAAAGACGATTCCCCCACTCTTTCTCTCTCGCTCTTCGTGCTCTCGTCGTAATTATTTTAGCAGAGACTTTGCTGCTGCGTGCGTTATACGTGTACGTACGTACGTACGGGAGTAAGCGTGTGCGACGTTGGCTTGGAGCTCGCGAGAGTGCATTAATCTCGAGATTTAACAAACCGAGCCCCGGCTGCTGCAGGCTGCTGCTGTGCACTTCGTGCTAATAGCGAGAGAAAAGGTCGTCGGCGTCTTCGTCGTCGTCACCGTCGTCGTCGTTGTCGTCTGCGTAATATGTACTATGTTGAGTATGCTGGAGAGAGTGAGGTCACGAGACTTTTAATGTTGATAATGGTAATAGCTTTTAAAGGATATAAATACTAGTTTGCCAAGTGTTAGTATACATATTTTGGTTGAAAATATTATTTGATAAATATTAGCAATAGGTATTTAATTTGATTAAGGATGGTTCCCCAGTAGAATTACTAAAATATGTACTTTTGATTTTATCAAACTATGACATAGAAAATATTTGCCTTATAATTGAAAATACAGCAAAGTCAAAAAAATTTAAGTCCGTATATTTTACAGTATTCACGATAATGCGTTATTTTTATAAAAGAATTATCTGTATGCATATGAAAAAGTTCTTGCGCAAGAAAATTATAATATAGAGAGAATTTTCTGACAAAAATTATTGTACCCTATCAATTTTTACTCTTTATCATTTTTCCAGTCATTTTTCCAGCGAAGTTATAATGTTTCATATTACTTACAAAAACTATATCAGAAAATTCTCTTCATAGTCAGAAACAACAAAAAACACATCACTTTATATTGTATCATTTACCTAAAAAATATAAATACATATGATTTTATTAAAAAATGGCCAACACTATCATTCTTTTATTAATAACTATATTGTGAATAAACTTGAGCATATTAATTTAAAATACCTGAAACAATATACCCTTGAATTTTCATTTTAATTTATCAATGTCATGCACAACGATTAATTTACGTCCAAATTCTGAGCTCTATAATGCAACAATTCTTCGAAAAGTGCCTATATGACTTTCAAAACCCCTTTCAATGTGAAAAATCTATTTTTTTTTATACAACAGTATTGTAGAACAAACAAAATTGTTTTCAATGTAAACACAATTAAAAAGTAAATATTACTCATCAATCACAAGTCACAAGAAATTGCCGCCGAAGCACCTTAATTCGTCACAAAACCAAAGCGAAGATACCTACCCCATATTGTACTTCTCGCTCTCCCCCACACATTACTCAGCGAGTAACACCACGCGAGAGAAATCTCGCGCGCTAACGGGTTCTTATAGCTGAATGCTCGCGAGACGTCGTGCGTCTTCCTCGGGCGCGAACGGGCCGCGGCGTCGGCGTCTTTGTGCCGCGATGTAATTTCACTTGCACTTCGTTGCATGCCAAGAGGCGAAGGCTCGTCGGGCGCCAGGCAGGCTCTGCCACGCGACTTCGCTGCCAGGGTACGAAGAGAGGGGGGGCGACGAAGTGAAGTAAGACCGGCCTCGACTTCGACTTCGATCGCGCAGTTAAAACCTGTTGATGCCGCGGCCGGCTGTTGCTGTGCTATTGGCCTCCTCCGCGAGCTTGACTTTGAACATTGTTGCGCGAAATTAGCAATTCCGATTCATGCTGGGCCTCTGCCTTACTTCGCCGCTGGTAGATATATATGTATATGTATATATTTATGTGTGTGTACGTTGTGTTTACGTTGGTATGGATGTGGCTTGCTGGGTGTGTGTGTGCGTGTATGTACGCGAGTGGGGGTAGATGGGATGTAGTACGTCTCAAGGGTGATGCCAACTTTGAAGCGGGTTCAGAGTGTTGTGCAGACACGCCGCGGCGGACTGTGTGCGGTGCGTCTGCTCGGCAGTTGGGCAGTTTGACGTGTATATGCCGTCTCATCATAAGTCGATTAGCGAGGAAATTGCTGTGGCCGATATACGCGGAGGCAGCGTGGATTGTTCGGCTAGAGAGTTGAGGGAAGTACGTGGCGCGGCAGGATAATCGTCGCTTGCTATCGACTTGAGAAGTTAAGTGAATGTGCGCTATGGCTTGTTGTTCATAATGCGTGTTTGTGTATTCTCTTGATTTCTTAATATAGAGAATTTGATGTGCATCTTATAGATTTAAAATTCTTTTTTGACAAAATTAAATATTAGTTATTTTACACGTGATTTATTATACTTATGTATAGAAAGCTAATGTATCTGGTTTATAATATTACCTAGCTTAGTTCATTTAAAAAAAAATTCAAAAATTATGTTTGACAGTGGTTTAACTTCAATAAATCATTGAATTGGTAGTGTCTAAAGAATCTAATCTCAATTAATTACACATTATTCTAAATTTTAAATATATAATACAATAATACATTTCTATAAGTCTATGCTCATTGACTATCAAAGACGAATTGGAAAAAAATTAACATAAATCTTTAATGCATTTAGCATTGAAGATTCGACAACCGTTGTAGATTTGATCACAGCTATAATTAAGTTTCTAGAAATTTTGATTTTTACAAAGTTTTTGATTTACTCTGGGGTTCTCAAAATAATTAAAATAAACTATTTACCGTCTAATATATCGGATCTATTCGAACTTAAAAATCTGAGTTATTTGCTTAAAAATCTTAGAACTGTAGTTGAGTCTATTTACAACTTCATAATAGTTTTTCATTCCGCATTCCAAGACTACATCTTTCGAGGAATCTTTTGCCACTTGAAGCTGAATCGTTTAACATATCTAGGGCAAACATATTGTATATAACGGGGCAATTTCCGTAAAGGTTTCAATAAAATAAATTAAAAACAAAATAAAATTATTATCAATTCTTATCATAATCTCATTAAATTTTCTACAATAAAAAATGTGCTTATTTAGCCATGGCCTAATATAAATCATTTAGAATATTTTACATTAGAATCCCAATTTTAATATCAAACGAGAAACTCCAAAACTAACAAACATTCAACATTAACAAAAAAAATCCCAATGACAAGAAAACTGCCCCCATGAAGAAGAAGAACCCACAGTCCCACAAAATAAAACCCTCACCAAAAAGGGGCATTAATTACCTTCGATAAACCTGGAATCGCCACGGAACTCTCGAAGCAACCTAAGAAGCCCCACTCGCCGAGCCAAGAACGCTCGCTCTCTCGCTCCCTCGCCTCCCCTTCCACTCCAGACCACGCGCGCATTGTTTTTAAGGAAGGCAATTTACATGAGCCCCGCGTCTTTTTTCCTCCTCCTCCTCCTCCTCCTCCTCCTCCTCGTCGCCGTAGTCCCCGGCCGTTACAATGCTACGTGCAGCAGCTCCAGCCCCGTACACACATATATACACGAAACACAACGAGAGGTAGAGGGAGAGTTGAAACAACAAGAGCAGCGAGAGAGAGAGAGAGAGAGAGAGAGAGAGAGAGAAAGGGCAGCCAACCGGCAAACCAGCCAGAGCCAGCCAACTAGCTAACCAGCTTGCTTGCTGGCGCTGGCGCTGCCGCTGCTACGAAGCCCGGCAAGTTGAGTTTACTTTACAAACTTCGCGGGCGTACGTATACGTATAACCGTATAGGGCTCTCTGTGCGCTTTCTGGCCTGTTTGCGCGAGCGCGCGCGCTTGTGTCGCGAGAGTTTCAGCCGCGGGGCCCTTTGGCCCCACCCCGCGCGCCCGTTTTCGAACTCTCGCTCGGTCGGTCGAGTCGTAAAGAAGGAGGAACGAACGACGGGAGGAAGTGCGCGGCATGGGATAGAGTTATGCAGATACATACTTTTTTCTCTACTTGCTTTGCTTTTTGTAGTGTTTCTGGGAATTTTGTGGCGGTGGGGCTGATTCTTTGAAGGTGGAGCTACAGTGGATATACAGGGTTTTCCTTTCAAGTACAGAGCAGAGTTGTTAGAATTTTAGTTGAATATTAAGAGTGGATTTCGTTGTTTGTAAAATTGGCTTTCTATGCATAAATCATCGATCAACGACTGATTTTTGCATTTTCCTTAAAATGGACCATCCGTTAAACTAATTGATCAATCCTCTTTAAGCTGTGGTAAAAAAGTCATTTTAATGTAAAAAATAAGCAAGAATACAAACTTATTTTTTGTACGTGTTCAGGATTAATAATAATTAACTAGTAAGGTAATTAATAATTAATAAAAAAGTATAAAATAAAGTATAGAGTACTTACATGTTGTATACATAATTAAAACTCGTAATAAAATTCAAATTTTAAATTAAATTAGAAAAAATATAATTTAAAACAGACCTTTTAAAATGCCAAAAATATCTGCA
Organism: Gastracanthus pulcherrimus; assembly: GCA_949152435.1. Lineage (NCBI taxonomy): Eukaryota > Metazoa > Arthropoda > Insecta > Hymenoptera > Pteromalidae > Gastracanthus > Gastracanthus pulcherrimus. Next base: position 170,224,348 of record OX424574.1, on the reverse strand, counting down.
TTATTTGCCTTCAATATTGTTACCGGTCTGTAGTTTCATAAGAATATCGATTATTCAATTACGAATTTAATGAACGTATCAAAGGAGAATTTATCAACGTATGTACAGCGAATAACAATGAAGATGTTTACGAGTATGTGTATAGGTTGTAAGTACCGAACTTGCTGTTAGCTCGAAAGTTCTTACCTCCGAGCAGTGTTGCAGTTTGATGTCTGTTTACTTCTAGTTCGATTGACTGATCTTAATTTGTTATAGATGCAAATAATACGTTGTTCTAGTAGTAAACAAAATTATCAGTTTGTTGTTAATTAATAGAGTTTATTGTTATTACGTAACTAGCATTAATTATGTTATATTACATAGATTCAAAGTCATGGTACATGCTGTATGACGTTAATATTATTATGCAATAATACAGGAAACTAAAGTAAAATACTGAATACAGAATGCAAATATTCCCTGGATTTAATTTTAGGTTTCATAATTACAATATTATTAATATCGTAATAAGAGTAAAATTACAGTCTTCATCTTACACACTTGTAAGCCCACCGATCAGAGAAAACAATTTTATTAAGTAATTATCAAGCAACGAATTCGCATATAATTACAAAGCCAACGAGCCACATCGCGCAATCAGCTGGCTCTCGCATAACCATTAATTAAAATTCAACGATCTCATAAATCTCGAACACGGATCAAAGCCTTACACGACGCACACCTGTACCAGTGTACACACACTGCACCCCACGTACACATTAAAAATTCCCCGCGCGTCGGCACATTTACGCCAGAGGGCGTTGATATCTCGCGAGCAATTCTTTTTATCGCGATCATATATATATAAAGCCTTCCTCGGGCAGCGAAAAAGGAAGTTAAAAAGGGGAGGGGGGTCTGACGGTGTATTAGGTCCCGCTAGTTCGCGTTTCACTCGACTTTTTACCACCCCCCCCCCCCCCCCCCCGTAACCCTTCGGCCCCCTTCAACGGCAGCAGCACGCTTTCTTTCTCTCTCCACTGCAGCGAGAAAATGAACGACTGGGAAAAAAGTTATACAGCATAAACTTCACACCTTCGCGCCCGACAGTCTTTTAGCGCAAGATTAATATCTCGACTTTGCCCAAGTCGTCGGTCGTCTTGGTCGTCCACGAGTGGCCTTTTCTCTTCCCTCCTTTACTCCATCATTACCCTTTTTTTACTCTCCCGTTACTTCTACCCTAATATCGGCACACGAACATACAGACCCATATACACATACACACGCATACATACACATACACACGCATACATACACACACATACACACGCATACATACACCTATATACTTATATGTATGTACAATATGACATATGCACGCCTATAAATATACATATACACCTGCACATATACACCTGCACATATACACATACATATATACATACATATATACATATGCACATACATACATGCAGACATACAGACATGCATCGCATATACTGCACACATATACACATACATATACGGATCGCTTATACACACATACACACATACATATATAGATAGATACATACATACATTTATACATACAAATTGTACCAGACTTACACAGAAACATATATACCTACACGCGTATACATATATTTGTTGGCTATAGCTAGCTTGTACGTACTTCTCCAGGGGCAGCCACGCTTTATCAAACCAAGAAAAGATAAAATAATGTGATCCAGTGAATTTTATTCCATTATCTAGATCGAGTCCGAGCAACAGAGCAGCAGCGACGGCAGCGGCGGAGAAAACTTTACGCGGCCTTCGCACGAAACGGCCGAGTCGAGGTGCTTTTAATGCGCCTATCCTTTAAGCGAACTTTAATGCCCCAGATGAAACGGCCCGATCTCTTCTACTCGCCCGCGCTCGCTCGCTCGCTGCGGTCTCTACCTTACTCCTCTTCTTCTTCTTCTTCTTCTTCTTCTTCTTCTTCTTCTTCTTCTTCTTCTTCCTCTTCTTCTTAGCTTCGGCCAGCGCGCTCGGTACGCCAGAACATTAAAGTCCCTTCCGCCTCCCTCGCTGCCGCGCCGCGACCTCTGCCTGCACGCCACATCGAAGAAACGAGAGACAGAAGGGAGAGAGAAGGATAGATAGGGCGAGAGAGAAAGAGTGGGAGAGGGCGGAAACACTGTACTGCACGCAGGCCCTGCAGTGTTAGACTCGCTTTGCTTGCTGCTGACTTGTTGTATAGTTGCATGTACAGGCGGCGTTCTGGGTTTGACTGGTCGGAGAAAGTTCATTTACAGGTTTATTTATTGTATGATAAGAATTTTTAATTTTATGCGGTTATGACTGAATTGTTCATCTTTATATGAACAATAAAATCTGAACATTTTAATCTGGACCTTCATTTTCAAGCCGTAGGCGGATGTAAACTATAGAAATTACTTGAAATTTGAAAAAGGCGTACTGACAAACCCCACGTTTTTTACAACCGCCATGGTTGCAATTTCTAAAGAATGAATGTGAAAACTAATAAGGAGAGGAAGCAAAGTTTCTGATTGAAACTTAGGGAATGAGTATTTTTAACAGTAAAATGGAACTTGTGGTTCAAGATTTATGACAGAAATTGCAAAAAAAATCTGAGAAATAGCTTACATGTAATTTTACATTTTTATTTCTACCAAATTTTGTTATGGTTTTAAACAGGAAATAGCTTATAAATTTGGAAATAATCAAGATATAGTTATTCAACTCATCTTAAATTGAAGTTTTCTATATTTTCATTTGTGTTCAACCACGATACAATCAATCAAACAATTGCACTGTTATGATATGACCATATCTAGAATTACGGACTTTTTCAGATTTGTACATTTCAATTTACTTTTTCCTTTCAATCTCGCTAAATTTCCAGAGATTGCACTAAATAGTTAACTCTACAGTTGTGTACAGTCAATAGTTCCCGCGATGAAAATTACCCTACTGATGTACTCGAAGAATGTTATTATCCGCACACGTTTCGTTAGTCAAACACTTTGAGCTTGCGCAAAGTTGCCTGCAATTTCTGGTTTGGCATGGAATGCCTCATACGTATATCCTGCGCACGTCTTACGTACTAGCTGTATACCCAGCGAGAAGAGAGAGAGAGAGAGAGAGAGAGAGAGAGAGAGAGAGAGAGAGAGAGAGAGAGAGGGGAGGGGGAGTAGTCTTTGACGGATGAACTGCACAGCGTGTGTGCAGATATAGCGTATCTGTGTGCTGTATGTACGCTCGCGCTCTGCCCGAGCAACAAGGCAATAAACTTTATTGCGGGAATGCATTTAGATCGAATACGTTAAAGGCGCCCGCGCCTTCACCCTCTGTTTCGCTAACGCTGCTGCAGCTCTGACCTTACGAGGAAGTAGAAAAAAAAGGAAGAACGTAAACAATGTGCGCGAGTAACTGGTGGAGTTATCGCTGGCATTTGTTTAATTTAAGTTCTGGGTTTATAAGAGAACTGTGTTTCCTGTACAAAACGTGCTTGTTATGCATAATAATTTTGTTATTGATTAAAACGGGTTTCTGGTAAAAAATGACGTGGTTTCTGCTTAATATGCTTGAGTAATAAATATTAGTATTGTTTAAACCAGCAATAGATTGTTTTAAGCTAGCAAAATAAAATTTTAAACAAAACTACCCAGAAAAGCCGTCGTGTTTCTGCTAACAATTTCTTTATAAGCTTTTTAACCAATGCTAATAATGACCACATGCCTCATTAAGACATCATATCCATTTTAATAGGCCCACAAAATGAATGACTTGTCAACCAGTCGGGCCTCCTTAAAATATTGGAAAGTTATTTATTCGGAATGCCAAAATATCGGAATATTTAAAATTCGGATATTTAAAAAACCGTAAAGTTGTAAAATAGGATTTAGAAAAATTCGGAAAATCTTTTTACTGTGAGTTAAAAATTCGGAAAATTAAAAATCGGATTACTAAAATAACGGAAATTAGATATTCGGAATGCCGCAAATTCGGAATATTAAATGGAGTGGCACGTCATATGCATACTAAAAGTATGCATTCTGTAGGGAATCTAACATTAAAACAGCATATTCTTATTGGCGCCATAAGGCCCATGTAAAAATAAATGAAGTGTCTAGATTTGTAATCAATTTACATTTGTTAGATATGAGAAAACATAGTTTCCTTTGAATTATTTTTCCACTTTTCGATATGTCCGACTTTTAATTTTCCTAATTTTTAACTCTCAGTAAAAATATTTTCCGAATTTTTCTAAATCCAATTTTTCAACTTTACGATTTTTTAAATATCCAAATTTTAAATATTCCGATATTTTGGCTTTCCGAATAAATAACTTTCCGATATTTTAAGCAGCACGAGGCCCGATCACACCACCCCTCGCTTATACACCACGCTAACACTGTACATAACTTCCATTACCCACCGAGATTTTCATCCCATTAGAAGGCGCTGCACCGCTGGTTCCGCGCCTCCTCGGTAATCGCGAGAACGAACTTTTCTCTCCTACGTCCTCTTAAATATGACTCCTTGCGACACTGCCTATACAGACACTCTGTGGCCCTCGCTCCGCGGCAGCGAAGCGGAAAGCGCCATTGCCGCGGGACACGCAGCGTCAACAACCCCGGCGCTTTATTGGAAACCCCGGTTGGCGGACACTCGGCCGTAGAGGCGCAGAGCGCGAGCGGAAAGACATCGAGGAGCGAGAGGCCCGGGCGATATGAGACGAACGAGAGGCAAAGCTTTGGGGCAGAGCGGCGTGGAATGTCGTCTTTGGCGCACGGGAGACGGCTGTGCTGCTGCTGGGTCGTGCGGCAAATATTGGCTCGGGGTTTGTATGATGCTTGTGCGAGGCGCGTTTGCAGATTGAGGTTAACCGAGTGAAGCGTCTGCGAGTGCTGACTACGTTTTCAGATGAGTGACTGAAAAGGCAATTAGGGCAAAGTCGATTTGGGTGATTTTGACGTGATTGTTATAGTTTATTAACGCGCATATTGTAAGACTTACTTAAATACAAAATATCCTGTTTTTACAAGTGCAGTGAATCTCAAACATTCTTGGAGCAATAAGGGATTAAATATAAAAAATTTCAGCTGTATGAAATGTAAGATGCCCACGGAGCTGACATTTCATATAGCCGAAAAATAACATAAGTAACATTATATAACGTACAATTTTCATTTGTATGTTGCATCATAATACTTTATATTTAAAGACCTACGTACAAAACGCTGTTAGAAATTAACCTTTAAACATAATTGTACAATTTTGTTAGTTTATAAAGCTTTGATACAACCTTAAATATTTATAAACATGAATTACACCTTATTTCATTGTAAATTGGTCAGCATTGTGGCAGCACTCAGCTAAAATAGTAGTCAACCATTTATAATGCTAAAAATATAAATTTCTCCTAAAATGACTTTAACTTTATGTGATATAAAACAAAAAGTATATGTTTTATACATATGCATAATTGTGACTTTCACTTTTACGTGACAATCAATTACGTACAATTAAACAACAATTGATGCAACGCAACGAGCAAATATTTGCTGTAAAAATTCGAAGAAAGTATTATCATTCGCCAAAGATTGCGTATGCAATAGCAAGGGTTATCCTGCGTAGAACGCGTAAGCGAAAGAGAAAAAGCAAGATACCTACCCAGGCAAAGTAAGCTGCCTACCCAGCTACCTGCATCCATCGGAGGGGCATAATAGAATGTAGATAGCGTATAGGCGGAAAGTCAGGCTCCCGACGCCGCGCGGCGGAAATACTTTATACCGCGCGCGCGCGCCTATAAACGCTATTTACGGCTGCATAAAGCAGAGCCGATACGGGAATATAATGCTGTACCTGCGCCTCCTCCACCTTCCTCCGCGTGTAAACGCGACGTATACGCGACGCGGCGCGTATATACCTCGCGTGGCGCGCGTGTAGTACCCCAAGAGAGAGAGAGAGAGTCGAGCGTACGACAAGCTCTCTCGTCGCCGAGACATTGATTTGCATGAGACTTTAGCCCCCCCGAGGCGCATCTTCTATAAATCCGCTTTTCGCGCCGTTGCTGCTGGTCATGACTATGCGTGGATTCCACGTCCCGTAGGGAGTACGTATGTATGTGTAGACGAATTTGAGCCAATTCGCGGGTATGATGAGAATGGGTACGGGGGAATATATTCGATTTTTACGCTGCTGTAGTTTCCGTTCGTGCCGCGCTCTTTTATTTGCGCCCCCTCGCACGTACATCTTTCGGCTGTGCGCGTATGTATGTATATGCGGGGGGTATTTGCATCGCTCGGTTTATCCGCGTCGTTCCACTTCGGCTATAAATTTAAAGGCTCATCGAGCGGTGCATTCTAAAACAATGGAGAGAAGATTTCTTGCTCGTCGTTGTGCTTTTTTTTTATTATTGCGATTCTTGTGCGTCACACAGCATTGGGGCGCATGTTCGGACGAAAAATGCTGCGACGTTTGTAGTTGGAATGCGATAAGTCGTCGCTCGAGGAAGATTTAATTCTGCTCTTTTTACATAAATCATGTTTTGGATTATATTATTGATATTTCTTTTAATTTATCATTTTGATTTAAAATTACTAGTTTCGCTATGGAAAACGACAGATGATTTATCGCTTTGATTCTGCTTTTATTAAATAGATTACTTATAAATAACTGCGAATCTTCTAATAAAATTTATAAAGAAGTTTTATGTGCATTATGGAAAACGTGAGCCATGGCTCATGGCTGATATCTGATTGTATACAAATTTTCGTTTGAGTTTTAAATTAATGTATAAAACAATTAATCTGTTTTAAAGTTATAAACTATGAAAGAAAGTTGTATGACTTTGGAACGGATTAATATTTTTGCACGGAATTTCAACTGAAAATAATGCTGGTTCTACACCTAGTGATAAAGCGAGAGACTATTAAAGCGAGCGACCGCCTGTATAGCTGGACAAAATTCATTAAAGTTCGGCGTGAAGTCATCCGCTATTATAAAAGGCGATCTATTATTAAATATTTTTATGAAATAAATTGTATGAAAACATAAATTATTTTGTATTTTAGTCAAAGTTATTTTAATATTCTGCAATTAAAAACAATATGAATCTTATAAATACATTAATTATTTGTAATAAATATGCAATCAGTTGATTAATTTTAAGGTTAAAAAAATTAGCAGCTTTGTAGTGTAGACGGCACGTAGTTCATCTTTCTTAAATATTGAAGCTCGCTTTAACAGTCTCTCGTATCATCACTAGTGTAGAAACGGCATAAAGCTTCTTCGATTATTCTTATTTATTTTAATATCATTTTTCTAGCGTAAAATTTGGAGAGTTATAATCTATAATAGTAGCATTTATTTTCATGTCAGTAAAAATTGTCAGTGTGTCGCAACGTCTCGCGTTATTCTTATAGCACATGGTAATTTTTAAAATAAATTTCTTTAGAAAACAGATTATAAATTATAATTGTTTATGACTATTAATACATAATAACTTTACAATATCTATTTATTTTAAATACAATTGAAATTAATTACGAGTACAATTTCTTTACTATTTTCATCGTTACAAGTTGGATAATCTAAAAGTCCTTTCAATTAATCTCTAATAACCAATAAAAAGAAGAAAAAGCAGCGAAACTTGTTAGCGCAAAGCTTTCCAGTCCGTATCGGCCGCAGTGGGGTCGATAAAGTCGATGCGGAAAGCGTAGCCCCCACACTCTCCCGCGTCCAAGTCCCGAAGACTGGCAGTTTAATTCTCTATGATCGTCCCTGCATTAACGCTCGCACCTCTATATACACTCGTGGAAGAGTTGCACCGCTCGTCGGCGGGAGAAAACGAGCGGCTGGCGCGGCCGACGTGGCAGGCCAGCAGCGCGAATCGCGCCCGTCACGCGACTGCACCGGCACCGGGCTATATACATGCGCGCGGGGGCGCATCAATCTATCTTTCCAACTTGGGCGTCTGACAGCCGTTTCGAATAATGCATTCAGCCTTGCGCGCACGGGCTATCACCTCGTTGCCCGACGAGTCAGCCGTGCGCTACATTTGACGTATTTAACTTGCCGCGAGAAAGAGAGTGAGGAGAGATTAAGCCCCCCCTCTCCCCAATTACAACCCGCCTTGGCTGCCCAGCGAAGTGAATCGTCGAAAAATTTCGCCATTCATCTACGTCATCTCGCGAGCGAGCGCACTGCAGCTCGTGCAATTTCTGCCGCTACGTATAGTAGGTAATAGGAGGAAGGCTGCAGCGCAAGCTGCTCGACTTTTATTATGAAGCGATAATGCGATTTTTCGGAGAGAAAGGGCCGTTCATTATTTTTACTTTATAAGCGTTATTATTCATTGAGGGGATGCGCGGCGTGAGTGGAATTGACGTGGGAGCTGAAGGGAATTCGAAATAATTCCGATAATTTGTAGAATCAAGCATTAACTTTCGTTAATTGAGCGGCTTAAATGTTTATTCTGTTTCATAAAAATGCAACCAACTGTAGGTCGAGGGAATTAGTTCGGTGAATAATCAGCAAATTTCCAGTAAATTGTGTGAAAAATTCGGACAAAAATTCAGTGATTTTTCGCTTAAATAAAGAAAAAATTTAATCTAAAAGTTGGTTGTATTTTTACTTAAAAACCGTGAACATTTTATATTCATTTGTGAAAAGTACGAGTATCATTGCTTATAGGTCATATATCCTGTACACACAACTCTCCCAGAAAAATGTTTCCGTTCTTGGGTAAAAATTACCAAAAATTGCTATAAAGATCTAAGTTTTATGTTTAGTGATGAGGAAGTAAACTGTTAGAATAGTAGATATATAAATAATAAAGTTTACTTTTGAGTATGATATAAGGTAAATGTCCCAATTTCTGCTCACGTCCCTCGAAGTTTTTCTGTTATTATAGATATGAAGGTTGTTTTAATATATATTATATCCAAGCTATCTATACCTTTTTAGTATTACAACTAAAGCCCGTAGTGCTGAATTAAAAATATTGTAGATGCTAATTAAAAAACTTGATAATAGTGATAGTTTGAGGTTAGACGCAGATGCATTCTGCATGTCCCTATTTCTAATCTCGAAAAAATAACGTTTTAGTTGTATTTATACAATAAGTACACTGTTTTCTGCTTATGCATCGTGAAGTATTTACGCTTATTAACATACTAATACAATAAAAAAATACAAATCATATAAATGAAGTCTATAAAATCAACGGTGATCAGAAATAGGTACATATCGAAATCACCGCTTTTTGCTGAGCAGAAATAGGTGCATTTTACATACGCCTATTAATCGACTATTATTAATATTTAAGTTTTTAAAATGGATTTTACGCCTTTACATAGTATTGTCCTATTCATAATTAAGATAATAATCATATCTGCTTTATAAATTAATGTTAGAATAACTTTTTAAACATTTTTGTTTGATGCAAAATGCTTATATGAGCAGAAATCGGGACATTTGACATTTCACCTTACCATTTGATTTATAGTTTAGCCATTAACGAGGCATTCTTTATTCTTGCAATTAACTTTCTTTTTTAATCCAGCCCTAACATTTTAAAACGCATAACCTCCTAATCAGTCCAAAATCCCGCTTAGCGACGATGTTAAACCTCCAATAAAAATCAACCTCCTCAAAAAAACAGAAAGAAAAGACCCAACCACGCCGATTAAGATAAATACTCGCTCGCAAAAAGAAAGCTCACTGTACATACAGAGACGCAAAAAAAGCAGTGCCGTGCAAATCCGAGCGCTCGAGTTAAATAGCTCCGCGATGGCATCGCCTCGTGCTCATCTCTCTCCTCCTCTCTATCTCTCTCTCTCTCTCTCTCTCTCTGTCTTTCTCTTGCGGAGCGTGAGAGTTTGCAGGTAAAGCAGCAGCCGCGGCGGCGGCAGCAGCGGCGAGACTCTCGTATACCGTTCGAGGGTTAATCGAGCCATTACGCACGATAATCGCGGGCCCTTCGTCCAAATTACTTCTTCGATTCTCTCCATTACCGTGGCGAAACGACTTGGGGAATTGTGCGCGCGCCCGTTATACGCACCGAGCCGCCGCCGTTGCCGTCGCCGACGGGAGAGGGAATTTCTAACAAGCGTGCATTATTTGATGTTCGCGGGTGTAATTGTAATTACTCGCCCTGCGCATAAGCCGATGATGTTACTTTTTTTTTGTTTCTCTTTTGAGCGAGTGGAGCGGCGTTACTTGCTGTTTCGTCGGTGGGATGATGAGCGTAGAAGTTAATTTTTAGTATTTGATCTCGTTGGGTGAGACTGGTTAATGGCTTTAATGGGTCGTTAGGAGTTTTTACGACTTGAAGTTTTGAAGCTATAAACTGTAATTAATTGTATTATTCCATTCATTATTTTTTTACCTTGAAGTACACATTTAGATTGATAATTTATAATCCTTGAAAAACAATTTTAATTAATAATCTTAAATTGTGATTTTAATGAAATGCATATAATTGAATTACATTAATTTTACTCTGCGCATTATATCGAGTTTTCTACTATAATATAAGCTTATATACTTATCTCATAAATACTTTAAAGTTTTAATTAATAGACGACAATGAAATTAACCAACTAATATACACTGCGGTGCTATTGCTAGAAACATTTTACATCATTTTAAACATCAAGTTGAAAACGTAAGAGGACCTGAATTACTGAATTATAAAAGTTATCTTTTCTGCAACTGTATCTACACAGTCAATATGTCAGTGGATTCTTATTGTAATTGTAAGTGACGCAGAGGAAATCCAGTACTTACACAAGCCCGAAAATACAGATTTTTAATTAATTAGGTGCTTCAAAAGATTCTTTATAAACAAACAAACATGTTAAGTGACCTGGCCATTCACAAGCCTAAACTGTGTGCTTAAGGGAGCAGAAACCTTTTTATGTTTAAAAGCAATCATTCTGAAAAATTGTATGCTATCGCACGTCACAATAAATCACTATTTTCAATACCATATTTATTAAAGCAACTTTATTCCTCACACGATTCTAGGTGACATAATGAACGCAATTTATTTTTGACAGTGATTCAACTCCTTTTGACACGTATTACAAAAAGAGCAGAGCACTTTTTCGTAAAATTGTTTTATTTGTTTTCTTCGTAGATCCGTTCAATTTTTTGATAAAAATTATTTAATGTTTTAAAAAATTAATTGGCTCTATGAAAAAAAAATAAAAAAAATTTTAACGAAAAAGAGCTTTGCTCTTTTTGTATTACATGTCAAAAGGAGTTGAATAACCGTAAAAAAAATTTGCTTTCATCATGTCACCTAGAATCGCGTGAGGAACAAAGTTCCTTTAATAAATATGGTATTGAAAATAGTGATTTATTGTGACGTGTAGGATTAAGATTTTGAGGTTTTACAACAGTAAAATTTAAGATATTATGAAGTACAGATAGCATATAAATTTTCAGAATGATTGATTTTAAACATATAAAATTTTCTAGACTAGTAAAAAAAATCTTTTTTTGGGTTTATCCCAGGCCTGCCTCCTTAATTAGCTCACTAACCCTACATATACATCTTGAAAACAATCTCGAAAAATAATCAATATTCATAAAACAGCCTGAATACAGTTGACCATCCAGCGCGACGCCCAGCATCTCGACCTAAAACTCCATACCGAACTCCATCCTCTCCCTCGCGCGATCAGCGAATTTCACTCGGCTCCTACCTCCCGTTCTCCTCTCCCCACCCCGCCAAACAACTCCAGCGCAAAGCGAGAAGGTTATCAGAATTCAATTAGCCACTAAATTATTCTAACGGCTGCTGCTGCACCAAGTCCAACCCAGAATCAGAAGCTTCCAAGGGTGGGGGTGTCACACTCCGTACGACCGCTTTCATACAGCAGCAGTATACAACGAAACCATTAACGACGGAGGGGGAGGGCTCCGCTAGCTCTGCTCTCCACGCAAAGTACGGCGGAGTCTCGGGCGCGGCGCGGATTCAGAGCGTCATTATAATGTCTAATTAGCCCCGGCGCTAGTCTCAGTCTCCGTTACGTGTATACGTGTATATATATACCCGGGGATTCGGATTCGCGCCAGCGGTGTAGTAGCCTATGCGGCACTTCTGCCACTCGAGAGCGAAGAGCGAGATATACGGAGCGGGCCGCAGTGTGCACAGGGAACTCGAGTTTCGATTCGACGCTTGTTTCACATGCAGCGAATTAATTATTTCGGGGGAGGGCCACGCCTCGCGCACTGTTCGATGTTTATAAATGACTCGCCCGGTGCAGTGTTGCGCGGATGGGAGGGCGCTCGCGTCCTTTTCTCGACTGCGCTCCAGGCTTCCGGCGCTATTTTGCGCTGCGCCACGGTCCGCGACGTTAATAATGGATAAACTTTGCATTCGGTGGGGATGGGGAGGAGGATCCGCGCGAATTGCTCGTACTTCAGGGAAGAGTTTACGCTCGCTCCTTCAACTTTCTCATTATGTGCGGAGCTAGCTGGCTCTCCTATTAACGTTGCGCGGGTATAGCCGGAAAGTGGAAGAGTTCAGTTGTAATTCTGGGATTCCGATTTTGGAATTTCAGGGATGTTGGGAATTGGTTGTTTTTTCTTCCTTCGAGTAGTGAAGGAGCGAATGAAAGGAAAGTTTGCTGTGTTCGTTTTGTTTAGTCATTGTTGTGTATTTTGTACGAAGGGTTGCTGGCATTTTATAAAACTTTGATGATGCATTTGATGTAATTCAATATACAGTTCAAAGTACATTGTTCACGTTTATCCTACTTGACACAGATAACTTTGAACTTTCAGTAAGAATAGTAAGTGCATGGGCTATACGTAATTGATCTTTACAATTTTATTGCTCGAAGTTTCGAAATGCTAAGGCAATCAGTAACGCTTTAAATTTCCATTGCTTGACAATCTTAAGTAAGCAAATTGTTAAGTAAGAGCTTAAATCCCGATGTTCGGTATAGAAATATATAAAAAAATCTAATTTATTTATAACTTATATAAAAAATGTGCTATGCTTCCTACATAGTTCAGAATATGTTAGCATTTGTTACTGCTCTATACAAACGCAAAATTTCAAGGAACACTATAAAGTTAAAGTTTCTGATTTTTGTCTTTTTCCTATAACAATATCAATTCATCTTCTTACTTACACACAGAAACGCATATGTCATTGGTATTTCAATCTCACCTGAAACAGAAAAGAAAAGCATTCATTAGTTTATTTTAGCAAACGAATAATTCTCCTACAATACACAACTAATTTATACATTTCATGATAGCATTTCCTCAGAAGGAAAAAACAGTCTCTTAGAAATTAAATCTCAAACAATACCATTCAAAGCGAGACAAAGTCGAGCCCCAACTCGGCCAGAGAATCCGCGTGGAATCCGCGAAAAGCGTCGTCGCGCCGCGAATGACTTTTTAAGCTCGTCGAGAGCGCTTTCTTCCCCTCAACGCAGCGGAAATACGCGACAACGAAACGAAACTATGGAAGCTATACCCCGCTACCTCTCCCCCATCACCGCGGAAAACGTTTTAATCTCGGGCACCACTTAAAAACTCCTCTCTCTCTCTTTCTCTCGCGGCGCTCGTGCTATCTCGTCGTCGTCTAGATCGACTTTCGGACCGCGCGCGCGTGCTGCAGTCTGCAGCACTGGGAATAAAACTTCTATGAAATTTAATAAGTTCCCCGGGGAGGAGGAGGCGGAGAAGCTCGTAAGTTCCCTCGGCGGAAACAAGAGAGCCGCGCGCGCGCTGAATTTAGGAGAAAGCGAGCGAGCGCGACTTTCTTATGCACACTGTGCGTCGGAATTTCGTTGCTGCGGAAAAAAGGAGTGGGAAGAGGGGGGAGGGTAACTTTATATTACAACCTATTATTTTGTAAGCCTAGCTCGCCCGGTTTTATAAAATCTACCGGGAAGAGCTTGCGCAAGAGAGACAGAGTGAGGAAGGTATGAAGCTGGAGCTCGGCGAGTCTCGCGTGTCGACTCGAGAGCGGGGGCAGAATTACGGTTTATCCTTAATGATGGTCCAATTTACCTTGCGAGGGAGAGAAAGGATTTTGAGCGAAAAGGTGATACCGCGGGAGGAAGTGTAGTTTTTCGGATTTTGTGGGAGCATGAAGTATCCTGGGTGAAATGAATTTCTTTAAAATGAAGAAATTCAAGTGATACAATTAAACTCTTTTTATTATGCATTTTAACTTAAGGGGTTAAGCCATCTTTAGAAATATAAAAATCTAGAATATTTTCAAATTTATTTTTCTTTTGTAAATAATGAAAGGAACGTGGTAAATCTGCTTCAATATCTTTACTATACGAACACTTAACTATATAAAATGATACTTTTTGCACAAAATAATACTACGGTAAAATTTAAAGGCGTTTTTCTTAAAATCGCGTATTATATTTAAATTCACTAGTATAGCTGTATATATCTTTAGAAATGTATAAACCCCTAATTTGAATGTACGATAATTTTTAAGAAGACTACACGTAATATTTAATTTTTATAAATGAATCCATCATTCCATCCTCTTTATTTCGAAAGAACTTCAAAAAAGACGTAAAAGTAATCCCTCTCCGCATAAATTTTTATGAAAACTTTTTCCAGCTCTGAAATTTTATCCTTATAACCATCGGATAAATCCGCGTTTTCAAAAGAAGAAGACGCTCTCTCTCTCTCTCTCTCTCTCTCTCTCTCTTTATCTCTCTCTCTCTCTCTTGGCAAAGAAAAGGCAACGCCAAGATGCTTTACAAGCGGTATCGATCGAGTCGCGGCGCGCACTGAGTCCGCAGAGAAAAAGGTAAAAGCGAAAAGCAGCAGCAGCATCTCGCGTTCAGCGGCGTCGGACGCAGAGGAAAAAAAAAAGAAAGAAGAATATCGCCTAGTCTCCTCGTAAGGTAAAGATAGTTAGCGGGAATTAAGATAGTACGAGGAGGGGCTCTTGTTTTTGATAATAAATTCTCCTACGCGCTCGCGCGCAGTCCTTAAGCCCCGGCTAAAGTGGTTGAATGAGCCAAACTTTTCGTTGCGCTCTGCCTTTTCTCTCTCTCTCTCTCTCTCTCTCTCTCTCTCTCTATGCTTTTCTACCTCGCTGTTTTTCTCCTTCGCATTCTCCTTTAATCTGGCCCCGGCGCTCCCTTCTTGAATTTCCTTCGGCCGCCGACGCCTTCCATCGCCCTCGCCTTTAACCGGCGTCCTCTTTCTACTTCGGTATCGCCTCGGCAGTCGCCTTTTTTTTTCTCGTGCTACGCCCGCCCGAGTCTGGCCTGCCTCTATATATCCTCTTTTCACGGAGGAACGTCTCTCGGAAGTAGAACCGATGCGGCGGCGGAGCGCAAGTCTGAGCCTCGCCCGCCGCCTGCTTTCAGCGCTGCATATTTTCGTTTTCGCCGGGGCTTATCAGCCGTGATGGCCCAAGGTGCAATGATTGCCCTTTTTAACTTCGCTTTGAATACTGGAAGATTTTGTTTGAAGGTTCACGTTTATAAATGTTTGAATTTCGCTGTTATGTTAATTTCTTCGATTACTTGATTTTGACTCAAAATGTTATATCGGCGCATATTAAAATATTAAACCATCTTGAAGCAGAACTGAAATAACTCGTTTCAATGTTACAGTTAAAGTTGCCTTTCGTATTACTGACTCATATTCACAAACATCAAATTAATTACAACATGTTTTCAGATCGTATAATATTTAAACAACTAGCAACAATAGTAAGCATAAATAAAAATTTATCCAAAATTATAAAACCAACTTTCATTTGTAACATGAAGCAAGTTTTCTCAGTTTACCTTTATGAAGATTAAATAATTTAATATTACGCGTAAACATTTTAAGACACAAGCATGCAGTATTCCAAAAAATCGTTTATTGGAGAATGGATTCTTTATTTGCGCAAGCATATGAAATATATTTCTTATTATAATTCAAACTTATAATCTGCAAATATTTTGAAAATTTTTGACATAATTTACAATATTAACAATTATTGGCAGAATCACGCCCATCAAGCATATAATTTTGCAAATTCTTTCGCTAAATAAAGTAAAGATAATTGAAGCTTCAATTTTTTAATCAAGAGGGATTCCGTTTAAATTAATTAAATTACATCAATTACTACAAAATTATACGTATTTCAATAAAGTTTTATGAAAAAAATGATCTTAAAAAATGCAGCTCTTTAAATAAAGTTCCGAGCAGCCCATCAACTCCAGATACCTAAAGAAAATATATTCATCGAGTTTAAAGATAAAACACCATCCCGATGAAACCCTCGCAATAAAGTCCCACAGAAATGAAACTCCCGTATATAAAAAAAAGAAAGACCCATTCCGCAAAAAGGATCCAAAGCAAGACAGCTCTAGACGTTCGTCGTTTCGCGACTCTCTATACGTCTTAGCAATAATTCCCTTTGAACACTTTCAACGCGTGGCGCTAAAATCCACTGCAACGCTGCTTCGAATCCTATTGGTTTGCATCGCATCTTTTGCCGCTCGAGGCGCTGCAGCAACCCCTGCACGAGCAAAATAAGAAGATCGAAGAGAGCGCCAAAGGCGAGGGTACAAGAAACGAGCGGAGACGCCTCCTTTTTGCCGCAAAAAGAAAGGAAAGTAGCCATAAATAGGAATTGCGCGCGCGCGGAATAGAGAGTCTCGAGCGAGCGCGCGAGGAATCCTGTTATCGCGGCATTATTTAACGACAGAGTTGCCGTAATCCCCCCCCCCCCCCCCCCTCCCTGGACAGCAACGCGCTCGCGGAAAAAGAGAAAAACTTGAAATATTGGGATGCGCTCGATTAAAGGTGGACTGTAAGTCGAATTCATGACGTGAGATACTTGAGTGTAAAGTATGTAGTAAATTATATGCCTAAGTAAATATGAAACTGAGAGACTGTCGGGAATCTGTTGGGTTATTTACGGTGTAAGTATTAAGAAATTATTCAAAACGAAATTCGAATTATATTAACACCTCGGACTGATATTCTTTACGTTTTAATACCTTCTTTGCACGTAAGTTTAAAATTTATTTATAGATACCAACGTCATCTGCAAATTAAGCCTCTAGCGATACATTTTACATTATGCAAATCGCAAATCTATTTCCAAGCCACGAGGAGCACTTACGATAATTCCGACCTAAAAATAACCTCTCCGACCGTCTCCGCAGCGCCGGACTCAATTTACCCGAGAACCGATTCCACGAGCACGCAGTTTCCACTTGCAGACAAAATTTATCAATAATTCAAGCGGGGGAGAGAGAAAAGCACACGTTTATTGCAAACAGCATTCGACGCGCGGAATAAATTAGAGCGAAATAGAAAAGTATACGCGCAGGTGATCGCTGCGCGCACGGAGGAAAAATAAAGGGTTATACGGAGGTGACGCGCAACGGACCTTAACGGAAACAGAACCTAATCCCGGACACGCGCACGTGACTGGACTGCGTAGCGCTCGCAACCCCCGGAGCGCCAACACACACACACACACACAGAGTTTCGCTCGGCTGTGCAGCGACGAGAGTCGCCTGCGCGCGCGAAAAGTTTTCTCTCGCGCGATATTGTCTCAATACGCGACGGGGCCGGAGGCAGAGAGGAAGTGGCAGCGACTGGCTGCTGCTGCCGCTGCAGATCGCCATAAATCCGGGATTGTCGGGTGCATTTTTTTGAGAAAAAGAAACGTGAGTTTGGACGTCGGGCGTCGGATCGCTGCTGGATTTATAAATGAAAGCTTGGGTGTTTGGGAGGGGGAGTAGGTTGGAGGACGATGGAATAGTTTCGAAGGGGTTTTTTATTTGAATTCGTTTTTTTGATTTGCTAGTGTCTACAGTTGTACTGACTTAATGCCATTTCTTTGTTAAGTGGCAGCTTGAATTTTTGAACTTCGATATGAAACTATTTAAACAATTATCAAGTATATAGTCGTACCTCACTCGACTATATCTACTTAATAGATTTTTATATTAAGACATGTTACCGTAGTAGATACCAAACGGTAATACTTAACAATTTCGTAGAATTTTGGTTAGAAATACCTGGTTTCTAACCAGTTTCACTGTTACAAAAGTTTGAGTATATAAGAGATCAACCTATTAGTACTTTATAGTATATTATGACACTGTTGTGGGAGATGGTTTTCTACCTTGCTCGAGGGTTTTCGCACGAGCGAAGCGAGTGAGAAAATCGAGCAAGGTAGAAAAACACCTCCCACAACAGTCTCATACGATATTTTATAGCACAACAACCTCAAAATCGACAATAAAGTTGGCATTTTGAGGTTAGTGTGCTATAAACTGTATAATTTTAATTAGATCCATTAATTAGTATTTAAATCAAAATCTTCGGTAAAGTAGTTGTTTATAAATAATCATTATGTGCATCGAAACTAGAAAATTTAAAGTACCATACTTTACAGATTTATATTCGTGATATATTGTACATATATATATATATTAAATTTTTTTTTATAAACATGAAAAATATAGGTTGAGAGTGAAATTATGAAACGCTTACTATGGTAATGCATTACTCTTCAGAATAAACGCTTTTAACATCAATGTAGTTGTTATAATTCAGAAAAAAGCTCGCTGTCAAATAGATTCTTTTTTCATTTATCTCTTATTTTTCAATTTTGTCCACAAGTAATAGTGGAGTACTTTATTTGATCTATTTCATTATGTCAAATACAAGGAAGCATTATTAAGATTATATTAAAGTAGTCTTTCTATTAGCTTTTTTTTAACAGCTTTTGTGAAGATCGTAATCATTCTACAATTCACACTAGGATTTTATTTCAGTTTTTCAACGTTTCATAAAGTAGTTATTAGAAACGAGTATTATACCCATTAATTTAATGCTAGATCAGAATCCGTGGATATTTTTCTACCAAAGGGCATTAAAATACACATTGAAAATATTTCTCTCAACTTCTTTCAAAGACTTCAAATGTATTTACGTTTCAAGAACTTCTATCCTTTCTATTCAGCTTGAATATCCTGTGCTCTACACGCATCTACCTCTATATCCACGAAAACCTCCTATGCACGAAAGAAAAAAAAACATAACAGTAACATAAAACTCTGAGTCCTTCCCTCCCTCAACCTATTATATATTCTTTACTTCATCTAACCTACGACACTCGCGCAAACATAAAATATTTAACTTCTATGCCTCCCATCCCCCCAACAAGTAAGAACGAGCAAAAAAATGAACATAAAAGCCAAATGAAAGAGGACGAGCAAAAGAAAAAACGCCAAGCGGCAGCATCGGCGCATAGTCGAAAATTGAGGCAAGGAAGGCGAAGCGAGCGTTTCCCGGAGCAGCGAGCAGCGTCGAGGCGCGCGGCCGCGACGGCACTTGGCGCTGGACCAATCTTCCCGATTCGTCCCGGCGCCGCGAATTACGATAAGGTTTCTGACACGTACCGCGCACACTCTTCCAACTTCCTGCGGGGTTATTCTAGACGTCACTCGTCACTTCCTGGGAAGGAAGGGGAGGGAGGGGGGCAGCGCGCCTGATCCGCGAGAGACGCGCGACACTCGCTCCCTCTTTCTCTCCTCTTCATTAACGGACGCGTCGTTAATTAGGCGCGAGAGGCTCTCCCGGCCCGCCCTTCTTTCTTTTTCCGCAGACTGCGCTGCTATTAATACGGCGTACGTCGCCCGGGCGAGATTTGAATTGATAATGCCCCGACGACGGCCGGAGATGTACACACACGCTACATTGCGGACGACGACTTCAGAATGTCGCGGACCGGATTGATGGCGATGGCGGCGCTGTAGCGGCGCGCTGGATTCTACAGGGGTAAGGACGTGGAAAGCCTCTACTCGTCATCTCGTACGGTGTGTGTGTGTATAATCTGGACGTATGAGAGATGCGCGAGGGAAGAGGAATGCAGAGTTATTATCATCGGTGGATGATGACGAAACGTAATTGTCGACGTGGCGGTGAAAAGTGGAATTTGAATTATTAATGAGGAATCCGCGGGGAGGATTTATTAGAAGCTGGAGCTGCGGAGTACGGTTGATATTTGGCTGGAATGCGCGTGTCGGGTGAATGTCGACGTTGGTAGCAAAATATAACGAGGATGATTTATTTGTGCGACAGTTTGATAATGATTTGTTGTTATAATTACTAGAATCTCTGATCTGCTAAGAGTAATTCTTGATCAATTTTTGTTTTCATAAACGTAAATTTGAAGTACTTAAACTTTTTTAGAATTTAAGTACATGTTTTTTAGATAGTCATCAATAACTATTTCTTAAGTTTCAAGTTTATTGTTTACTGTAATTATTGTTTGTAACAATAAGTTCGACGTTATAATTTATTTTAGAAAATTATCAAATATCTGATCAATAACAGAGTATATTACGGTACTAAATTGTTCATATTCTTAAGAACTACATGATTTTATTTTTCAATGACACTGCTTATTACGGAGAAATATTATTATGCATCAGATATTCTTCTCTTATCTCGCAGATCACCTGCCTAATCGATAAGTATGATTTGTAGTGAGTCTAGTAATGGAATGATTCATCATTACATACAATTATCTACAAACAAACAGAGCAAAACCAATGAATGATAATTGATCAGTCATCGCTAATAGATAAAAGAATTCGTGCACATAGCTAATAAATCGTATGCTAGTACTGCCGTAGCTCGCAACAACTATCACGCAATCCACTGCTACCTTATTATATTCGTACGGCCAACATTCTTCAAATAACTATCTCACTCCGCAAGATACAAAACCCGATAAATCAGGCGAACGAATTATCCAGCTTTTTCCATAAGACAAGCGCATACCACAACTAACTCCCAGTCAGCGACAAAGCGAAAATCGCAAAAAACCCATAAAAATACAGAAAGGAATATGTTTATGGGTTACAGTTCAAGCGCGACCCACACCTTATCACCCGAACCCGAGTGCATCGTCGCCCATTAACCGGCATTTATTGAATTATTTCATCCTATACACAAGCCTCTCTCCAGCGCGCCTGCGCGATAATTGGCATTCCGATAGTTTACAACTGCCGCGCGGCTCGGACGCGATTCCCTCTCTCGTTATTTCGTTAAAGTTTAACGAGCCTCGCCTCTCGCGCCGTGTCCTCAAGCTGCTACTGCGAATTCCCGTAATCGCGGCCGGCGATCGTTAATACTCCCGGCCGCCGCGATGTAATATCGGCCCGTTACGCGACAGTACCTTGTATATACCCACGGCATTCGATATCGAAGAAGACGACGACGACGCCGACGACGAAGAAGAAGCGGCAAGCAATAAACGCAAAAAAGGGGAGGAGCGAGAGAGAGAGAGGGAGCGTCTGCTGGGAGAAATGCGACGACGTCGATGAGCAGGAGAGAAGAGACCTTTTAATTCGATATTGAAACTCGGACGGTGTCACTGTTTGCTAAAGTACGAACTTTCCCTCTCTCTCGCTCTGTCCTTCTCTATCTCTTGTCTGCTCTTCGGCTAGCAGCGTCGGACGTCGCGCGGGGGATACATCGATTTATTTGTTTTCGCGGGCCGGCAACGGCACACCCCCCCAAGTTAATTGGATTTATTTCGTGACGCCGGGTTATTTTTGTCCTCTCCTCCGCCTCTCTCTCTACTTTTTTTTGCTCTCGTCGGCGTCGGCGACTGCAGTTGCGCCATATTTCTCATGCGAAAATCGTTTCCTCTCGTTCTGCTCGATCGATCGTTTCTCTTGGCCATTCCTCGCGCGGCGTATCTATACGTATATATATATTATATATAGGCGTGTGCGCGCTCGCGGGCTTCTTTGGTTCAACGAACGGCAAGGACGATCAGAAGGACGGCTCTCTCTCTCTCTCTCTCTCGTCCTCTATCCTTCTCATTAGACCGAGGCCTTTCACTTCTCGCTGCGCTGCTGCAGCGCAGTGCAGTGCAGGAGCGCCCCCATGCGTCCTACGAGAGACGCGCACATGTGTGTGTGTGTACGACGAAGGAAAAGGAAACTTGACTGCTGGTATAAGCTCGCGTTAGTGTTGCGCCTGCTGTATTTATAATGCGATCGTTGAATTTTTCCTCCGAGCGGATGCTCCTTTTTTCTTCGTTTATTTATTTACTTTTTTGCCTGGCGCTCGTTTGCGCGGCGATACGGCAGGCTCGCTGATACGCAGGAATTCAGAAATCGCTAAGCGGCGTTTCGCTCGCGCGCTCGATGTATATGTACACATTGTGTTGCATGGGCAGTGAAAACGCGCGGTGCCGCGTGCTTATTTATGTTTTCTTTGTGCCACCGAGGGAGAGTATACGTAATACTGTGATTTTTTTAAGGTGCCTCGGGCATTTTTTTAAGCCAGTATTAAAAGAAGAAAGTAAAAGTCCCATTGAACGAGTAAATCTTAAGCTTTCTATTATTATTTTGATTACGTGAATCGCCAGATAATTAGAATATGAAAAAAAAATTTGAAACAGAATTTTTGCATAGGCTTTCGTCGCTTAACTAGGCTTCAGTAAACAAAAACCTATGGTCTTTTTACAAAAGGATCAGGACATTATAGTTTTTTACTTGCAGATTTTGACGTAAAAAGCTAGGTCTGCAAGTATAAAACAAAAGCTAATCAATAAATGACCACTGACACTGAGTTATTCTGATCGAAATTGCATAGAGTTAACAGAAAATAAGATGCGTCGGAGTCACCCTTAAGTAATTTAATAAAAGAATGTGTTAAATGATTTTCTGTATGTTTTTTATTAAGCGCTAAAATTGGAATACCAAATACAAAATAATAAGAACACTTATCTCGCCTCAATCCTTGCACTCTTGAGCGGCAACAACAAAAAGGCTATAAATTTCTTCTATACATGTTATGCAAATTGAAATTTGCTGATTAGGTTCGAGTAAAGAATGTTATTGTAACGAAATCAATAATCAAGCATGAGTAAGCTGCACTCTAAAGTTGTTGTAAATGGAAAAAGTTAGCGAATTCTTATCTTGGTGATTTATGATCGAGCAATTCAATTTGTGCATGCAATATACTTTCAAATAAATATCAGTAATAATATATTGACAAAAATTACAACAAAATTACGAAAAAGTTTATTTTCAAGCACTTCTGCTTAAGTTACATGATTTTACATTTATTTACAATCGTATATGGTTGAGAATATTTATTGCTGGCTAAACTAAATCCTGGTTGTGCAAGCAACACCACGGTAATATATGAATTGAAAATACAATGCATATCTATCACAGCTGTACCAATATTTATTGAGACAACTCAAAATTCCTAAAACCAATTAAGTATAAAATTTTATTATTGCATTATATAGTTTTTCAATGTTTTTAAGCAATTTTTAAACTTATAAAAAAATGTATTAGTCTTATGTGAATAACTTTGCAATATGTTAGTATTAACAAATTCTTGATCCGGTGACATCACGTAGTCAAACTCTGACCTTGGATCGCGTATTTTGCTTCAATAGTAATATAGTCACGGAAATTAATGAAGTTTGGTTCATATATGAAAACTTATTGTAATTAAAGCATCACGGATAACTCTATCTGATCAGAAATAAATGCCTGATCATTTTCTTATGTTAATTATTATCTCAAACTTGTTATTCCGAAAATTGTATTAAAATTAAAGAAATACTTATTTGTCAAATATGTATTTAAAATCTTAAATTTTAAGTAAAAAATTCTTTTAACAAGATCTGATATCAGGAAATACTTTTAGCTGATCAGAAACTGAGTCCGTAACGATGATACATGTTTTATATTGCTATAAGAACAAAACTATTTTTTCACTGCACATTCGACAAATAAAGAGAAAATAAATGCTAAAAAAGCTGGAATCACGTCTCAATTAATCAAATCCCTAAACTACTCCTTTCCAACGAATCGCACATTTCCCAAATCGATAATTCAGAATGTAAATCCACTAGAACCACGGCCGAGCACCTTGAAACTCGAAAATCTCCGGCTGATTCCAGCGTAATAAGATATGCGCCGCTGCCGTGTCAAACGAATCGAAAAATAACCTCGAACTCTCCTTCGCTACTCCTGCACAGCCCTCGAACCGTTTCGCACCCCGGATTCCCTTAATCCGCGAAAGAGCCTCGAATGAGAGCGCGCGAGCTCGTCTATAATTCGATTCCAATCAAACGGTCGGGGAGCCGAGACTAATCCCGTACAAGAGCTCTCTCTCTCTCTCTCTCTCTCTTTCCTTCTCTCCCGGAAACAGATAAGTTTCGATTTCCAAGTCTGCCCCGCTATTCTTACCCCCCCACCCTTCTATATGTATATATCTATACACATCCATATATATCCACGCACGCGCACCTCCATATACCCACCTTAAGATCAAAACTTTGAGCAGAAGCAGCAGCAGCAGCCACGTGTGCGGAAGGTAGATATGAAATTACGGGGATTTAATTAGTTTGAACTTCCGGCCGCGCGCCGAGCCGGCTCCTCGCGTCTCGATCTCTCGCGCTCTAATCGGCACCCGAGGCGCGATTGTTCCGGGATTAGCGGCGGAGAGAGAAAGAGAGAGAGAGAGAGAGAGAGAGAGAGAAGCTTCTCCCTCGCTCTCCTCTCTCGTTAATTGGAACTCGGGAAGGCAAGGGGGGGGGGGGCTCACGGATTGCGATAGAAGGCGAAAGAAGAGGCGAAGCCGAAGCTCCGTAGTGTATATAGCGTAGGTTGTTGGCGGCCGGAGGTAAAGGGAAGGGCATCGACAAGACGCTATTTCCGCGTGGATTCTTAAAAACTTCTATACCCTCTCTTGGCTGCAGGGAAACTCCCGAGAGCGAGAGGGAGAGAGGAGCATTGTTTTCAATTGGCAATCGCTGCTGCTGCTGCTGCCGGTGCGCATTCTTTCGGCAGCGAGCTTTTACTTTTGCTGGGAGAAGAGAGAGAGAGAGAGAACTCGAGAGGAGCTTATTGTTTCGAAAACAGCCAAGTTTTCAAATGCGATTAGAGTGCGGAGATGGAGAGGGGAGAGAGAAGAACGCGAGAGCCCGAGCCAAAGCCGATAACAGCTTTATTGTGATTGATTGATATGCGCTGTGGAATCGAGTGCGCGCGCGCGCTCGCGCTCTTTTTGGGGAGAGGAGAGAGAGAGAGAGCTTGGATGGGATTTACGGTTCTTGAAAGAGAGCTCTGGCAGCCGGAACAAAAGGTTACTTTAATTGGATAATTTACAGCGGGGTTGAGGGAGGAGGTGGGTTCAGCGAGCGGGGTATCGACACTTGCAGAATGTTTGAACGAGGTTTTTTCGTTTGTTTATGTAGATTGTAATTGAATGGATCGTGATAGCTATATCGTTTGATTACTATCAACGATTTAATCGTTTATTCTATAGAGAAATTTGTACTCTTGCTCTTCTTTGTGCTTATTACAATGTACAAAATTATATTTGTTTTTTAAAATAATGATTTTATTATGAACTGAACACTTTTCTGAAGGAGGCTTTAATATTAAATCAACAACATGTATAAAACTTGTATCTAGCAGATTCAATGATAAAATAAAAAAAATTATAAAAAGAATAAGCAAAAAAAGAGTAATAAATAAATAAATAAATAAACAATAAAAAATAATTAAATGATATCCAATCTATAATTTTATGCGTTGAAATTGAATTTGCAGTAAGGATATTTAATTTCCTTATTTTATATTCGAGACGGTAATTTCAAATTTATGAAATTTATAAAAATAAAAATTTACGTTTTGTTAAAAATATGTTCTTCATCAGAATTTAAGAAAATTCTATTTACATATATTTTAGAGATCTAGGATTAATGTGTTTCTATTAGATTTTAGAAATTCAACATCATAAATCCAATATAGTAAACAAAAAAGCCATTTTTTTATATATAACGAGTTCTCAATCACTGATCCACCATATTGAATCTTATATTCTTATTTTGGAAATTCTGACAAATTCATTATTAACGTATCCAACGAATTTAGATTCATGATAAATTTAGTCCGCTATATGGAATCAATTTTGACTCTTTAATTTTGGAATTGAAATTCTGACTTTAAATTTGAAAAAAAAAAACGAATCGAGGCAGACTTCGTTTATTGAATTATAATGTAAACGATGTCGATCTTTTAGAATTTGTAGTTTTTATATGTGATATATCAATCGTGTCATTTAACTCCTCAAATGTCTGAAATTTAACCCTTTTTTGTACCAGCCAGTCAGTTGCTTCACCGATGAAGCAGAAAAATTATATAATCACGTGAGCAGTCATTCAGCCAATCATCGCGTTTTATGACACACACGAACAATAAATATTCAAACATCACACACATATATTGATAATCTCCCCAGTAGCCTCACACGTAGATTCTTGAAGATTGACACACGAAAAGGTTAAAGCAATTTTGCACACTATAAATATTTGACTGTCTATCTATTTAAGGAGAATATTCTGCATGGTAAAGAAATAACAAATCAGTTCGCTTCTTCATAAAAGATTTAAATGTTTAAATGCAGTAGCGCATAAAAGCGTGTAATGTGGCACCGAGCAAACCAAAATTCCCATAATATAAATCTCTGTTTCCGACGGGTTAAAAAGAGCCACGCCAAAAATAAAACAAATACTCAAACGCAACACCCCACGCTCCATAAAATAATATTTTTACATTACCAGAATTCGAAATCGCGTCACCCTCGCCCCCTCGCGCAAGAACGTACGTCACTGCCGGAAAAGCGCACGTACGCATTTTCCTACCGCCGCGCGTGGCAGTTTTCCACGCTCATCCGGCAGAGATAATTTAGCCGGCATAAACCGCGAGTCTGAGTTTTATTACCGAGAGCGCGCGCGCGCCCTATTACACCCCTCTCGCGCTCTCTCGCGCGCCGTATATAAAAACACACCCCGCGCGGAGAGGGAGCTTTTGTTGTTGTCCCGCGTGCGTGCGAGATTCGACCGAGCGATGCTTTATCTCCGCGGCAGCGCGATATCGCTGCGTACAATGGGGCGCAAGCGCGAGCTTGGAAGTCGAAATTCAATTCTCCTTGTCCTTGTCTCTCTCTCTCTCTCTCTCTCTCTCTCTCTCTCTCTCTCTCTCTCTCTCTCTCTCTCTCTCTCTCTCTCTCTCTCTCTCTCTCTCTCTCTCTCTCTCTCTCTCTCTCTCTCTCTCTCTCTCTCTCTCTCTCTCTCTCTCTCTCTCTCTCTCTCTCTCTCTCTCTCTCTCTCTCTCTCTCTCTCTCTCTGTCGTGCGATGCGCTTCGAAGGCAGCCGTATAGAAATCATTGTTTAATGTAATGAAAACGCGACTGATAAAGTGATAAATCGTGGGTAGATATTCTTTATCGCGTAGGACGGATATTTATGGGATTTTCTTTTTGTGTTGCGGGTCTTTTGTGAATTTGGGAGTGCGAGATGCGGATTTTAATGTTACGCGAATTATGGCCGTTGTACTGATTTTATGGTGTGAAAAATTTATCGAATCTGATGAGCTTTAATTATAATTCTGGTCTCCTGAATTTCGTTTAATTTGTCAAGAATTGCCTAGATATATTATACAACATCAATTTTGTTACAGGAAAAATGTTCATAAATATATATGTGTACATAAATATAATTGCATAAAGTGGTTAAGAATTCATTAAAGTTCATTAAACAACAAAACTAAATAGTTTCATACGAGTATGTCATAAGTAGAATAAGCCAAGTATGGTAAGACGTGACTCAAAACCCTATTGTCACAAATCTTCTTTTTTTTTTGCTATTTTACTGAACAGACTTGATGTAAATAAACGAATCATCCAAATCGACAATGTTCTCTTTAATCCATAGTTTATAAGCTTTTAAACCAACCAAAACAATCAACAATCAATAAAACAGTTGTTGATTCTTATGTATACTTTAACTGACTGACCCGAAATCGATAAATTCACGCAATTTAAAATCATTATTGCGTGATAAAATCACGCGTCTTATTCTTTAATTATCTTTGAACCCAACAATGTTAAGTCGCTATAAGCGTGGCTATTGGTTGAGAGATTAGCAGCTATATTCTGCATTGTTTCCTGTTGTTTTACCTCGACGTATATACGCGTAGCGTACATACTATAGCAAAGCCCCTTGTTAATTAAAATATATAAATTGCAAGACAAGAAAACACCCATTACAAATAGAATCATCCAACCATTACACTATTAATACAACATAATCCAAACGGTCGGCGCACGTAGCGCCACATCTACTTAAATAAAGCCACCATAATTAATTCCGTATAGCCACCCGAAATTTATTATCGCGAACAAATCACACGCACTCTCGCGCAGACAATAACGAAGCAATTATACGTATCAGTCCTTTTTAACCTCTGTCCCAAAAATAACCGGCTCCCCACCTCTCGCATTCAAGCTC
Source organism: Gastracanthus pulcherrimus (assembly GCA_949152435.1). NCBI lineage: Eukaryota > Metazoa > Arthropoda > Insecta > Hymenoptera > Pteromalidae > Gastracanthus > Gastracanthus pulcherrimus. Next base: position 170,195,997 of record OX424574.1, on the reverse strand, counting down.
GAGCTTTCTCATCCAATATTTTTGGAAGCTACGTTACACACCAATACCCGACTGTCCTCTCCGGCAACATCACCATTAAAACCTCTATCCCCATCAATTCCAGAGCCCCGAGGAATCTCGCCCCACCTCTCCTCCCTAATCCGAAAAATCGCTTTTAGCCCGACCCGGAACAGCCATTATCCCTCGCGCGCGCGCTCGCACAACGGATTCACTTAGCGCTCTCCACCGCGCGGATAGGAATCTCGCCGGGTCATCGTTTTCTTCCGCGGCGGCAGCGGCTGGTGCTCTCACTCTTTAAATACGCGCGCAGCGATCGTCGTCCACGTCGTAAGTCCGTCGACGCGGCATAAAGCTCGCCGTTGATGCTCTCTACTCGCGCGCGCGCGAGAATCTCGCCAATTCTCGCTTGTGCGCCCGGCCATTCTTGAATTCTATGAATAGCTGCGGGCGCGCGAGATGAACGGGAGCCGAGAGAACAAGGGGAAGAGGATGAGGCGGCAGTGTAGAATGAAAAAGAGAGAGACAGAGAAGAGGTATATAGTTAACGAGTATAGAGCGCACCTGGATGCGCCAATCAACTCATTGAGCAGCGGCAGCTGCCTCGGTCAATGAAGTCCTGACCTATAGTAAACCCCTCTCTCTCTCTCTCTCTCTCTGTCTCCCTTTCTCCGGTACGCGCGCAGTTTTGCGCGATTGTGCGCCGGCCGCCCGAATTAACGCCGGCGGACTGTTACAAACGAGCGGTCGGCCGTTTCTGAGCGAAATCATTATTAAACTCTCTCGCTCGCATCCCGGCGAAGATGAATCGCGCGCGACGGGCGGTGGTGTGATACTGCGCCATTGGTGCCCTGCATCGAGAGCCTACCTAGCCTCTAATTCGACTCTTTGTGGGGCGTTAGGCGAATGAAAATTGCGCGGCTTCTCTGTCGTTAATTACTGGCTTGTTAAGCGTGTTCTAGTGGGCATAACGGATTATTCGGCCTGTGGCGTTAATGAGATCGGACGAGGGTTTTTTTGCCTGTTTGTTTTCGCTTGGGTTTGACGTTTTACAAGGAAGGACGAACGAACTCGAGCGGCGACGAGGCGTGTGATTTGTGTAAGGAGCGCGTGTGGTTTGTTATTGCGGTGTAATTTATTTTGAGATGCGGGTTGCGCGGACGTTAATGACGCGCAAAAATGTGTTTTTGACTAAATTTGACTGTATGAATTATTCAAGCGCCGCGAGTGGCACTTTTTCGTGTTGTTGGGTTTTATTTGCATCGCGCGCGTTAGTTTTGTAAGTGCTCGACTAAAATGAAGACTACTTTGAATGCAGTAGTTTCTTTTTATATAATTAGGTAAAAATGCATTTTATCTTATACCTGCAAATTTTGATAGATCAGATATTACTTTCTTTATGAAATATTGGAATATTATAAATAATTTTAATATTAAAGAAAGTTCTCGCGCTTGTAAGTTGTATGGTGTTATGATAATGAACGCTAGCATCCTTTGTATTTTTGTACGATGCTATAATACAGTCATATCCGAACACAGATATCTGAAATACTAATTTTTCTTGAAAACTGTAATCAGCTGAGCCTTTGATACTGTTCGTTTCATTTCTCTCATATACAGTACCGTATTTAATACTAGTTTTCCAACGAGTTGAAACGCTCACATACCACACATATAGTCTATAATATATTGACGCTTGAGACACTTTAAATTCTTTGGTTTGAAATTTAAATCCAAATAATTTAGAGCGAAGGAAGAAAAGGCTATATCAAAAACACTTGAAGAACGCGCTACATCAGAAACCGCAAAAAGGGCTACTAATAATTTCTTTCTTTGAATTTTATCCTGAGAATTATACCGTTACGGACCCTATTGTAAATCACCTCGTTTTAAATCATTATTATGAAAGTTTTGCATTATTTATTTTTTTTTATTTTGACAGGTAAGAAGAAATATTGCTAAACTTTTAAAATAATGATTTAAAACCAAGTGTTTCACAATAGGTAAAGGCACTAATCCACAATAGGATCCGTGACGATAGTGGAAAGTGAGAAATATTCATTTTCCTATTTTTCAGTGTTGCTAAGCTTTGAGTAATGAGCTTTTTTTAAGATAACCTCTTTTTACTGTTAACCATTGATATACGGCAATTATAGTCGAATACGGAAATTTCTTATTTAAATAAAATTTAAGCCCACCTATGAATCTTAAGATAATACCCTACAATTCCTACCGTACAATATATACAGTGTTACCTTGCTAAATTCACTACCAGGTACGAAAGTTCGATGTCTCAAGGATTGTTTTAAATCTTGAAGTTATTTTAAAATGAAACTTTAAAATGCTACTTGTGTAAATATTACTTATAAGTTCAAAAATCGAAATTAATCATCTACTTATGAATCGAATTATGTTCTCACCCGGTTTGTCAGGTGCCGATCGAAAAGAAAAGTGTATACTCTGTTAAAAATACATATTCTACTCTAACTAATTCAATACTTCACTTCTCAAACTCTTATTCAACGTAAACCAATTGATACACTAAACTCAACGTAAACCTAAGATTCAACTCAAAGCATCGACAAACTTCAAACTTGAATTCACCATCTACCCTCACGCAGACCATTAATTAAAGACCAGAACACAAACAAGAGACCAGCTTGTATTCCTATATTTTTCCATCTCTACTCGCTGTACCAGTATACATGCTGCGTGCTTAAAAAGTAGAACGTGCTCTCCTATACCATCGGAGAGCTAACGAAACGCTTCGCTCGTAGCGAGCGTTACGACAACGACGCAGCGCCAACGAGCACGTCAACCGTGCGGCAGCGGCTCACTGTATAAATGCAGCGTCGCTAATGTTAAATCGTCACGCCAGTAATTGCATGCAAATAACGACGCGGCGTAGAGCTGGAGGCCACTGTTTAAATTGCACATCGTCAAGTATCTCGGCTCGCTCCCCGGGCTCTCTCTCTCACTCACTCACTCTCTCTCGTTTCATTTCCACTTGAGCTGTGGCATCGCGTCAGCCAGTCAGCTGGTAATATGGCGTTTTGCGCCGAGCGATTTCGTACCGCGCCGAGTGGAAAGTTTATCGTTGTGTCGTATATAGGGTGTTGGAAGTAGCGTTTGGAACTTTATTTATTTATTTGTTTATGAAAATAAGCGGGCGCTGGACTCTTTTACAAAAGTGTTATATCTTTATATAGAGGTGGTATTATTATGTGCTGTACAATCATATTCTAATTAACCATTATACGATTTATAAAATATATTGCATCGAAAATGAGTTTTATATTTTTTTAAGTTTGTAGTACTTATTCTTGAAATTTAGATTTAATTGCTCTACTATTATCTATGTCACTCGGATTTTGAGTGAGTAAATTCTATTTACGAGTTAATCTAACAAGGAGAGTCCAGAACCGACTTTGGGAAGTGATTTCTGACTTTCTGACTTTCTGACACCTAAAAATAATGCGTACCGTAGCACCCGCATTTTTGTGTCATAAGCTTTTGGGGTCAAGATATAACCCGTTGTATTCAAAATTCGTTTTCCATACGGGTTTCCACACGGGTGTTAGGCATCATTTTCAGGTACCAGAAATCACTTTTCCTTGTGGACTCTTCTTGTATAAGTATAGTTAATTTACAAGAACACAATTTGTTAAAGACGAATTTCTATGAGAATCTTACATTAGGTATGTTGATTTCTTAAATTTGAATAAATCTTTAGAATACTGACATGAGATATTTACAGGTTCACAAAAATATAATTCGCATGTGAGATTTAATGATATATTAATATTGAAATAACGTAAAATTTATGTAAAGTTACGGTCTGTTTTTGACACAGGATTATTTATGTTTTACCTTAAAATCATTTTTAGTCATCGAATTTCGATACCGCAGACAAAATTCGATTTTTCCAAAGTTTGCACAAGCTACGGTCGCTTAACACGTCCGCCAAATTTTCTCTCCCGACAAAAAACACGCGGAATAATATTTGGTATTTATGGCGGTAACGATACAACGTTGTTATCGATACTCGCGCGGGCGCGCGCTCGCGCGAATTTATGACTCGCGGCGCCTCGCGAGGGACCACCTCGCCGACACATTCGTTTTAAAAGCGAAACAACACCGAGGTCGAAAACAGGTCCGCGCACTAGCCGGACCTCGCTGCTCACTTTTCCTTTTTTATTTTACAAATAGCAATTTCGCCGAATCGCCGCGGCGCACCGGCAAAATTTATGGCGATGTTTATTTTTCGGCCGCGCGCGGGGGCTGCGATAGAAAATTTTTTCGAAACACACCGCCGCGCTCGTGCGCTATATAGTCGTGTGCGTCGGGTAAACGTGCATCGGGATGTCATACGCGTTGTAGCCGTGCAGCCCCTCACAGACTTAGATGACAAAGGACGGAGTGGAACTGGAACTGCAGTGTATACGCACAATTGGTGCGCGCTCCGGGCCAAGTTTGCCGGGAGCTAACTTGACTGAGGATTGCTTGCGCGAGCGCGGCGAGCGTTGCGAGTTACCGACGGTGGTGGTGTGCGACGTTAGCCGCCGCGACCGCGCTGCTGATTGCGCACGCGACCGGCAATACAGCTCGATGTGTATTTACGATCGCGCAAAAGTTGTTGGAGTAGAGTTCGGTTTTGCTGAATCTAGTCGGAAAATGTTTTATGATTTATAGGAGTGAAGAGGATGAACAATGTATGATATGGTGAAATAACGTAATTGTTTTTAACTGTGAAATATGAGTTTTGATGCGAGTCGGATTTTTGGTGAATCAAGAGAACTGATATTTTGCAATAACCTCGTTCGTACTTAAATAAATTGAGTTTTTAACATAGCTTTATTTAAAAAAAGTAATAAACTCTCAATCTTATTCCGGAGTTCCGTTTTTATTATACGCCATTTATATCTTGAAAGCATTACTTCATATTGATTTGATCACATGTGACATTTTTAATCAGAATCCTGAAAACTATCATTTTCCTACTTTCATTAGTACGCATGAATCACCCAAGAGCTATTTATCAATAAACATTTTCCTCTGCAAACGATACAATTATTTTAATATTAATGACCCATCAAAAAGTAATTTACGTAATTTGGAGCAATAGATTAATTTTGTACTATAATAAATTATTAATCGCAATAATCAAAGCACTTAAATTATAATACGACGTATTTAGAGTATTTAAATGATTATGGACGTTTACTAAATTTTTAAAATCATTTATTCCACTATGGTTCTGAACTATGTGATGAATGATTTTTGTCTACATTTAATAATACATTAGTGATTCAAACTTCAATATATATTTACATTTAAATATTATACAAAAATAAGAATACAAAGTTGATAAAATAAAAATGATTAAAAAAGCAGGTCATTCGTGGGGCCTCTCGTATCCGCAACACGTCTGCACCCAGTTCCAACGAGAACAACGCTCAAAAAAGAAGAAAAGAAGTACAAGAAGCAGAGACAGCGGCAGCAGAAGAATAAGTTATTACAAACGTACTTTTACAGCATCTTGAAGCCCGGAGTCTTATCCCCTCGAACAAGTGTCTCGCGCCCGCGTCCGCTACACCCATCCACCCACACACCCACACACACACAGACACATACAGAGAGCCAGCCGGCCGCAGTCCGCGGGAACGAGGTTGAGAGGCTTAAGCGCGAAGACGTACACGTACGCTGGCCTAGTGTCTTGTACCTCCTCGCTAATATAACGCCGCGTAAGTTATTCAAGCCGAGAGAAGTCTCTCTCTCGCGTCGCGCGTCCGCCTACTTGGAAAATTACCGCGCGCCACTGCCGCCGCGCGCCTCAACTATACGTATCATCCTCGCGGATGCGAAATATTCGCGGAAACTTTGGCCGTTCCGCGTGCGCCTTTCTTTTTCTCATTTTCGTGCGAGCGAGACGAGTCGAGGAGGCTACGTAGCCTACTTTTTTCCTCTTCTTCTCTTTTTTCTTTTCCGTGCCTCTCCGCGTTATAATCCTTGGGGGAGCGCGTGGTTTTACAAGCGAGACTCGGGGTGTACGCGCTACGTGTAAGCTTCGTATATAGGACTTCCGCCCGGTGAAAGAGGAAAAAGACGGGCGCCCCGACTGCGAAGCCGAAGCCCGACTCAAGCGCGCGCTCGATGTACAGATGGGACGGATAAGTAGATTAAGCGTCGCTTACATTTTTCTTCCGCGCGAGAGAGCGCCGAGGCGCGCTTTATCGATTGCCAACGCTTTTTGACGCCTCGGATGTGCGGCCCGCGAGGTGGGATAGGAGAGAAGCGACGAGAGGTCGGTGAGTTTGTAAATTTTAGAGTTCTTTTTAGTGGAAGCTTTAGCACAGTTGGCAATGAGTTATATAGTTGTTTTTGAAGATATTTAGTTTATGCTCGAGGCACTAACAAGGGGAGTGTCAGACCTTGGGGAAATGGATTTTGCTGAAACTTTGAAAACAGTTTTCTGGTTGGTTTTGTTTTAAGGTTAAAATGAAACCAAACACCCGTAGGTTGATCTAATAAGCCCTAGATCCTGAGATATAACCAAACACGTTAGTATTATCCATATGTCTAATGTTAAAAATCTTATATATATATATATATATATATATATATATATATACTAATAATGTTAATAAAACATGCTGCATCTACTATACAGAGGCCCATTCGATCAAAATACAGGTACTGGGCTTTATTTTTAGGTATCAGAAAACGATCCCCAAAGTTTCATAAAAGACCGTGACCAGGAGGTCTGTCACTCTCCTCGTAAGCTATTTCGTGTCATTATAGAAATTCTTACTGCTTTAGTAATGCTGGTAATGTCATTTTGTATTTTTCATCAAAAATTGTAACCGCAATTTTTTATTGTTGATCGTATCACTGCTGTTGAATGTATTTTTGCAGGGAGAACGATGTATAATGTCAACTGGGTGTTATTTTTTGTGATGACGTTTCAACGACTGGTTTGTATGTTTCTCACGGTTGTTAAATCCCATTTACATTGAAAATATTTTATTTTAATTTTGGATGATAATATCATAGTGATATGAAAGTTTACATAAAAGTTGTCGTAATAATATTTGGTGATCGATGCTTATGAATTATTAATCAATTAGAACAGGCATAAATAAAATTAAAAAAGCATTTGCGGAACAACAGACAAATACTAATTATTATTTACAGTAAAATTGCATTTAAATAGCAGTTTTTATCGTTATGATAATCATGAGAACTGTCAGAAACACAGAAGAGATCGAAAAACAATACTTATAAGTCATCTGACGTACGAAAACATAATTATTTATTCAAATTATTCATGTTTGCTGTTAATAAATTTAAAATCTAATTTTTACTAACCAAACGTCATTTTAATTATCAAACTATTAAAACTATTGCGTAAAAGACAATATATACTTACATTGTTCTCTTAATTTAGCTAAAACAGATTTATAAGTAAATAGAATGTATCTATTACGTGTCGTCTTTTCTTTATATTTTGTTTGTGAGTTATACAAATATAAAGTATATAAACTTCTATTTAACTCAAACTAATAAACTGTTAATAAAGAGAACATAAAGTATATTTTAAGTACATCTATTAAAAAAGAAAATATGTTTTACATGTCGCAGCTTATAAAATTCATCAAACAATTCAGCTTAAACACACAGCGTGCACCCGTTAAATTAGCGCACGTATCAATTTTCGAATTCCGCCCGTGTCACTTAAGCGCGTAATCAAGCCAATATTAATAAACAAATCGCAGCCACCTGCACCGCTGCTCCGTTCGTCCGAACTACCTCGCGTCCTCGAACACTGTAATTACGAACGTGTATATCGGGGAAAGGAGAGAACCAAAACGCGCGCGCGCGAGGCGCTAATTGAGCCGTCGTGACGTGATTAAGAATTAAGTACTCGATCGCCAGCCGAGAGAGCGCCGACCGGGCTTTAAAACGACACCTGTCCGACGACCCAAAGTGCACAAGCGTGAAACTGGTTCTCTCTCCTATACTTTGCTTCTCTTTCTCTCTCTCTCTGTTTCTTCTTCGGTGGGCGTGTGTGTGTGTATATATATAATCGCGCGCGTTTGCGTTGTGAAGGAGCAGATTATGGGCAATATTTGTCACGTTTTATCTTCGGCGCGCATCTCCTTTTTGGTATATACAGCGAGATCATCCAGGCGAATTAGGCGAGGGAGGGAGCGTGGTGGTTATTATCTTGTTAACGGTCCGCGACGATGTCCGCGTTAGCTACTGTCCGTCTTAATTACGCGAATATCCAGGCCAAACGTGGGATGAGAGACGGAGAGAGAGAGAGAGAGAAAAAAGTGGTTGTGTAATACGTGTGTGTTTGCAAAGTTTGATCGGATGTTACTGTTTTCGAATTATACAAGGAATCTTGAATTTATTGAGGGTCAAATTAATAATGAAAAATATAGTTTCCGAAAGAGAAGAACTTTTTCTTTCAGATTCTGAGGTCAGATTTTCAAAGTTATTACGATCTAAAAGGCCATACAATGTATGCAAAACTTTATTTGTTTTCAAACATATTTTGCTTACTTTGGGCGGCTATATTTTATTTTAGTGAAAAACTTTTAATAACGTGACTTTTTTCATTGTTAAATTAATACATTTTGTAGGTACATTTCTTTGACAAGAAACAGCCAATCAAGATTAATATGATTGCTTCGGAAGTCATTGGTTAATAACTGGTTTGCAAGCTTTATATGTTGTAGATCTATTGTATTCTAGAATGCCAAATATTATAATCATTTGAAAGCATTAATTTCACTTTAGTGTTGAAATATTATGCATAAATAATAATTCGATTATTTCAACTTAATGATGGGGCCTAGTCGAGAATCTATTGTCTGTTCATTAATACTAAACCTTTTGAAAAATTAGCAGCATATATTATATATAAAAACTCAGAAAAAGAACCCAGAAAGACCGCAAAAGTCCCCTTAAAAGCTGAAGTATGCCTCAAAATTCGTTTTAAAAGGTAAAAAAATGAAGATTTTCAAAATAGTCAGACGATGAAGGATTCAATGGTGACAATTTCCTTTGGATATTTCAATTATAATATATGTAATAAAGAGATTTGTGGCGTGGAATTGCTTTAGAAGAATTATGACAAAAGTTACACGTGTTAGAACATACGACATTTCAAGAAGCCAATTTTTTTAGTGTTTTTTCATTAATTTTAATGTATAAATACTCATGTTATTTCTAAAACATATTCATTTCTAAAACAGCACCACAAATTTGTTGGTATTGTTCTCGAGAACACCGACAAAAAAATACAAATGGTTTCGTTGCATATTTCATTGCTTGGAACACTTTGAAGATTGATCAATAATAAAAATATTACTTTGAAGACACATATATATGTATATATAAATCGTCGGTATATATATATATATATATATATATATATATATATATATATATATATATATATATATATATATATAGTTACGTGTGTAGAATAATATATATGATAAATATATATATATATTATAAATATATATAGAATCGATATATAGCAAAATTTAAAAATAGATTTTTTCGTAATGTTTGACAATTCTCGAGTGGGCTACATCCTTAAATGCTTCAATATATATAATTACTATAATATTACACGCTTTTATAATAAAAAATACTTTTATTACATCACTTCTTTAATTATTATTAATAGCTTCAAATTTTTTCAAAACATTAATAATTTTAAAAGTTTTTGCTTCTTAAAACAGAATTTTAAAGTTTCATATTAGTCGAGAGATACCTACCCAGAAAACTTCAAATTATCTGATAAAAATGCCTGCAGGTAAAGTTTGCTCGTGAACCTACTTGTGAAGATGCTATTACAGATTTTCTCGCTAAAAGACTGGCCAACTCTTAATCTAAACTTCAGTGTAAGCTGTTTTTAACCTATTTCTCGTTGATTAATTCGCATTCGCGATAGTTAATCGTAACCTCTCTTAAACAAGACGCTTTTATCAAACCCTGTTCTTAAAAAAAGAAAGACGTGCACCGAAGAATCTTTATAAAAGAATTCTTTCCTTCTCTCGAGTACGCTCGCGCGCAATTTCAATTCATTCGAACCTATTACCGGCGCCGCTTCAGCTTTTAATTGAGCAGCAGCAGCAGCAGCATCGTTGCGCACAATGCACATTCCGCCTAATCCTTTTAAGTAGCCTGCGATTTTACACTTAGGAGGGGAAATTATTTCCCTGCCTTGAGCTTGCGCGCATCCAGATTTTCCTTTCTTTTTTCTCGCAGTGGTGGTATATAGCAGTAGCCTCGGCGCGCTCGGTACTAATCGATTAAGCGGCGCTATAAAACTCGAGAGCATCATCGGGCGAAACGACGCGGAAGGAGGCAAAAAACTCATGGCTGCTGCTGCTATAAGAGAGATATAGCGGTGCGGAAATATCGCGAGCGATATAGAAGTGAAGCCAGAAGAGGCTATGTACACAGGCAGTCTCAGTTTAATAGCCGGGGATGCGCGCGCACCGTGATGTCGATGACGTCGTCGTTATCGTTTAATATGTGAGTATTGCTGTTTCTTGTTTCATGTGATCGAAAACAAAATTTTAGTACGCATAAATAAATCAATGACGATAGAATTATTCTGTTGGACTTACGTGAGAAAAAACATTTTTGGCAGTAATTTGAGTGATTATGCGTGAACGTAACTCACCTGTAACAAAAAAAGCAAATATCGTGTCATAATTTGATTAAATAATTTTGTATGGATTAAAAAATATCAAAACTAATCTTTGTGCTTATAAGAACTAATTTTCCAAATTATATTTAAATACATGAGAGACTTGAGTAGATTAAACTACCTAATAATAATATAAATATTTTTGCGATTATTTCTGAACATATTATAGTGCGAGAAACGATATAATATCAAAGACAGACACTTCAAGTAACAAAAAAAATTTCTTTCAACAAAATTCCCAATTATCGTTAACTAGCGAAAGATTCAGGAATCATTGCAGATTTTTATATTTCTTGATTGATTTTAATTTTACAGGTTTCATTCAAACACGATAGAAAAATCGTATAAATAAGTAGAAAAATCCAACTGTGGTTAGACGTAATACATTGCATTAAAAGGGGAATACTTATATAGATATTATATGTTATAATTTGCCCTGCACTCTTATAGGGGTCACGTTTCTAATATTAAATCATGTTTTGGCGAATTTTAAAAAATGGAGCTGATATCATAGATTCTACAAGGTGGGTTACCATGGGCATCCTCCTTTTAAGCGTGCCTGAAGTCGGAGAAATGTTTCTGGTAAAGTTTTAGGCGAAGTATCTTTAAGCGAAAACTTCAATACTTCACCCATTCTTTCCCTACACTTGTAGTAAGATATTCCCCAGATGTCAGCCATACCAGAAACTTCTTACTAACCTAGAGGGCCGAAAAGACAATATATCGGCTCGATCCGTAATAGAAACATTTTATATATTTTCAAAGGAAATAATAATACCTCAAATCCCGGCCCTCTAAAGCTTAAGAAATATTTTTCTACAAAAGTTTTCGGTAGTCTCCCTTGTCAAAGTAGTTCCAAAGCTTATACCAAGATCTTTGATCAAGTTCCAGACAAATCCAGGCGAAAATTGATCAGGTTCTCTAACGTTTCAGTGAAAACGTTCGTAGCAACAAATTAATTAACATTCTAATTTTATTTTTATAAATCCATTTTCAAAATATCATTTCTCAAGATAAAGCCCCGCGTTAAGCTCGAAACCTCATCATCGTCCGAAATAAACACCACGTCAACGCGACTTCGATCCGTCAAAGCGATCGATGCCAGCAGCTACCAACACCGACAGTCCAGCGCGCGCGTCTTCGCTACCAGGAGGCCACCGGTGACCTCGTTACGCACACAGCAGAACGCCAACCTGCAAACCCAACCATTACACCAGAGATACCTCACTTTCCTCTCCTTCCCCCTATCCCACATCATGATCGAGCGGAATCGCGCGAGGCGGTTGACCGATAAACCGCTCGCTCGGCGCGTTATTAAGTGCCGCCTTGCGCTTCTATCTCTCTCTCTCTCTGGCTTGCCATCTCACGCGTATACACAGGATTCTATAGGCCGCGACGAGTAGGAGAGCCCGCGGGTTTAACGCATCGCGCGCTGCATTTGTCATTTACGCCACGTCGATTATGCGCAGCTCGATTTCGCGCCGAGATCTGCATTTTGGTGACTGCATGGGTAGTTTTCGGGTTTGGGTCGTCGAGTGCGAGATCTTGCGCGAGGCGAAACGACTGAGCTGTGCCGCTGCTGGACTGTTGGGCTGTTGGGAAGGTTGCAGCCGATTGACTTGTTGCGTGTATGCGATGCGGAACGGAATGGGAGGGAATTTGGACGCGGGTTAGTTTGCGCGGGAGGGTTGTTGTAGTTTTTGATTTAGATGGGAGTGGAGTCGGTGCTGTGATAGAGAAAATGGCGATGAAGCTTGTTTCTGAAGTTTGGAATGAACGATTTCTGCCGCCGAATTTGTAGATTGTCGTAAGGTACATTTTTTAATACAATGAAATTACAGATGAAACCTTATGTAAAAGTAACATTTAATTGTTCTATAAATTATGTACTAAGAAAATTATATGGCACTATTTAGCAATTGTATAGTAGAATTTGCTATTTCTAGTTGTTTGTACATATTGTACATAAAAATTTCGATATTCATATGGTAACATCTAATATTCGTATTTATTTATTTAAACCAAAAAGATTTACAGAGTATTTGCATGCCCTGTAAACGTCCTTGAGAGATAAACAAGTTATCTGTGCACAGGCCTGGCATTACAAAAAACAAAATAGAAAATATAATAAAATTACATACTATAACTTAGATCTAAGTTGAAGTATGAAAATTATTAATTTATTTATGTCGATATTTACTATCACTGGTACATTGTATAGAAAAATTAGTATGTTTATAAGTGCAAAATAAAAATAATAATTTTTGTTGTACAATTTCTCTAAGTAAGAGTCTAACATAAAAATATAATATTTTTAAAAATTTTCTTGCCTCCGCCGGATAACTGTCTAAAATAAAAACTACCTCCAAAAGGTGTAATTTTTATTTAATAAAATTAATTAAAAATAATTCTGGTAACCTTGTAACTGCAACCAACACTTTTCCCATCACCGTAACTTAGAGACTCAATTTTACTTTAATTAAAAGAATTCGTTCACAAACGCGTGCGACGAATAAAAATTGCAAAATAAAGAACTCGAATCTCTGAAAAAGATACCCACTCCATCCCTTTTCCGCTCCAAAACTGAAAAAAAAAATAGAACGAGACACACAACTCGGGCATTTTATTTTTAATTAAAACGAAAAATTTTCTCGACTCGCTCGGCAATTCTAACTTTTCTAATTATAAAGAGAGAGGGCCGCGCCACTGCACGAGCGAAAAAAAAGGAGCAGAAAGAACGAAGCCTCGGCCCCCGTGAAAAGAGGCGAACTATTCTCAAACTTCTGTTTGTGATAATCTCGTCGGCCGAACTCGCGCCCCCCCGAAGACGTTTTACTGCGGGCCTCTGCCGACTCCCGGCAGCTACGTCTCAAAACCTTCTCTCCTCTTCTTAATCTCACTTCAATCAAGGCTGTGCCGCTCGCTCGCTTATCCAGCGGCGCGTTAATGCAAACCAAGCCCATCAGCGACTGCGAAATTTCACCCGAACTCGCGCGCGCGCGCGCTTGCTCGATCGCAAATTTTCTGTCTCTGTCGCGCTCGCAACGAGCCATGCGAAACGATGCCACAGTAATTAAAAGGAGCGCTTGCGCTCCTCCATCCGGCACTGACACAAGTCGCCGACTGACGACTGTGCCGCTGCTGCACGCGGCTGTGTCTCTCGGTTTTTTTTAATTGAAAAAATTTGGCGAGACAAAGTTTACGCGGAATGACGAGAGACAGGAAGAGGGAGAGGGAGCGTGGATTGAAGAGAGGAAGGGACAATGGCGAATTTGGTGATCTTGGGGAGTATTGTTCGAAAGTGTTGGATTTATATTTTAGTTGACCCATTTATTGGACAACTATGTCCCGATAAAAAATATAGTAGTATACACTATACACTAAGCAGAACAGAATTGGAGATACACACATTTTTCTAACTTTTTCATTCAGATATTTGTACTGTATTCACTTGATTACTATAATAATAGACTGCATATAAGATTTATGTATGTTTAAGTAAGATTTTTGTTAAATTTAGTTTAGCAATAGATATTTGATAAAAAGATGCCAATATTTTGTTTTTCCTATTTTTGTAATAACTATCTCATCTTGCCTCAAGTCTTTTTTTTTTTGCTAGATTTTTTCGAGATGCCAATTTCATATTGGTGTTATTACAAAGATGAATTTTCTAGCTGCTTGAAACTATTGACAGTCGATTCATGTTGATAATTTCATGACATACAAACCGATAAATTCATGTCGCTTCATCTCTGAAAATTTGTCACAATTCAATGTATTTAAGAAAATGTTTTAAAAAATAATATCAAAAAACCAGTAAATTGATAAATCAATTGAAAATATCATCGCCTGCTCGAAGTCATTTCTCAGATAAGTTGCATTTTATTACGACCTAATTTCTCCAATAATTTTAAGTCGAAAGTGTTTTAACAAAAATTTTGACTAACCTAAAATAGTCACGTAATCCCTGGTAGAAAATTGAGCATATTAGATGGTCGGTTCACGATCTATTGGGCAGATCCGTTTCCTAATAGTTCGCCAGAAATAAACCAGCATCTGACCAGAAATTTATAGAAAATCTAAATAGCTTACATAACCCTAAAAACTTATTGAAAATGTAAATCCCATTATAGTACTTCTGCGTTAAAACAGCATGCAAATTTTTATTCGATTATTTATTTGATTTTTTGATGTTTTATTTAATTATAAAACTCTAACCTTAAAAAAACTTTTAATGAAATAAGTTTTTAGTTTTTATTTCGAATCTATCCCAAATATATCTTAGCATTCTATTAACAATAAGCTATTAAATCCATGACATAATAATCATTATTACCTTATAAAAATTCGTTAAACGTTATTTTTTATTTATTTATTCATTAACCATAAGTTGGTCAGGTTTCTGACGAGAAAACGTCGACAGGTAGCGGGGTTTCTGGCCAGACTTTTAAGCAGAAATTGGCCATTCCCTATAAAATAGAGTAAAATCTGGCGAATATATGGGGAACGTTTCTACCAGGGATATTATTTCTTGATCAATTACTTTGTGTTTTCTATTTGATTCTTTTTCAGATCAGGTGAACAATTTTTGGAGACTCGCCTTTATATTAGGAGATATCAAGCAACGACCTACTACGATTGTTGTTACTCGTTCTTCGTTGTTCGAAAAATACTACAAGAATCAACAAACCACTTGAACTTATCCTACACCAACGTCAGGGACGACGTCGTAACGTTTTCGGGTGCCTTGATCCGCCTATGTCACAGGTCCTACGCTTCGTCATAGCCGCATTGAACTATTTTATAAAACAAAACCTTTTTAAATTTACTTTTATTTTTTCTTATACAGATTTTATACAAACTTTTATACGACCAATTTTTTATAAACACTTTATACAAAATATTTTATAAAGTATTTATATAAACTGTACAAATTTTCTTCACATGGGTCCCATTAAGGCCCTATAGATACCAAAGGGTTAAAAAAGTTACCGAGATATTTTATCAAAGCTTTACGATTCGCTAAAAATAGTCAATGAAGACACCGCTGTCGCATCGCTTGAGTTTGAAAAAATTCCTAGCAATCGTTATCTAGCGCTCCCTCGAATCTAAAAGAAAAAGAAGCAGGAAATATTGACTTTGCATGGCTATATATAGCGTGCTGCTCGAGGCAATCGCTCTTGTAAACAGTATACGCGCGTAGAAGGAAAAATCGACAGCCGAGGAGAGAGGGAGAGAGGCGGAAAGCGCGCGCCGAAAAATACTATTGACATAGCCGGCGACGCGCGATTGCTTTTTCCCCAGATAACTGTTGCTTTTCAGCGTGCACAGCGGCGCACGCTGTTTCCCTGTCTCTCTGTCTCTCTGCAAATCGCGCCGTTATTTTGCCACTGCGCGCGTGTTTGCAGAGCGCGTTCGTTTTCTTCGCGCAGAATGGAAATGTCAAGAACATTTATGGACCGGAACGGTATTTGTATGTATATAGCTGTTCCGCGCGTGATAAAGCGTGCTCTGGCCGTTGTTATGTGCATTGTTATGTTATTGCTCGTATTCTGAACTGCTGGATTGATGTTTCGTGCTCTTTTTTTAATTTTGAGGGTTTGAGGATGGTCCTTTGCAAGACAATATTATTGTACGGCATGAAAATCACTTTCAATAATGTTATTATCAATAGCTCTGCGAACATTTAGGGTACGGTATTGTACAGATAAGCGCGAATAACACCTTTGAAAATCTGTTTTTTTCCTAATGTTTACAACGTAGCTTTTTGACTGGCCGCTAGTTTACTATATATTCATGGATAGATTATACAGTTCTACTACACAGTTTTATATAAGTTATACGTAATAACAAAGTGTTATGAAGTTATTTGTTTTCAATGTTGAAAATTGCACCTACAGAACAAGATTATGATAACTCGTATATATGTTTAAGACCAAGGAAGTAACGTCAAATTTTCATGTAATAAAATTATTTTTCTTAATTTTATTAATATATTATAGTTTTTTAACCATTTTTATTCAGTTATCGAAGTATATCAAGGGTTTCTATTTACGTATCACTTATTTTGTATACAAAAATCGAGTTATAACATGTTATGTTATTCAGACTCTTGTTCTAGGGGTGCAAAATGCAGATTTACTTGCGCTTTTATCAATTGGTTTTATTATTCTATAGTTCATATAGAGCATATTACAATCAGATTTTATTTATCATTTTATACACTGAAAAATCGGAATAATAGATGTTTCTGCGACCTGTAACGTATCCACAAAATGAGGTCTTATATTAGCGAAGGATCTATTTTAAAACAAAATGATTATAATAAAACATTTACGCTCTAATTTAAAAAAAATGAAAGTTTTAAATACATTCGAATAGACATTGTACTCTGTTCGAGTGAACAATCACTCGAACTTAAATGTTCAAAAAATCACACATAACTTTACTCATTTTAAATCACTCTTCTACTTTGACTAATAATTTACTTGAATTTCATCTGGATTGAGTACGTGACAAATGCACGATTAATTAGTAAACCAGATAAATTAATAGCCCTTGTTAACAAAAAAGAGCACCAACACCCCCCCCCCCCCCCCCGTCTCTACACCTCGCGTCAATTACACGAAATCCCGCGTTCGCGCATCGCGCACGCAAACGCGTAACGCGGCGCGAAGGCGCGCACTCGGAGCATTAATAATCGGGATTTAGCATGCACGGGTCTCCGGCTTGAAAATGACAGCGAGGGCTGCACGCGCAAGCTCTGCGTGTTTATGGAAAATCCGAAAATCGCGCGCCGCGCGGCATCAACCGAGCCGAAATTGATGTGGCGCGAATGCTGCCGCTCCCCCTCTTTTTGTCGGCCTTTGTTTTGGCAATGCATAGGCCAGGCTCGTTTGGGATCGATGTGCAAGCGCAGGGGGGATCGTTTTGTTCTCGCGCGTCGAGTCGTAGGCGGTACAGTCGGGTTGTTAACGTTATACCTGTGAAATCCGCGGATTTGGTGTATTTTGCGGCTAATGTACGTGGTTGCGTGTGTTACGTTTATTGGGTGTATGGAGATGATAAAAGACGTTGGGTGATTAGGAAGTAACATCCGGCAGCGGAAACATATAGTGGAAGATAGTAAAGAAAAAATTTCTTTAAAAAAATGGAGAAATGGTGTAATTTAATCCATTGTGGATTGGAAAAATACGACGAAAAATATAATGGTTTTTGAAAGAGAAAGACTCGTACATTCTGAAATCAAATTATCGATAATTTTGAACTAATAATAAATATTTAGAATGGGAAAGAGTAAGTCTAAAAGTTTAGAAACCATTCGTTTCGACGATGCAGGACAATTGAATTCCTGAATTATTTCTTGTGATAAAGTGTAGATTTGTTCATGCATTATCTTTTATAAATGGTAAATAATTGGTTTACATTTCTTTCTGATAGTGTAATGTTTGGAACATATCCTAATGGAGTATCCACGTAAGTACTATCATGGGATGTGCTGTGCTATGCTTTACTGTGCGATATGACTTGAAGACTGCGGCGCTGATTGGTCCATTTTTAAGAATCAGCCAATCAGCGTCGTAGTCTAAAAGTACTAAGGCACAGTAAAGCACAGCATAGCACAACACAGCACAGCACAGGATAGTACTTATGTGGAGACTCCCGAAGGCATTTATTTCTTTTTGAGACTTTAAAAAGTAGTGAGCATTGTTTCGGGTACATTGGTCATATTGGTTACAGAAAGAACCTGACGGTAACAAAGTCATTAAAAGTAGATAGTTGAATGATGAAGCTTTGGAAATGTTCAAGTATTAAAAAGAAGGTAAACGATCAAACAGAATTAAAATTTTGCATTAAAAACTCTTCTAAGGATAACATGCATGCAGATACCCGTAACATGCAGGCATTTACCATTTATCATCCGAAAAGCAGCAATTTCGCAGTATATTCAGTAAAGAAACGCACGAGCGCGCACTTTCCTCGCCTGATAACATCTACATCCACAACATATTTACTACAAATTCAAGTCCCCGCAATTTATGTAAACACCGACCTACATTATCTAATAACTCCAGCCGATATATACCCCCACACACAATTTCTTCTCCACGCCCCCTTATCTCTTTCTCGAGCCTCGCCTCTCGCGCACTCGTTGCGGCATTATTTTGCTGCATGCTGCTGGCGCGGCCGCCGGCTCGCGCTGCACATGTGCAGCTCGGCACGTGGCCGACCGATGGGCAAAGACCAACCAACTAACTACGCGTGCGAGAGAGAGACAGAGAAAGAGAGAAGGAAAAACTAGGCCAGACTTTCGGCAACGATACAGCCGCATCGCGAATCGAGCTAGCCAAAGACGTCGTTTGGCCGCTGGCGCGCGTCGATAAAATATATAGTTCAAGGCTCGCGCGGAGCGAAAGACGAAAGAAAAAAAATAAGAATGCCGCGTGCGCGCGCCAGAAGAGGAAGATTTTTGCTTCGTTGGCGGAGCATCAGCGCGATAACTCGAGGGCCGAAATTGCGCGAATATATTTCGCGCGAATCGAACTATAGATGCGTCGCGCAATGGCCTATATGGGAGGATTGTAAGTCTGCGCGGCGCGCAGCAGCTGACAGGACGCGGAAATTGGAAGTCAACCATTCTGGACGCGTTCGTGTCGATATAGTGCCTGTGTATGTACTACCGCGCACTGTATGAAAATTGCTTTCGCCGAATGCCAAGGGAGGATGGCTCGTGTGCGCTAGGCTGTTTCGGCATGTCGCATTTTTTTATGTTCGATTGTAAATTGTGAATATCTCGCTTTGTGCAGCGCGGGCTGCGATCGAGATAATAACGGGGGAACGATATGGGAAATAATCGAGATTGAACGTTGCGGCTGAAAGCTTTGGTTCTTTTATTACTTTTTGGATTCTGTACTGCTGTTGATGCCTGTGTTATATAAGTAATAACGTAAATTGTTACTCAATTTAAGAACTTATTATTCTGATACTTATGTGTACAATGCTAGAAATTTTATAATTATATCATTAATACACGTCTAAAATGCAGGTAGTAGAATCTCTGGAAACTGTGAAGTATGTTTTTTTTTCAAATATGCATTGTTTTATTGAAAAGTGATACCTCTATTTCTACTCAGAAAGAGTACTACATGAGTTAAAAAAAATATCGAAATAAAAAGAAGAGTAGACATGTCTGCAGAACGAGCTTTACTTTGAGTATTGTTTTATACAAACAAATGTATTTGTATAGAATACATTTATATAGATGATATAAAGATATAAAAAGAATTACGAAAGAAACATGAAAGCATTGTTTTATATAAACTAATGAAGAATTCATTTATATTATACACATGTAAAAGATTGAATATGATAACGCAAAATGCATGAAAAATTACCAAATTTCAAGGTATTGAATATCCTCACATTTTCATGCATTTTTCATCGCCATTTTAAATTTTTTATCAAACTCGAAATAAGTAATGTTTTTTCACTAAAATAATGCAAACTCAGAGCACAACCATTGATATTTAAAGAACCAAGAACCCATTAAAAGATTGCAAAGTCACTTGTCTCATATTTTATGACAATAAAATGCATTTCAAACTTCCACTTCCGTCCGCGTCTCGCATCCCTGACACTCTCCTCGTTAGCAGATAATTTCCCACACAAGCACCAGCACCCAACGTCGTCATCTGTCAAAGCAGCGACGCGATTCCCGCACTTCCTCCTATCCGTCGCTCTCTGTCTTTCTCTATACACGTCCTGGTTCGCTCGCTCGCGGCAATCACGGGGCCGTCTTTTTCCCTGCCCGTCGCGCAGCCACCGCCGAATTAGATAAACTCGAAAGCTCGTTACGCCACAACACGCCCATAGGCGTTTAGTCCCTAGCGCCCTCCGCTGCTGCCGGCGACAAAGTTTCACGGGCCTACGAGGCGAGACAGTGCGGTCGCCGCAAATTGCATTTTCGGTTTTGTCAGGTGCTGCAAGCGTGTGTAGAGGTATAGGCTTTGACCGGACTGCCCTTCGACCTTTCGTGTCTTAATTTGTCTCGGTTGATCTTCTATATATCGCAGCGTTTTCTTTTTCTCTGTTCTCGTTGACGAGTGGTGTGCACGTATTTGCACGTACTGTTCCAGAGTCGTGATATTTAATCTTAGCCAACTCTTATTATTGCATTACATCTTATTGATTTTAAAGGAGATTAACGTATAACCATACGCGTTTTCTTTCTACTTAATAAACCGTCATGAACCAATGTAATTCTTAATTAGATACTAAATAAATAACTTCATTACCTATATGGTTTTTAAAAATTCTTCATAAATATTTATAATATAACATTATAATATACTAAAATAGGTGTGTAAAATATTTCTGAATGTGAATCGGAGTTTCGCTGATTTTCAATACGATTTCGCTATTGTATATATGAAAATTCTTAGAAAAGTATTCAATAATTCATAGAAATAATGCTTTTTGTACATAATACATTTAGATGTCTAAGACTGATTATTCTAATTTAAAGTTAATAAATGGTAGACCCAAAATATAAATAACTTTAAATCAAAGTTAAGAAGAAATTAAAGAACTAATAATTTTTTTTAATTTTATCATAAAATATGGCCTAAATAGGCTATAACTTCGGTTAATAATTTTGTTTTTTAAATGTCCACACTCATATCCTAATTATACGTATTTTGAACACAATAAAATCTCAAATACTCAAAACCGATCAGTTTGACTCTCAAAACTTTGCGGTACAGCAAGAAATATACAAGTGTGTATTATGGCTGAACAAAGAGACCTAGCGACCACCAAAAAATTTAAAAAATAATTTTTTCGTTACATTATGATAAAATGTTCAAATTTACGGAAAAAATAGGTAATTTATGATGAATAATTAATCATTGCCTCAAAATATATAATTAATTTATTTGTAATTTTAAGGTGATTAGGACCTCTTAAGAAAGTATGTTGAAATGAACCTAAATTAAAATCATTTTGACAGTGGACATGCCAAGTAGATATTTTTTTTCCTGAAATTCAACGCATTTGACTTTAGCAAGTTGGTTTCAAACAACTGTGTCGAAGAGCATTACTATGAGCATTACTATGTAATTTGTAGGTCATCATGCATTTGAAAATAACATTTTCCGTATAAAACAAGACTTAGTAACGTCGAATACATTGATGTTGGCTCCTGAAATTCTATGTATTTTTATATAAAAGAAATATTTTCTTGACATGTTTACATTGAATTTAGTAATTTTTATTCAGATTTGTTTGAATTTTGTTGAATATGGCAACTTTGATTTTTAAAAGTTCAAAGGCGCTTCAATGCCTTTAAATATCTGGTTTCTATTTAATAATTAATCGTGTAGAGCATTAAATGTTTTGAAAAAATAAATGGATTAACGTAGATTTATGTATTAATTAACAGCAATTTTGTTTGTTAATACAAAATTTGCAATTCAAAAGAGACGATTTCTTTTATAAATGTTTTTTAACACAAGTAATTTTTGATATCCACATGCAAAAATCCGATTTTCCTATAAAAATCAAAGCAAAAGCGCTTCTAGCTTTCAATTTAGTTGGCTAAAAACATTATTCGATGTCGTTTAATACAGCCAAGCTGCTCGATTTTACACTGAATATCGACTTCGTTCGAGCGAAATTTGAATTTCAAACCGTATATTGGAATATATACATATATATTCACACACAGACTGCTACTGTTGCTGCTGCTAGTACTGCCGGCTGCAGCCGGTGTTTGCGGCCTCGTTAAAAAAAACTAGGTGCGCGCGCGATCGAGCTCGAGAGGCGGCGCAAATAGCTGCAGAGAGAAAGAGAGAGAGAGAGACTGGAGTTTATTGTCCCGGGATTAATTCGCAGAGTCAAACCGTATGGATAAATAACGAAATTTGCGGGATAAGAAATAAAAGAACCATCGACATTCAGAAAGAAAAAAATTAATCCGTGATTTATTTTTGTAAGTTACAACTTTTTAAAATTATTACAACTAATCCAATTAAGTGATTATTGATGTTGTATTATCAGTAATATGATATGACGGAATGTACAATAAATGATATAAAGCAATAAATATATTATTTTGTATAATTTACTAACAATGATTTATTTTTATCATAATCTAAATATTAAATCAGGATACTTATGTTCATATCTTCAATTTTTAAAATTATATTGAGTATGTTGTCAGTGTATGTAAAGTCATATTTTTCTAATGTTTAAAATAAACATCGCCAAACGAACAATAAACTTTACTACGCTGCTGTGCAATATGCAAATGAAGAAAATGGCTCTTTCTAACATTCGTAATCAATCCAAGATAGTCCATGAAATACATTTTGCATCTGTACCCTTTTCATATACATACGATCTCAATCTCAAAAATAATTATCGTTCCCCAAAAGATAGAATAATTTTCTTCAGCTTATATGTTTCCAACCTCATCTTACAATTCCAAAACAGAAAGTCCTAATACGCTAGGTAAGTATATTTAAATCCACGACCGTTTTATGTCAAAGCATGTATGAAAAGTTCAATTACAACTATTTTTCTGTCATAAAGTTTCCTATGTTTATATATTTCTTTATCAAAGTTTCGCCAGCGTCCCAAAACTGCGAAATTCAAAACTTCCACAACGCGTCGAGGCGCCACACCTCCTTCTTCCCAAGGCGCAAGTATACGAACTCGCGCAGCCTTTCACGCGCGCGCGCGAGATTCTAAAGTGATTAAATCGCAGGCAAGTGCCGATATGAAATTACAGACACAGACGCGGTGTGCGTGCGTGCACAGCAGCGCGCCGGCCCCGAGACATTTACTGGATCGCGTCGTCTCCGGTTGCCGCGCATTTCTCCGTTTTACTTGTCTTACGTCAGAGACGGAGGCGCGCGGTCGTCGCGCGGCATTAACACGCGGCGCGTGAACGTAATACCAGGGGGGTGAACCGGACACCGTGCTACCGCCGAGTGTCTCACGCGCCCGATTCGTACGAGCCGATGCGAGTATGATGGTAGCTGGTAGAGAAAGGATGGGATATGAGTTGATTGAGGCAGTGGGTGTGAATCTTTTGGAGGTGCCCAGTTTGAGTTGAATCTTGAATATGAACATGAATGTTCGAGGCTTTACTAGAATAATATTAGAATAGAAACAGTTTGAAATATAATTAGTTCAATAACAGTATCACGGTGGCTCAATCGGTTAGAAACTTGGTCTATCGATACTAGTGCTGTTGAGGGCCCAGGTTCGAATCCCGGTCTCTGCAGTTAAGTATCTCTGCACATAATGTGTTATTCAGCTTTTTTGTGTGCTATAACCACATTTACCTGACGATGATGGTACGGAACGCATCTAAAATTGGAGAAAAAGGTTGAATCTAATTCTAGGCCACCTAGGACAAATTATTAAAAAGAGCAATTTCAGTTTGCGCGATTAACCCATTTATAAATTAGATAACAATTATCTTAACTCACCATTACATGTATTGTCTTAGATGAATTAAGAAGAACTTTAAAATATTAAATTCAAATCTAAACATCGGTCTTAAATGGCATTTTTATATATTTTTGCAACTGTTATTTAAGAGGTCAGTAGGGTTCTATTGGACATATTTTCAAGAATTTTTTTCTTCGTACAAGAATTTATTTTTACATATCAGTCTTTTTATACATAAGTAAAGATATTGAATGAATAAAAAAAAATTGATTTCGTTTTTCGATGATTTACATCTTAACACTTGAATTTTTGTTTTCAGGTGCTTCAAAGTGGAGATATCACGTCGGTAAGCAACAAGGAGGGCTCACTTCAGACGGCCAGATCACAAACTTAAATTATCGAAAAATGAAATTAAAAAATGTTTTCTATTTATTCAATATCTCTAGTTTTATGTATAAAAAGACTGATCTGTAAAAATAAATTCTTGTATGAAGAAAAAATTTCTTGAAACCATGTCCAATAGAACTCTACTGCCCCAGAATTTGAACTTAATATTTAGACATTTTTCTCAATACACACATGGTTACACAAGTAATAAATATGCTCTAAAAGTTTCAGATCGATGAATTAAAAAATGAGTCTGCCTGTGTCCCGTAAATATCAAAGGAAAATTTTGATTTTAGTAATTCAGTCAATAATGACCTTAACTGAATGAGATAGCTCACCTCAACAAATTTTAAAATATTCTGCATATTATGAAGTTGCCTAAAACTTCGTTTGATGCATTACATTGAAGGAAATACTTTAATGAGTTTGATAAGTGTACAGACTGTAGTTAAACAATTTTCTAAGTGTGGATTAGCTTGAATTTTGAATGAAAATATACATTTTAACATTTTCTTTATCAGAATAATAATCACATTTATCACTCAAATGTTAACTACGATAATATTAACTTTACGATCACTTATATCTTTTTTAAGTTTTTCGAACAATAAATAACTATTTTGTAATTAAGTATAATTTGTAACTTTTCAACTTCTAAAGAAAGTTTTCAGTTTAAATTAAAAAAACTTTATAAAGCTTCGAGTTGTGAACTTTACACCAATAACTACGCAAGTGTTAGCACAAATCAATATCTTATTCGTCCGGTGCAATGAATTTGTAACCGTAACGTGAATTGTATCTACGTCTTTCCACCACTTAAACGATTGGCAGTGTATTGGTAGTGTATTCATCTTGCACCTCAGCTAGAAGAGATACAAATTACAGTAAGGTGTTGACAGTTTAGCTATAGCAGCACTTTGAAAAAGTTTTATTTTTTTATTAGTTGAGGTAAAGTAATTTTAATTGTTATTTTTCAAAAATGAACATCTATGATTTCATATGAATTTAATGTATCAATTCTAATTAAATATTGAAAAGTCTCTGTTTTCCTTAATTCATCTCGGAATCTATAAATAAAATATCTTTCATCTATACTTAATTGACCGGTTTGCGTCTCCGCCGGACGGGATCAAGGACGCGCACGCGCACCTCGACTAGAGCTAATGGAACCACCGACGCCGTCAACCGGGACTGACGTGCGCGCATTTCGAATTAATTTACGCTCTTCAGGCATAAATCTAATAATTTAAATGCACTGGATTTTCACTAGGTAACGTTTTTTCCATCAATTACGAGAAGATTATCCTACGTAATTTTATTTCAATTAATGTTAATACGCAATTTACACAATCTCTCTGCCTGATAATCCTTTTCCTGGGCAATACACGATTAAACATTATACCCCAGCGTAATTTGATAAAAGTCTATAAGCATTAAATTTTGAAAGCGTTGGTGATTTAACATTTTTAATAGTTTAATCATCCGTTGGATTACTCTTGTGTCGATCTATGAATAAATCGAATTTCCGTAATTCATTAATTCCCTGCCTTGCACTGAGAGAAAATATCTTTTACTAAAATGTATTAAAATGGGGTGACTTTGGTAGTCTAATTTTGAAAATATCAGAATAAATTTTTCAAAATCAGAAAAGGTTAATTTATTTATTTTTGTAATATTTCTAGGGGAGTTTTACGGGAAAACATGGTAACTCTAATTAAATTATGTACTACTGGAGCGTGTTTAGTACCTTTGGACTAACATATTTTTTCAGTGTATATTGGCAAAGAAAACTATTACCGCGTGAGTGATAGTGCTAGTGAAAAGATATACTCCCATCCGCCATGATTATTAATTCAACATGGGATACTATATCTACATGTAGTGAAAACGGCCGATGGGGTAAACAGCACCAGAGGGTATATAACATTCTTAACTCCTTTAAGGGGACGTGAAAGGGTACTTTTTAAAACGGTTTTCTGCATCCTAATAATAGCAGAATCTCTTAAAAATTGAACTAGATTATGTTTATAGAAATATAAAGGGTATAGTAAGCCATTTTGTAATCGAACTTTTTACCGGTATCTGGATTATCGACTTATCTATTAGAATAAATATTCGAATAAATAATTATTTGAGATTAAATAAACTTTTTTTTAAGGAAAATGGCTTACTATATCTTCGAACTTGTATAAACATTGGCTGGATAAAATTTCAAAAGATTCCGTTATTATGTGTAACCAGAAAACAATTTTAAATATTTTCCGCAGTAGCAATACATACCTTTTATACACCAACTTAAATCAGGTGGTTTTGAAAGAAACGAGCCACTTTTTCTTAAATTATTCACACGATTTCTTATAAAGATTTACATACTATAGCGTTTTTGGTACGCAGAATTCGAATTTGATTTCCAATGTCCGAATGAGTTTCATCTGAATTCTAAAATTCAAAATTGCATATCCGATATGGCGAATCAATTTTTGACAAAAAATGCGAAATTATGATGACAATAAGTATTGGGAGATTTTTGAGCTCGTTGAAAACAAATTTGAACATGGAATTTGATAATTCAAAATGGCAGTTCCAATATGACATATTGATTTTATCTAAATTTATTTTACCATATTGTATCCGTCATTTTGTATTTTGGAATTCTGAATTCAGATTTGCAATAAGCAAATTCAAAATCTCTTTCATAATGATTTTTATCTCAATGTCATACTTGTTTCCAAAAATTACTTCGCCATATTACATCAGCCATTTCGTATCTATTAATTTCGAGGTCAGATTTGCATTGAACGACCTCGAAAACCCTCATTAACAACACTTTCCAGCAATAATCCTTATTTTAAATCCCCCTCGAATAGCCTAATAATATATACACGAGACCCAGCATAAAACTCTCGTATACACACAAACTCTCCATTCCATCGCGTATTTGCACGATCCACCGTTTCGACGATTTCGCGAACCGCACTTTAAATTTTCACCGCCCGTAAAAAATTCAGCTGCACACGCGCGCACGGCCGATGATTTTTCTCCCGCATGCCCTATCCACGCTGTCGACGTTTCCGTCTCACTCTCTCCCCGCTACGGGCGATGAGCAGCTTGCGCCCGATTATGCGCAATCAATCATGCAAATGACGCTCTCGTCGCGGAAAATCTCGAAATTCCGTTTGCCCGTATGGTAATGCCGTTAATGCATACGATACGCCAGCGCGCGCGTGTGTACACGCCGGTACAATGTGCCGCCACCGCCGTCGACGCCCGGGGTCTCGCTTTCATCGCTCTCAGCTACGCTCTCCTCGTTTGATCAATTGTTTATTAACTATTAATTATTGAGAGAGCGTGCGCGCGACGGTACAGGGCGAACGGCTGCGTTGTAAAAGCGTTGGATTCTCTGGATAAAAAGTTGGGAGTGCGCTGTCGGTGCTGTTTTGGGTAATGGAGGAGCGATTCATATTTAATTGGGTACCGGGTGAAAAGAATGGTGCGCAGTGAAATTTGAGAGGAATGTATTAAGGGGAACAAGATAAAGCAATTTGCTTTTTTTTCGGTGTTTGATAAAACGTTTTATCTTCTTTACACATTATTGACGAATAGTAGTTACTAAAGAATATGACTAATATGTGTCTTATAATAAGTAGTATGTTACAATTATGAAAATAATCTGAATACGTTTCTATTTAAATTTCAAATTGCCTCTGTATTTGATTTTAAAAATGAAATGAATCCCGTCAAAGAAATAATAAATGTTGTATTTTGTTTCGAAATTACATTTCTGAATAAAATATAAACAATGACTTCAATTTTTTATATAAAACCGCTTTACAAATTAAAAGCGGTATAAATATTTTGTAATCATGCAGGAATTGATGCGAACACATTTTAATAATTTAAATTTTTAATTGCGTTTGTATATCCTGTAAAGTAAATAATAAATATGGTATTTTGATTTAAATTATATTTTTTAATTAAATACAAACAAGAATTTGAATTCTTTAATAAAAAGTAGATGTTGTACTTTAATTAATTAATACCGGAATAAATAATTTAACTATCCTACTTTAATTAAAAAGATTTATTGTCACAGTATTTGATTTAGAAAAAAATAATAATAATAATAACTCCTATACTTTGCTCTGAAACATATTTTATTTTATCAAGTTTATTAAATACATACCATGAGTTTTGATTTTGATTATGTTATTTTATTAAAAATTGACGCTAGTAATTTTATATAACATTCAATAACATCAGATATAAAAATTAGTATAATATGCATATAATGCGCATGCCTTTCTACAATGTGCAGGTCAAATATACCCAAAATATCACCTCCGTAGCATGTTTTTGCTGTAAAATCACACAGTAAGTTTGAAGTAATGTAAGTTTGAATTAATGTAAGATGTAAGATTCAAGTAATTTACAGATTTTTCTTCTAAAAACAAAACTATTAAATATTGCATTTAATCTCTAAGTATGACTTGAAATATGTTGCATGTAAAAACGGGCACTACAGCGATATCAAATATGCATGTACACATAGGTATATATTTGTAAATCTACCTTTATGTACATAAATACGATATACTACACATATACACGGAGAGAATTTTCTAATAAAAAATATGACGAAATTCGCAGTAAAAATTACCGTGAATGACTATAAAGCTGGGACACTCTAACTTTCCGGCAATTTTTATTGATATTTACGATAAATTTTACCGTACTGAAGGGTAAAATTTGCCTGCCGCAGAGTAAAAGTTCCCTGTACGAATCTTAGAGAAAACCAAAATTTGTGGTAAAATTTGTATGAAATATTTTTTAAAAATCAGGATTTTCTTCCAATTGTTGTAGCAATATCATTAATACTTAAATAAGTACATTTATACACATTTATATTTGAGGTAACCTAAAATGTGTACACGCTCAATTGTTTCCTTTACCAGCTGTCTTCTTTTACTCAAACCAGGCAAATTTTACCATTCAGTGCGGTAAAATTTATAGTCTGTGCAGTAAAATTTGTAGTCAATGAGGTAAAGTTTTTAGTAAAATATCAGTAAAAAGTGCCAGAAAGTAGGACTGTCCCAGCTTTATAGTTATTTACGGTAATTTTTACCCTGAATTTCGTTATAATTTTTATTAGAAAATTCTCTCTGTGTACACGTATGAAACGTATAATTTGTACCCGTAAATACACACACATATCTGTAAATAAAGTAGTGTGGTGCCTTGGAAGTAACCAAAATCTAACACTTTCGTGCAAATCACAGATATAATTTTCAACCAAACAATCAAGTAAAAAACTATATACCTACTTTAACGTACAGAATATGTCGATAAAAACCTTGAATACCACCTTCGCCGAATTTCCCGTTCGCTCATTGCGCGCGATAATCAATCGCACCTGCGCGTACCTACAGCAAAATGCAGAGATGCACACTCGTCGTTTAAAGTTAACGACGCGCGTCGTTCAAAACGACAACCGAACATGGTGCCGCCGACGACGCTGTTTACGAAGAGGGTTCAATGGTTGGCTTAACTACCAGTGATTTATACGAGGATATAGCGTTAAATCTTCTCTTTGTCGTCAATTAAGGGGCCAGCTTTCAAGTGTCGGGAGGGCCCCAGCGACGACGACCACGACGACGCGGACGCGAAACAGTAACAAAAGCGATTTCCATCTCTGTCAAGCGAAAGCCACTGCGCCGCCACCGTCGCCGCACTAAGTAACGCCGAAAATCCAAATCAACGTCTTTTGGAGATCGATTAAGTCGTTGAAGGGGAAAAAAAAGAAAAAACCCGTTGAAGACCGAATTTTATATACATTATTATTGTATTTCAATTTACCATAACAATAAAGTAGCGTCTTAGAAAAACATTGTATAAAGTCGTTTTTAGTTTTTCAAAACCTCAAGTGATGCAAATTTTATATCAAATGCTGCTTTTATAAGAAAATAAACATTCTTCAGATGTACAGCATTTATAATTCGAGGGAATAAAATTAGAAAAAACAATAAATTAATAAATTACACGGAAAGAAGTTTGTATTGATTTGGACTGAGTATATCTTACGACTCCTAAAACCAACATTGTTATTGTTGCTCTATGAAATTTCAGCAATGACAGTTGATAGTGTATAATATGTTATAACAAGTAGAAAGTTGTAAATTTTCTCTTTTCGTATACATAATAAATTTGCGTTACTTGTTATTTGTTTGTTTGTAAAGAAAAGATGCATTTCTTGATAGGAGACGTCGATTTATTTACAAAACCAATATTAAGTACTTCATATCGTCGGCTCCATGTAAAAAGGTACCAACTCGGCGTCCAGTTGAAGAAGGTACCAACTCGACGTCCGGTTTGAAAAGGTAGCAATTCGGCGTCCAGTTGGAAAAGGTACCAACTCGACGTCCGGCTGGAAAAGGTACCAACTCGGCGTCCAGTTGAAAAAGATACCAACTCGACGTCCGGTTGGAAACGGTACCAACTCGGCGTCCAGTTGGAAAAGGTATAATCATACAGTCCAGGAAGAAAGAGATAGAGAGAGAGAGATGGGGTTAGCACGCGCTAATAATGTTTATCCAGTCGTCGCGCAAGTGGAGTCTTGATCGATAATATTTGCGTCATGCACGTGGTAGGTCGTATAATCGTCGTCGTCGTAGTCAAGACCACCGGCAAAGCCAAGGCACAAAGGTACCGCGCTTTCGCGCGTTTATATACACATATTCGACAATATTCGCAGAGGTGGAGAGCGAGCGCGAGTGAGTCTCTCGCATGCAGCAACAAGTTTCTAAGCGCTCGCCCTCCCGCGCGTAATGACTGGCATCGCGTAACTACCGGCTAAATTATAATGGCAATTTGCGCGTGCGGAAAAATGTTCTTATACGGACCTTGTGTGCAGTGCCTTGGCCATTAGTTGCAGCTTCGTTCGATTTATACGCTCGTTTTGCGCGCATTTTTCAATGGCGTTTACAGGGGGTTTACGCGAGTGTACGAGCGTAATTTGGGGCATTAAGGGGCTTTTTTAGCTTGCCAACGTAAGGCGCGTCGTGAGGAAGGGTTTTTTTATGGGCACTGAGTAAACTATCGTTTAAGGGGAGAGTACATTGAAAATCGTAAATTTCCCTGATAATTTGAGCGATTAATTTTTTTGCTCGTATTTTTCTGCACGAAAGTAAAGTTATTATCGGAGTTATTTGTGCGCAATTATTCAGAAAACAAAATCATGTAATTTGTATCGATAAAATCTATTATTAAAATTCCGTGAGTTCAGCATTTTAAGGTATTTGTAAACGTTGCTATCAGTTGACAAAGTTACAGCTATATTCGATAGTGATTACTGTTCTTTAAGTGTCAATTTTTATTTTAAAGCTCACGTGCGCACGTAACATACACTATAGTTGCATAGGTCTCCAGTATTTATAAAAATTCTATTTTAGTTCAAATCGATAGTATGAGTTAATTTAACAAAGAGAACATAAATTATATATAACGGAAAAGATCACTGTCATTTACAATAATATAAGTTTAATTATTCCTATAATTATTTCAGGAATATGTTATTGAATTAACATAACGTTTATCAACCAAGCTCATTAAATTGTGAGCTTTAAATATACTAGCTTTATTACCAATTTATGTAATTTAAAATAATAATTAATATTTAAATAAGGTTTATAAATAATATTGTAATGCGCTTTATTGCTAGAAGTGCGCAATTACTTAAAATCGAGAATTTATATTTATTTAAGAGGCATCAGGACCTTCTTAACTACGTGGATTATTATTATTATTATTATATCAATATTATTATACAAATATTTAGTAATAAATAATTTTACTTCTTAAAGCTATATAGCAAGAAAATACTTTTACAAATCATTATACTCGTAATATATACACTGAATCAACATTTTATAAACTTAAATAAATGTTAAATAAAAATATTTCATTTGAAAGTAATAAGAACAATTTATTTGAATGAATATACTAGTTTCATTGAAATAAAAAAATTGCAATAAAAGTAAATGATTTTTTTGAAAGTAGGTTTTGAAATAGACTGACTAAATTACGTCATTTTATCCAATGATAACAAGCGATACAAAGTCAATTAAATCTAAATGAAAATTTAATATCTGTTATTAAAAATACTTCCCAACTAAACGTTAAAATAACGCGTTAGAATCTAAAATACACGCGCACATTCCCAGAAATAACGTAAAACTATATATCTATATGTACTCTCAAACGATCAAAATTCCCTCTCTCTCCCTGCACAAATTCCACCAAATACGTTCTACCATCCAAATTTTCATCGACACGCGTTCGCGTATATTTCGCACCTGCAGCCACCACACCGCATTCTCTCTCTCTCTCTCTTTCTCTCACACATTTTCTCTCTCTCTCTCTCTCTCTCTCGCTGAATATTTTTCTCGCCCGCGATACCGCGTGCGCACACGTGAAAATTCGCCTATTAGCGACCGACGCGTACACAGGCGTATGCTGCTACGCCGTTATAATTTACCGCGGTTGCACGCGCAGGCTCTCTCACTCTCGGTCATTCGCGTTTACACGAGGCCGTCATATTTAAGCGAAACGGGGCAATTTATCGGGGAGCTAGCAACTCGCGGCGCGACGGCAAATTAAACGAAATTCAATCGAATTAATTAGCGCGCATTGTTAATTAGCCGAATTCGGGAGGGAACGCTGGATAAACGCTCGACGGTGAATGGCGAATGAGGGGTATACATGCAACCGAATGAGAGGTGACGATAACGAAGTGGTTTCTTGATTTAACTTTCGCCTTGCGTTGGATTGATGTTCTTATTTCAGCACATTTTTTGCTTTATCGCAGAAGAGGCTTAGTAAAGGTCAAAAATGGATTTGCTGAAATATTATAGAAGTATGTTATCAAACCTCAAGAATCAAAATATACTATATTCAGAAAATGTTTTCGGTGTATGTGGATTAGTGTGTCTGAAAATATGCGTTTAAATTTAGTTTTTTAGAACACATATTTGTATTTTTTTCCGCGATACATTTTGTATTGGTTTTACAAATAATTATCTGAAATATCAAACCCTGAATGGAAAATTAATTTGTAACTGTAAATATCGATGATTGAATATACATTTTGATTCTACGTTTAACTTAAATAGCATTAAAATATTTTGTTAGCTACTTTAGTCTTGGTTTGTAATGCTAAACAGTTAATAATAATATATACAATTATACTTGATTTTGCGGTACATTGATAAGCAGTGCATTAAATGTAAATTAAACTTTAATGTTTTCCAGCAAGTGGAAATGAATTTGATATTGCAAACAAATACAGAGTAATGAATCTATAAATTAATTAAAAGTACAGTAGATTATAGAGTAAAGAACCATCAATACCATATTTAGTTGGTTTCAATTTTACTTCATTTTATTTTTGAATTTCATATATCTTAATTTTAACTATATTATTTTATTTCTTTGTGGTAAAAATATTTTAATCTTAACACTGCTGTCACCTAGTTTTCAGATAAAACGTCAAACATTGCATAAATAAAGCACATTTGTTTCGATACAACTTATTACAAGTATACTGTACAACCTAATAATTATATAAGAAAAATACACGTTTGCCAGAAATAAACATAAAATTGAAATCAAACTTGTTTGTCCTATAAAATCAATCAGTAGAACGTATCAGCAAAATGTAGCAATTTAAAACACTTCATAAAACTATTACTTATTATACACGATAAAAATACTATGGCCTACGCGCGACCACTTTTCCGATCTCAATACTTGATTTAGATATTCCAATATTTTCAAGTCATCGATAAAAATAATGTTCCACGCATTAGAACTAGATCAAACGCGAACAAACAAACGATTAAAAACGTTTCTCATGATTTATTCCACGAACAACTCGAACGCAATTCCGC
Source organism: Gastracanthus pulcherrimus (assembly GCA_949152435.1). NCBI lineage: Eukaryota > Metazoa > Arthropoda > Insecta > Hymenoptera > Pteromalidae > Gastracanthus > Gastracanthus pulcherrimus. The sequence continues at coordinate 170,161,476 of OX424574.1, read as the reverse complement.
GAAAATAACATGATATTATATCTCCGGTATTAGTTTTAGTGATAGCCATGGTGCAGCTATTAAGGGGCAGCAAAAAAAAAGGTAGACATGAAAAATGCAAAGAGAGTAAATCTCTCGCATCGCCGATATACGTTATATTGACTCGGATAGACGTGAGGAAAGGTCGGCCGCCGCGTGCAGAGGCTCGAGCGTATATATGTAAGGAGAACGAGTCACGAAAGAGCTCGGCGACGCGACTCTGGCGGTGGCGCAGTCGCCGTCTCCGTGTGGCCGATCGATATGCTATAGACGGGATTGATATAACGAGGGCACCAACGAGAGCGTGTGTAGTCACGATGACAATTTTAGCCACGGAGCGCCGAGCCGTTCATCCCCTTTTACAAGAGGTTGGTCGTGTTTTATGAATTTTACAAGGTGTTGCGGGGAAGATAGTTGAATATTTGATTGACTGATTTTGAATGATGATTCGAGATTGTTGAAGACCGATTGTTAGGGGTTGAGCATTATTCATAAGTCGTTAATAAATAATTACAATTAAGTCATTTGTATGAATATACGGTCTGCTCAGAACCATAGTCTTATGCAGTCATTGTCGAATAAAGACATACGTAGTCGTGATCTTTCTCAAGTTCCCGACTTGTAACATAATAATTTGATTAATTTAAACTCTAGCGATTAAGAATTTAATATGAAAAAAGAATGAAGTATTCTATTATAATTATACTCGCATTATTATTTGATATGTTACGAATATTGATATAATAATGAGTGCTTAAAAATATTCCAAAATGGACATATTCTAGTTTAGAGTCTAACCGGTTCATAAAATATTAAAATTTGAATAAGTATCGATATATTTATTTAATACATGATGTTTAAAACATTTTTTCTTTTTTCTTCATCATATTAACTTGCGGTTATATTATACAGTCAAACACTGGGAATTGATACACGATGTTATAGGACTTGTACTGACCAATAACATTCAAGTACCGAATTTGCAGTACGAAAATTGTATTTTAACACTCTAACTGCTAAGCATTTTACTAAAATTAAGAATTTCTAAGGCCCCGAAGAAATGCAAAGTTCTACACAATAATTTTAAAGTACTTGCTTCATACAAAAAATTTGTACAAGTAAAATGAACCATATATATACACAATTAAAATTCGGGTTGTGGCCTCGTGAAGTGGCTACGCTAGCGTAATGCACCTGCAGAATGATATTAATGATATAAATTTGTTATTAAAAAAATAATCTAATACTATGAAATTTGATATTCTAGATTGCATCGTATAAGAATGATATAATTACAAAACCAATGAGCATTGAAAATTATATTTTAAAAGGAATATGGATTTCGACGTCTCACTGAGTACAAGACACAATTACGCCATTACGAATCTACTTCTACCAGTTCTGAATTTGCCCGTCATTTGTACCAATCTTCAAAAATAATTACGAATAACTTTTGTCATCTATGCACACAAAATATCACCTAAAAATATCTTCTCCTCCTAAAAATATACATCCATACCACCGAATTCGTTTACCAACTCACCCGATCTTCCGCCACGCAACGTCAAACTTCCATCCTCAGTAGCAGTCGAAGTATCCTCCCCGCACATATACACTCCGAATCCAATACTCTACATCCCCCGTGCACTCCACCGCCGTGCCCGAATCGATTAGACGAAGAGCAGCAGCAGCAGCAGCGCAACGTGCTCTCCCTCCCTGACCTCTGTCGTTCGTCTCTGACAAAGTGCAGAGCGGCGCGGAATCCTCCTCCTCCTCGTCGGCCGGGCCGAACTTCCGAGCGCGCGGCAGCTACGGAGCGAACGCGTATACGCGCGCGAGAGGCACCCAGCCGTTATTTACGAGCGAGATTGCGCACCGCGGGCGCGCAAAGTTCGCAGGGTGCGTCTCTAGAAAATCGCAAATTGATCTTGCGCGAGCGCGAGCGCGTGGTTTTGGGGAAAAAGCAGAGGAGGCTGTGGGAGGTATGTGGCTCGAGCGCAATTTTGATGTGTTTTTGAAAGGTTGATGTTGGAGAGGTGGGGGTGGTAGTTTATGTTGGTTTTGACTGAAGATTTGAGGTGATATCCTTTTGTTGAATAATTACATTAGAAGATAGTTTTATTATTAGGTAGAACGTAAAAGTAAGAGCACGGGGTTATAAAGACACATTTTGTAAACATTATAAATATTTTAATAATTATACATTTAAGAATGGTTTTATTAAATTTTGTTAATATAAGATTTTATTAAATTATAATTTAATTTAAAATGATTGGTTTTCTTGTACCTTCATATTTTTATTTTCGCTCATTTAAAACAATAAATTAATTTAAACCTAATTACCTTATTTAATATACTTAGTATATGCAATACCATTTTTAGCGTTAGTTTTTAATCAGGGAGTATTAAATATTAATAATTCTAATAATAAAGCGCAGATTATCTTATGTATTTTGATAGCATTCCTACCGTCACTGTAACGCTTTTTTCGAGCTTCTTTTGCCTAATGAGTGCAAACAGTATTTCATCCCATACTTATTACCACCATTTAAGCATAATGTAACTGCTACATTGTATTGTTGTATAATTATGAAATAACAGTAAGTCATTTGAAGGATTTGGATTTTCATAAATATGATTTACAAAGTTGCAAGCGGAATTTTGCCCTGCTCTCTCGTAACTATTTATAAAGTTAATTTCTTATAAGAAAATATCTACGTGATAAGTTATACTTAACAGAAGAAACAGTTGTTTAAAATGCACAATGTAAATATTTTATGTGCAGTAATACTTGCAAAGATGGATAAGTAAGCGGATTCAGACATGGTATGTCAGACTCTTATGAAAATGAATTACCTTAGTAATATATTTAATTTATTTTCAAAATCACGAGGTAACAATAAACCCATTCTGAAATTATCAGTTTCTTTATTCGAGTTTCATAGCTCCATATCCAAGCGTACTAATATCCCTCGCGAAAGCACAAAGTAAGTATACCCGATCGCGTTCCACGCACGATTAGCTCGTAAACATCCTACACCGCGCCACCTAGCGACGCGATCCATTAAGCGATTGCGCGAGTTCTCGCGCGTCGCCTTACACACGCCTATATACCTTCCTCCAGACAGTCGCCTCGCGACTATAAAGACCGGCCGAAAAAAATTAAAAGCAAACAACCACAAGCCGACAAACAAGCGCGACAGCTTTATCGCGGCTTTTCACGCGCTATCAAAGAAGAAAGAAAGAGCTTCCTCGCGCCACCGCGCCTCCAAAGCGAAAGCTGATTCCTTATGCATGAAGAAAAAAAATTCTCTCTCGCACCCGCGCAAAGCATCCTCGACGCAAATTACCCGAGAGAACTAAAAAAAAGAAGATGAACGTACACAAAGCAGAAAGAGATCGCGGGGGGGCTTGCACGAGACGCGCGAATCATCGGTTTACCGCTCGGCTGTTTGAACAAGCCCCGGATCATTCCCACTTTGAGATTTAATGGAGAGTGTCGCGGCTTTCCTCTCTCTCTCTCTCTCTCTCTCTCTCTCTCTCTCTCTCTCTCTCTCTCTCGGACTATATGCGCTGCTGCGCGCACTGTTTACCCGTGGGATTTCGCGGCGAAACAGAGACGCGCGCGGTTATCTCGCCGGCAAGCGCGGAGAGCAGAGGAAAGAGAGTGAGAGAGAGAGAGAGAGAAAGAGAGAAAGGAAGAGAGGAAGGGGAGTATTTATGTGGGAAGTCTTGCGGGGTAAACGAGGCGATTATTAATCGCGCGCACGGAGAGAAAATGAATCTCGTCTTCAGGTGCGCCGGGATGAGAGCGCCGACGAGCACCGCCACCGCCGCTGCTGCTACTGCTGCACTGATGTTTTAATAACGCGTGGGATTTATTATAGCGTGGCAAAGCAGCGTCTGAGCGCGGAATTGAGGATGCATGAGATTTGAAATGATATTTGATGGTATCGTTTTGAGGATTTTATGAGGGCAATTCCCTAGGTCTTGTTCTTACCTTCGTAAGTAGACAATATTTTATATATATTTTTTGTACGTATATTTTATTAGTATTATTACATGTTATTAATGTGTTTGTATTTATTTTCATTGTACTATTATCTTACTCTCCACCAAAGCTTTTCATGTTCTATTTTAGTCGTAAGATGACTAGAGTAAAATAAAATAACTCATGTACCTATAAAATGTGTGTATTATTGATTTATTACATGTCTAGATAAGGGTCACATATAGTGTAATCATAAATTTCAATAAATATTGATTGTAAAGACCATTAAATAAAGCTATCTTCATTTTCCACGGAAAGAAAATTGTAGTTGCCTTTAGAGAAATTGAGGTACTGACACTACTTACCCTTGCTACAAAGTGTGTAGTTACGGGAGCTATATTTTTATACTTGAAGGTATAGCGATCTGTGGTTTATGAAACTAAAATTATATTGCTGATTATTCATTCGTTATCATCAAAAAGTTTGTAAAGCAAAGTCAGTAAAATACAAGTAAATAAAAATAATTTGTTTTTAATTCTTGAAAATAATATATTGTTTAAATGAATATAGCATTCATTTCTTAAGTTTTTCCAACCATTTGCTCATCGAGCAAAATATAAAAATCATATTTATTATGTACCAAAGTTTTTGTTACACGACGATTTATCAGAATTCCGCTACACTGAAATGGACTTGTAGCTACACGAGCTGCAATATCTTTGTAGTATTTGCAGTTATAACTGTACAGAGATAGTACGTGCTAAATAAGAGTGTTTAGATATAATAGGGAAGCATACCGATTTTTAGTTAACAGTATATTCTTGTAGATCATGGTATACTTTCTTTGTTAACTTTTGGAACTTATACGATATCTTCAAAATTGAAGTAGGTATAGGTTTAAATATTAAAACGGTGTGACGCCACACAAATAAGCCTTTTAATAAGCTATACTTTCGTAAATTGATTTCTATTTTAAATTCAAAAAGCAATTCACGTCGGAATAGATTATTTGCCATTTGCACAAGTGTGATCAAAAGATAAATTTTGTAATCTTTCCTATTGCAGCTGTACTTGCGTGCATAGAAAACTCATTTTAGGTGCATCAGCTACAATATTTGTATCCTTATAGAATTTTCAAAAGCATAAGAAGCTTAAATTTATTGTAGCATTTATATTATTAAAGAATTCAATGAAATATTTGGAGGACAAAATTCTACATTTTAAAATAAATTAAGAATAGTATTACTGTATCTCTACTCACTACTCTTATAATACTTCTAGCCGAACTAAATAAATTATATTCGGCATGGAAAGAAACTATAAATCTAAACATATAAAAATAAATTGTATCCGATTATAACACAACCAACTCTACAACGGGGCGCGCAATGACGCAGAGACTCCGGGGTCAAGCATGAAACAATAATGACCCTAAGAAGCCTTACACATCAACGACAAGACGTCTTGCATCGTAGCACCGAAGCACTGTAGAGCCTCTCTCTCTCTCGGCGAATTCACGGGGGAATCGCATCGTTTGTCGCGTCTAGGCGGCTAATTCGACGCGAGCGCATCCGTCAATGCTTTATAGCGTCAACTGCGCCACGAGATTTTACTTAGCGCCGAGCGAGCGTTGCGCAATTTTGTAATTGACGCGCAGCTCTCGCGTGCAATTAGCGAGAGCGATTAGCTGCGTCTTTATGCGTGCAAAGACGTGATAATGAGGTGAGATGTGACACTTAGGGCTGCAGGTACTTAACTTACTCGTCACCGATAAATGGTGTTTGCGGTTGGGAAGATGAAGTGGATGCTTACCTGTAACAGAAAAAGTAACACCATTCGTGAGTAATTTGTAGTTATAAAGGTTTTTAGACGTTATTATATGATTTATTTAAGAAAACTTATATATAATATTTGTTTTCTTTATTACAGCCATTTTAAAAAGTATTATTTAAAATGGCCTGCTTTTAATGGGATGCAAAGTTTTAACTTAACTTTGATTCAAAATAAATTCAAATTATTTATTGTATTGTTACTGTTATAAAATTTGCATTTTTATAAGTGCATCAAAATTTTGTTTGAAATTACTGTTTAGTAAGAAGACGAACATTCTCAAAATATTCCATTTTACTATATTGACGACTTTCCCTTTCTATGAAAACCGCTAAAAATAGTTATGATTAGATATTTTCATAAAGACATTTTAAAATTAATAATTCTAAAACTTCGAGTGCTTTTCAGTACACATTTATGATACAATATAAGTCTTTTTAGTTACAAAGTTGTACAGATCGCTTGTTCTGAATCTTTGCTACAGCCTCGCTGCTGGACATGAAAAATAGTGGACATGTCTAAAGCGAAAATAAAACAAGAATTTTTTGATCATTATGACATCATACAGCGGATGAACCCAGACAACTAATAAACAGTTGAAAATTGACAAAATGCTTAGAAAATGATAACAATTGTTACAAACCCTACTTTTGTATACTAAGGTTTCCTAACTTTCAACTTTTCATTATTATTTTAGATTCTTCAACGATTTAACTTCCTACATAACTGGAAAATATTTGGCTTCTAAATTTTAGAAAAAATCGCCAATGCAAATGGATTAATGATTCTAAATTCATGATTTTCTAATCCCAGATCAACCGAACTCCCAGTTCGTTCGCTCAATCTCTCCCGTTCGATTCCCCTTGGAATCAGTCAATCGGACAGCCGAACAACAGCCTCATCACAACAAAAGTGAAGCTTCAGCTCCAGCATATAAACACGATGTGCAACTCAATTAACAACCCTCGCCACGCTGATGACCTGTAAATCGTACTCTGCTGCTTCCACCTCCGCAGGCGTCTACGACCGACTGCTCGAATATAATCATTGGCTCTCCGTCGTTCGCCCTGTGTCTACGCGAGGGAGGTGGAGCGGTGTAAGATCGGTTCCCAATAATCCGCGGTATACGCGCATTTACATCGGGAACGGGCCAATAAATACACCAGGACTCTGCCGCATACTCTCGCAGCGTTAGCCAGAGTTTCCCTCTGTGTCTCTCGGCTCTGCTCTGCGAGTGTATATATAGCTACGTACCTGCAGGCTGGATAAATTCCTGGCCGCGGTCCAGCGCACACGCGGACGCTCTCTCTATTTCCCGCCGCTATCTCTTTTAATCCCTCTCGCTCGTAGTTTCTTCTCCCCTTTTTTTGTGCTCCGGGGGTTTCTTATTTTCCCTGCACACCGAGCTCGCTCCGCCGGACGAATTCGCTCGTGGGTGGGTCTTTCTCTCTTTCTATGCGGCAATGACGACTCTTTTTTACGCGATCGTTTGCGTCACGAGAATTCCAGCCGAGTTTTATATAGATGAAGATTGCGCGGCTGCGCGCTGCTTTATTGCGGGACGGGTAAAATGTCTTTAAAGAGGGTTGAAATATTTGGAAAAGGCTCGCGTGCTTTGTAATGAAAGTAACGATAATTTTGATTGTTGATTGATAGATGGAAGATTATTACAGATGGTCAAGTCATTCTCAAGATATCGTCGGAACATAATATATTTTGTTGAATTGTATGTTCAAAATTTAAGACTCACTCGCCAATGCTGCCAACGCAAAATCCAAACAGAAAATCGAGTTCACGATGTAGAACGTTTTTCAAGCCGAGATTGACGTAGTAACTCTTCGAAGTCAAATCCAATGTAATATCTTATTCGTCTAGCTCAACAATAGAATGATAGATACGTAGAAAATACAGCGAAAATAAAGAAAAATGATAAACACTGAATTCCTAGTAGTCGATAGAATGCGTATACTTTGATTAGTTTTGTTAAAGATGCACATTTTTTCAGAAATTAATTCTTTATGCTAGAAAAACAAAAGTAAGCTTTAATTAGATATTAATCGCTATCTCCTTTTCAGTTGAAAATAATTACTTACTTTACTTACGATGCTCATATCTGTACCTTAAACGGTGGATACTTTCAAAATAAATGACTTTATATTATAAACGTACAAGTTTAATTGAAAATATGTTATTTATTTCAAACGACTGGTATTTGTCCACAAAATAACATTATTAACAAAAAAGTACAAAGAATATCCAAAATAACCATTTAATTTATATCAGGGCTAATGAACAATACTTTAAAACGACCCCAAAACCAAATAACCATCCAAAGTGAGCATACTATCTACCGGACATACACTCCTTCTTTCAATTAAACAACTTGTCACTGCGAACTAAAAGTAAAAATCTGCCAGGTAATTTATCATCCCCACTCCCGTTGTACACATGCCCAACCCCTAAAACGCGCAGTTGTTCCGGCTCGAGAGGCAATACAAATGGAGGAGAGCTCCAGGAGCCCGCAGCAGTAGCAACAGCAACGGCATTCGCACTCCCTCGAAACTGCGAAACTGGCAAAACTCAGGGTCTAAACTGCATCTGCATCGAACGCCAGCAACTACACACACACACGCATACACGTGAGATAGGTTGCCGCCACCGTCGCCTACACCGCTCTAACTTGGCCGATACAGTGCGCGCGTATACGCGGTCCGGGAGCGAAGGAGGAGGGAAATAACCGTTGCCATTAACAGAATGAGAGTTGATTTGTCAAGGATTCTTCCTCTCTGCGAGAGCACTTTCGGGGAAATTTCCCGGGAAATGCAGAGCGAGAGTTCTGCTGAATGCGCACTATTCGGAGGGATGGAGTGTATGCGCAGGGGAGAAGTGCAAGCGGACGCGTTTCGATGGCTGAGTAGAGTGGCTTTGGCTAAATTTGCGGCCCCAACTCACTTTGCAAAGTAGAATAATTACAGTTGCCGAGAGTTTTTCTTGCGGCGTTTTTGAAGAGAGCAGCGAGAAAGTTGGCGCAGGGAGAGTTGTTGTTGTTCGCGGTGCGGTGTACGCGTGTAAGGCTGGAGGATGGAGAGGACGATTACTCCGTGGAGTGGTGGATCGCTGTGCTCGTAAAATTTGATGGGGTTAACTTTGGATGTAAATATTTGAGGGGTCGATAGCTCAATGTGGGAAAACAGAGGTTGCGTTAATCAGGAAAACTAGTCTTTTTAAGCATTTTAAACCTTGGAGCAAATGTTTATTTGGAACGTTTATAATATGGATGCAATTATTATGTGCATATCGCTACAAAAAGCTTTTCTTAAAATTCAATTTTACTTCACATTAAGACGTAAATTAAACAACCGTAAGACTTGTAAAAATCATGAATGTAATTGGTTAAAAAAAGTTAAAGGTGCGCCTTTAAAATATAAAACTGTTTACCTTATGCTGTCTTATTTTCAGCCTAATAAAGTGTAAGTTAAAAATGAGTGTTAAAATTGTTCGATTTACAGTTTAAGTTGATTTTAGACAAGTAATTCTTATATTTTTTGTGTTATGTATTCAGATGAGATTTAAACTGAATTCAAATAAAACTTTTTGTAGTATATATGAGTTTCTGCCGTTTCGGTTATGATATAATTTATCATATATATACAATTTAAAATGCTAAAGAAACCTTAACTTTTATTTATTATTTAAGATTTTCAAATCGTATTGTTAAGAAACGAACAGGATACAAAATAATGCCTTTTAATGAAAACGAGATCAATTATGAAATGCTTTTTGAACTAGACAAGCTATCTTACAAAAACTGATAATAATTGTCTAGTTATTAGTCTAAAAATAGTTTCATCAAACCTTACATTAATTACTTTACTATTAGTTATCATCTTTGAAATGAATAGAGCATTTCAATATAACATGCACAGCGAGTTGGTTGACAGTTGTCACCAAATTAAAAATCAAAAAACCCATACAAATTCCTGTAATTGTTATTATCTTTCAATAGTTAATGTAAGAATTGCCGATGCTGCTAGTATGGGCCATTGTTGGCTCTGTACCGGTAGACAATTATTCATCTGCTCAGTACTGGTCAGATGCATCACCAGTACTGGCCCAGACTTCAATTTATTTTCATCAAAAATTCCACCGCTGGGGCAGTACAGTTTGCAAAAACAGCATCGCGCATTTGTCATAACCTACACATAACCTACTTTTTAGCATCTTGCTTTTAAAAATAATCAATTTTACAATGGTTTTGCAAATCACACTAAAATTCCTTACTGACTATCAGAATCATGCAATTGAGATCTGCATATAGTAATTTAAGTGAAAAGTTAAGAATTTAACATAAACATTATATTTCTCGTAATGTTTTACTAATAAAAAGTGAAGTGTCGGTTCTTTTCAGATTCTCTGTATTGCCCCAGTACTGATTTTTAACATTGGCCCGCACTTATCATTCCGATAATATACCAACATTCTCTCAGTAATGTCTAACAGTACTGAACATGCAGCAAAAATTACTCAGCCAGTATTGGGCTATAAGAATATTCTTCCACGGGATAGACGAAATTTGATAACATAAACAGAAGAGAAGAATAATATCACTCTCACAAAAAGTGCACCCTCACCGTGATAAAGCCTCACCATCCCAGAAATTTACCCTCATTCCCCGACTACTCAACGATATTAAAATCCACATCGCAAAACAAGAATTCCTCCACCCCCATACATATCTTTGGAATACCTGCAGCAGCGGCTGCATCGGTGCTAAGCGGATTTACGAAGACGATGAAACGCGCTGAATTAATGGCACTAAGCGGGCGCTTGTTACAGCCCCGGGAGCGAAGCGGAGGTGCGCGATGCATCCTCGTAACTATTAATGGACTCCGCGCGGACGGACGCGAGCTCGAGCGATCGGCTCTAATTCTCCCTTTTCTGCGCGCGCCCGTCGCCATTCAAAACTTACGGCTGTGCGTTTCTTCTCGGCGCCTCAAAGCGTCCCGACGAGATAAGAGGCCGAATCAAAACTCCTCGCGCATAAATCTGTATACGCGGAAGGGAGCGCGGCCGAGATGCGCGCGCGGGCTTATTAAGTAGTCGGGCGAAAACGCTATTCCCACGCTGCGCTCTCGATCTTCACTTCGGCTTGCTCTCGGCTTTGCGTGTAATATGCACGAGCGAGAGCACGGTGTGTGTAGGAGAGCGAGTGAGGTGGTGTTTCGGCGGAGAGCTTCGGTGTAGGAGTCGATAGCGCACGACGTCGACGGAGGAGATTTACGATCGAAGGATAAGTTGGGGGAAAAGGCGATGCTCGATCGGAATTATTCTCGGAATTTGTGCGAGAGAGCGGTTCGAAATTATGTATTGGTAGTTATATTATAAACACTTATAATATCTTGAGTCGTACGATCAAAGCATGAGAAGGAGCTTGTATCTTTGTAATCTTTTTGATTTAAATATACATGTTCTAATTTAGAGTTAATGAGTAAATGTGGTAAGTGTTCTATTTTTCAACAACAATTATAGCACTGTTTTTGCTGATAACAAAAAATCACTTTACTATGCTGGACGAGAAAATAAATCGCAATGTAGTCCTTTGAGGTGTTCGCAATTCGAAGGTTATAAATGAACAAATGGATGGGTCCTGTAAGATAAGACCAATTTTGTAAATTACGATTATATAAACATTTTATAGATTTATTTTGAGGTTGTTTTGAACGTTCGCTTGATGATAAAAACTTATTGTAAAAATATTTTTCTATAATAAAGATCATATCTCACATCAATTGGTATTGAAAAGTAAATGAAAGTTATAATTTAAACTGTTTATAATAGTTTGAAGACCTCAAAATAGGTGTTAGAAGTAACTTCGAAAGTACTGCGATGTTTCTAAACGCAACGCGGAATTGATATTTGAATTTACAAGAATTCATACAATTTGTATACAGCAATATTTATTTAATATTGTTAAGTCTGCGATTATTTGTTTTACAAATATCTAGACTATATCCGAAACAAATATAGGACAGCATTTATTTAGATTTAGACAACAACGCTACACTTTTCCGTAACTTCAGGATATGTATTTCTATCCAAGTAATGCTTCATTACCTTCCATTTTAACAACACTGAAAGCACGTTCCAAGTACGAGTAAAATCAACATAGTAACTACAACCACTACGTACAATTTCTCTTCTTCTATCTGAAGTATACGTCCTAATGAGAATTATAGAAGAAAAAAGGAAGAATTACTAAATCAGAAAAGCACCAGTAGACCTTTATTCACCTCGGTTTCCATTCCACGGAAATTATTCAAAGATTTTCCAAGAAAGTCGTCGCGTTACGGTAGTGACTTCCTCCTATGCACTGTGCGCACGCACATCTGTCTCGCATCTCGCTTAAATACAAAAATGCAGCAGCAGTCGCGATGGAAAATTCATGCGGTACGACTCGCGCTCTCTTTGCGCAGTAGGTAGGTATGCACCTCGTTAATTCAACACGGCAAACTCATCTTTCAACGCGCAGCTCGTCATTATCTCTATCTCTCGCTTCTATCTCTATCTCCGCTTCTCTCTTTCCCTTATAACTCTTAAGCTCGACGCAACAGATGAAGGCGCACGCGCACACGGACGCACGCGACAAACGAGCAAATCTACCGAGTCTGCCGTCGTCGTAGCGAACTCGTATTAAGAGATAAAAGGCGCTTCGCTCGTTCTCTCCGAGCTAGAGAGAGAGAGAGATAGAAAGGCTCGAAATAAGGGCATGGTGGGTAGAAGGTGGAGGATTTCATCCCTCTGTTAGAGTGTGTGTTTAATGAAAAAAGTAAGAAAGAAAACGCGACGCGACGGGATTGATTTAAAATGGAATCGTTCTGTGTGGGGACGCGGGGCTGCTAACTGAATTTCTTGAATCTAAGGTTGTACAATTAATGAATGATTGGGAAGTAATGGGGACCATGTGGCTGATATACTGGGGCATTAAAGGCGAGCTTTATAAGCGTAATGACATACTTAATAGTGATATGCGTAAAGGTAGACAGAAGATTTCAGTGAAGATTATGATGTGCAGTTTGTAGGAATTATAGATCGTAGTGAATGATGACGGAACATATAATGTTTCCAAACCTAGTTTTACTAGATAAAATAAAATTAGTCATCGCAAAGAAAAATTTGATAAATTCAACCGTTTTACTGTATTAAAATCATCATTTTGATTTTTATAGTTTAGACTGTCTCGACACATTGAAGTTACAGAATGATATTTGTGGGCATTAAATACAATATAGTAAAGAAGTTTATCAAACATTAAACATACTAAAATTATCTAATTATTTAAGCGTATTTATTTTAGGTTGATCATATGTATCAGGAATGCCATTTAACATTTTATAATTCAGGCTTCAGTTTTGTAAGCAGTGACCCTTGACACCTCTGTTTATGAATTATCATTGCAATTAAAATATAAGTCTTTAATTTATTAACATTCCCTATTGAGGTGGTTGATTTACAACCTTGATAAACAACGCGGTTAAAATGAGCATAGTAAAATAATTAAATTTCTATCACTATGGGTCATTAAGAATCCCACTATAAGCAGAGTTACATAGCACCACTCGCCATCCAATCATAGAACCTAAAATCAAACATAACAATAAAAACCCACGCGTCAGCATAATCAAAGCACAGTCATACGGTAATACGATCACACCTTATCTTACAAACATCCCTGCTTTAACAACGCATCAAAGCTCATCCGCACCCCCGTAAACCCCGCTCTCGCCTGCAACAAACTCCATTCGCAAAGCCGACAATGCAACCACCGCCAGCAACCACGACTCCCATTCGCAATCCAATAACAACTAAAATCCAATCCAGCCTGCTTCCTCTATCCCTCACTCGTCCTTCCCATCAAGTGCGTAACCCTCGCGCAGCCGCGATTAGATCGTCCAAATAATGAAGCCTCCCTTGCGCGCGCGCACACGCACCGCGGGTGTAATGGCTCGTAGGCGAAACGATCTCGTGACGCATATGGATATCAGTCGGGGAGCAGGGGGGTATCTTCCTCGCGCGTGCACACACGACCGTGCGCCCATTGTAGTGGCGCTGGCGTCGGTGCAGCGGCGCGGTATCTTCGTCTTTCTGGACGATTGGCTTCATGGAAATCGCGGAGAGGGGATTGTAGGTGGCGCGGCGCGGGACGATAATGACGACGAACGCGCGAGCGTAGCTGATAAGAAGCCTCTTCACACGAGTAGTCACGATCAACAATCAATTGTGGATTGTTATGGAGGGTAAGGGTAAGGGGTGGGGTGGATCTTGCGGGAGATAGTTCATACAGGGTTCAGTGGAGGACTGATGGGATATAGGGTGTTTATCGGGTGGTTCGTGGAGAGGTAGAGCGTTGCTAGGCTTGGTAGGTGATTGCTGTATTAAGTTCGGAAGTGGTGGATTAGAATTGCAATCTTGGCAACTGTGGGTGATATGAAGATGGAAGGAGTTGTTGATATATTGTAAAGTTGAAGAACTTGACTGGTCATTGTTGAATGTTACCAGTTTGTTACAGGTGAAATTGTTACTCGTTTAGCGCCTACAGATTTTTACTATTCGTAAAATCAGGCATTTTCAAAATAATGTAATAATATCAAGTCCTAGAAAAGAATGATAATGTATTGATTTTGTAAATATTCTACAGGTATAGTACGCCTTGTAAAATTTAAATTATTTCAGTCGGGAAATCTATACGATGGTCATTACCGGGTTAAAAAAGAATAATATATTACGCAACAGTTTCCAAATTTTCAAAAAGCTTTATTAAGGAAATGGAACAAAAATAAATAAAGAGTACCGAAAATACTCATTTTCGCTACCGAAAATAAATGGTAGCGAAAATGAGTATTTTCGGTACCCTTTATATAACGCTCGGAAAACTCTATTTTCGCTGCACTTTATACGCACCGAAAATGGTCTTTTTTATTCACGTATTATAAAAAAACTATTTTTTAAGTGTAAATTGTAGGTGGATAAAAAGAAACTCAGCATAACTGCACTGTTTTAGTATTTTAATTATATAAAAATACTTAAAATCCAGTTCCCCAATCTTTTTAAAAATTGTTAGAAATTTAATGAAATTTTGAATAACACTTGGAACTTAATAAAATACAAAAAGTGAAATATTTTTTCCACGTATACAACTTCATATTAAAAATTGAATATTCCGTGGAAAGCCTTAATTAAAACAGCGATGCATAAAATTAAACGAACAAAACGTATTTTTCAATTATGGCTTATCGGATTTTAACTACATGCATATGCAATATTTATTTCAAAGTAGATTTAACAAAGTAATCAGATTACCGGTTATGGAAAAAATATATTCGCAATATATCATGTGCGCACGAAGGTGTCCATTCAAACGTAAACCTTTTCAATTCTATCGATCCAATTAAAATCTCACGCAAAAATTAAGCAATTGTGTCGAGCTGCTCATTGAAGTCTCGTGAAATGAGTAATAATCGATAACGATAAGTGCATAACTCGAAAAATAGAACAATGCAAGCGTAAACATGTATATTTTCATTCAATATTAACAGTACAGTAATTTTTTAATATTCTTTAACAAACGTCAGACATGGGCAAGTATCTAATCGAGAAAGCGTATCCAAATTATTATATATATATTTATATAAAAAAATATAGTGTGAAACAGAGGGAGAGGGCATTTTCATCCTTGAGTGATGTTTTCACCCTCGCTATAAATAGCCCACATACCCCCCTCTGATTGCGCAATATACCTTTATTAACTTTATTTCTTTTTTAGATACTATTAAAATAAGAAAAAAATTCTTTCACGGTATTTATATTATTTGTATATTCGTAAATATGACTTGAAAAAAATATACTACTTCTCATTTTTATGTTTAGATACTTGCCCATGCCTAACAAGAGTATATAAATTATTGCACACTGTATATATTCTATTGATCCATTCAAAGTAATACCTGTCAAAAAATAAACCATTATTGTCAATTACTCAACAGATACCTACAGCATTACCCTCCTAAAAGAAATACGGAAATCATTCCAAAAGTACAACCCCCCTTTAAAAACGACAAACTCGCTAAACTCATTTACAACCGCCGAAATCGCTCTCGCTTCAAAACCGCACAATAAGCGATTTACGTAGTCGCCCCAGAAAACCACATCTAAAAGGCTTTACACAGACTCCTCCTCTCCCCGCAACAATAGCCTTTTAAACGCAGCGCCGCTAATAAAAAAAGACATTAAAGCCGTGATACCACATACAAAACAGCGAGATGAGCACGAAAGGAGAAGGGGGGAACGTTCCCAAAAAATCCACACGCCATTAAACCCAGCGCTACCTCTCTCTTTCTCTCTCGCTCTTATCTCCACGGCAAAAACAACGGCTGCTTCAGCCCTCCACCCCCCCCTCGCTCAGTTATTAAGCGTCCACGCCGGTGAGGCTCGCAGCTCGCGTGCGCTGCATACAGTCTGCGATGCCCCCCCGCGCGCTATCTCTTTTAACGGGGGCTGCGTGACGGCCGGGGCGAAACATCGTTTCGGAGCAAGAGGAAGAGATTTCAGCGAGCAGCATGCGCAGGGCAGGTCTTTTCGTCGTAAATTCGGCGACAGGGCGGAAAATGAAAGCTTCTCGTGTGTGACCCCCTGACGCTGGAACTCGGTTCGCATAAAATGAAGCTTTTGTCGCGGGGCGAGAGGTGAGAAGGGGTGGGCATCGCGACGCTGGGAGATAAAGTTGTTTTAGCGAGCGACGAGCGAGAATTAGGATGAAAAGTGCAGCGAACGTTCTATTTTTTGTTTGCTCGAACGCAGGGTATATGTAGTGATGAAATTAAATGTTTTTGAAAAATCATTGAGATGTATTATTCTGATCAGATGTTAAATTAATAATAAAATTACATGTTGTAATACATTGTAATTAATAATAATATGCAATTTTTACATCTAATGGAAAATAAATGGGTTGATCAGGAATTGGGATTTCTTTTGATTTAGACTTTAAATATTTATTATTTTGTGTTACTATTTTAAAATTTTGCTAATTTATAATACCTTGTATTTATATATAAAAATATATATTTATATAGTAAAACATAATTTTGTATGTATATTGTATTCCTGGAATTTTTGCCTTATTGACAAACTCTAGTTAAGTATTTCTTGACTGATCAGAAATTACGCCCTTCACGGTACCGTTTGATTGTCTAAAAATCAAAATGCATTGCTTTTAAAAAAAGGTTCTATACAATTAACTCGAATTTTTTTAAGCTTGTTATTTATAATGTTAATAAAAATTTTATATTTCATGCACATAGTTGCATATCTGAAATTATTATTAATCATGTCTCCATTTGTAAAATTGCCATATTAAAATTAAAATCTCTTCCAGACAGCATGCCACACGAGCTTTTTTAAAATTGTACTTCGCTTTAAATTACTTGTCGTATTTAGATGCACTTTATGGAAGCATGTTGGATTGTGAATTCATACGAGCGCACAAATTTCGCACCTTGCTCTCTGTCGGCTCATTGAGTTACGAGAATGAGTATTTTTTAGAAGTGAAATTACAGTGAAATTTTATCTTTTGTTCTATATTCTTTTTGGATAGCATTGCTGAGCCAGACCAGAGATAATTGTTTTTAAATCGCGTGCAATCATTTTGGAATTAATTTTAATGTATGAGCATTTTCACCGTTATTTAAGTCATCTGAAATATGATGCGTAAATGGAAACACGAGACTTTTAAAATTTTAAAATAATAGATATTCAAAATTGTATTATGAGTAAAAAAAGATGTTAATTGTATAATAAAGGCGTTTCTACGGATGATTTCTCATGATTTTCAAATCTATAACATTACAAATATGTTCGTCAAAAATTAGAAAAAACAAAGATAAATTTTTGGGGTTGCCAACATGATTGTCTTCATTGTCTCTAATTTTTGACGAACCTATTTGTAATATTATAGACTTTAAAAAGGCGACAAACCAATGGACGAAAATTAACATCTTTTTGTAATTCATCATTCATCGAAACCTCTCCGACAAACTGTATACCATGAGTGATAATACAATTAATAAAAAGTTAAAGTTATATATAGAAGAAACTGGGACATCGTAATTAATACCTTTATTATGAATCTTATTTAGGTACACCTAGTATCATACATAGTGACATTTGCTAACTATATGTTTACCGACTTTATTTTAACAAATCTGTAATGTAAAGTAAGATTTTGAAGAGATTTTATCCACTGTACACCTCTCTTCTATTTTTCTTTAATCAAAGCTATATAACAGTACACATAATTCAAAATGCTAACAAAAGAATTCCGCAAAAATCACGCAAATCTAAATATACCGTCCACTGAAAAACCCCAATCCAATCAAACATTCATCGCGGAAAAGAGATTCGTCAGCCATTTCTGGCGATACGTCCGTCCGTCGCGCGCGATTCGCCCATTTCGCGTTACACGCGCAGAGCTCTATATATCACCCAGCCACCGACGAAATAAAAGACCGCGCGCGAGAAAATCGACCAAATGCGGTTTCCCCGTAGTTTCGAAAATTTTTTTGCCCCAACCGCGCTCCGCGAAAGAAAAATAAAGCAACCCGCGTCCCCGGCGACCTCGACAAAAAAAAAGGCGAGCCCCCCAGTTAAAATTGTAAAACGCGCGACGCGCTTTCGAAAACCGCAGAGAGGAAGCGAGATAAAAGAGTCGGGGAGGAGGGTGCCAAAAAAAACTGAGCCGAAGCAAATGAAATAAAAAAAAAGCTCGTAGGAGTCGATGGAGGAAGACAGAGCAACAATCGCACCGGTCGATTTTGAAAGATTACAGAGCCGCGCTCGCGCTCCCTCCAATTGGCTGTGTTTCGTTTCAGCCCGGGCGGCTATAGCCGTCAGCCGCAGATGCTACGCAGCAGTCGAGTCATCGGCCGATCTCCCGCTCGGCATTTTGCATTTTGTGCATTCCCACATTTTGCATTTCTATCCACGAGCGCGGATAAATTTAGCGTAACTAACGCGGGCATTCGGCGATGCTCGCCGGTCTATTTCTCTATACGTATACCGCGTATCTTTGCCTGTGTATCTCGGCTCGCGCCGCTATATAGCGTTCGGTCGAACCGCTTCGTCTCTGTCTATAGCACGCGGTGCCGCAGTGCAGTGCGGAGCAACAGCAGAGGAGAGAGAGAGAGAGAGAGAGAGAGAGAGAGCGCTATTAGTCTATGTGCGCGTCCGTATGTAATGCTGCACGGAACACATGCGATGCCATCGACTAGGTACTGGCTTGCTGGTGTAGGTGTGTATAGTGCGTGTATAGCTGTGAATCGTGATGATCTCGTGCGTTGATTGTATGTGTCATGATTATCTATGTTGATTTTCAGCTTTCCGTTTGTGCTTTAAAAAAGCTTTTTTTTAGATTTTACAAAGGATCAATGGTGGTGGTTCACGGTTTATGGATTAAAATCAATGGAGCTTGAAAGCTGGTCGAAAATTAACTTTAATTGCGGTTACTTTTGCTGATATTTTATCAATAACTCAGTAAGCGACTAGATACGTATATTGGTCTACTGTACACGTAAAAGTTGCTTTCCATTCAATGAAAATCAGGTCCAATTAATAATCGTACAAATACATAAAAGTTTACGCATAAAATTGGTATTAATCGAATGCTATATTTTCCAATATAAATTTACAATTTAAAATTCTTCTTCGATCTATTCAAGGTACGTAATATTCTCTAACTGTCTACCTTTCTATTTTTCTATATTTCTATCTTTTTACGCTAAGATAGCAGAATCGACCCCAGTGGCTGCGGAATAAACTAAAAAACCAGGATATAAAAGTACAAATTTTGTACTTTCTAATGGCTGGAAAAAGTATGGAAAGTCAAATATATTAAAAAAAATTTTATTAGAAAAAGTACGAAAATTCTAGATGTGCACACTTTTATACATACATTACAACAAAAATTTGTAGCATAGAAATATGATACTCTCTACATTCTTTTAATGGCTAAATATTGGCTTTTTTTATAAAAAGTTATTATAAATTAAATTTGCATCAAAAACGTAAAATAAGTTACGATCAGAAATGGAACTATCCGAAATTCAAAAATACTCTTAAACTGTTATATATTACCTAAAAAAGTTTTTGAATAACTATAGGTTTAAAGAGAACATTCCAGTTATAGATTTTATATCAATTTTCAAGATATAACCCAGAATGGGCACTTTATCGAGCTTTACATATTGCAAACAACTCTGTAGTGATATCAAATTTACAATACAGTCACAAAGCAAATTAACAGCAACAACGAATGATCCGTACACTTTTATTCCTTCAAAATAACACAGAAATAACCCAAAAGCAAATCAAAGTTCTATTCCAAAAGTAACAACACCAGCTCCTGCCGTTACTCTCGCTCCGTGAAAATTCTCTCACAGCACCACCTTTCTCGCTCTCCTTCCCCCCCCCCCCCCCCCCCTACGCGATGTTTCTCCTTTTTCCGCTGCCACCGTGGCGTTTTACCAGCCGACTTACAATCGGGCGAGACTTTTTCCTCAAAGCCCTTCGCGCATTCCGCCCTCGTACTTTTTCACCTCGGTACGTGGTGCAGCTCGCGCGCGCGCGCGCGCGCGAACGAATGTTTGGCGCGCTGGCGCTGGGTGCACACGGGTGTACCAGTGAATGCGCGATCGCAAACAGAGAGAAAAGCAGCGGCAGCGAGGGCGGGTGGCACGTGTGCCGCACAGTTTATACACACAAGTTGCGCGTTGCGCGGAAAATGGAGAGGCGAGAGGTGTGGCGCGGAGCTCGCGCGCTCGATACAACCTTGGGACTCTGCGTGCGCAGACTTTTGGTATGGTTGAAAGGGGAAGAAAAGTGGGTTAGCGTTGAAAGAGCAATTAGTGGAGGGAGAATTTGAAGCTTGGTTCACTGGTTGTGTTGAAAAGTTACTCGTAATGAAAACGAGATTCACGCATTTGCGGAAAATAGTGAAGAATGTAGTAGTGACAGCCTATCGGAGATTCTCCGAAATATTGGTAGGGGAGACCAAGGTCTATAGTTTTGCTTTTTAGAGTTATAATTGAACAATATTTTTTTTACTCAAGAATTATCTCTGCAGCAATAACCGCTTTATGTTGCTGATTATTCGCCATTTGTCTTTTCTATCGTAATAATCCCTTTCATGTTGAAAAAGAAAAAAACAATTTTTACACGGAAATATTGAGAAATGAATAACCATCATGTTTAAATTTTTCTGAATCTGAATTAAATAATTAAATTCTATTCAAATTAATACGGATTAATAAGACTGTATTCTAGTTGCAAATATCAGTTGTTATTTCTTTCTATGTTTGTTATAAATAGATAAAATGAAACATCACGATTTGGCTAATCAATTTTACGGTTTATTTTGAAGATCAAAAAGGTAAAAATATGTTTATAAATGCTTGTTTATATACTCGTCATATTAGCAAATCAATCATCGACGCCGGAAGTTCAAATATTTTCAATCCAATTTGTTTTTCACTCTGGCCCACGTATAGACGAAAGCTATCCACACGATTCATAACACACAGCACGAAACCTGCCGCAGCGCCGCTGCACGCAAATACACCGAAATATTTGATAAACGCTAAAGTCATTCGCAATATCGCGTGCTTCCCCGACGAATAGTCTGCAACTACAACAATAACACAGCTCCACGTTGTGCGCCTCGCGAGACGGCTCAACCAGACTCGAAATTTTCAATTTTAAATGGAAAATCAGGCACAGCTGAGCGCTTGGCGCGCGGGCTCAGCTGCACATATCTCCGAGACTCGCGAAACAAGGAAAGAAAAAACACGAATGAAACTGCAGGTAAATAGAAAAATCAAAGCAGACCTTGAACCGTTCACGCGAGCAAAGGGAACGCTCTCTTCAGCTCCGCGTTTCTATATAGAAACAGAGAGGCGAAATCGCGAGCAAAAGAAAACGAGAGAGAGAGGGAGAAAGAGAGAGAGATAGAGACAGAGAAGCAAGACAACATCGCCTTTTAAGCAAAGTTGGTATTTGATGTGGAGGAGCACCGGTTCTCCCTCGGGAAAGCGCGGCGCCGCAGACTCGAGAGCGCGAGCGAAAGAGAGAGAGAGAGAGAGAGAAGGAGAATTTCTTGGGAGAAAGAGTCCGTGGAGAGTATAGAGCTGCAGGCGCTCGCTCGCGTTCGCTTTATTTGGACAGTGATTTGAAGCGAAAGCTCGGAAATTTGACATTCCTGGCAGTTGCTGCTGCTGCTGCTTCGAGAGTGAGAGAGAGAGAGAGAGAGGCTTATGGATATACGGAGCCGAGCGCGTTTTCCACCATCCCGCGGGGGATGAGGAGGTGGAGGAGGAGGAGACAGTGCGCCGAGCGAGCGATTTGCGGAAGTGCTCGGGTGGCGGGGAGGGGGGGGGGAGGGGGGGTGTTTCAGAGGATTGTAAAACGATTGACAGATGGAGTTCATTTATTTCGTGGATGTTATATATGTGGGGCATTTCTCATGGAGTTAGAGGATCTAGTAGCACAAAAATCAAACGTGAAATTAGCGACTTTTTCCGTCAAATAGACATTTCATGGGTTTCGCGATGGCGATAAGTGTTTCTTTTAATAGTCAAAATTTGATCTTGAAATTTCAAATTAAAAAACATGTTTTCTTTTTCTTAAAAAGATTCTATTATAATTGTTCTTTGAGCATTTTAAAAAAAAATCACGATATTTCATAAATTATAGACAAAAAATAGGACTGACTTTTTAAAGAATCTTGATTTTTGACATTTTCTTTTGACTATAAGAAATGGAAATATAAGTAAAGAGGTTAAAATTATAATATCCAGAAAGTTGCTAATACTTCTTTTCTGTATATTATCACTTATTAGCAGCTCGAAATAATAGTAAAACATAACGAATCACTGCTTGATTAATTTAGTCCTAGTGACACGACGACTTAGTCACAAATGGTCTGTTCATCCACTGCATACGACATGAGTTACAGCGATCGTCCGTATAACACGTGCACACCGCATGCCGTTCATCGCGTGCCTGCGTACAGATACGTTTTTATTAGCACATTACGATCACGATTCACCCGTGTGTTTTTCCCAGACTTATCCTCGAATTTTCGAATCGAACGAGCTCGCTGTATATATGTAGGTCACCGGTAAAATAAATTGCCGATTGTTTGCACGAGAAAAGAGCGATATACGTGTGCATATCGTGCAAAAATAAAAAGAACTGCCGAGCGATGGTACGAGGAATAAAAAATAAATTACGCGCAGTTGGCGGAAGCTAATGCGAAATCGAACGTGGATATATAAAAGATGCACGCTGTATTTAAACTAGTCACGATGGTGAAAGGAGCTTAAAGGATTGTAAACATACAGACGTATCGATCGCTTAATTATCGTGATTTCGTGTTTTCTTTGTATACTTTTTATGCGATCAAGCGTAATTTATTTCAACCATACGTTTGACATACTTATTACTTGTTTAGAGAAAAATTCTCAGAAATTTTAAACTTTTTTACTTATTATGGTACGTTAGATGAGGTAGACATTAGAGAGTCAGTTAGTTTCGGCTAGACTTTTTATAATTGCAAAACCAAATACAAAATAAATTTTGTATAAAATGATCAAAGTCTAAACTGTCTAGTTAACTCTTGGTACGGTTTCGATAAAATTTCCTGAAATTTTTATGAATTTTGTCTGTTAGATTCATACACATTTGGCTCGTACATTTAGGCAAGTAAAATACATAAATATATTTGTATATTGTGACTATATCTAGCGATAAATTGAGTATATGTTTAGCATAGCACGTGTAACGAAGGTAGACAATTGAACGAGAAGGTTAACAATAAAGTTAGTCAATGTTACTATATTATTAGTTACGGCCTACTAACTAAATAAAATAGTCAGAGTAACAAAAAAAGTAGTTATCATCAAGCTACCACTAATAAAATAATCACCAGTATACCCTGGAACAACAGGAAGCACTATAATTTCATGAAAAAAAGCCCATCGCATTCAAAGTCACGATAAAATGTGTCTTTCTTTGCCATTATCATTAAAATTTCAATTCTCTCCTCCAATAAAAAATCACGAAAATAAACTAGAAAACGTTCATAAAAGTCTGCACAACCCTAAATAACTTCATTACATTTACCACTAGCCGCATACACCTGTTTCACAACGCAAAACACAACTCCTATCACTCCCGACCACCCGACAAATTGCGCTCAACGAGATGTTCGTCTCAATCACGTCAAAAGAAGGGGGGGGGGGTGGCACACGAGCGAGCGCAGGGATCGATGGAGAATGTCGCGCGCGACGAATTCCTGAGACGCACCTGTGGAACGTCCATCCACTCCTGGCCCCTCTTCCCTTCACCGGGGAGAGACTAACAGATCGAGAGACATCGTTTCGCGCCAGGGCAGAGAATCAATTCGAGGGTGAAAAAGAAGAAGCGCCGGTTTTTGCCCGCGGCGAGGGCCGGCAGTCATCGCGGATGACTCTATTTCCCTCGAGCGTCTTCATCCCAGAAGCACGGAGAGAGATAGCGAGATGTCTATATACTTCTTTCCTGCGTCGATGCCGGCATTCCACTTTTTCCGAAGCCTTTTAACGACTCGCCGCTTGAGGCTCGGCTTTTTTCGGGTAGGTTTATTCACGCCCTCCCTCTCTCCGATCGCGATGTCTTGGGCACTGCATTCGGCATTTCTCAATGAGCGAGAGGACGCGTTGGATGGATATTTCGAGGAAGGAATGCGAGAAGGGGGGAAAAGGAGGAGGACGCTGCAGGGGGATAATGGGAGGTTTTGCAGGAGGTGCGTGTGCACCGTTTGCGCATCGAGGTTGTCGAAGTTGATGATATGGGTGTGAATTCGGAGGAATGAAATTGAGATTGGTAGGAATTTATCGAAATAAGAGGTGAAGTTTTTTCACGATAATGTGTTATATTTGGACTGAGTTCAGATTTCGGATCGAAAAGATACTTTATCAGAATAATTTTTCGAAACAAAGATGTATAAGTGAACATTATAATATATTCAGAGGTTAATCAACTGTTTATAAACTTACGTGGCCCGGATTATTATTGAAGTAATAGTTTACGTGACTCACCTGAAACATAAAAAATATGATAAGTATAAATATGTATTCGAAAAATTAACTTAAATAATTATGCTTATAAATTTGTTTGGAAACACCTAAAGTATTTAGACACAAACAAAACGTTTTATAATTTGTAGCTAAGATATCAAAGTATCACTTAAGATTAGATCACTCCCCTCTATACCAATATTCCCCATACTTCTTTCGAAAAAGAAAAATACAAACAAAAACGTCATCTCCGCCATATCTGCAAATCACAATCCAAGGACGAAAAACAAATTAAAGTCCAGCAGCCATCAAGAACAAAATAAAAATAGGCACTCGCGGCAGTCGGTATAACGATCGTAATTAGCTTTAAAAACAATCGACAGTCGATGCTACGTTCGCGGCGACCGACGGCAGCCAAAGAAAAGTACATAAAGTTCCGCGGCGGCGCGTCTCGCTCTTCTCCCCATCTTTTTTTGCGCCATCCGCGCGCAGATTGTATCGCCCCGACGACAACTACACACTATATACATATACCCCGCAAGCGGCGAGAGACCGCAGCGCTCTCCGATAAAGGCTGGCCTTGCAAAACAATCAATTATCGAAGAAAGTTCGAAAGCTGCAAGAAAGCTTCCTCTTCCTCCCCCCCCTCCCCCCGTGACGGCAATTCTTACGATCGGTTTCTCTCTCGGCTGCCGCTACGTAGAGGAAAGTTCACG
This sequence comes from Gastracanthus pulcherrimus, assembly GCA_949152435.1. Lineage (NCBI taxonomy): Eukaryota > Metazoa > Arthropoda > Insecta > Hymenoptera > Pteromalidae > Gastracanthus > Gastracanthus pulcherrimus. The sequence continues at coordinate 170,135,758 of OX424574.1, read as the reverse complement.
AGATTCCCTGCCCCCGCTGTAGCACCGTGAAAAGCTCGCGGCGGCAGCGGTGGCCATTTACTCGCAGCCGGGAGAGGAAGGGAATTGATTCGTGTTCCGTACTTTGCGCGATTACGACGCAGCTCGAATATAAATCGAGGGACGCGCGCCGGGCGCGGTGGAAGGGGAGGGGAAGAAAAAAGGACGTCCAAGGAGCGGAGGAGCGTATATATATATATATATATATATATATATATATATATATATATATATATATATATATATATATATATATATATATATATATATATATATATATATATATATATGTAAAGGGCGCGCAACAATGGGCAAAAGTCTGCTGCGCGCAGTCGCGGCAGCCGGCGATTTTCCAAGTATTTTAAGTACTTATACGCGGTAGCGCCGCGGAATGCTTCGATTTCGTAGCGCGCGTGTTCGCAATAGCGCGATATTTTATCCGGGTGGTGGGGGGTGGAAGAGGGGAAATAGGGCGTTATGGGGAGCGCAGGATTGCGTTTGCGCTGATGCGCACTCGACCGTTTGTATTATGAGGGAAAATTTTATTTCGCTGCATGGAGCGGAGATTTTCTTTCTTGATGTGTATAGGTGGTTTTTGAGTTATTGCGTAACTTTTTTGCGAGATGTAACGTTGGATTTTGATTTAGAAACTGATTTTTTACATTGCTTCAGATGAAAGAGCGAGTTTCTGTAGGAAGTATTACAAGTACTGATACGTGTACAATTATTGATTAGGAAAGTCAATAATGATGAATTTTAATTTGAGATTTGAAATAATAAGTATTTATTTATATTTTTTAATATTTTAATTGTATCCTTTTACTATGAATGTATATTTATGGATTAGGCAAGACACTATAGAAACTAACAGTCTCATGTACTGCAAGTACGGAGCAAGTACTTTTAATTGAGTTTAATTACGTTAACACTAAATAAAGTATCACTCATATTTCGGACTTAACTGTGGCTACATAATTGACTTTTATTGAATATTTTTATTAATATTAATATAAATATAAAATTGAGAAAAAGAAAAAAAGCCAGAAAAACTGAATATTTACTTTATTCAGTCAATTTACGGGAATCAAGTGCCATTTTCGATTCAATTTCAAGTCAATAAAGTTGGCATTATAGTTAAGACATGAATAAAATAAATTATGGTATGAAAAAGTAATTATATACACAACATCTTTTATTCCATTATATTATAATCAAAACCTATTTCAAAAAATAAAAGAATACTATTCAATATTTCATCATAGTTCTTTACAAAAAGTAGTAAGAAAGAGTCAGAGTAACTCTCATTTTGAGATACTACTAGTTTCAATACTTATTACCAAGAATGGGCAGCAGCGATGGTTTGGATATTAAGAAATTATTATGAATGAAACCTATTGAGTTCAGACTTATAGGTAGTTGGCACAACAAATTAGTCACTATTTTATATTCAATTTGAAGAAGACAGTAGATTTCTACAAGTAGATTTAAATCTGTAAAATATTATTATGCTTGTTGTGATTTGTTATAACTCAATTATACTTATTCCTTCTAAAATTTACAAAAACGAACAATAACACGGTGTAATTAAAAATGGATTAATGGAATGTGTCCCAAAACGAGCGACTGTATCTCAAAGCAAACCCCATTCGAACCTGTCCTCTAAATTCAATTGTAATCACTGTAATTACTTAGTCTTAATAAAGCTTAGCTATACTAGTTCTTGGCTTTAAAATCAACCCGACATAACTCAATATGTTTCAAATTGCATCAATAAAATAATATTCTCAATGAAAAACTCCTTATACTAATTCCAAAGTGGAGTACTCTCTTCTAATCTAACAATCCATACATCCTCAACATCCACTCTAAATCAAAAAACAAACTTCCCACACTAGCAAACCTCCATCATCCAAAAAATCCCAATCCCCCCAAAAAAGCTGAACACGCCACCTGCCAACAAAGGCCCAATTATAACCCCTCCGGCAATCTAGCTCGCGGAGCTCGCCGCACAGTCCGTTTACTCGGCCGCGAAGTGTCGCATCTCGCGCGGCGGCTGTTACCTATAACGTTTATAAACACGAGGAGAGGAGAGAGGCTCGCGATAGCAGCAGCAGCATGCCTAAACCGCCGCCGTCCGGGGGCACAAGCGCGCGCGCATTAAAGCCGGGCTCTGCCGAGCTAACGGCCGCGACTATAAAATCAATCGCTGTCGCATTAAGCCGCGCCACGTAACGCCTCGCCCGGTCTCTCTAGTTTCTAGTACGCGTGTCTCTGCGTCTGGATGGGCGTTAGGAGGAGGGATGCGGGGAATGGCTGCTTGCTAGGGTTAACGTCCACGATGTATACCAGTTTGACGATCGTAAATTTGGGGATTAATTATGATTGAGACGAGTTGCTCGACATTTAGGTATTTGTGTATGTATAATTTGATGATTGACTTGATGATTTATGAGAGGTGTGAAGTTTATGGGTATCTTGAGAGTTTCAAATAACTATTTCATCAAAACAGTTTTTTAATGACGATTTTGCTTATTATTTACGTCAATGTGCTTGCCTATTTTAAAGATAATTTTCTATTATTCTATTATTCTGTACAGGCACATGCATATGACTATTTGGCTTGAAACTCTTCATTTTTAAAGTAAATATCAACAAATCCTAATAAAGTTTTTCTTGAAATTTCTAAATAAATTATATCAAAAGCGTGCCATTTCGATATAAATATTGCATTTAACATCAGAAATTAATTTCTTGGTTTAATAAATTATAATTTTAACCCAACTAGAATGGTTCGAATCAGATAATTCGTAAAAATTCATTGTATCTAATTTCTGACGCTGTTTTATACACAATACACTTTCATTCAACAAATCCATCAAAAGCGTAGAAACCCAAAATCGTGCTCGGACCTTAACACTCCACATCCACGCTCGCACCTCCCACACACGCATTATCGAACTCCAGCACACGTGCATTCAGGAGTACGTCGCGCCCCGTGCACTGCAGTCATACAACTATAAGCGATACGAGCCAGAGCGAGAAATCGCGCACCAGCAGCGGTAAGTGCCAAACGGTCTAACTGGCGTAATTAACGCTAAAGCACCCGGAGAGGGAGAGAGAGAAAGGCAGCAGCAGCAGGAGAGTACCGCAAGGATCGAAGCAGCACCGGCACCAGCACCAGCAGCAGTAGTAGAGAGCGAGAGATGAAGACAGAGCGAGGGGAGAGAGAGAAAAGCCAGGAGCGTCGAAAACGCGCTAACGGCCGAACAAACAGCCAACCAGTCGGCGTTAAATACTGGTGGCGGCGACGCAGGCGAGTAGGAGAGGAGAGAGAAAGGGGCTGCTGCTGCTGCTACTGCTTTTGGCCGAGGGTAATTGGACGCCTCGTTGTGCACTTTGGGACTTTGAATTTTGGCGCCCTGTGTGTTATATTATACTCGTTCTCTCTCTCGCGCTATTTCGCCTAATCGTTGCCCGAGAAGAGAAAGCTTTTTGGCTGGTATGAACAAGCTCGTATGTGTATGGGAGGTTTAAGCATGAGATTGCTGTAAAGTGTACTTTTTTGTAGAGATAACGATTAGTTTGTTGTGGATATGGTTTTCTAGCGTTGAATGATTGCATTGTTGTCCTAGGCATTAAATGCTTGTCTTTTTATTTAATCGGATGAATTTACACATAACAGTTATGTTCTTCAGCGAATCGTTTTTAAATTTGCCAATTATCAAGTGATATTTACTTCACCTATCCAATTAAGTTTGTAAATAACGCAGGAAACATCGAGAAAAGTAAAGGAAAGAGAGTATTTTCAATGTTGCAGTGCAGAAAACTTTAGATTTAAAAATTCTACAACATCCACTGAACCTCAAAACATACCATACAAAACCATGTAGATAAACATCACAAATTCATTTCTTGAATAGATGCTTTAAACGCATTAATTTGTATTTAAAGAAAAAAGTTACAGAAAGGATATGCTTTAGATGATTATTGTTAAGGGAATATTAAATAGTAACTCGATTAATTGAGAGGAGCTTTATAGAGAAATATATGAGAAAATTGAGATAATAACGGATAAGGTAGAAAATAAATATGTGGTTGTACAACAAAACTGATGACTAAGTTGTGAGGCATTATCAAATGTTGTTAAATAGATAAGTCAAATAAGTTATAAATATCGAAATGTTATAGTAGGTAATTTAACATACAGAACGTAATTATATGTTTTCTTGGATATCATAACCTAGTAGATGAAAACAGATTCTTTTTATTCTAAAAGCATTTCACAAACAGTCTCACTTCTACTAGGGAAGAGTTTAGTACTTTCTCGAATGTCAAACTATTACATGGTTGTAAAATTATGTTTCTTGCAAGTGAGCGATAAGTATTTAACGATAAGCACAATCTAGCACCCTTAATTCGTTGAAGAACACAAGATTTAATACAGGACAACATTTTTCATCTAATTCTTGCGCTTGCACATCAACGAGCCTCAGCGCCACCACCTCCCCACCCAAGAATCCAGCTCCCTACACTCACAACAGGCAGAAGGAAGGCGAGACTCGGTCCACCGAGAAAGCATCTCCCCCGTGCACTCCACTCCATCTGGATACTCGTACAATAGAAACTCCTAGGAAATCGGTCGAGGGGTAAGTGGTACCGCGACGGAATTCACGGGCATACCTTCCGCCGAGCCGAGCTAGCTGTAGCGCGCGATTAATATGCAGGCACCGAGAAGGCAGACCCTGCGCCACCCTTTCCCTTCGCAGCAGCAGCAGCAGCCGCGCGTCTAATATATGCGATTGCTGTTCCGCGTTTCGACCATTGTTCGGCCCTCACAATGACTCGTTCTCGCTTCTCCCTGGCGGAGAGGCGCCGGGCTGCGGGACGTCCTCGTGTCTCCGCCGGCGATCCCTCCAGCCGAATTCCAGTCTGGGATAAGGATATTGATCGATTACCGCTGTAATGGAATTCGCCCTTCGGTCCTGGGTGTAATGCCATTCGCGAGGGCCAGGGAATCTGATTAGCCCTCGTGTGCATTAATTTATCTCCAGATATTTGGATTTGATCGAGTGCGAATCGGCAACCGTACGCGATGGGAGTATTTGTAATCTCGTGAATTGAATTTATGTATTGTATTCAGCTTTCACTTCGAAGATTGAAGACGATTATATATTAAAGGGTATTCGTATAGTAGAATTTTTCGGTGTGTGGGATTAGATTTTGACGGTTAATTATTAATTTTGCAATTGTTTTAGATTTTGTGCATTTTTCATGTCTGTTATATCTGCAATCGAATTTTCAATTCTGGTAAAGATTGAATTACAATAAAATGAAAATAGCAACCAAAAGCATCGAATATTTATTTTTTTGGAATCTGTTAACTTCCTCAAATATTTATTCGTTTCACTAAAACGAAATTTTTATTAACATTTCGATTAAAGATTATTTAAGTCAGTTTAGCTATGTTCAGTGGTGATTATACCGAAGACTCGAATTTCAGAATATTATTTAGAATATTATTTATTTACGTGAAATCTTTTCAATCTACAACCATGTTATAACAATAGCAGCAATAAAGATGTTTCACTTACAGTAGCACCTCGTAACTCAGAAACTCGCACACCCCGCGTTAAAAAGCGATAAAAACTTTATCCTCAAAAATATCGCCTTTACCATTATTTATCACCTCGATTAAGCTTCAGCGGCCATTCCATCGAACTTTGCAATCCACATTCCCCGAAGAACAATAAAGAAACTCCAATAACAAAGAAAAATAGCCCCGAACCAGCAGACGCGATTCCGCAAAATAGTTCATTTCCGCCTATTTAAGCAAGTCCCACCCGCTCCCGACGAACAGATCTCCCCGACGTCCATATACACCGAAAAAATCTCAACCACGCTGCGCAAAGTTCTCGCCGGCTGGAAATTCGCTACAATCTTCAGCTTTCCTTAATGGATAGTAATGTCATTGTCGAGAGCCAGCTCGGCGAAGAATCCATTTCTCACTCGAGAGAAAACGAGGCGCAAATTATCGAAAGATTCTAGCTCTCTCTCTCTCTCTCAGCGAGAGCGGTTGCAGCTGCATCAAAAAGCAGAGCGGAAGAAGAAGAGGAAAGCCGGTGGCACGGCTGAAGATCGCCGAAGCGCTGGTTCATCAATTTCGATTTGGGGAAACGGCCGGAAGTCGATTCGGGAGGTAGAAGAACGAGAGACGACAATGCGAGAGAAATCTTCTGTCGCTCCGCTCGCGCTTGCTCGCTCGCTCGCTAGAAATTCGAAAACTTTGCACGACGCGAAATGGCCGTCCGATAGTTCGGCGCAGGGGTGGCTAGGAATAAGGACCAAATCGACTCGAGTGAGAGAGAGAGAGAGAGGGTGAAATAGAGATTTGGGACAGAGAGAGAGAGAGAGAGAGAGAGAGAGAGAGAGCAGGAACTAATCTTGGATCGTTAGCAGTGCAGCAACGTGATCTTTCGAACTAACGGACTTCCGAGGCATCGATTAACGCCTCCTTCGATGAAACTTTAAAGGCCGCGTTGTCCCCCTATTATTCCTGGTCTAGACGGGATGAGGAACCTTTTCGCGTCTCTCGGTGGGGAGTCAATACTGAAGTAGAGGCGGATGAGACTGAGGAGGTCCAGTTGGTGCAGAGGTACGTAATAACGGAAAGTTGAAAGAGGTCTTGGTGATGAACAATAAGGGATGGAAGCATTGTCCGAGGCTGGGGTTACTTGATCAGCTGTGATTTCACACTTGGGTGTTTCCACGATCTTACGTTGTTAGTATACCAAGGCGTCTTCAGTTAGTAACTGTTCCGTTAGATTTCGTTTGAAACTTTCAGTGAAAAGATAATTTTTACTTTATATTTATACGTATGGATAAATCGACGAAATTTTTAACTTTAATTTTTACTTTTCCTGCACCTGATGCTATGTACTTTTGTCGCCAATAAACGCGACTACTTTATTTATTAATATTTTGTCCACAAACGACTTCAAATCAGTTTTCATACAAATTTATTGTCATTCTGAAGCATAAATATTAAAATTGCTATTATACGGATGTTATAAATTAATAATTATAGTAGTCGAACTACAATATAAGTAGGTACGAGTCACAAGAAAAGTCGAAAATTCGTGGATCTGCTCATATAGTAATGACACTTTTTCAAGTTTAAATTGCATTTTTTTAATTAACAGACATTATGGTGGTGGTGCATGTTCTATACTAACATTAAAAATTATAGACTCTACTACACATATCACTTAAACTGTCACAATACTATTGCCAGTAATAAAAGTCTACATGATATGAACAAAATCTGTCGAATTACGTTAATAAAAATCGTTATACTGTGATGGACAAATTCCTGTCAGTTAAGAAATACTTAATTAGTACTTTAGTCAATAAAATTGAAATATAGAATTTATATCAAGAATTTTTCTCTGGATAATTGACCGACTACTGTTTCTATCATTATACAATTATAGAAATACATAATTTGAAAATATTAAAAGAATTATAAAAAATCTAAATACAGGAAAACCCTAATTCCTGATTATCCTATTTATTTTGCAATATTAAATGCAAAAATCATTTATTTAAGTATATTAAAATTTAAAATATGACACATTATTCACAGTTATTATGTATTATTGAGTATAATAAATGTTATACAGTTGTTTATTTAACACCTGATCAGGATTAAGATTCTGATCAGAAAGTAGGCACGTCGATGACGGTAACCACTTTTACTCAAAAACAGCTTTTCTCAATTTCAATCAAACTTTCAAAATCAAATACAATCAATACTAAGCCAATCACACATTTATCTCCTCCATCACCTTCCATTCCAAAATCCCTCGTTCATTCGCACAACCGCCGCCCACAAACCAGAACCATCCGACAGAGGCCGCGCCGCAGCCAAATCTCGAAATCTACACACAGACGGACCATCCGCAAATGCACATCCACCGACATACCTATATTATATCCGTCCACCCCCATGGGCACAGTAGTTGCAAGCCAAGCTTTGCGGCCGGCGGCCGGACTCCATCCCGCAAAATTTTCTCATCGAGGAGCGATCGCCGCAGAGCGATATCTATGATTAGCTACATGCGGCGGCTCTGCGCGCACTGCCCACGCCTGTATAACCCCTGTATGACGCAGCGGCAGCTCCGGCTATGCTTTGCCGCATACTGCAGCGAGGGAGCGGAAGAGAGGCAGAAAAACACAGGCTAAAGATCCCCGGGAAAAGAAGCGCGCGCGAGCCTGAAAAGAGCCTCAAAAGAGAGAGCCAGCGTAAATAAGCTTAATCTCGCTGAGTGAAATCGCTGCCAAATGTAATGCGCAGCGTCCTGCAACGCTAGCACTTTTCGCCGCTATTTGTATATATCGAGCTGGATTAGCACCGACGCGTGGTAAAGAAGAGGCAGATTTATACAAAAAAAACGTACGAGGCGCGCGCGCGCGTCGGACTCGTCAAATATTTTACCCCGAAAAACCGTGTGCAGGGTGCAGTTGGCGGCGTTCGTTTCCCTTTGCGTCTCGTGCGTGTTTTCCTTTTTACTTTGGCGATGGGGCGATGCTCGCTCTCGAAATAAATATATATTACGGGGCTGGAAAGCAGCGGTACGTCAGGCGTTTTTCGGCGCCGCAAGTGAGCTGGAACGATACCAATGCGGAGGGTGGTGAGTTAAAAAAAAACAATCAGGAAGGAAGCAGAGACGAGAGGATGATGCGAGCGCCCTCGTGGGAATGTAGGTGAATATAGCTCGACTGACCCCTCTAGCCCTCTTTTGACACACAAACTTGCGTTTTGCTCTCGGGGATTTTTCGTTCTTTTTTTGGCGGGCGTCGAGGACTAACGGACGTGCGCAAAAAAAAGAGCATTTTAGCGGTTTGTACCCTTTAATCTTCGCAGTGGCAGTTGCGCGACGTGCGTATTGGAATAGCGGCGAGTGTATGACTGATGCCGCTGCTCTTTTTGTGCGGCAGTTGTGTATATCCGTTATGTCGGACTGGACTCTGTGTGTATATCTGATTCGCGCGAGTATGCGGTGTATGCTAAAAAAAAGCTTGCGAGCTTTCAGCGCAGTAGTGAGTGGGTTACTGCAATGAAAAAATTATTTTTATGCGATTGTTGGATTTTTGGTTGGTTGATTGAGGTTATTTTATGGAAAGGAGATTTTTATGGAAATGTTTTTAATTAATTATGGATAATAATCTTATTTTACGTGAGAGACTTTAAGCTTTTAAGCTTCATTTTTAAATAATGAAGATCTGAAGTAACGTAGCGCTCGAAATTTTAATACGATTACTGACTTTTTGGTTGTTTGATTAACGTTATTTTATGGAACAGAGCTTTTTATAACATATTTTATTAAATTAGAATAATTATCTGATTTCATGCGTCAAAATTTAAGCTTCTTATAAGCTTCATTTATAAAATATTTAATTTTTATTACGAATTTCATGCAGAAAATCAAATTCATCAAGTCAATTTACAAACGTCCGTATAAAGCTGATAACTTTTAATCAGAGAGCTTAATACAGAAAATTAATTATTCGGTATTTTTATCGCGATCAAATTGCAGCGTAATAGAAAATTTGACTAAAAAACTCCACGTTTGATCAGCGCTTATATATAAAAAATGTGCAGCAGTGGGAAATAATCACGCAGACTTTGCAGTTGATAGTTCCGCAAAAAATCTCTTCAGTATTTATATACCCGATCGATCGCAATGCCGTTTAAATATTGAAAGAGACGCTCGTTTTCCCAGTATCTGTGCCATTCAGCCACGACGTACGGAAGAATGAAATTACACAAGGCACAGTCCCGCAGTCTATATATCGCAGGTGCACGTTATCTTATAAAGCTAGCCGGTAATCACAAAGTTAATTCGATATTATAGACATTCAATGACTTCTAATCATTTTTTAAGCTGATTAAAGGGTTTGAATTATTTGAATAATAATAGCACGCACGATGCACGGAATAGTAGCAATAAATTTTAAAACTGTGATTTGATCTATAAAAAATATGTGACATTGTTTCATTATATTTACTAGACTCTGATGAAATATTTAAATTTATCGATTTATTTTATTGAGAGCAGCTATATATACATTTTTATAGTTAATCGACACAATGGATCCGAGAATTGTAATTATTAATTTAAATATTTAATGATTCACTTCACAAATGCGTTTAATATAACGTATTATGAGATTTTTTTATAGACCAAGAACTACGTAAATATAAATTTTTGTTTCAGTATTTTTATAAGCAATTCTAAACAAGTCAAAAAAGATATTTTAAGATTCTCATATTGTTTCTTACACCACTTCATGCAACTTGCATTCACTTGCTGCAGCTTATCGGAAAGCAGATATAAAAACTCGTTATTACATCTATCAAAACTTTCGCTCTTCTGTATTGTCAAAAGATTCTTTTTCAATTAAAAACTTCCACAGAACTTCTCCCCTCTCACTACAGTAAACCTAAAAAAGAAGAAGCTACCGAAGCCAGCAAAAATTTCCGGCCAAAAGAGAGGAAGTAAAATAATATCTCTTCTAAACCGAAGCGATGAAAGTAAGAATAGACGAGCGAAGCTTTAATTCTCGTTACTCCAGTTTAGATTAAAAATAGTAAAAGGAAGACTCGCCTGTAGCATCCATTCGAATGGCTTTCGTGTGGCTCGGTACCCTTTTTTTCGTGCGCCCCGGCACTGACAAAGCCGCGAAAAATCCGATATCTCCTCGCATTCTATTTAAAGTTAAAAGCTCGCCCGGAAATGAAGCCTTGAAAAGGAATTCGCGGCGCAGTGCCACTCTCTCTCTCTCTCTCTCTCTCTCTCTCTCTCTCTCTCTCTCTCTCTCGCTCTCTCTCTCTTCTTATCGACTACTTAAACTTCAGCTTCGGTGTGCCGCCGTTAGCTCGACGTCGATGCGAGTCAATTTCGCTGGGCTATAGTCCTGCGCCACTTGTGCACTGCATCGATAAAAATACAAAATAAAAGAGAAGGAGGAGAGCACTCGAAATTCCGAGCGAAGCACGAAATTAATTGAATCGGTGCGAAGCTTTTTTATTTCTTGGCTTTTTGTATTTGTTTTGGGAGTCGAGTAGTATTTAGATTCGGATCATTATTTTTGGAATAAGTGGCGTTTGATGAAACAAGTTTACGATCTGCGTTAATTTGAAACCAATTCTTGTAGGTTTAATAACAATCACTGTATAGGTGGGTTCTCTATCCTCACGCGTTACTATTATAAACACTATATATCTTTTGATGTTTTGTTTTACTACTAACTTTAAGATAACAGTTTAATTTATAAATTTGATTTACGATTTAATTCTATATTTATTTAAAGTTAGCTATTATCCTTATGAAATTAAACGTGAGAAATCAAATAATTTTCTAATAATTTGACGATCTATAAAAGTTAGTGTAAAAAATAACCTCAAGAAGAAAATAGATTCGGCACCCGTTAGATAGATCATTTCTAATTTTAACGTGTAAATTCGAACTTCTATCTTAGGAGGTAAGTGTAACAAAAAACAAAACACGCAATTGTTATTTAGATTCGTATAAACATGAAGAAATTCAAGTTTATTATTTACACCCATAGTTTAAATATTATTTATTGATGAAAATAGAATTAGAAAAGAAGTTAAGGTAGACAAAAAAAAAGAATTAGAATGCAATAGTTTAATTAATTCCATTTGGCTGGACGTGCACAGCTTGTTCCACTGTCACCCAATTAAAATGATCCAACACTACTATTCCTCAAGCTACTCCTTCACTCGTTGCACCATTCAATCTCATTCACCACATAAATGCACCGTAATCACGCATCGCATTCATCTTAACATACCTCTTGAGACAACAACGCCACGCAAAAAGAGAAAACAAACCATCCCCAACAGCGCCACTTCTAATTACCCATTATTCGCTCATAATAGGTCGAGTCGCACGAGCACCAACAGCCCCTGCCCCTCTCCAACCACGCAACATCATTTTCCACGAGCGTCCATTGACTCCGTCTCCCCGCGACCATAGAGCATGTAACGCTCGCTGGGCGCATTACAATGCCTGCGGTGCGCTAAAGCCGCACCAACCCCCCCGTACCGCATCAGAGAGAAGGAAGTAGTAGTATTAGTAGTGGTAGTGGTAGCAGCAGTGCAATATAATTAGGCCGCACAGCGATACAGAGCCGCTCTCTCTCACTCTCTCTCTCTGCCTCGCTGCCCGGTGTAATAACATCGAGAGAGAGAGAGAGAGAGAGAGAGAAGGGGAGGTGAGCAATTAATTATTTAACCCCGCAAGCTGCGAGCGAGATCGAAGCGCATACGCTATGCAAATCACTATCTAGCTTCGAGAGAGGCAGAGGTAGAAACTCCGGCGCGAGTTTTACACCGCGGTGGTGCTGCTAGCGCTGCTCGTGGCTGTCCCTTGATTTTAGCAGGGCGACGAGCGGTCTGGGGTGTGTGACTGTGGATGCTCTGGTCTCCTAGGACCAAGGATGGGGGAGAGAGAGAGAGATAGAGGCACTTTCCTCGATAACGCGGAGGGAAAGAACATTTCTGTCGCTATCGAGGAGGGCGGGAATGTGGTATAACCCGCTCCCTATCTCTCGATTCTTCTGTGCCTTGTCTCTTGGTCACCTAGTTTTTCTCCTTCGCGACTGATGCCTCCGTTATACTGTCGGCTGCGAAGTCTGTGTTACTTCCGATTTTCCGATCGACGTTCTCTCGTATAGTTGAGTACGCGAGTTGAGCTGGCTTTTTCTTTTTGTTTCTCGGTGTTCTTCTATCTCTTTCGCTACGTTTTTCCGTTAATTAAGAGGAGGATTCGCGACAGTACTTTATTTCATTTAGAGATAGTGCCATTGCATTTATTTGAAAGATTTGATTTCATTGTAGTATGTTAAAAATGATGATATGATATTGTGGGATCTTAAAACATACTTTATGTTTATATGTATTTTAAGTTGAACTGAATACCAAATCTTATTATACGTGCTTTATTTAACATCGATACGATGTACGATGACGTCGAGAGTTATTTATATATGTAATAAGACTTTAATATATATATACTCATATTAAGTTAGTTTCATCAGCTTAACGTTCAAATTTACTTTACTAAGCATTAGCATATTTATAGATTATTGGAACTATAATTATATTAATGATTATTTCAATAAACTAATAAATCTGAGTTGACATTTTATCTGTCCCGTATTAACTTCATCTTTTATGCTGTATATATAACGTCTTGATAATTTTGATCATTATTTTTGCACATTTTGCTCACCAAACGAAAGTTTTCTGAACGTCATTCATTTTGTAAATCTCAATTTATACAAAAACGTTTTTTAGCTTTTATTTTTAATTTTATTAAAAATCCAATTAAAACATAATTGAAAACGTGATTCAATCCTTTCTAGAGTTCTTTTAAAAATGTTTAGAAAAATATACATGTCGAATAAGTAGTTTCACGCACGTACTAGCCAAACAAAGCGCCTACCCGTGTAAAACGTTCATTCTTTTCTAAACTAAACATCTAAGCTTGCAATGTAATTCCACACTACAGTATTTCAGTCAATCCATTACACAGATACGAAATTCTAAATGGCAGTAACAGCAAGCCCCTCATTCGCTGAGCAAAAGGAAGTAGGCAACCAAGCGCGTCGCATTCCTCGGCAAGCTCAATCTACGAGACCACTCGCGCCATCCAGCATTCCCTCGTCGAACTATTTGAATCGCCTCTGTCCCAGGCTTCCGCAGCCCTCGTTCACGGGTTTATGCATCTTCGAGTGCCCTAAGACCTACAGGCAGGCTCGCGCTATAACACGGCTCCTCTCGTGCAGGGCAAGCAGCTTGCAACGGCTGAGCGCTTACCATACTAGAGACATCGCGCGAGCGCGTCTTCTGCCCACGCGATCGGAGACGGAGACGGAGACAGAGACTACCTCGCGCTATCTCGGCCAGACCAGACGCTTCCCCTTTCCCTTGAGAAGACGCTCAGCCACTCCAGAGAGAGGCAGTGCTCGCAGGTTGTCGGTTCATTTGCCGGCATTGTAGCTGCGACGTGTTCCAGCGCCTATACACGTCGCGTCGTTCACACGTGCGCTGTACCGCGCTGATTTCGGATAGTCGGAGGAGGATGCGGCCGCGCCAGTCGAGTACAACATTGATGAATGGTCGAGTGCCGCGTACTCGCGTATAATATTATGCATATCGCCGAGTGTGCGGGGATGACGGTATTGAAAGTCGGGAGGGGGATGAGGGACGAGGGTGTGCATTGAAATCCTCTCAATGCATCTGGGGAGCGTTGCGCAGAAGCGCGGAGATCGGTAAGGGGTGTCGTTTTTCGAGCTGGGCTCGCGGCGCGGATTTTAATGGGCGCTGATTGAAATCGACGGGGCTGATTAATGCGCTGGGCTCGGCTGGGGGTGCGTTTGTGTGTTTTTTGGGAGCTGGGGAGGGGTGGACGGGGAATATTTATGGGTTGGTGCGTGCCGGAGAGATGGTCGGGGAAATTATTTTGGTCTTGCGATGGGTTTTGGAATTTTGTGGGAATGAAATATTAACTGCGCGTCAGAGGTAACTGATTAAAGCGTACTGCGCACTGATTTTTGGTGGGGGGTTGGGAATTTTTGAATGTGCGTGGTGAAATGAGAATTCAACGAGTAATCTATTGTATGTATAGACAGTAAATAATGTTTCTTTTAATTAATGCGTTAATGTAAAATATATATTTTGATAGAAAAAATTACTTTTTATGAGGTCATTACAGAGGAATGAATCGATACACAGATTTACACTTTCTATGTATCCAATGTTCATTATTACTGTATATGTAGAATATAAAAGAAATTTATTTTTAGATTTGCATACTTATTAACAAAATGGGGTCATGTAATGATAGTTATTGATGCTTAAATTAAAATTTGATCGTGTAACAATTTAGTCGGAACAAGATTTAGATCAACTTAAATATACGGCATGTTCTAGATACAATCAAGAAAAATTAATAGATCTCTATTATATACGTACATTGAAAAATTGATTTACAGTACACTCAGAATCCTACGAGGAAAACGCTTTTTATAAAATTTTAAAATCGGTTTTCTGTAACAAACAATAGTGGAACGAGCGAAAAAAATGTTTTCTGTATTATTTCTTTATTATTACGCGACACCATTGTGTAATTATAAAAAAGATTATATTGTAATCTACAAAGTAGTTATTAACGTTAGATAAATGAGTAAATCTGCGTGTGTCCATTCCTTTCTTTGTATTGACCTACCAATTAAAATCAATTTTTCATGTACTTTGACTGCCTATTAGTCCCTATATCAAAAGCAATAAAATAATTTTGTATTACAAATTCAAACAAAATCTACCATCCAAATCTACGATTTTATCACAAATATTCCGCATAGCTACACACAACCAACACGCGACAAAAGCAAATTTGTCCGTTGAGTCCACAGCCACACCGACTCAATAAGTCAACTCTCCGCAGCACCGCGCGCAAAACACACAGCACGCGGCGATCGAACACCGAGAAAAACGAAGGTCTCAATCCGGTACGGCAATAATTAACACTCTCTGTCCACGATACATTCACGTACACACGCGGGGCGTTTCCCTATACTCCGCACAACCCTCCAAGGCAGCAGCAACCTAATGCTTTCATGGGCTTCTCCCCCTCTTTCTCTCTTCTCCTTCTCGAAAGAAAACACGGAAGAAGGCGGGCAGAGCGAGCAAAAGAGAGGGAGAGAGAGAGAGAGAGAGAGACTCAATTTGTTCATCGTGAATTATCGAGATCCGCGCGCTGCGCCCGAACAATGATACAATAGCGCGCGAGCCCAGCCCAGACTGCGGACTTCGCTCGAGGTAGGAAAAAGAAAAGGATAGAGGAGCGGAACGAGGTTGAAGGCGCTTTTCAATTTGCGGCGGCGGCGGCCGCGAGCGTTTCATTGATGATGAGAGGGGGGCTTTCGCGAATCTAATTGCGATTAGTGGGCACGTACAATGGGAGGATGCGCGGCCAGATCGCGAGTTATTGGATTGGAAAATTTTTATTGTGGCGGGCGAGCGAGGAGTTCATCTTTTGCTGGCTCTTTATTACGCCGGGGCAATGTGATTTTCTTCGATATTACTGCGATGTCTGAAGAATTGTATTTGCTGGATTTGAAATTTTTGATTCATGTAAGTTGGTTAGGATCGAAACTGTGCGACTTTTACAATTTTATATATAATAGTTGTTGATAAATGCTGATTTTATTATTTTACATTGATTAATAAATGCAAAGATTTTTCTTGTAGAAATCAGGCAATAGAAATCGCTTTCCAGATTAGAAACAAGCTATTTTTACAAAACTTGTAAATTGGCTTCTAGTTTCTAGTCTAAAAATCGTTTTTCTAGCCGCGAAACGGTTATTTTTCTACTAAAGTCAGATTTTACTTAAAAAAGACACCAATTAATTGGAAAAAAAAATTAGTAATGGTGACCTATCCGGATAAGTGAAGGAGAGTTTGTAAGATATGTTTTAAATCCTTACTTAACCAGTTAGGTGCTCAGCATCTGTTTGTATAAATTTATATTTTATGGTTATGTTCGATGTCCTAGATTGTCGTTAAGCACCAAACTGGTTAGTCAATGATACATCAAATATCCTATTGACTCTATCTTACCTATCGTGTAGGATTATATAAACTTTATATAAACAAATATTTAAACATCAAACGCTATTACGCACAAAGCTATGAAACCCAAGCCCCACAACCAAGTACCCATTGAGTAATAAAGCGCAATCAACAAAAAGCATTATTCCACTATCTTCATCGCGTCTTTCCCGCTAACATTAAATATCACGATAAACTGTAATTCACATGTCGACTTTTTCAACTCGGAAACCGTTCGCGTGTAAATCTAAAGAGACAGCCGCGAAACAAAAAACAAAAGAAGAAAGAAAAAGAATAGCGTCACCAGCTGACACGTGCACACATGCTTACACATACAAAGGCACAAGTAGAGAAGGAGCCGAGAGCGTCCGCTGCAAGCCATAAATAATCGGTATTAGAAGGCGTTCGCGCGCTCGCCTTTTCTCTCCAGCGCGAGGCGACTCTGGCGCTGCTGCTTGTTGCAGCCCGCCTAAGGTTTCCTTATAACGTACCGTAGAAATGCATAATATCCATTCAGCATATCCGACGTGGTACACGCGAGAGTCGCATTTTATTAGGTTATGGCCGTCCACTGTTATTTGCAATAGCCGCCTCAGACGAGCTCTCTAGCTCTTTCTCTCGTAGTAATTGTCGCCGCCGCCTTCATAATGCACCGAGCGAAACCCGATCGAATTATAACGAACTCGAGTCGAAATAAAAGACTAGCAGTGCTCTTCTACGTTATTGAAGTTAATTCGTACTATTGAGTAGCATTATTTATAGCTTAACTTTTATAACAAATATGAGAAAGAAACTAAGATTGTAGCAATAAATGTGAAAACCTCAATAAAAAGAATGTTATAGCTAGTTTTTTGGGGAATTGTAGCACAGTAAAACAGAGTAATCTAGTACAGATGTCCATAGCTCTATCTGCTGTAAATTTCAATTGTCTAGGTGAAATTACAAGTTTCAAAATGGCATTTGTCATATGAATGGACCTTATTGACGTGATTATTTTGATTTGGTTTAATTTAATTAACTTAATAAAGAAGTAATGAAAAATTAAAAATAAGTTTAAACTTTCAGCGAGCTCGGTATAAGGATTACGCATTAAATTCACGTGCTTCAAGTGTTATACCTCGACATGGAACTCGAGAAAATAATTATTTTTATAACGTTTCATCGCGTGGATATACCGTTACCAAAGTTACTACGTAGTCCAAATTATGATTCAAGCAAAGGCATTTAGCCACCAACTATACCTTAACACGAGAGAAAAAAACGAGATTCGCACGCGCTCCGCGTCTAAACGCCGCCTAAAAAAAGACGAACCTTCGAAACGCAAAGTACACGCGAATAAAGAGAGCCACGGGCCAGGCCAATTAATATTAATCGATGCGTGCAATGTCTGCGGCACGCGAGCCGGTAAACCCGATTAGTTTTGCAGAGCCGAGCCGCCACCGAGAGAACAAAAGTGCGAGACACGCGAGCGCCGCGCGGCTACTGTGCTTTTCGCCCTCGCGGTGCATGCACACACACACACGTATATATGCAGCGAGCGGAGCGGCTCGGGGGGGTACCAGTGATTTAACGGCGAGATAAGGGGCTCGTTTACCTTTTTTACTGCGTCATTTCAGAGCGATGAATCATTTACAAGTTTTACCGGCACTATCTTTCACGACTAATTTCGCTTTCGCAGATTCTCGCGTTCTACCGGTGCTATTTTTTTTCTCTCTCTCTCTCTGCTTCCTTTTTAAACCGCGTGTACTCGCTATTCGTCATGCATTATGTCCTCGGCGGTGTACTATGCATAATGTATGCTCGCACGGCGACGATGTGTGTCGGGACGCGCGCGCGCGCGCCGCGTGCTTATAGCGCGGCTTCGCTGCGACATGCTTGCTCGAGGTGCGTTTAACGATGGGAGTAGCGGATTTCGTAATGGTTTTGAAGAGAGAATTGTATATCTGATTTAGTTGAATGAGTGTCCTTTTAGAATGCATACTTGTTATATGCTTACAAACGATATCGTTTAATCTTTTGAAGCACACTTTTTGCTTCCTCAAAGAGGAAACTTTGTGAGAGTAAAAAAAAAGTTTTGCTAAAAACATGTTATAAACATGTTTTGAGTTTTAAGAAATCAAAATACACTGTTTTTAGAAAATGTCTATGGATGTGTGTGTCTGTATGTGTGTGTGCGTGTGAATGAACGAGGATCAGCATTACTCTACATATACACGATGAAACTTAATGTTTCAGGGCACATTTTTTTATTTATTTTAAAGAATGGTAGTACAATAATTCTTTTTCTTCTTTTTCGATTCGTTTTTGTTCTTTTAGTGGTTTTTTGATTTTTGAGTTTTAGTTTTCGGGTTTTTTAATACCTTAGAAATAATATCATTGATCCAGGGACAAGGCATTTGAAAGAGCATAAAATTACGTAACTTTTCCGACCTGAAAGTTTGGATAAGATTATATATATATCTTTCTTTTGTTATACACGAGAACGTAATTTTTTGTTTAATCGGTTATATCTCGGAAATATATGATGGAAAATTTATGAAAAAATTTGGGATGATTAAGAAGAATGTTCGGTATAATTTTTTATTATAGCCTTTTTCTTTTGTTGAGAAAAATCAATTTTGTAACAAAAATCGATTTTCTTTCTCCGACGATAACTGAAGTAAATCGTCAGCAGTTTCATCTGAAACTTTACAAAAAAAGTAGCTGTTTACTATCTCATGACCTGTATGTCTTTTCAGATCATCAGATAATTTATTTTATGAGATGTTGAGGTTATGTGTTCTTTGGTATTTTTTTTATCGCTTATGTCTAGAGAACGGCGCGATCATTTTTTACCAATCAGGTCTCACTTCTTTCGTTTTAAAATGAAGATTCAAAATTCTAAAGAAATTTCAAGATTCATCAACTTGTTTTTGTTTTTTAGATTTTCTGTTTTTTGGTATATTAGAAATATTATGATAAATCTATTATAAATTCATTATAAAGATCATAAAATTACCTATCTTTTACAAGCATAAATTTTAGATAGACTCTTTTCTTTCTCCTAAATAATGGTCATTACCAATGGTGGGACTTAGTTGCACAATCGCAATTACTTTTATTTTAGTAGTGCATGCTACATTAATAGCAGTTATTGATACTAGTGAATGTAAGATAATCTGCTAAATAAGTATAAAAAATATATTGTTTTAATTTTTCTTTTCTTCTTATGTTAACAATAATATGATCAATTTAGTGTAGTATAGTGATGTAATTTTTAGAAAATCATATTGATTTTTCACCACAGAATTAAAGAGAATAAACAGTTTCATATTGGAACAATTTATAAAGTTTGATATTTTAATTGATATGTATATAAAATCGAAACAATCGCAAGCGCATTCAGAAATTTTTTTCCCGCTTTCTATACATTACTTTTCAAATTTAATAGGTCATTAAAATTCTAACTATAACCATTCAACCCAACCCAATTCAACCCTCACAAACGTAAAAACTAATTTCCACACGAAATCTAAAATCCCTACTCATTCATAAACCACAACCCGTAATCCAACTACACCTATCACCCGCTCTTAAAAATCGCACGTACATCTCCACACACTACACTCCGCCACACCACCGACAGCGACAGCCGCGCCGCGAACAAGCTCACAGCCGAAGACTTACAAAGAAGTAAAAAATAGAAAAGAAAAAACGCGAGACTACAAGTGCGCGCGACGCCCGCATTACACGCGGCTGCGGCTGCGGCTGCGTGCGGACGTGTCGCGTAACGGCGCGAAGAGCTCACGCGAACAGCAGCAGCAGACGCAAAAGCATCACCGCGACGGGGGGGGGGGAGAGCTACAGCAGCTCCGCAGCGCATAAACGCGCACGTCCTCAAACAACGCGACGAGCTGCACGGCGGTGCTATTATCGAGAGGGAGCTCGAAAACTGCATTTCTGCGTGTGCGCGATCGTGATTAATGAATCGACAACAGCGGCGGGTGGGATTTATGCATGTAGCTTCTTTAGGCGTAAGGAAAGTGAGGAGCTTATAAAGTGACAAGTTTAAGGTTTTCTTTTTAGTAGTGCGCGTTTGATGATGTAACATTTTTGGTGTCGGCATTTTAACAGAGGCAACGAATATTCATGTTCAATTATAAGATACGAGAAGTTCTTTGTATAAAGGTTGTAATTTTATAAAGGCTATTATTATTCGGATTCCTGGTGGCACATAGCTGTAGTTGGGTTTAAGTTATTTGATTTTAAGACAAAAAGTGAATTCGAAATATCTTCCCGTTATTTGGTTTGCTAATAAAATGTCCTTGCGATATCCTAAATGCTACTAATAATGTGCGCTTTTTACATAAATACCACATTAAAAAGGCAAAATTGTGTTAATTTTTTTTAGATAGTGAAATATATTTGCTTATAAAATAATTCAATAAAATTACGGAAGTGTTTAGAACAACGAATATACTTTATCATTGTTAAAAATACTAACGTATATACTCTATAAATGTAACAACAAAAGTGGTCGACTACTGACTGGCTGGTCGATGACCTCCTACTTTCTTACTTACTACTACAACTCAATAAACATTTTTATTGTCTTCTTATTCTAAAATATGTATTGAAAATCATTTCTTAGCTAGATAATGCGCCTCTTCAAGAAGCGAATAATAAGCCTTTAGAAAATGACAGGAATCAGATATGAGAAAAATTACAAGTTTAAAAAAGAAATGTCTACAGAAAATCAATTACAAAAGCGGTTTTAATGTAGTAAGTAGTAACAGACATGTTGATAGTACAATCCTACATAATACCTCATACCTACAGTAGTCACATATTATCATAAGCATACAATTATTAGAGCAAATATTAGTTTCTGTCAACACAGCGATTGAGTCACTCCTAACCAACCAATCCTCGCAATTACATCGAATTATTACACAATCGATTATCCAACATACCGCCTGCAGAGCGCTAACATTACCCGACGCATATCAATCGCACTTCCTGCCCTCTAATTAAATTATTCTCAACGCCACGCATCCGAGCCATACCGCTCCACTCGTAATTTTTATCCCCCTCCGACAATACAGCTTTCACGAGTCGTAGCAGCGCTCTATACTCGCTAAAAGCCGATACTACCTGCAACGGCGCGCGGCTATAGCCCGCGGGCGTTCCCTACCCTCCTTACATCCCCCCGCGCGCGCGCGCGTTCAATTACACGCCGTAATACATTAGTAGCTGCGCGAGAGTATAGAGCGAAAAGTCGTCGTATAAGTGAATACAAATTTAATACTTCTATTAAAAGCGAGCGAGCGAGCAGGCGCTCTATTTATCGACGCGATAAATGTATGCCTCGAGCAGCGGCAGCAGCTCGACTAAGCTAACTAACTACTGCCTGACTCTCGCGGAAATATGGGGTAGTTAATTTGAACCCGCGGAGAAGTGCATTTTACAATGGGACTTCGGAGTGTACGTAGTAAGTACGCACATTAATGTTTAATATGTTGCTATATTCAGCATGTAATATTTGAGACATGTATATACTAATTTAATTATTACATTGGGAAAAGTATTATGCAGTAAAACCTTGGACACTATTGCAGTTCGTAATCGAGCCTTCCATACATTGTTAACAGATTGAGGGCGGTGTGACGTATATATATGTGACAAATTGACGCAAATTTCTTTGCATTTTGTCTTAGCGTAAACGTAAAATTAATTAGACTTTCTTTGCAACACTGGTTATCGTATTCTTTAAAATCTTAGAAACAGGTAGAGTAATTTTGTAAATAATTAAAAAAATCGGCTTATACATTTGCCGCCTTTAACATATGTTATAGAACTAAATTAATCTCAAAAACTAATTAGATTGAAAAAAAATTAATGTGTTTCGATTCGTAGTAAACAAATGAATTTACTTAACGTTTTGTTTTCTTGCTGCTTCAAGTGACAGGTTAAGTTAGGATAGGTTAGATTTTTTTGTCACTTTATTTGGCAAAGTATATAAATATACTTAAATTTTATAACCATTGGCAACGCTAAATTAAGTACCTTTCTATAGTACTACACATTCAATAAAGATGAGATAATCAAAATACTATGAAGTTAAAATAAAATAAATTTCCACAACATACTATATAGTTAACATTTATGTTAATGTTATTAAATATTTTTCTCAATGTACCGATTTGCTAGACACGAATGAATAATGCCATCATTATAGCCGGTCTTTTATCTTGCATTTCAAGAGCTGAAGGCTTCTAATCAATACTGCTTCTCGCTGCTACGGCATTAATATTCAATCTTTTCCATCCAGAGTCGCAGTCCCCGCCTTTCGACTCGCGTACATACATTGCGCACACACCCATTCACAAGTCATCGGTTCCTTAACAGGCAACGAGTCGGGCAAACAGGTGGCGGCGCTCCGAGCGATAACGCACCCTTTCTCTTTTTCTCCTCCCCCCCCCACTCTTTCTGAGAAAACAGGTACGGTAGTATACAAACTCAGGTATGGATATAAGCATGAGCCCACCGTGTACTACCCTCAGGCTCCGCCCTTTTTAAAAAATTTTGAATAATGCCTAAGATGCAGGGAAGAAGTTTTAACAAGAAAGAAACGAAAAAGTAAAAAAGTAAAGAAAAATTTATAATAAACCATCGGGATTTGTAAAGAAAAAATGGATCGTTCTTAACGAGGTTCTTCATTTTACACTTTTAATCATTGCAATTCTAGCATGCTCTTATATTCAAGTTTTTAGCTTTTTAAAAATCAGTACACGAAGCTTTCCAGGACACTGACTACGAAACTCTTGCCAAAATTAAAATGTCGAAAACGGCGGATCCAATATGGTCATTTTGAAGTGAAGAACTGAGAGAATATAGCATAAAGTTGTATATATATATTTTTATACGATAAAATGTGTGTGGGGGTTTCGAGGTTGCTGATTACGAATCCGCTGTATGAAATTAAAATTTAAAAATACCGAATCCAATGAAATCCAGCCAAAAGGAAATAATGAAAGGTTTAGATTGGTAGTATATGATCCGCCGTTTTAAATTCTCAATTAAAATTATCAAAATTTGTTTTTAGTCACAAGGATTTCTTGTAAATTTCGGCAGATCCCTACTTGATCATGCGAAGGTGAATAGTAAGACCTAACAATAACTTGTGTTTTCGAATTTCCTAAACAAATTTCAAGTCCATATTTTGAATATAGATCAAAATCGGGACCCTTAAACAAATAGCAAACCTTATATTTTTTAATAATAATATGAAATTTACTTATATTTAACTCCGAAAATGCGAAACAGTAATGAAATAATTTTAATCAAATCCCGTAAGCCCGGCCGTTATTTATTAATTCGCGTACGCGAAATTGCACACGCGTATCGCGATCCGCTCGCGGTACACCGAAGAAAACGTTTTCCATACTGCTGCACCCAACTCTCGTACAATGCCCATACACACGACACATCTACGCGCGTACGTGGCGCCGATGCTCGCGCGATAAAACGGCGAGCTCCTTTTTGGCTCTCCGCTCGCGCGCTCGCGCATGGCTTTGTAATTAAATCGGCAAAGTGGAATGAATAAGCATTCAATTCAAATGCTGCGAGCGAGCAAGCTGGGCGCAAAAGAGCCTTTTAAACGCGCAATTACGGCCGCTTTACGAGCTGACTCCCCGCTGCGGGCACGCCGATTATCTATGCTGTGTAATGTTTTTCTGCGCGCGCTCGCGTTTGTAAAGTGGCTGTTCGACCGAGTCCAAGTGCCGGGGTGACAGCGCGCGCAGCGCTTACGTGTGCACCGAGTTAACTTGTGTGTACCTTGTGTGCAGCGCGGGACATTCAAACCGAGGAAAAGCGATTTGCACGCGTGTTTTATTCGATTTTCCTTTACGGCCGATAATGCACAATATCGACGCGCGAAATTGTAAATCTCTCGTCTGTTTACAGATGCCTTGATAAACTTTTCAGCAGTCTTTGAGAGCTAATTTACGAGTTTAATTAATGCTCGTTCCGCTGTAAATCAAGCCACCGTTCGCGCACTAAAATCGTAATTGATATACTCTATCGCTCGATGTGCATGAAATTTTCAAAGCCCGAAACTCAAGCCACCGGCGCGCGGATCGAGTATAAATTTCGCCATCTCACTCGCGCTGCATTATTCAAAACTGCAAAAAGAGTCACTCGGTGTAAAAAAATGTCAGAGATTAAATCCTCGCGCAAGCCATCGAGAGCCCTCTATCTCTCCTTCTCGACGCGCAGCAACAGTCATGCACGCGCGCGCGCGCGCGTTAAGAAATAGGATGACAGACTTTACGGTCTCAATAAAACGCGCGGAGCGAAATCTCTTATTCAAGGAGAGAAAAAGCTCCTCAATTACACCGGCGTATAACGCGCGCCGTGCGCTGCGACACAATGGCACCTTCTATCGCACACGCACGAGGGAGAGAGATAGAGAGAGAAACATCCGTCAGCCCCCTCGCATCCCTTCGGTATAAATCCAGCGCAGTGAGAGAGATGAAGCAGCAGCAGCTCTCTCGCTCGCATAAGGTTTATTAACGCTTTTACTGCCGACTTTACTGCCGATTTACGCGCGCGCGTTGCGCTGTTGCGCTGTACGCGAGTCTGTGAGCTAGATTCCTCGTTAACCTATTGCAGCGGCGGCGGCAGCGGTGCTCCTTTCCTTACTTGCTTCCTTCCGCCGAGAGAGGAGTGAGTGCGCTGAGAGGGATCGATAATGGGAAGGGTGCGCGATGGGGGAGGGTGGGGTAGGTTCGAGATTTCGAGAGGTGCGGAGGTGAGGCGTCTTGAGGGTTGGAGTAATGAGGTTTGAGCGTTTTTGTGGTGCGCATAAAGATTTTACATTAGTTTTTGAATTCGTTTTCTGACGCAATGATACGTAAATAATACTATTTTTTAATTATATTGTTATATGCTAAAATTGAGCGAAATAAGTGTTCGCTCCTTTTAAGTAAAAATGTAATCAACCATTTTTTGGGTAAATTTGTAATTCGCGTTAATAATTACCAATAAAGCTTCCAATGATTTTTACAGTAAATAAAGGAGTACAATTGATTCTATATTTATTTAAATAAAAAAACTACTCAAATCTGAAAATGTTATTCTATCAAATAGAGAAGGAATTGACTTGATGAAAGTTGATTTTATTCTCATTAAAAGAACATATACTTCAGTCGCTCAATGTTAGCTTGTAAAATATTATAAATCTGCAATTACAGTGACGATACTACGAAGAGTAACGCATTTGAAGGACACTCACCACGAAGACTAGTACTTTTCATGAGTTATCCACAAAGACTAGCACATTTCGCAATTTCCTGACGCCTAACGTTTTTGGGCTACTTTTATTTATTCGAGTACCCGACCCCAACTCGATAGAAAAAATCCGTCTGACCCAATCAGAGTTTATCGGCACAAATGTAATTTATACATTTTATACGAACAGAGTTGGCCTTTGTGAGGAAATTATAAAAAGTGTTAGTCTTCGTGAAAAACTTATGGATAATGCAGTCTTCGTGGAGAAGTTATGAAAAATGCCATAGTATTAATGGTATTTTGAATCGTGCTACTTTTCGTAAGGGCCAACGATATAAATCAAACATCACAACGTCAATGAAGAAGGATAATCATTGAGGAAGAGAACGTATGTATATGTTCCGGATAGAAACAGTATAATTTTTAAAGAAGTTAATTTTTGCAATTTTGTTACGTTAATTAGTTAGTTATTAAATTTTAGACTAGCGTAAATTGCGAAGTATCGACAAGATAGCTAGAATATTTTAGAAAAAGAAAGAATTTTATCTTAAGAGTTTTCTCGAAAAGCTTATAAAAAACGTAGGGCCGTCTCAGGGCCAGCGTTGGGACGTCTCGCCGGAGCACAGACCGGCAGTTCGGGACAGACGGTCGGAGGGTATACACATCGAGTACTTCGGTTTTAGAAAACATAGATTTCTTGAAGATTTAGTTACTTTAGCGTTAAAACGTCACAGGAATATTTAGTTTTGATTTTCAATAAATGAACTCATTTTTGAGAGTTTGATTAGATAATAATTTGAGTGTTTCACAAGGAAACAGTATAGGTGCTAAATAAATAATTTATTCTTTATGTAAGTCTTTACATTTAATTTTTAATCAACCCTCGACTTACTGTATCATAAATCAGAATTATTGATTTTTATTTTATCAAAAAAATGTACTTCTGTATTTTTATTTATTTATTCAACCCTTTATATTCCGTTACAATAAAAAATCATTTCTATGAATAATTATAAAAGTATATTATTAAAAATAGTCTTCATAAAATTTTAAGTATGTGACTTTTAAGAATAGAATCTGAAAATTTATTAAAGTGTCATATCGATAAAACCAGCCAGTATTAGACTATTATTTTGCCAATGTATTTATCTCATTTCAAACCACTCACGATTATATCGAATTTTATTCAAAAAAGATTACACAGGCATTTTACATTGTATCCACCCAGCCAATGCTCTTAGCCAACTAAAAGAAAACACCACACCAGCAAAGTATTCTCTAAATTGCAATCGTATTGACTAATTCCTAACGAACGGACTTTCAAAAGCAGCCACACCAAGCCCCTCTTTCTCTCTCGCAAAGCTGCAGCGGCCGCATTGAATGCCGCCGCCGCAGCCGCCTGCGATTGATTTCTGCCGACGTCCAGACAATAAATACATCCAATAGCCGGCCCGTAGCGCATACGTGCCGCATACGCGAATAATAAAAGACAATAGAAAATTGCCGATCATTCGTTCCGCGCGTTATTACGACTGTATACGCCGCGCGCCGGCAGCGCGGCAAACCGGTTTACGAGCGATCCGGTTCATAGATCAAAGCCAGCCCAGCAGCAGAAAGAAAAAGAGAGGGAAAAAACGTGTCGCGCAAGCGCGCGCTTACACGTGTGTATTGTATATAGGTGTATATCGGCTGGCGTGTATAGGAAGCTAAATACTCGCTGTCTTTCTCTCGGTTGTAGGGTGTAACGACACGTTGGATGCAGATGGTGCTGATTTGATTACACGCGCGGGAACATATAACACGCGTGTGTATATGGAGGAGTTAATGTGTAGGAGCGCCGCGGCATCTTGTCTTTATCTCGAATGCCAGTTTGTACGCGTGTTTTCGTTGAAAGCTGATGGTGGCTAATTACTTTTGAGATTGAAACGAAGAATTAGAATGATTGAAAGGGTTGGAAAGTCGATGGGATTTGATGATTGCTGAGTTCGTTGGTTTATTCTGTTATGTAAATATTGTTAGTTACAAAATATAAATTATTTGATTTGGTGTAAAGCGTAAAAATAAAGAGAAAACTATAGAAGACATGTACAAAGTATTTATTGCTTGATATGGTAAAAATTAGCAATTTAAAAACGTAGTTTTTAGTGCTATCGTAGGAATGTTACACAACCTGTCAATTCATAATTTATGCTAAATTGAAAATACAGCATTTTACATCAAAATACGACGGCTGAGTGTTGGACATCAAGCGAGCAGTAGTGTTGAATAAGTTAAAAGTGCATGCAGGATGTACGTAAAAGTGCAGCATTCAATATGTAGCAAACATTGGAATTTACGTGGACGATTACGTATAAAATCACATATTTTGAGCAAAATTAAAGTAAAAAAACAAGTGTTCGAAAATTTTCGATATTTGCGATATACGTGGTATTTTTCAACTTTTTATATTTAACTAAATAAGTAATATTATTGGAAATAAATTTAATTTACAATATACAGTCAAGTAGTATTTAGGAGCTGTTATTTCAATATATTTCAAATTTATAATGAATCGGAAGGTAAATTTACAGAGTTGCGTAGTGTAAAAGTTACTTTTTCATCAGATGGTCCTTTAGAGGAGATAGTACTCAGCAATACAATACATATTACACTTGCCTTTTAACAGTCTTTTTCTTTAAAATTTTAATATTTAAAAATTATACCTCAATTTTATTGTACTTCATGTTTTTTAATTTCCTTCCCGCTGTATAAATAACGAATAATTCCAACAATATCATCACCCAAAGTAATCTTAATTGAAGCCTCGCTCAACCGGCAAAGGTCAGCTCGGCGCGTCCATCACGCGCAAATTAAAACGTTCGAATATTCGAGTTTAAGGTCTGACTTTTATTCGCTCGACGCCGCTTTTTTCGTTCTATCACTCCATCTATATGTAGGTTATACACGTTATAATCCCCAAGTACCATGCGTCAACGTCACGCACGGAATAACGAAAATCACTTGTAATTAAAGGGACCGAGTACCGTGACGCCCCCGTAAGCTGAGCCCGCACACACAGACACACATATTACACATCGACCCGCACGGCAGCAGCAGCAGCAGCAGCAGCAGTGGCGCGAATTCAATCTCGGCCAAGCTGATGAGCGCGAATTCAGCGTGAATGCGAAATGACAGCTCTGAATATGTGGCGCTGCCGCTTCTCTATCTCTCGCTCGCGGTGTGCAGGTATTATATCCTGCTGCGTTCGTGCTGGGGGGAGAGAAATTGATACGGCGAATTACGCAAAGACAATCGCTTCGTTGCGTAATCCGCGCGTATAACTGAAGTTTTATGCCCCCTCGTGGAGCGCGCGCTGTGTCGATTGGAAGTGCGATGCGTGCGACCGGGCTGGAGGGATGTTTTTATGGGTGCGCGAGAGATGGAAACATTTTTAACGGGGAATTTGATCGCTGGATGTATGACGGATAAATGGAATTTCGCGTGATTCGAGTGTATCGATGGATGGAGTGGCTTGCATTTGCGATATTTCGTATTCATATAGGCATGGAGTGGTGATGCGATGATTTTGTATTGCTGAAATTAATTGTGAAATAGTCGGGGATCAGTTTTAAAAAGAGACTGATTTTTGGCAGCTTAATCAGGAGCACTGATATGTTTCAACATATATACGTCATTTTTTGCGTACTGTATAGCTATTGTCATTGAATACCTTGTTATATCCGTTTCTTCGGTATTTCTATATCTAACTTGTTTTTTGCTTTTTAATTCAGCCCCATAGAATTTTTTATTACTGTAGTGTTTTTCTTCTCCGTGAGAACAATTTTCATGTTTTATCGTTATTATTACAGAATTTAGCTATTTTAATTTACGCTAAATTAACTTCTTGTTTGTCTTTATTTATATTCCTAATTTTCTTAATTTGATGGACTACCGCTTACAATCCATCGTCTCTTATTAATTTCTATCTATTTCTAGTTTGTACTAATTTCGATTGTAGGTATTAATTTTCTTTCTTTTTTTCTGCCTTCATCATCCAGGTATATGTTGACGTATTTCTGCTTATTCATAACACCGATTTGATCGAAAGCTTGTATATTCTTACAGTTTCCTCTGTTTTTGCACACTCTCAATTTCAACTTCATATAACACAACTGCTGTTACTATTGTATCTTGAAGATACAGGCTGTTACTGAGGTTACCAATTTTTGTCATTTTTGTTCCATTTAAGGTTTTTTTATCACTTTATTTTCTTTACTATGTGTAGACTGTATATGTAATATAACCTTATGGTATTCAAAACCCAAATATTTTTAAGTTCGCTTAAAGAAAGTTAACCATTTTAAGTTTTCCCCTTCAAATTTCTCAATGAAATTCTGTAATTTATCCGAACTTATCATTTAAGGCTCCCTGGCGTTTTTTCATGATTTAGACAAATTATTCTATTCATTTTCTTTTCATTAATACTATTCAATTTTTCATCTGTTTAACATTGGAAACATTTTAGTTTATTTGCTACTACTATTATATGTATAAAAAAAGATTTTTTTCGGAGTCATAAGCACATATCGATGAATGGTCTTATAAAAATCCTGAATTTAGACATCAATTCATCCTTGCGCACACAAAAATTAAAAAAATTATGTAAACTTTGAGAATATATTCTTTAAGGTATATTAAACAAAAATTCGCTTGTTTTTTATGAATTGATACTTTAAAGTTTATTTATAATACAATTTTTTATAATGAATAATCAAGTCAAATTAAAAGCGAATATTAGTTATTTCTAGCTAATAAAAATATGATAGAAAATTCTTAGAATTGCATGACATGCGGAGTGTGCGAGGGCTACTTTGAATATAGTCCATTTTTATTCAAGAATAATACATTATGCTGAATAACTTTGAATACAAATGCTTAAAAAATCTGGAAATTGCTATGCAAATTCATGTAATCATAACAAGTATTCCGTGTAAGTTTCTAAATTTTTAAAATTTAATACAGAGATTTTAGAAATTTTATCAAAGAGCCACCTTAATATATGAAACTCTTCAATTACGTAAACTTTAAAATACATCTTTGTTTATAATTTTTTCATTCAATTAAAGCAAGCCTACTGTTACTAATAAATTACGAAAATTATTGTAATTAATTTTTTTATTAATCATTGTTTTTCACTCTACAATTTTTTTCATCTTATTCAAACCAAATTCACGACACAACAAAAAAGCTCTCTCCAGTTTCCGCACGAGCGCGCAAAATATCTGCTCGCTCTTCCGTTTTTTTTTCTTTCTCAGCGTCATCGACTCTCCGCTGCACCTCCCCCTCTCTCTCTCTCACCCACTTCAACATCCTACACCTTTTATCATACGTGCGGGGCGGAAGGCGAGCCTTTTTTTTTCACCGCGCGGCGCATCCACTCGACGCCTCGCCCAAGTGCTGCAGCAGCAGCGGCGTCGCACACACAGGCGCACGTCGCGGATACAGTTTGAGCACGAAGCTGAAGCTCTGAAGCTCTTGTACACGCCTCTCCATAATACATACGTAGGTACGTATAAGAGACTTGGCGTGCCGCGCGGCGCTGATTAGAAGCGCCTCGAGTTTCTCGCTCGCGCGCCGCGGGGATTAGACAAAGACTAACAATGGGCCGCGCTAAATATGCAAAAACTGCGAAAACGCAAAGGAGGAGGAAGAAGAAGAAGAAGAAGAAGAAGAAGAAGAAGAAGAAGAAGAAGAAGCTTGCAGGCGAGGTGTACGTGACGGCGGAGGCGACGGTATATAGTGCCACGGCATGCAGACGATAAAAGACGCGCGCGAGACGTTCAGTCGCGTTTGACGAAGCACTTGCCTACCTGTACCTGCCTGTGTGGATGTATACCGGCAGAGAAAAAAAAATGAGGTGGCGAGAGAGATAAGGTGCATGCGTGCAGAATGCTCGGGGATTTTATCGGTTGTTGTTGTCCGCTAATTGGGAGCTTTTTTTGCGTATAATATTTGTGATTAATATCGATGGTAATTAGAATAATATATATTGCAGGTAGTGTACGATCCGTTAAGGTAATTGTATATTGTACGCAAATCGTGGGTATTTCTTCTTTCAGTATTTGTAATCTGGGGGATGTGCAAATCGGGGCAAGTCCTACCGTTACCTATTACACTTGTTTATTTATGATATAATGAATAAACTAATGCAATTATAAAAATACTTAAGAAAAGCTCAAATTCACTTGCCTTCCTAATCGGAATGATTCTAATTATTCTACAAAATTTCAAGTCGATATATATATTTTCACCGCAAATTAAAGCAATTAGAACATAATCTCATGGGACAGCGATGAGATTTCGTTCCAATTATTTTTAAAGCTGCGCTTGAAATATGTGCTTGAAACAGTATAAAATTCATGACGAGTAATTTTAATTTTTACTTGACTTTAACACCGTCGTAATCAACTTTCTGAATGTGAAAATTACAAATTTTCATTTTAATAGGAAGTTTATGGATTCTATAAATCATGAATAATAATTTTTACATAATACTTTCTGGAAATATTTACATTTAGTATTCGTCAGAATCATTGCAATCAATATATAGAAAGTAATCCTGTCAACGTGCAATTACCTTTCTCATTTCAAAATCTATCCGGAGTAAGCTAACGAACACTTATAGTCTTCACATTTTCTCTTAGCTCAATAATTGCCTATCCTACTTCTTTTCTAATGATTACAATTTATTACTTACTCAACTTGTCACTTAACCACTTCAAATACCAGAAAATCGACACTCACCTGAAACAGAAAAAATACACATACATAAGTACACGATAAATCCGCAAATAAAAAAATTCCTCAAACTAAACTTATTTGTTAGAATTGATTAATACGACTTTTTTACACACAAAAATATAAGTAAAAAAGGAACACATAAATTTGATTTGACTCATTTGCCGCTCGTTACTGTAAAACTGACGAACGTTCAAGAAACGAAACAAATATTACAAATTCATTTTGAACCATGTACGCAATGCGCACGCGAAAAGAAATTGTCAATTTGCGATAAAGAGATTCGCGAGACACTCGAGGGAGGAGCGGCAAGGGGGCAATCAGCGTCTTGGCTCAAGGATTAGAGGTGATCCAGCGTTGGTCGTTACATTTCAATTCTCATTACCGCCTCGGTTTTCCCGGGCAAAGAAGTCGCGTCCGTCGCCTCGCCCCCGCAGGGCAAACTCCTAGCGACGCTCTCTCTCTCTCTCTCTCTTTCTCTCTCTCTCTCTCTCTCGGACGACAGAGATAGATTGGCGGAAAATGAAATCGAGCGCGCGAGGGAGAGTCAGCGTGCGGAGGTGCAGGAGCTATGCGACAGAGAGAGATAGAGAGAGAGAGAGAGAGAGAGAGAGTGAGAGAGAGCCAGAGAGAGAGAGATAGAGAGAGATAGAGAGAGAAAGAGAGAGAGAGAGACGAGAGAGAGAAATAGAGAGAGAGAAATAGAAAGAGAGAGAGAAATAGAGAGAGAGAGAGGGAGAGAGAGAGACGAGAGAGAGAGAGAGAGAAAGAGAGAGAGAGAGACGAGAGAGAGAGACGAGAGAGAGACAGAGAGAGGGAGAGAGAAGAGAGAAAAAGCGCGAGGAAAGAAAAGCCGGTATAGCGAGAGGAGAAAAAGAGAGTTATTACTCGCTCTCGGGGAACGTAATTCGCGACTGCGCACGGTCATTATCGTCTTAGCTTTAGAGGGTGTAGGTCGAGTGTATTGTCAGGGAAAATATTTGATCAGGACATGGAGGGTGAAAAATTAAATATATTCTTCATTTTATTTTTAATTCTTAGAAGCTTAGATTTTTCTTTGCACTTTATTTTAAATTGGCTAGTCGAAGAATTCTGGAAATACTAATTTAAAATTTGAAGTGAAAATTGAAAAATGCTTAAACCTTTCAAAATTCCATGTTTTGAGTAAATTGTTAGCTTATTAAATCTTTTTTGCAGGCGCAATCTACCATATTGGATCCATTATCTAATTTAGAAACTTTTCTTTAATTATAATCTTCAATTTGTAATCAAGGACCACTAAAACACACAAATAGTAATTTTAGTGAACTTGAACATATTGAGTGAACTTACTCGAAATCAAAAGAAGAAAATATATTTTGTGAAAAAAGTAAACTTCTTGAATTCTTTGGTATCTCCAAATTCAAGTGAGTTACTGTACTCTAAAATACTTATGACATCACGATAATAAGTTGGTATATTTTCCAGTATCGTTACAATGACGTTATTCAAAGAAACTTTAGCCACTTATAACTATTGTGAATATAAATGTTTTTAGTTTAATTGAAAACGATTAATATTTTATTTAAACTGAATTGGCAGCATTCTAACACTGTAAAACGCAAACATTAAGCTTCTAAATAAGCTTCTTCGTTCATAAATAATAGTGATTTGTTTTCACAAACTCAATCTTATCTAAGAAAGCAGTATCGCGCATTTTCCTCGTAATAATAATCCTACATCCTACACACGAAAAACATCAGCTCTTTCCACATCAGCAGTTTTCCGGCTACTCGTCATTACGAGAAGAAATCGCAAAAGACGCGATAGACGTCTCTCGCGCTCAAGGCGGAGTCCGTTCCCTTGCGCGCGGGCGCGCGCGAGCACCAAGTTTCCTCAAAGGAATATAGACGCGCTCATGAGAAATATTACTCAAAGAGAAACATAGATTGACCGGGAAAACGTCGGATCCAGAACTGCCTCTATCCCTTGGTCGCGATATAGAGCGCCGCGGAAAATGAGAAAGAGGAGCGACGAGACTCGAGTGGATCGCTTCCGTAAATCGACGCCGGGCCGCGAGAAGACAGGAAACGAGTGTTCCGCCCGACACGCGCGCTTCTCTTTCAGTGTAGCCGTACCGGGGCGCAGGTCACGTGGGATATATCGATGAGGTATCCACTGCACCCTTGAGAATTACTCTGTGTGTGTGTATATATACTGCGTATCGTGTCTTTCCACGGTCGTTACGGGTCAATCTGAGCGATGCTCGGCTCTTTTTCGACTGAAAGTCGCTCCTGCTTTGATCGACTTTTCATCGGTATTTGTTGTGATATAAAATTTTGTAATGGAGAATGGATAGAGATTACAGTGCGCGGAGAGAAATAAAATATTAGAACTACTGCTTCTTTGAGAACGCGAACATATATTATTTAAGAGCTCTTACAATATACCTACAGAAAACTAACACAGCATTTTATTTTAGGTAAAATCAATGTGCGTTTGACTAGATTCTACTTATTATATTCTTACGCGTAAAGCGCATAATATATAAGGTGTGACGTATCAAGTGCTGATAAATTCCATTTCTATTCGAACGTGATTCTTGTTTCTTGTTGATCTATAATAAAATTTGATAAAAAAAGAGTCGATATTTATAATCATGATTAGTACGTAAACAGTTTATTTTACATTTAATATAAGATGATCCTTCAAAAAATGAATTCTCGTTTAACTTTATGTTAAAAGCGAAAAATGAAATGATCCAGTTTTGTTTCGCCACTTTCTTAGTTTTTATTTTATTATACTTAATATGAATTCACGACGCAAAATGTAAATTTCAAAAATTGTTTCAGTCTCGTAACAAGATGAAATAAGAAATGAATAGAAATAAAAATAACATAAAATTACTGTCTACAGCATAAATATGTAAAAATAATTCAATAAGTTTTTCAGTGAATAAGAAACCATGGAAAATTAAATGTCATCCTTACATTTAATTTTGCAGTAGTCTGGAATAAAATAAATAAAATATAAAATTCACTAGAACACTCCCTTGAGTTACTAATAAAAAAGCCTCAAACTTTGCTCATCTTTCTCTCTCTCTCTTCCTCGGAATTCACGCTCCACAATTTTTCCTACAGCAGCAGCAGCAGCAAGCTACAGCGGTACCGAGCTCTCGCTTTTTCGGCTTTATCCCGGCCATCCCCGCGTCTTATCCCGCCTTTCCATCTCTTAAACACTTACGCTCTCTCTCTCTCTCTCTCTCTCTCTCTCTCTTCCTCTAGCCCGGATCCACCACCATCCACTCTTGCCTCCTCAACCTCTTAGAGACCGAGAGAGAGAGAGAGAGAGAGAGAGAGAGAAGGGAAGCTGAATCGAGGAAGGAAGGAAATGCGAGGAGAGAGAGAGAGAGAGAGAGAGAGAGGGAGAGAGAGAGATACGACGGGAAGCAGCTGCGGCAGCCTCTGAATCTCGGGTAATCCCCGCGAAACGACGGAGATAGCGCGAGCGAGATGATGGAAATTGGACGTGTAACGATCGGGGCGCAACGGCAAAACGCCGCCAGAGAACCCGAGGAGGAGGAGGAGGAGATGGTGGAGGAAGTCGATGGAGTTCTTTTAAGGACATTAAGCTTCCTCTCGCGGCGAGGCGAAGCTAGAGGAGCTTGAGCTTGAGGTTCGCGAAATTTTCGAAATCGACTTTTTCTACGTTATTAGCGCGGGTAATAGAGGAGGAGGAGGTGGATGATGGGAGTTTATGAGGTATACTCTGCGGGGGGTCGTTTTATTTGCGTCGAGGGCGCGGATCGAAGTGATTCAGTGAATTTTCTTCGCGCGTGATGCGATTCGCGACAAAGTGAAAATGTGGATTAGCGCTCGAGTGATTATTGGACTGATTATCCGTTAACGTTTGATGAGAAATTTTCTTTCACTCAAACTTTTGATGATAATATCTAAGATTTACATTGTGGTGAATAAAATTAGAATCCTCCGCGCACTCTTTAATTTACACACATTTGAATTTAATCCAGTGCAAGTCTGAGACTAAATGTTTTCTGAACTTTTACTTAATTTAAAGTATATTCAACTTGAGATGTTGTAAATGTTTATAAGATGCAAAGCTTCAAATTTGTAATGCAAAATATTTACTGAAATGACCTGGATACATTCCAATCTCCTCTATTTAACCTTCCAGCGTTCTACTTTATTTGTAAGCATTTGGATTTAGTCGAGTGTAAGTTTACAAATATATTCTGTAACCTCCTTAATTTCCAAAATTGAAGCTGTATGATTCAGCTTCAATTTGTGAGGTCGTAAATGTTTACGTGACATTTCGGATGAGATATCTCGACTTAAAAGGAGAGTGTCAGACCTTCGGGTCACGTCTTAAAATAAGAAAAAAAGTGTTCTTAAATTTGTAGCATCTTATTATAATAAATACGTTTTCTTAAAACAAGTAATCCTTCTTTCTGTGTATGTCTTGCTATACCTAGCTCATTCTACTTAAGTACACATAGTAAACCCATTTGACTAGCTACAATTAATACACATATTTTTCCCGTAGTTTACTTTTTACCCCACTTTATTATTACAACGAAACTACGCAACAGCGCGCTATAAATTACCACGTGCCCAACAAACAAAACCAAAAGAAAAATTAACGAAACTCTTTACTCTTTACTTCGCGACATTTGCCCTCTCCGTTCTCACAGTTCTGCGCGCGCAGCGGCATACCGCGCGTCAAGCGCACACACCCGTATATCCCTATAGCGAGCTGTGCGAGGGCTGTGTCACCCGCGTGCGCAGCGAACCCGGGGATCACGAGGCGTGCGTGCGTGAGCTCGCTCGCTCTCTCATTATACACGCGGGCGGCCGGCGAGAGCTTGTACGAGCAAAAACGTGAGATGCCCGCAAATTGCCACCTTGGAGAGCGCGATCCCGACTTTTTCACTTCTCTCCCCGTCGCCGTGCGTGCGCGTCGTGCAGCGGCACTGATGCCTTTTACGGAAGGATGTGTGTGTGTATTTTCCGTACAGAGAGAGAGAGAAGCAGCAGAGCGCCAGAAGCGCCAATTATATTGGACGCGACGAGCGCGTGGACACAGCGAGCCGCGTTTTTTTTATGTCTTATTCGAGAGGCGAGCGTGGTTCGCGATGCGGCAGCCGCTGGTTTTTGTGGGTACTGGAGGTGATGCGTCGGAATGGTTCGTTTATGGGGGAGAGAGAGAGAGAGATATTCAATTGCGACGCTGCGAATTTGCATCGCGCGGGTTTTTGTCGGTTAATTGGTGAGTTCGTTGCGCGAGGTGTTTGATGATGATTCGCGTTTGATTAGTGGTGGTGGTTGATTTTTGTTGAATTCTGGTACAGTGCATTAATTTTTTTTATGATAGACGAGGAGTAATTATTCTGCGTGATGTTAGTACATTGAATCGTTCTAATAGCAATATTAAAATATAAAGAAAATTTTATTTTCGCCTATTATCACCAAAATGATCTGAAATTATGACATATGATATTACTGTATATTAATATTTCTCTGTTATTATACGGAATATTATTAAACTTATAAATTATATTATCATAATTATATTATCTAACGTAAACTTAGTTTGAGTCATAGATCACTTCAGAGCATTTTGAGAATAATGCATTTTGAAAATAATTGCTTTTTAAAACTTCATTAAACTTTCTCTCGAAATAATAATTATTAAAAAGAAATACTTTAATTAATGTTAGGCATTCAAGGTATTCCATTGAATTAATTTAATGTTGGGGATCTATAGCATCCCTCTATATAGGATATATGATAGATAATTCACAGCATTATAAGGTCGATTATACATTAACCGGTTTAAATATGCCCACCCCCTCCCCCTAATAAACATGTGGTAGCATCCGGATGATACTACATGTTCAGAGTTAGTAAAGCATAAGCGGGAGGAATGTAATTTTTTCTCGCTAATGTTTTTATCCTGCGCTAGTTAAAAAACAGCCAGTTTAGTCCCTCTATAAAGGCATAGTCCCACTACATCACAAAATGAATTATTTATTTAATAATAAATAAGAAAAATAAATAATTTATCTTACAATTACAAGCAGTCTTCATTTCTTATCCTCCTAAGCCTTAAATAACCACTTTACGCTTTTTTATTATTAAATATTCTCAAATATTTCATTCTATATCGCTTTTTTAGTAACTTTTATTTACTTTGCTTTGTAACCTTATTTTCCCCATTGAAATTTCTTTTATAACGCTACAAAAGTCATGGCCAGTTACTAGGCCATCAAAAGTTGGACACTGGAACAGGTCGATTTTGAGTGGCCATGCACTGGTACATCGGACTAACTAATGATTTGATTTATAATGTACCTAATGTCATGAGAAATAGTGTTTTTCCACTTTCTTAAGAGATACTAGTAATATCTATCAAAAGGTAAAAGTTTTTCTATCAAAATTTGAATTTAAGGCTGTATGATTTAGATAAACTATCTTCGTGTTACTAAGTGGCCAGTTACTGGCACATTTACCTTAGCTGCTCTAACCTCCTTATCAATAATCCAAGAAAATGAAACAGGACCACAGTATCAAATTCTATTCCATCCTATTTTCCACTCTTTATCACCTACCTCGCTTTCCACCAGTTCTCTTTCTCTCTCTCTATTTCACCTTGCCTCCCCCAACAATTCGAACGAGTCCGACCGGTTTCCACGATCTCGCGGGGCTTCTCGCTCGCAAAAAAGCGCGCGCGCGCGATTCGATTCGTGATTCATCCAGCCCGCAGCGCGATTCCTCCTCTCTCAGAAACACCGAGCGAGAAAGAGAGAGAGAAAGCGGCTGGGTAGAACGAAGGAAAGAGCGATCGGCCGCGAGCGCCTAAAGCAAAATAAAAGCGAGCACGCGATCGCCTCTCTTCCGAGGGTTATATCGTCCACGAGGATCGAGGCACAGAGAAAACGGTGCGCGCGGACGCAGAGAGATAGTATCGTACCTGCAGTGAGCGAGAGAGAGAGAGAGAGAGAGAGAGAGAAAGAGAGTCAAGAGCGGAGGTAGAAGAACAAGGACGCGAGCAGAGCGCCGCCAAGAGATTTTTGCGACGCGATAATCGCTCGCGGGATCGCCGGGCGCGTCGATTTTCAATTCTCCCTGGCGACGATCCGTCCTCTCTCTCTCTCTCTCTTTCTCTCTTACCCGACTCCGTGTGTACACCCGCGATGCTCGCATAAGGAACGACAGCCTTCCCCCAGGGTGAGAATCAATCTCGAGCTCTGGCTGGCGCCGCCGCCGCCGCCACGCGTGCAGTATACACCGCGCGCCGCGAAAAAGTCGCTCTCCCGTGGAGAGAGGAAGAGAGAAAGATTGCGATCGAGGGTGGTAGAGGTTGCGAGGCGAAGGAGCAGCGCAGCACTCGCCGTTATTTTTATCGCGCTGCGCGCTCGATTTTATTTTGCGCGAATGGAGCTTTGATGGAAATATAAATAGTGAGAGAGAGAGAGAGAGAGAGTACTGTTTCGTTGCTGTCTTTCGTGCAGGCTCGCGTCTTCCTTCGGTGTTTATCTGGAGTACTTTTATGGGGTTTTACGTGGAAGTTGAAATTTACGAGGGGATGGTGAGTCTTGTTACGAGAGGTAACGTATAGGTCAAGTCTATGTATGGTGATGTAGGGGAATAGGTATGTGGAACTTACGACCAAGTATTTGATTGACAAGATGGCATGGCTACCTACGTTTGTTGGTGAAAAGAGAATAGATTTAAAAATTACAATAACTTTGCATTTGTTTAACCCTTGCAGCAATACATCCTTGTATCAGGTCAATATTGTAAAATATTGTATAGAAGGATTGTATTGTGAGTGGCTGATTACGAATATCAAGTAAGATTTCTAAAATTGGAAATAGCCGATCCAATATAGCGGATAACCAATTTTACAGCGCCTTATCAGATTAGCCATTTTGTATTTTCTAGTTTTGACCTTGGATTCGTAACCAAATACCTTGAGAACCCCTGTTTATGGATTTTTAAGATAATGTTTTATATGGATTTGGAACAATTTCATATTTCTTGAAAGATTGCAATTTTCAAAATATTCTTCATTTATAGCACTTTTGAAATTAATACAATTTATTTTCACACGGAAAGAAATCCGGGTTAAAATGATTAAAAGTGAGTATAAATCATGAAAATCTGTTGTGAAAAAGGTGGATCACATTTACATGAGGTCAAATAGGCGGGGGTATTTAAATATTCGGAAAGTTGAAATTGCATAAAGGCAAAATTCAGAAAGATTTTATGGAAAATGGAAAAATCTGAAAAGTTTAATTCAGAAAAAAAATCAGAAAATATTAGTATTGAATATAGAAATATTGAAAAACAAGAGTATAGAAAAACAAAATTCGTAAGGTTGAAAATATGGAAATAAAAATTCGTAGAGCCAAAATATTGAAAATCTGCTAACTTGGTAAGGGCAATAATACCCGTATATTAAAAAAAAGCAAATTAACAAATTTCAATATACTAATCTATAAAATTATTGATTTTCAATATATTGCTCTATGAATTTTTATTTTCCATATTTTCACTCTTACGAATTCTTTTTTCTATACTTTGGTCTTTCAATATTTCTATATTCAATACTAATATTGTCCGTAGTTTTTTCTTTCCAAATTTAACTTTTCAGAAATTTCCTTTTTCCATAAAATATCTTTCCAAATTTTACTTTT
Organism: Gastracanthus pulcherrimus; assembly: GCA_949152435.1. Classification (NCBI taxonomy): domain Eukaryota; kingdom Metazoa; phylum Arthropoda; class Insecta; order Hymenoptera; family Pteromalidae; genus Gastracanthus; species Gastracanthus pulcherrimus. The sequence continues at coordinate 170,094,290 of OX424574.1, read as the reverse complement.
ATGCAATTTTATCTATCCGAATATTTAACTACCCCCAATAGGCTAACGATTTTGTTTAAACTTTAATTTTTAGTTATATGAATATACGAAATAATTTGAAAATAATAGTCATTTAAGGAAAGATATTTAAAAAAATGGTAGGTATCCCCATTTAATGCAATTCTGATACAGAGAAATGTTTTATTAATATTGTTGAATTCGCTGTTATTAATTTTATCAAGAAATGTATATCCATAATTTTAAATAACCTTTCTATCGGTGTCAAAACTTACGTATTTCTTGAGATAAAATTCATTGCAATTCAAAATGGACTAAGACTTAAATTCTATTAACTTCTATTACTTTATTCACTCATAATATTGTGAAATGATCAAGTCGTCATGGAAGTAACTTACCATGGAGAAACCATTTTAAAAGGTTTTTTATTTGTATCATTTGCAATTATTTCGCTCCATTTAACTCATAGAACTTTTAGAAAGCGATAAAATTTTACGATCCCCACCTACAATTTTTTACAGCTTCTTACTTCGCCAGTACATAAAATTCAAGGCCACGTAAATATAAGACTTTCGTATAAAAATCATCCATAAAAGGCCTCCACATCTAAATTGAAAATTGCCGCTGCGTCGTGCATTCTAAATTAATCAGAAAAAGAAAGGTAGAAGCGAGAAAAGCCTTAGCACGAAAGTCGGCGCCCACGCACACACATGGCAAGGCACGCGGCGCGAGCTGCGGGCAAAGGTCGATAAAGAGAGCTAGGTAGGTAGGTGCATGCAGGGCGCAGTAGAAAAGCTCGCTCCACTGGCGCATACCTACGTACAGCGGCAACATTCAGCCGCGCGCGGCTATATACGACACTGCACACGCCGTACCGTGCGAAGCTTATATTATGCAAAGCATGTGTTGGCCCCTGGATTTATGGCGGCCGTTTCGCTCCGACTGCTCCCTCTCACTCTCACGTACACACATACATATGCCGCTCCGCGCGTGTGAGTTTTTTGCCTCCTCGCCATTTTCCACTTTTCCGTGCTGGCGCTTCTTCTTCTTCTTCTTCTTCTTCTGCTGCTCTCTATTTTTCCGGGGTAGCGTGATACGTCTACTCGGACGACGTGTGCGAGTCGAGATTTCGCTTGTGCGCGCTCGTCTCCTTTAAAAACGACATCTGCGTGCGCGCGCGCTGGAAAACTGCGGAGGAAACACAAGGCATGCCGGGGATGCTGGGTGCGCGCGTCGGGGAGCTGCGGTGGCTGGCGTATTCTCGGTTTGAGTTTTTGAAAAATTCATCGGACAGAGAGAAAGAGAGATTTGGCGAGGGAGAGTGCGGTTTAGAGTGGAGGCGAGTGTCAGGTTTGCAGGGGTGTAATACTTCAGAAGGATGGCATTTAAGAATACGAGGTGGGGGAGAATATTTAGCTCTGGATTGCGGAATAGAATTTTCATTCGCTAAAGAAGTTTTTATTAAGGGGTTAGACCGCTTAGTACTTTGACTTCTTTTGTTGGGTCTTGAAGTAACTTGCATATTCTTAAAAATAACATGCAACTTTCGGTTTACTGTCCGAAATTTTTACTTTAATATTGCAAAATATATTAGTGACGCGAAACTTTAAATGCGCTTTTCTTAAAATACGTATCTTACGGGAGGAAAACAATGTACAATAGTTTTTAAAGTCACTTTCAAACTGTTAGAACATTTCATTGGTCATACCCTTTTGAAAAAAACATCCAAGTTAAATGTGATTTTTGACACTTACCTAAAAATTAACATAGAAAAATATAACTTTACATACTAGTTGTGTGCACGAAGCAACACTCAATTGAGTATTTTTCTCTTGTTATATTAAGGTTGAAAACAATTACTTAATTCAATTGAAGACCTAATACTCAGTATACTCCCTGAATTTGAAAGACAATGCTAAAAATGGTGTTGACAGTTTTCGACCAAACAGTTTATTTAGAGTTTAAAACCATAAAAATTTAGAAATTATATGCGATAGCTAGGATATAGAGGATATTAAAATTTGTAAACCTAACAAAATAGCAGAATAAACAAACTAAATTTTATTCAAGTGTATAGCAAATTTATTGTTTCTCCCTACATTTTGTTAATTTTCAATTTTTACATTTTCTCACCTAAAACCAAAGTTTTCTTTCTTCAAATACTCACCAATCTTGCAAAAGTGAATGTTTTAAAAAGTTCCCCTATTTATAGTAATTGTCATTAATATAATATTTTCTTTTATATACTTCTAACAGCGTACAAGGTCACAAAATTAAAACGTTTATGAATACGAAATAGGAGTGCTATTATTTTGTAAAAATAATCATTAAAACATTATCTTTTAAATATTTTAAAAGTAAACTCGAAAAAATCTATGAATTGCATATTTAATTTATACAATTAATTTTTCAATTCTCAAAGAATCTGTAGCTTTTAGATGGCAATAACAGCTCTAACTTACTATGGCTTATAAAACTCAGAAAAATCACCCTCTCATTTAACTTTAATATCTGTAAAGATTTACAACTAGCCCATCTCTCAATAAAGATAAGAAACATCGTAACGCTTTTTCTACAATCACTATACAATTTTCCACCCTCCACGCGATCCGACCAACCCCACGCGGCATCAACAACCTTCGCGACTCAGCAACAAACAAAACAAGGAAACTCGTAAAATCACTCCCCGATGCAAGCAGCGAAAAAAAAGAACGCCTCTCGCCGCATCCGTGCGTAGAACGAGCAGCAGCAGCTCTCGCACGCGCGCGATTCATCGTGTGGCTCTCGCCACGGACAAACAAACTTCCTACCTACTCAGCACCTACTCTTCCCTCCTACTGGCGACCCATTATTCTCCTCGCGACGCGCCGCCTGCGTACGTACGTACACAAAAAAAACGAGAACGCTGCTGCTGGCGAGCTTTTGCGCGAAGAGCAAAGAAAGAGAGATAAAAAGGGAAGAGAGAGAGAGAGACCCTCGAAACGGAAGGGGTGCAAAAAAGCAGCTAGCGCGTCGCGCGCCGCCTGCCGAAAAGCCGAGTGGTGGCTATGGCTGACACGAGGAGGACGGGAGGGAAAAAGTAGCGCTCGAAGGCATTGTGCGGGTTTGAGGGAGGTCCGTAATTAGGCTGAATGGGAAGAGGGGTTTTTGGGGTAGAGGCGGTACTTGGAGGGGATTTTTTTGTGAAAATTAATACGCGCGAGTGCCCACTTGGAATATCGTTAGGTGATGGTAATTAGTGTGTTGTACTAAGTCTTTGGTTTTTATTAGATTGTACTATTATTTAATAATACAAGTAATTAACGCTTTAGAACCTAGTGGATTCAGTTTCAGAATCCAGGTTAATGAATGCCATGTTTCAAGACCCATACTTTTGAAAGCTTTTTATTTGTCATTACGTCTACAAAGAAAGTACTTAAGGTCTTTAATTGCCTTCAAACAGGAAAAAAGAAACCGTATTTGTCACAGGAACCAGAATTTCAGCGTTTTATACGTCACAAAAGTTTTTTATTTGAGAAAGCAAAAATCACCATGCGTTGGCTGAGTTGGTGATTGAATGAGCTTGCATTAGTCATTCAAATAATTGCGTGGATTAAAGTGAATGAAATAGGTTGTCATAGAGAAATAAGTGTAGGTATTTCGAAATGAAGAATCGATTGATCAAATAAGTGTCTTGGTATTGAACTACTCTGTACTCGGTTTATATAGGGCCTATCGTTTTGAAGTATATGGGTCCTGCAGTACTAACTTGAACTAAGCGATTTGTAAAGTTTTGCAACATTTGTTGAAAATTTCAGAAACACAAAGCAATTTTTAAGAAAATTAATATTTTTATACATTATAAAAGACAAAACAATGTATGTATTATCTATAAACAGATTATCATCTTGGTTTTATCGATGTAGTCGATTCAGATAACAAAAGTTTATAGTATATTATATGAAATAATAGTGAATATGATAATGTTAACGATATTTAAAGTGGAATTTGGGTGATATAATCCTAAGTATTGCTCATCTTCAATTCCTAGTGGGTCTACAAAATTCACGTGAAATATAAGTAGAATATTGAAAATTAATTAAGTCGTATTTTTTCTTCTATCGTAAAAATGAAGAACTTGAAAGTATTATACGTTTAAAGTTTTCAGATTTTTGATATATGTAAATATACTCCAATTTTTACTGATTTTTAAACAATGGTTTATTTCTAGTCTAACAAAAGTTAAATTAGTGGTCAGATTTCCACTAGATAATCGTTGTAAATAATGAGAATACTTATTATTTCTTCTTTATTGTATTAACTGCAAAACAAAAGAGCAAAAGCTATACGATATAATCGAGCCTTCGATTCGCAGCTACCGCAACTTTGTGTCTTCAACAAATAAGTACAAAAACAATTACACGCACAATAAACGCTTAAAAGTTATAACGGCCTTGTTTAAAAAGTACCCTCTTAAAAAAAAAGAAAAATCCCCAAACGCAATTACAACGCAAGCCTCTTCAATAAAGGATTTGCATTTAATCGAATTGTAATTATTTCCCATCCTCTCTTTTTATCGCTCTCCTCCTCCATCCTCCATCCACCCGCATTATATAGCCTCTCTCCCCGAGCCTCTGGGCTTATACTCCTCCTCGATCCTTATCGACGACTTGGCGACAGTAATGGGATTGGCGAATAAAAAGAGCGACCGAGAGGGAGGCAGATCAAGAGCCAAAGAAAGAGAGAGAGAGAAGCTGCTCCGCAGAGCACCAAGAGTCTCTCGCAGCAAGAACATCGTGTACGGTATACATACGCACACTCTCTCTCTCTCTCAAGAACCTCGGCGTGTAGAGCAGATAAAATCAGCGAGCGCACACACGGATACTCCTCCTTTTTTTCCCATATAGCCCTAGCTCGAACTTCCTCCTCAAGGAAAGAGAGGGATGGGAATATAGGCAAAGTGCGAGCGCGCGGTATAAATTCATTTAAATGACTGCACGGGAGCCGGAGACCTGGCTTAGGTGACAATAAATTCGGGCCGAATGGCCATCTGCTGCGCACAGCTCGCTACCTCGTGTTATTTCGGGGTCGTTACAAATTTTATATATATATACGCATTCCGCGAGAGCGCGAGTGATTTATCCGAGAACCCGCTGAATTTTCGGCCAGGGAGGTCCATTAGCTGGCTAGCCTGCCGCACGGTTTCTTATTATTGCTAGAGCCGACGATACGGATGACTGTCGTTAGCCGCAGCGGAGCGGAGCTTTTTGCCCTGGGAGTATGACTGCTTCGCTGAATTAATATTCTTAAATAATGGGAGGTGGGAGAGGGAACAATGGCTGTACCGGTGTTTTAACGGCCGGCGGTGACTTATGTCGCGCCCCGGTGCTGCGTGATTTTCTCTTGTCGTGTTTCGGATTACGGCGGGGTGTAGTTAAGAGCAAGAGAAATTTGATTGACTGCGCTAGGCATTGGCTAGAAATAGGTTAAGCGGGGGATATTAGCCGAAAGGAATTTTGCAGTTTTGAAGTATATGATTTGGGGAAATGTCGCCGTGGATATATTAGTGCTGGGATTAGAATTAAGTTTTTGGCTTGGGTTTTCGAGAATACATATGGACTGCAGAGTAGTAGTAAAACTGTTTCTGACAGGGGTGTTACATTGATTTTCGGGCTGAACCATTGTTAAGTCTGCCATTAATTTTCTTGATTTTATGAATAATTTTGTCAATTGCATGGTCACATATATATTTGTTTCATAATCGGTTTTGTAATAAAATATTCGTAACTTGGTTTGTAAAATAATAATTATAATATAAAAGTAAAAGTTAAAGAATATAAGATAATATAAATTAATATATATGCACCCTTATCATTTAGAAGGAAAGATGTATCATTTTCGAAGGAAATATGCATCATTTTTAAGAAAAGATGTACCTATTGTGTAGGAAAAATTCACCATTTTGGGAGGAAAGATCACCATTTTAGAAGGAAAGATGCATCATTTAGGAAGGAAAGATGCACCATTTTAGAAAAAGACATACACCATTGTGGGCGAAAAGATTCACTGCTTAGGAGGAAAGATCCATAATTTAGAGAAAAAACTGCACCATTCTTAGAGCAAAGAAGCACCATTCTTGTAGGAATAATTCACCATTTTGCGAGAAAAGATGCACCATTTGAGAAGGAAAGATGTACCATCTTGGGAGTAAAGATACACCATTCTAGTTGTACCACTAAGATCAAATTTATTAGTTTTTCAAAATATTTGAGTTACAGAAACCACGTTTTCTTCGCATTTCTGCATCGTGTAATTATGATGAATGGGGGCAGTTACCTTTGATAAATATTTCTGAAACATTTTCATTATTTATTGGAATGTATGTAAGATGTTCATACGAACATTCGCTAATTACAAAATGACTCTAACGTCTAACTTTGATAAATTTTAAATGATTGCTTCTAACAGCAAATTGTAGATTTTAATATAAATGAAAACAATTTCGTCTACAATTTGCTGTTAGAAGCAATCATTTAAAATTTTCATTATTATTTTTAACGTTATTACCGTTACAAAATTTTTTTTACGAAAACGCTTCTAAAATGTTATAAGATATAGGAATGTTCTTAAATTTAAATGGAATTCAGAAATAAACAATAGCTGTTACTATTCTTTTAATTTATACATTTTTTCTAATTTGTATAATTGTTATTTCGATATTAATATTACATAAATTATATATTAAAAATGATGCATGGTAGCCAATTATCTGTAACATTATATTTCCTCTAAATATAATGTATCAATATCTCACAATTTTCTATATAACTCTCATACTGCCAAATAAAATGCTCCTTAACCTGCCTCACTCAGACTTATCGCCTTAAAAATTTTCCCCGTATATATCCCGGTTTTTCTCGCTTGCGCCCTCAGTCGCTCGCCAACGGGTCATATTTCAAAATTAAAAATACGTCTGGCAGGAAGTGGAGCGGGGGCCTGCAGCAGCTCCTTACGGAAATGACTGGCTTTTCGGTGGGATATAGACTTCGCGCGCTCACGAAAGAAAGAAAGAGAGCGAAAGCAAGAGCGAGAATCGCAGAAGGCGAAATGGCAGAAGAAAAGCCGTGGAATCGCCTTCCAGACGATTTTCTCAGGCGCGCGAGCTCGGTCCCTCTCTTTCTCTCGTGATTCTCTCTTTTCTCCGGGGGCGCTCTCGAACTTTTTTTCTGCCACGCCGTGGTGGTAGTGTGCCACACGGCCATTTATATACTCACGGGTAGCGGCAGCGGAGAGCGAGGCGGTGAGGCGGAATAAATCGCGGCCTTCTTTACAAGTGCTCCGCCGCTGCTGCCAACAAAATAGAAACATCGCCTTTGCCTATCAATTATTCGCCACGCAATTTACGACGTCGCGCTGCTGCTGCTGCTGCTGCTGCGGTGTGGCGAAGCGAGCTGAAGCCTGCAGTCTGAAAAACAGTGTGGGCGAGAGGGGCGAGAGGAAGAAAAAGAAGAGACGAGAGAATGATCGTGAGCGAGGTGCGCTCGGTTTTCGGTCGCGGTGTGCAGTATCGGAGTAACCGGCTTTGATTTTTTGTTTCGCGGAAGAGAACGAAGAAGCCTTTGAGGATACTAGCATTTTGTACAATTGAAAGTTTGTTTCGCAAGTAAAAGTGTTTAAACGTAGTGATCTAAAACTTTTTGGATTCCCTATTGCAGCTACCATATTAGATACGTCATATGTTGAATATTTTAGTTTTTACTACAGATTCGTGATCACCGTCTTTCTAAAACCTTTAGCCAGATACGAGCAAAATAAATGTTATTAAACGTAAAAAAGCCAGACACGAAAGGGTGAAGATTCCATTATTTCTCAGTACGGACCAACAGACTATGAACATCGAGAAACGACGTCGTGCATGACTGAAAACGCGCGCGAGAAAAGGCGAACGGGATACAAGCAGCCACTATATTTACGTATACATAAACAAAAAGACAGCCGACAAAAAACAACTGCAGAATCGCAACGTGGCGCAAAAGTCTGCGCATATTCTCGCGCTTGCAGTGCATCGCGTACTGCAGCGAGTCGAGACTCTGGGAGTCTCTCTCTCTCTCTCGGTGAATTCGAGCCGCAAAGATGGCATCTTTAGTATGACCTCTGGAACTTCCTGCCTCTCTCTCTCTCTTTCTCGATAGAGACGCTCGCTTGCACGCCGACCTACGGTCCAAATATTTCCATTCGCATATTTTAAAGATGAGCCAGTAATTTATGGGCGAGCGACGCTTTCTTGCCTGCTCTCTCTCTCTCTCTCACTCTCTCTCCCCGCGCACGCGAGAGAGAAACCCTTCGTTTTTCACTGCGCAGCCACCTCCGGTTCGTACGCTCTTCTTTCTCTCTTATTCTCGCTGCTGCCGGCATTAATTTATTTATCGCATTGTACGCGCATTCTCGCGCAGCGGCGGCTACGGCGACGGCGCGTTAATATACGAGCATCTGCCGCGGCTGCGACGCGAGGCGTCTGCTCCTCTCTCTCTCGCTCTTTTTCCTTCTTGCTCTATACGCGCGCGCAGGGCGGACATGCACGTACGCGGCGGCAGGACGACGAAAATTCGGCTCGCATCACTTCCGCAATGTCAGTTCCGGCTGCAGTTGGGGGGCTTCATAAATTCGCGGGAAAGCAGAGCGCGGAGAGAGCAAGTTCGCGTAAGCGACTTTTAAATGAGCAGAGCGGGAGACAGAGTTTCATCGGGACCTGTGTGCGACTGTGACTCTGTATCTCTCGCTCTCTGTGCGGTGTGTGCGTGTACGTGTACGTTTGTAACATGTGTGTGTGCGGTGAAAAGGAGAATTTTTCGCGTGCGCGGCTGCCGCTACTGCTGCGGGAGATCCGATAATAACCAAGCGCCGCTGTCGCTGCATGTGCGCTGAAAAGACGATTCTTCGGGGAAATATGTGCGCAAGGGAAATGTGTATGTGTGCGGGCATGTGTCTCCGTAGCAGTGCGGGAATTAATGCGAATTTTCGGAGGGAAAAGTGTGTGCTGTATTTATAGCGGAAGGCAGAACGCGAGGCGGTTGATGCGTCTCTTTTGTAGGAGGGAGGAGGGGATGTAGGTACATGTGAATGACGTGTGCAAAGTTTTTGATTTTCTAGTTTATTTAAATGAAAAGAAATGCGGAATACGTCGAGGATTTATGCGCGAATTTGCCTGAGGATTTTTAAAATTGGTGTCATGTGGAAATCGGAGTATTTTTATATTTAATGCCGCAAAGGTATGTCTAAATAAATGTTTGTTTTGTGTCCATGAAAAAGTTATGTTAAAGTGACATTTTTGTGGCAGTATGACGTAGCTGGAAATGGTTTTATCTAATGTTTGAAAACATTTTACTTCTTCGTTATTCACTGATGTTTCTCTTGTATTCTATATTTTTACGAATTCATTTTTTTTCTCTGTATGTATTTTTAATAAAAGTACGATACTAGAGAGTTTGAAATATTTTAAGATATATTTTAAAGTTCTAACTGTGGAAAAAATGTACTTATAGCGTCGAATGAATACGAAAAATGTAGGTATTTTGTTAAATAAGTAATTATGTGGTTGGGAACATTCAAAAGCAATTTTGCAGCCCATAAGTGCGAGTTAACATATGTTATTTAAAAACTTTCTGTATTTCTTACTTAAATTGGTCTTGTCGATTATGATTAGTCTCTCGATTTGATTAGTCTATGTGCACAAAAAATAGTATAATGGTCACTATTTTGGATAGATAGATCGGGAATCATGAGAAAACCTTGCACTCGAGACAGATTTAGTTAGGACCTAGTACCCACAACTTGGCCAACCGTTGTATTTTACACAATTTCCTTCATACGTACATTCATATATTATATGTAACATTCAATCAAATATTCAGTAAATATTCTTTACTTTTCAATCATCGGGATTAGTACTCAATCTCATTTTTCTCATATCGTCTCCAAGTCAATAATATTGTATAGGACGATCTGTCCTGACTAAGTCAATAGCAAATCCTATATTTGGTTCTCCGAAATATTATTTATTCATTTACAATTTATATATTTTCACTGCCACTACATTAGTTAAAAATACACTGATTCAGTAGTAAATATTAACTAATTTGCCGTGAAAATACAATATTCACTACTGAATTAATTGGGTTTGACATACGTGTCACTGTCACAATTTATCAATCTATTCATAATGCACTACGATTAACTATTTATTTAACTTTCAATTGCCTAAGTCCGCTAACCTGCAATACCCCTGCGGATCGAAATTCCTCGAATTCTTTCGATACGCCCGCAGGTCAAGTGACCACCTCTGCACACATCCGGTCAAGCTTCATATTTCACGGTACTCCATCGACGTGGCTCGCCATTAAAACAGTCGGCGCGCACGATTTACCCCGGGTCGGTTAACGCCTTTTTGCGCCATTATTTAACTCGAACGCGTACCTACACGTATATACGGCGACAGCCGCTTGTTCCTACACCACCCTTTCGATACTTGCATTTTGTCGCAGGTCGCGGCGCACGTGGCGCAAAACTGGCTCCATCGATCCGATGCATCCCTCCGTCTCTCTCCCCAGCTCTTTCTCAATTTTACGATTTTTCCCCCTCTCTTTTCATTTTTTTTTCATCTATTTCACCTTCACTTCTCTCTCCATCGTTTACCTTTTTTCTATTTCTCGCTCCACATATACTATTTTTCGTTCCCTTTTACGAGTTCGCTCCCGGGTGCATATTTTTCACTCGAACGCGTTAGCACAATTGCCATGACGGCGATATGGAACTAAAACAGTTGTGGCTGCAGTGCAGTGGAGCGTAGGTGTATACAGACCCACACACACACGTGTGTAATCGGAAAAAGAATTGCGAAAATGATATCGAGCGTAGGCTGTGCGCGACTGCGCGCAGTTTCTAGAGTCGCGCTTTCGAGCCGAGTTTAATAAACGCGCGCATGCAGCGTTTGTAAATAATGATAATGGCCGCGCGTGTATGTATTCTCAATTAACGTAGTGTCGTTGTAGTCCTCGTCGTCGTCGGAGGGAGGCTTGAGTGGGCGACGAGTAAGTACGCTGGAGTGTGGTGGGTATTGTAACGAGGATGTTGTGTAAACGAGGAGACATCGAAGAAATACGTATGTTATAAAATGTTTGGTAGATTTGTGGAGAACGAGAGTTACTTTAATAAAAATGTAGAATAGTATTATATTAAAAGTGATTATTCCAACTGTGTAAATAAGTTTTTATTAATAATAACTATTAGTAGTGTTTGTCTTTCTAATTTTTGGACGCTGCAACATAATATTTATGTTCAAGGGATTTACTAAATAAATTAATTGATTTGAAGATTTAATCTAGCTTTGATGAAACATATTGAGAGAATAATAATTATTTGGAAATGTGCTTTCAATGTAATTTCAAAGTTCGACAGATGCCGTGAGGTAACTATACGTTAATTTTGTGGCTATAAAAACGATTAATTGAGTATATGTCTAGCATAACACGTCTAAAATGTATATCCATTAGGAAAATATGTTAACTGCAAATTTAGTCAATATTATTAGAAAATTATTAGTTTGACCTCTTGTTATATAAAAATTATTAATTGTATCCAATTTCTACTAGATATTTATTTAGATCAAATTTAGTAGAGGAGATTTAAGATTAAGGACTTCTTGACAGATATATTTTAATGAAGTTTGGTATACCGGTAGTTATAAAATGATTCTGTTAAATATTTGTGAGTCTTGGAACCGAGATATTTATTATGCTCGGAAATGTATATTGAGTGCCTCTTTATTAGAGAGATTAAGAATAAATTAATTAATACATAAAATACATTAATATATAAATGATATATATATATATATATATATATATATATATATATATATATATATATATATATATATATAGAGAGAGAGAGAGAGAGAGAGAGAAAGAGAGATTTGATTGATTGATTGATTGATTTATTTGAGACTAAGGACTCCAGGTCCTACATAGTCTTAGCATAATTACATTTGCAATATATAATAAATTAAAACGAGAGAGAGAGAGAGAGAGAGAGAGAGAGAGAGAGAGAGAGAGAGATGAAAATAATTATAGTTGTGTATAATTGTAATTTCTATAAGTTTATTCTATAAGCGTCCTCGAAATCATGGAAATTCATCAAAATCTCACATACCAAAATTATCATCGTCCCAAAGCTTTCTATTTGAGAAAGCAATAGAAATAATTTATTAATTTTTAGCATAATGTTGTGCTTAAACAGAAAATGCGTATAATGCATTTTTTCAATTATCTACAGTAAGTACACCATAATAGTGCACTCCAATGTTTCACAGTACTTGTTTTATCGCAATTTCAACATAATATAATTTTATGAATATTTTAATCTAAAATTTCATATCAAACAACGTCAAAGTTTGCCATTCCGAGCGCAAGGCAGAAGTCATTTCATCCTTACTCCTCAAAGCCTCTCTGCTCCGAATATATTAACCTCGTCCTCCGCACAGCAGTAACTTAATACGCCGGCGTAATAATAAAAAAGTCGTTAAAACCCACTGGATTCTATTTTTTTTCCCCTCGGCACAATTCCATGCCCTTATAGAGACAGGACACGACGGAGGATGAAACATGCAAAAATGCACATTACACACGTCGAGGTTTAAGGTCAAATAGAGGAAAGAAAAACAAAGCGCAGCAGCAGAAGAAGCAGAAGAAGAAGAAGGCAGACCGAGGCATAAAGATAAGGCGCGCGAGAGAGCAACGGACAAGAAAAAGACAGAGAAAAAAAGAGCAAACACCAGCCGCAGAAGGAAGAAGAGGGCGCGCGCGTAAAAAAGGCGCAGAGCGAAACAAGAGGAGAGAAACGCACACAACGCTTTTTTTTATCTTCCGCAAGAGAATGCGCCCGCTAAAGCAACGAAGAAGAAAAAAGAAAAGGAAGGAAGAGAGCACGAGGAACGAAAAGTATGTGACATAACGAGAAGGCAAAGAGCGACGAGGGGACAATACACCCCGGGAATATTGCGAGCGAGAACATGTGCAGCGGCAGCGGTGTTCAGCCTCCCTCTCCCTCTCGCTCGAGGTTTATTTGCGTTATATCCGCAAATACGTGCGGCAATGCGTGTCCGTTGAATGCTAATGCAAGCCCGTGTGTGCGCGCCGCTGCCGAGCGCAGTCCCACTGAGCGCGCATACGGGTGTATACAGCGTGTACACACGCGCCGCTGCCAACCGCACGTCATAATTATTGTGCACATATACGCGAGCACGGCCGCGAGCTCTATACAGGTATACACGTGCACGCACGCACATGTTGGATGACCGCCGGACGATTCCGTGTACAGGGTATGCGTATGCAGAGTTGAACTGCCGAGGTGTGGATTCTTTTCTCGAGTGAGCTTGTGGGAGGTGGTAAAGAGTGTTTGAGAATGCCGCGGAGTTTGGAGTGTATGAAGTTTCGACGCGTTTTTGTTGTTGGGTTTTTCTTCTTTTTTTTTTCTTTTTGGAAACTTGGAAACGCTTTTAGGTGGTGGGTGTTTTTTGTGCGCGCGTGCGTGACGCGAGCTGCTTTTTGAGAGTACGTGCTCTGCGAGATTTGATGTATTAACGAGCTTTGTAATGACAGTGTTGCGGGGTTGGCGTTGCTTTTTGCAGCTTGTTTGCGCGCTGCTTGTTTCAGTGGACGTGTGCGACGAGTTAAAATTTAATTTTATATTCAGAGATGGAAATTATATAATTATGTTTATTAGAAACTTTTTTAATATAAAGTGTAAGTACACTATTTACTATTTAACTACCCGCCATTCATTTACTGAGGAAATATTTTCGATCGTATCATCAATTCAAAATAAAATAAACACTTCATTACTGCTAAAAGCTTTACATAATTAGTGTAATCCTGTTAAATTGTTTTACGAGTAATATAGTAAAATAATATGTAACACGCCGTTGGTTCGTTATATTGTTAACGAAGAGTCAATTTTATTGATTTTAAGAAGTAATAAAATCACTGAATTTGTCAGGAAAAATTATTTAAGTGCAGGACTAGATTTATTAACTATCTTTTTACATTCTAATTTGAGTTAGAATTTTGATGTCTCTACTTTATGAGTAGTTTGACCATACCGTGCAATAAACGAGAAAAATCTCGCTTTAAATATTAATATTTCTGTCATATCAATACGTTATGTTGTGTTTCATATAAATATATAATATTATTCGAAAACCAGTATTTCGTTGTGTGGGCCATAGATTTTTTCCATCTTGATTTCCATTAAAGTGCCAACTTTTCTTAAAAAGTCCATAAAAATGAAACGGAATTACTTCTGATGAAAATTTAATCAAAAAACTTATTAATAACTTATAATAGGGCTTTTTAATCACGATCACGACCATCCCGTTTAATCGTCACACTACTCATGTACAGACAAAGACGCAACAGAATAAATTTTATCGACCTACTTTTCCAAACAACTAACCCTTTCCTTTCCACTCGCAGGCTTATATTACAGTCGCATACACGTCTCATTCAGCTTACAATCGGAGTCTAATCGAAAGCGACGCGAAACCTCGAAGGTGTTACCGTCGGCCGTACCGCGGACGTAAGTGACAAGCCCCCCGACGTCGTTCGGCCGGACAGCAGCAGCAGTCTACCTCTTTACTCCGAGCTTTACTCCCTTTCTCTCTGGCTCTCCTCTTTGTTATTCACTTCCTGCCGTCGTTACTTAGGACTTAGATATTAGCTAGATTTACAAGGAGATTGTCATGCTTTCGGGAAACGGATTTTAATGAGACTTTGGAAGATGTTTTCTAGTATCTAGAAATTAAGTCTGGCGGAAATTTAGTGTGTTCCAATGGGTCCGCATGTTCAAGATAAAAGCTATTTTACTCTGAATATATTTGGATCAGATTAAACTTTTTATATGAAACAAAACTTAAACTTAAAAGAAGGTAACAATAAAATTGACTTTAAATTATAGTACATATATGAACAGTTAACATTCGTGTTTGAAGATTTGACAAAATATTTCTATATATTGTCAATAATGCTATACTAATTTCCTTCTTTGTTACGTAACGCTACATATTTAATCATAATATAGATTGTACGCAACTAATATAATTATTTTTTTATAATTACGTTAGCAAAAGATTTAGTGTATAAGTTTGTGACGAGTAAAAATTTACCAAAGCCTTTAATTTTTCTTTTAAAACCGATTTATCGCATATTTTTCCTTAAATCGTTATCGTGTATTTGAAATAATTATTCAAGCGTTGTGTGATTGTGCATATTAATAATATGGTTAGAATAATTATGCAGCTACACAAAAAGTTATTTAAGGTACTTAATTATTTACGTAGGTACACATCATGAGTTTACATATAATCTAGATAAAATAAATAGACGATAAAAATTATTATATTACAGATTTGAATGATATAAAATAATTATAGTTTTAGTGAGAAAACATGTAATATACTTAGTGCGAGTATAAAAATATGTAAGTCATGTATATTCAAATTACGAAAGTAAATTATAAAGTGATACTATCAGATAAAACAGGTATGCTAAAGGTATTAGGAAAATACAAATGACAGGAATTGTCACTAGAAAAAATGCCAAATCTACAAAAGTTTTAACTTCAGGTACTAGTTTCTTTTGTCATCCTCTAAAGGTTGACATTTTATTTCCTGATGTGGCACACAAATAGAATAAGGGCTTAAATTTGTTTTATGAGTCTTGATATTTTAACACCCAAATTTAAAAGTGTTGTGGATTTGCCCATACATATATACTTTCTTTCTAAAAATGAAGATTCACTCTAAAATAAGTGACTGTGTTTTTACAATCGCTTGGAATGAGAATTCACTATATAAGTGAGTTAAAATTCACACCAAGAATTTTACAGAGTACACCTATTTTTATATATTTTTACTTTATCAAACGCACCGATATTAATAAATTTATTTCTTTACAAGTTACGTATAATCAAAGAAATTGTCGAAAAGAGAAGTTACGCAGGCAAAATCAAGTCTCCGAAGAATCAGCATTACGTATAAACACACACATAATCTGCAAAACCCTTCATTCTCTACACAATCACAAATAAAATTATCCACCTATCTCTCATCTCCACGCGCATCGCGCAAACTTCTTCTGACCTCACAGAACTCTCGCGAGCGCGGACTACCGCGCGCCAACTTCGCAATAAGTCACGCAGCGCGTTGCGTTGCAGACACACAGGCGCGCCCCCGTGACTTCGCGGCAGGTTAGGAACTTCCATTCAATTTGGCCCTGGTAGGGAAGAGAAGGGTCTGCGTGTATGTGTGTGTGCGAAGTCGGATGTCGTACGGAGAAACGCGAGCTCCCGGAGATGCTACCGTTGTATACCGGAGCATTTTCTTTGTCTCTGTCACGCTGCGTGTGTCTCTGTCTTGCGCTGTAGCAGGTGTAACTTTGCAAAGTCGCCCGTGTTTGGGCGAAGTTTCGAGGCGCGATTATGTGGGTCTGCCGAGGATGATTAGGGGTTAACCTGCATCTTGTGTTGTGGAGGAGAAAAAAACGAGTTACGGTTGGCTTTTTTTTGCGTTGGGAGGAGTAAAAACTCGAATTACTTTTTTGCAGTACGCTGAGGAAAAATTGGTTATTTTTAGTCATTGAGTAGTGAACACTGTAGTGAAATGCAATTTTCTTGAATATTTTATTGGTATGTTGAACGAATGATTTTAGTAAAAATAGCTGTTGGTTATCGTTAACTTTTGCAGTTTATGTTGCTGGAAACTTTAATTGTACGGATTTTGCATGAGAAACTCTAGTACTATTGTAATAACAGATACTTTCTATTTATCTCAGGGTACTGGTGTTTATGTTTAAAATTCTAAACAGACAGTCGATTTTTACAAACAGTTGTTGCTTAAATGTTATTGAAATACATGGATTCCATTTACAGATTAATATATAAAAATTAGATAAAAAATAATAGTTACAAACCTTTGCCAATTCATTGGCACTAAGCTTCCTCAAACTATAAAAAAATTTCCAATATGAAATTATTTACTCTATTGTATTTAATACTGGGTGAAAAATATAAATGACAAATATATCTCTTTTTAATATGTCGACATATATACATATATTTATATTTAATTATTTAGTAATTTAAACTTATGCATAAATATAACATAAATTATCAAAAAGTATTGTTGTTTAAAATATTTTTTAACATATATAATACATACCATTTTCACAAATAAATTTAAGATAATATAATAATATGTAACTAAGAAAATCATAAAAATATTCATTAGTGTAATTATTGCAATTAATTATTCAAAATAGTTTGTTGAAATTCATTTTAAGTGTGAACCCAAATTTTAACTCTATTAAATTTTATTCCTAACAAATTGTATTGGAACATCAAAAATATATTGATTAACTAAAAAATGCTCTACAGTCTTCTAATATTTTGAAACTATTCAATACAAACATTTTTTATCCAACTTATTGAAATAAAAGCATATTTTTGTAATAGAAACAAGAGTATTAAAAAAAAATTTTACGCACACCTATTAGACAAAATTTGTTTTAAAAAATTCAAGAAAATTATTCAACTATAAATAATCCTATGCCAAGGTACAGCATTCAAAAAGCAACTTAAAAAATTTTGCATATCAAGTTACATTTTTTTCCAATATACAATAATAAAATTTGCAACACTATAATTGTTGATGAAATTTTACTTATAAATAATGTAAATGAATTCTACTTTAAAAAATATTTTTTTTTTTAATTTTGTTCGACTTATGAACAACGGATTCATTTATTACAAAAATATCGTAAGAATGAAAATACGGTATAAAACAAAAACAAATCGATAAATCTGACATTTTTTTATTTCAAATCTTCATAAAAAAATAAAAGTAAAGCTTTGAATGGCCAAAAGTTACCGCATAATACTCAAGGAAAAAACTATTCAAATTTTGTTGAAAATAAATAAATATTATCAAAATGAAAAAAAAAGTTAGAATAAAAATGATTTAATAGAACTTAAAAATTCTTCTTCATTTTAAATCTTCATCAACAAACGTCAACAATGATCTTAGAGTGACCAAAAATTACCGCATAATACTCAAGAAAAAGGCAATTCAAAATTTTTTGAAAAAAGAAAAATGACTATCATAAAAAATTAAAAAGCGTTATAAAACAAAAACAATTTGTTGAATCTTGAAAATTCTTTTTAATAGAAATTTTTGATCATCTGACGAAAAAAAGAAGTGTTCATTAGTAAAAAACTACGGTGTAATACTCAAGAAATAAGCAATCAAAAATTTGTTTAAATAAAATATAACCCGAATATCTCGAAAAATAAAAATCCTTATAATCTACACAAAGAACTTATCCGAGAGATAGTGAAAAACTAAGGTTTTGGAAAATTTTAGAAGGAATTATGCCGTTTTACTCAAGTTATCATTTGCCATAGAAAATCGATTTTCCCCACACCTGTACCGAAAGTGCCACTTTTCCTCCAGGGCGTCTGGAGAGAAATATGTACTTTTGGTGCTGGTGTGAGGAAAAATAGTATACGCACCAAGGGAGGTAAAATGGCGACCCCATAGCATGGGTAAATTTACACGTGCTACGGACTCGTCAATTGTTTATCTCCCTAGATACGTAATATACTATCTTTTTACAAAATGATTTTTTTCTCAATCATAGAAAAATAAAATGGCTCAAAAATTTTAGAAAATAATCTTCTTCATTGTTCTAATTACCTCAATTTTTGTTAAAAACTTTCCATCATATATTTCAGAGAAATCACCATTCAAACATAAAATGACGTTTCCGTGTATAACAAAAGAAAGGAAACACCTTACCCAAAATTTCGAGTGGTAAAATATAGGTAATTTTAAGCTCTTTCAAATGCAATTTTAGTTGATCTATAATATTATTTCTACCGTACCAAAATAACCAATAAACTAACAGCCAAAAATCGAAAAACCACTAAAAAACAAAAAAAATCCATAAAACTATAAAAATTATTATTGTGCCCCCTTCGTTTAAAAAACCAACAAAATGAGCCCTGAAGCATTAAATGTTACCGTGGATTACTCGAGATACTGATACATACACACACATACATACACACACATACACACACATACACACAAACACACACACACACACGCACACACAGACACACACACACACACACATACACTCATACACATCCATGCGGACATTTTCTAAAAATTGTACTTTGATTCCTTATGTCTCAAAACATGTTTCTAACATGTTTTTAGCAAAACTGTTTTTTACTATCACAAAGCTTCCTCTTTGAGGAAGAAAAAGCTTATCACATGATTTATAAAAAGAGTAAAGAATACAAAATTACACCCACACATTGATAAACGTGCAACGTTGACACGAGGCTGTGCATTTCAGGGACACGGGCCCTCGTCTCAAACATTTTCTTTCCTCCCATTTTAGCAAACTAATTACACAGCGTCAGAAGTATTTACAACGAGAGCACACAAGCGAGCACATTTCGGGGCACCGCACGGACAACGCGCGGCGGCGCGCGACTTCCTTAAATAAACTCTCTCTCTCTCTCTCTCTCTCTCTCTCTCTCTCTCTCTCTCTCTCTCTCTCTCTCTCTCTCTCTCTCTCTCTCTCTCTCGGATAAGGTAAAACAGGCGCGCGAATGCCATGCGAGCCCGCGCGTGCAGCATCGCCCCCCGTGCCATGCCGTCAAGGCCTGCGGCGAGGAAAAAGGAGGAAGAGGAGCGCACGCGAGGCGTGAACTCGGACGACCTCTCTCTCTCCCTCTGGACAGTCTTTGTTTTTGTTTTTATCTGTTTTCCTGGGTAAAATGGAGTAAAGAAGTTGCGATGGGGTGTATGTTAGTAAATATATAGTTGGTGAAATTTTTAATAAATGATAATATTGTACGGAGTTTTACTGATAAAAATTACCGTGAATAAACAGGAAACGTGGGATATTTGGATTTCACGGTCAAACTTTGCATAATATAGGTAAACGTCAAAGTCATTCGATGTAATTTTTACTATGGAGTAAGTTTTATTATAAATCAGGATGATTTTTGTCACGTATCAGGGTCATTTTTACCGTGCAATTAAAGTATCCCGCAATTATAGTGCAATTTACGATAATTTTTGTCAGAAATTTCTAGATTATCCGCCGGGCGCATGCTGCGGCGAAATCTGTAAGTTTAGTCCCCCGTGATGATACAGTATATCTATATATAACTTAGGTATACATATACTTTACATGTTAAACGAGGGATACTAATTGGCGCCACTGTCAACTTGCTGATACATTTTATAAGTTGGTTGCGAATCAAAACTTGAAATATCTTTCTTTACTTAATCCATTATCGCGGAAGCGTATATCAATAAAGTAACATAAAAAATAATCATAATAAGATCCGAATGTTTTCGAAAAAAACACATTTTCAGTACACCTGTTTGTACTGACAAGAAGAGACCATAGAGTCCGGGTCATGGATTCTGATAAATTAATTAAAAATGCTCATACATGCTATGTCAATCAGTGATAAGAACTTTTTGGTCTCTCCTTATATAAGTATAAACAGGTGTATATACTATAAGTAAATTTAATGATATACAATGTATCTACTACACAAATACCCATTGAATAAAAGTACAGGTATTGACTTAATTTGTAGGAGTACGAAACCCAAAGCTTCAGTAAAATCGATGACCCGGCTTCTCTGTAGTCTCTCCTTGTGAGAGAAATAATATAGAGCATTTACTTAAACGCATGTTAATCCTACCTAAAATAAAAAACTGTTTTATGTTCTTTTATTTTATGTTACAACAGCTCTCAAAACAGGCTTAAGACACTCTTTTTAAGGCTCTCTTCGATTCGGCTGTAAGCAAAAGGAGTTTCCCTTTATTCAAAAGAGATTATCCTTTTGCTAAATGACTTTAACGTTCTTTTTAACGCTAATTTAGCAATTTCGACATTTTATTTTTCTCCGTACACAACCCTCAAACGTAAAATCCAAATCCACGTTTTTTATCACATTTTCACGATACTCATGAATTTCCCAAACACGCCAAACACACAAATTGACTTTAGCAACTAAATCGCCGGCGATCAATCTTTCTCCAACTCTTCCCTATCTCCATCTCTCTCTCTCTCTCTCTCTCGGCCGCTCTCTTCGCGATCCAAACGGAAGTGCAAGAAAGAGGTCCGCAAACAGACCAGCGCGTGACGGGTCAGTCCGCCTCGGTTTTAAATTAAGTCCAGGAACGGAACGACGGCCGGCACTCTCCCTCTCTCTCTCTCTCGGATAAGAGGCCAGCCCCGCACCAGCAGCACTACGTCAAACGGCGTACAGCTCTTCCACCTCCTCCTCCTCTTTTGCTACGTGTGTGTGTTGTGTGTGCACAAGGGGCGCCGGCAGCGGAGTCGCAGCTTGCAGACCCTCGTCGACTAGAAAGAGAAAGAGAGAGACGGCGAGGGAATTTAAATTTCGCCGTATAGTGGTGATTCCTTTTCTGTGTTCTTTATGCTGCTGTTTCGCTTTTAGAGTCAAAGAGGAGCGCGAGAGAGAGAGCGTCTGACACCGGTTATGGGAAGAGCAAACGTTTCCTGGTGTCTCGTTCGTTTTTTTGGTGGTTTGTTTTGGGAGGTGGAGAGGGGAGTTCGGGGATATCCGGATGATTATGGAATTAGCGCCGAGTGTTGAATTGAGGAATGTCTTTTTAATGGGGAAGAGGTCTGACGAGATGAACGATTTAATTTGAAGATTTAATGAATTTCAGTGAATAGTGGTGTTTTAACATTTTATTTTTAATGAAGATTTAAATTATTTTATAAAGGTTTTCATTTTCATTTTTATTAGTTTTATTACCGATGTGTGCCGTGTGAAATAGTAAAGAAAATTTAGATAATGCTCTTATACAGCGTTGTAATGCACTTTTCTGCGAATTGCACATTACTATTTATTTTAATGTGAACATGCTGACTTCCTCACTACATACATAGATTATTTATGCATGCTTTATTTGAGTATATGGAGTAATAGATTTTTTTTGATAAAATCAAATTGACATTTGACACTATTTTTTATGTACCTAAGACTATCTGCTAGACCTGCGTATGTAAGTGAAAAAGAGTCACCACCCGTTACACGTGTCATTGATAACTAGAACAAATATTTACTCGTACTTTTAAAAATGATTAAGCCGCTAAACCGTTGAAATACTTGTCTTGATTTTGAATACCATATTACGTACAAAATTGTTTAGAATAATCTTTTGATATTCATTTTGAATTTAATTTTTTGGAACTATATCATAAAACGAGATAAAAAATATGTATAAAATAAGAAACTATCATGCAGTAACTAACACATATTTGAAAAGTTCGAATAATGTATACATATATTCTTGAATAATTTAAGCTATCATTTATATCGGTTTAGACTAATCATATTATATAAGCAGCTAAATATATATATATATATATATATATATTTAAGATTAAATAAATAAATGTATATATGTACAATATATATGTATATATACACCTATATATTGTACATATTTACATTTATTTATTTAATCTTATTTTATACATTTTTGTACCTGGGATAAACTTGATTTATAGTACTCTCTAAAAAATTTGGAGTGAAAAACGCCCTATTCGCGTTGCGTGAACATTGTTTAACCTTTCTAGAGTGAAACTTGATTAAAAAATTGTAAAGAAACATATATCATATTATTACCAAAATATTAATTAGAATGAAATTTCATTTACTCATTTTAAATCTTATTTCAACCACATTAAACAGCGTACCAATAAAAGCACAAAAAGCAATACACAGCGACAGGCACAGCGCCTCGACAACCTCCCGTGAAAGAGGAAGTCTTTGAAAGAGACTACGAAACGATCGCGAAAAGAGAAGCAGACAGAACGAAGCCGTGTGAAAGAGAGAGAGAGAAAGAGAAATGTGAATCGGCACCGTCGAGACCGACGTGCAGTCGTTCTGCCGTGCCGCGAGGCGTTAAAGTAATTCAACGCAACGCGCCGATCGCGTATATATGTATACCATTCATTTGCTTCGCCTGGTCGGCCCGATAACGCGCGCCAGGAGAGAAAGAGAAACGGAGAGAGACGGAGAAAAAAAAGGCGACCAAGGGAAGCGCTGACCTGGATCGCGTCTCACTGCGAAAGCTCCTCAAGGATTTTCTCTTCCTCTCGATGAGGAATCTATGAACTGTGCGGTTATTTTGCAGTATTACCGAGGAAATGTAAGAATTTTGAGCTCTTGCTTCAATGCACCGAGAAAAAAAATTACGTATAGATTCAGCGTAGTGATTATATAGGTCGATTATGATATTTTACGTTCGGGGTGCCTCGAAATTTTTTCCGCGCTGTTCGAACAGAAATTTATAATGATTCCACCATTAAAAATCGCAGAGTTTTTTATTTAAACAAATAGTATAGGAAAAATAATTTTAACGAAGTGCAGGCAAATAGAAGATTTTAACGAGAATGCATTTCCATAGACATAAGAAATGCGTATAATAATTTATATTGAAAAAATGATGTACTTTATTTATACAATTTCAGAATCATAATTGATTTTGTGAAACTTGTTTCCAGAGGTTCTTGAAGTCACTAATTATGAATTTAATGCCAAAATGAAAAATTTTCTAAATCCTAGATCGCAAACCCAATGTGGCGTATGTGCTGCAATTTCTAGAAATATCCTATAATTTGAAAATTTTACTCTATTTTCCAAATCAGCGACTCGAAAACTTTGCTAACAAGTACTAATTTTCGTCCGGATATTTCCAGTAGATCACTCCATGAATTTTTTTCTCAACGAAGTAACGATTTTTATACTATATTTATTTATAATATTTTATTAACTTGGAAGATATATGCTCCAGTGCTATTTTTATTTTCATTCCTATATTCCCGGTAGATCGCTAGAAAAAGAGTTTTTCCGCAAACAAGTAACGATTTTCATTGATTATAACATTTTTCAAACTTAGAAAATATATTCTCCAGTATCCTTCTTACATAAGACATCATAAACTCAACATCTAAAAACATCGATGTACGAGGAAAAAATTAATGAAAAAACACTTTATAATCACTATAATCATTTTTCTGCCAAATGTACTCTGAGGATAAAACTTGAAAGCGTTTCCTCCTCCAATTCACACGTATTTCAAAGACGTTGCAACGGTCGCTATTTTAAACCTCGATAAAGCAAACAGTGATAAACCAGAATTAAAATCCCGAAGCCACCAGATAAAACCTCTGAAAACAAGAAAAGCTCTGTCCACGTCTAATTCCCACTATTTCATCAACAAACCGCTACCGCCGGCTTATTAAACCATCGCGATATCCATCGACGCGCCATCGCCCGCCAAATCTCCCCCCGCGGGCTCCGTTCTTCTCGCGTTCGGCGTAAAATCCGCGCGCGAAATATAAAACGGCGGCGCGTGCGTCCGGTAATTCGATTGCGCCGTAATTACCTTATGGATTTGAGCTTTAAACCACCGTCCGGCTTCGCCATTCAATTTCCGCGGGACGCAGCGTAATGTAATCGAGGCTGCAGCGGCAGGAGCTTATATTCGCGCGCTCGCGCGTCATTTGGAAGGTTAATTCACGCCCGCGAGCGCGAATCGTTTGTGAATTAATAAAAAAAATTGGCGAGAGGAGGGGACGAGGAGGTGAATTGGATTTTTCCCGCGATTGTCTCGTTTTTTTGGGGAGAGGGCGAGGGCGGGAGCGCTTTAATTAAGGAATAATTGGAGATTTGGGTAAACGAATTTCCGGTCGTTGAAAAATAATATACAAAAGCCGCGCGCCCTACCGGCCGGATGAAGTAATTTCATTCTTTTTGTAAAGCTGATAACGATGTTGGTTAAAAAGCGGGGTAGACCATTCGGGTATATTTATGCTGGATGTACATTTTAATTTGCATTAGTGGACTGTGCGTCAGAAGAATTTTTATTTTTTTAACAATCTCTTTTGAGGAATAAATGTTTTTAATTTCAGAAAGTCGTGATGGAAATTCGCAATGCAATTTTTCAGAAAAGAATTAGCATAAAATTTACAAAGATCTACGTGTAGAGGATACTGAAATAAAAAATATTATTTTCGATTATACATTGGTTACAATTATACTTCTGATGAATTTTAATTTATTTAAAATGAATTAATATTTTTTATAGTTTTCAGGAATCAATTTTGTATTGAAATAAATATTTACTTTAAAAAAAAGATTATTTGTATCAAGTAAATGTTATGTTTCTGAACAGTATAAAAAAAGACGCTTGTATAAAACACATGTTTTCAGTTAAGCTATATAAAATTTTATTTTGTCACCGTCATAATCAGTTTTATAAAATCACGGTAACACGTCAATACACCCAGCTTACTTTTACCTGAACAATACTGCTATGATTAATTAAACGTGGCAAAACGTAAAGTGATTAATGGTGCGATATCGTGTATGTACAATAATGATCTACGATGGAGAATTTTTTGCAAGCGTATATGGCTAATTCCGTCAGAGCGTGCACATTTTCATGTTCGTTAGTTTCTTTATGAAGATATAACTTGGGTAAACTTCATGGATATTTTTCACGCTCCGAAGTTAATTTATTTGAAAAAGCGATGTTACGGAGCTGATATTCTATCCTAGGGCAAATTTATATACCAATTCTATATACGTGTAAAATATTAATTTGAAAGATCTGCAGATACAGAAATTATTATATTTTGTAATGATAAACACGACATAGTAAGTACTAACCACAATATTCTAATATTATCGTGTAGAGGCTTTATAAAATATATTGTAATGTTTAGCCTTGATTGTTGCATGAGTTTGCTCACTTTTAACATTCACAAGACTCGAACACGAGCGTGAGTCTTTTTTGTACAAATTTAAATTAGTGTAATCATACAATTCTAATAAGGATTATTTCTTAGTCCACTGAAGTACCTTGGTAGAAAAATTGACCAGTCCGACTGTTCAATTTTCTACAAATTTGCTATCACTATCCAAATAAATATTTATATAAATTAATTACTTAATTTGATGTTACATATGCTTTGTAGTAAAAATGAAGGTATTTATTAAAGCGTAAAAACTATAGGTATATTATGCGATATGAATAAATAAACCTAATAAATAATTTTAACGTGATTGATAACTTTTTATTATTTCTTATTCAATATTACCAAAAAATTATATTGAATACAAATATTTGATTTGCAGTACCAAAAAATATATCTAAACCACTTATTTACGATCTCGCTAGAAATCGCTAAAAACTCGTCAACGTTTCTACTAGGGTAGGGTTGAATTTTGTTTAACCCTCTGCAGAAAAAATAAACACCTGAATATTAGTAGAATTTCTCATTATAGAACTTAATTAAACAAATTATAGAGTATTTATAATGAACAGAATGAGTAATAATCTTAAAGTATAATAACCATTTTATTTGATATTTATACCTACATTATGCATTACATCGCCCATATCCAATTCGCCCTGTACTAAGTGTTAACAAATGTGCATTAACCGTAAAGAAATACTTCTCTTAGTGCTATTTATAACAGACTCAGCCATGTACAACACATTATCCCCCCTAACCACACAAATCTCCCTTATGCTCCGTAAACATCTAGCTTTATAAATAACGCACGATCCCGCGCCAGCAATAAGAATCGTTTAATAATCGACAAAACTTTCCAACTTGCTCCCTAAATCAAGCACCAACATCTATCCTCGTCCCCGTACTAAATCCAGCAGCAGCAGCATCTTCAGTCGCATTGTGAAAAGTCGCGCGCGGGTGGGTGGGCAACTTCTTGCGTGTTTACGGGCCAAGTCGGTCATTTCGAAACTATGAGCGAGCGACAGGTTCGATAACCGAAACTGCCAGGCCACCGTAAGTGGCTCTCGCTGGAAGATGCGCCTCGCGCGCAAGAGAGGGAGAGAGTTGTTGTCCAGCTTTTTTCGGTGGGCCATTCGCGGAGAAATAGTGTACGTATGGACGAAAAAGTTTTCGACTGCGCCGCAGAAAAAGCGTAAAAGCCGGGCGGAGCTGGAGCTTGGGAGTCGGCTTTCCGTCAAAAAGTTGCTCGGGTGAGCGCGTATGCTATAGAGAGGCCAATACAATCGACGTATTGACCACATCGGGGATGATTTTCCTCGGCGATGGTTTCTTGTGCGTCCGTTGGAGAGTTGGCTGTCTTAGGGGGATCGCGAGGGCGTAAACATTGAAGTTTTGTGTGCATGATGGAATGCTGTGTTGTAAGACATTTTGTATAAATAAAATAATCTTTGTTTATATGGCTTTGGAATCGATACTCGTAATTAAGCATATTAAAATATAAGATCATAACAGAACATTTTTCAATTTTATGTATGAGCAAATGCGCCCTTTATCTACTTATACTTTAGTTAGCTTTTAGTTAAGGGTTAGTTCTCGCGTTTCCCGATTTTATAATTATTAGCTTGAATAATTATAATGTTAAACCGAGGGATGAACGCGGTCTGAACTTGCGAGAGATCGCAAACGATAATTTGCTGACGTGGTGTTACTAGGAGCAGGAGTGAATAGAAACGACGAAAATAAAACGGACAGTTAGAATTTAATATTTAATTTAAACTTACATATTCTTCATAAACTTTAACAAATAATCTGAATTTGTTGAATTAACAAATAGTACATTATGTAATAAGGGTAAAAAGTCGAATATCAGTATCACCCGAGCGAAGAATCGACTTTTTTCTCAAATTACATATAGTACTTTATGCCCATCTCAACTGTGGCCACTTTTTGACTTGGAAAGCGGGAATAATGGACTGTTAAAAGACAATCGAAAATCAGGGTTATTGGTAGAACTTGATGAAATAAAGGAATTTTGACTATATTCTAGTGAATTGCGGGTAAAAAGTGTAATTTTGGTCTCGCTTTTCAGGGAAAAAAGTGGCCATTTTCGTTCAGATGGGCATAAAATAACTTTAATAAAGAAAGAACTTGCGTGTTCAAATTAAAGGGAGAAAAGCCGGGCGAGTGACGACGAGGCACGAAAATTAGAGCGGCCTGTTGTAAGCACAGGAACGAGTTACTCACTAGGTCCGACAGGAAGAGAACAAGCGCGAGTGGAATGATTAGTTTTGTCACCCTCGCCGCGTTCGCGAAAGGAAAAGAAAGCGGGAGAGCCGCCCTGACTCCCTCTCAAAGGAGATCACCAACGAAGCTTTCACTCGTGATCCTTTGAGAGAGAAAGAGACAGAGCGGCTGCTCACGAAAATTGAAATGATGCCTAGACTGGCGATAAACGTCAGCGGCCCGAACAGGGTGTTACGGATTTGTTTGACGTAAATAAATCATTTCACTCTGAAAATGTTTCGAAACGACGGACTGATATAATTTTTTATACTCTAACATCCCAATATAGCACCCTAAGGATTTGAAATTTTAACCTGTTCTTCTCAAAAAATAATCTTTTGCTCTTTTGAAAAAATCGCGTGCGTGTGCGGTTATCCAGATTTCTCGAAAGCCGCTTTATTAATAGTTTTATAATTTCACCAGCTTTTTTAAAACCATGAAAAACCTAGTCTGTAATCGAAGAATTTGATTTTTTATTAAGCGATATTTTCTACGGAGAGAAAACAAATTTTTTCAGCGAATGTTAATGTTTTTAGCCGTTTTGTCATAAGTAATTTTTCTTAAAAGCTTCAATTAATTACTAGACGGAAGATTATTATAGTCTCTATGACGCACCATGAAAATGCACCATAAAAGCAGTTGAATAAATGTACCCACTTTTTCAGCGAAAATCCACAAAATAATCTTTGACTCGATCACAATTGCGTATAATTTTAAATACACAACAATGTTCAGCTCCGACATACCCTAAAAAGTATCTCATTTCTTCTGCAATAAGTGAATCGACTCCAAAAGCACACCGACGGTCAAACTTTTTTTCCTCCCTAAAACTGCGTATAAAAGCTCCATTCTCCCCAATCTCCTCCCCAATAAAAACTCATCGAAAACCCTCGGATCAACAATCCCCTCTCTCGAACGCTCTATATCTACCCAAGTATACACGGATCCTCCCTCTCCACCCCCACATCCTTTCACATCAACAGTGCCGACCCCGCGCGACAAAAGTTCGCGAGTAGCGCGATCCCCGACGCGACGTTTATCTCGAAAAAGAGCGTACCGGAAACACCAACCAGCAGCAGCAGCAAGAAAAAGATCTTCGGAGATCTGAACGTACAACGCTCTGGTATACTGCAGCGCAAAAACAGCCGACAAAGAGAATTTTTTCGTCCTCTCGCCCAATCGCAGCTCGATTCTCGCAATAATAAGAGCCCGCACCGTATTCCGTACCATCCTCTCACGCGCCAGCATCTCTCTATCTCTCTCTCTCTCGAGTCCTCGACTCCACCCCCTTCGTGCGCCCCGCCACTTCTTCTACTTCTTCTTCTTCTTTGCTCAAAAGTTTCCGGAAAATCGGGAAATTTCAGATGTAGGTGGCCGGGACAGCGAGCACTGGCGGCGACGGCAGTCCATATTCGCAAAAGTGGAGGGCCTTTGGAGCTTGGCCAACCACGCCTCTCTCTCTCTCTCTCTCTCTCCTTCTCTCCCTCTCCGCGTAGCAGCAGTCTCCCCATAAAGCCTCGATACCAATTGCCGTCGCGCAGCGGCAAGGCAGAAGAGACGTTCAATTTAATAAAGGTAATAACGTTAAAGGTATTTTCGTTTTTCGCTCGTTCTTCCCTCTCCGTGTATAAATCCACGAGGATAGAGAGATAGAAGGCGGAGAGGCCCGAGGTAAAAGTGTGGCGGCGATTGGGACGACATCCAAAAAAGCCTCTCCCTCCCTTCTCTATCTCTCCTACGTAGACTTTTCTCCCCCCGTGCTCCGCCCGAATGGACCAGCAGACATTCGCCCAGGAGAAGGACGGAGATAGGGAGACAGAGAGGGGGAGTATATACAGCGCGCGCACGATCGCGCGTTTGTCCCTGCAGCAACAGCAGTACAGACGGATATAAAGAGAGTGAGGTAGGCCAACCGCGTTGTACATTACGGGAATTTCGGATTCTCCGACGAGCTCTCGTTTTTGTATCTCTCTTGCGAAACGAGAGAGTATATATATAGAGCTGGAAGAGTGGTTTAACGAAGCGTCGTTAAGTTCCTCAAGCGCTCGATCGAACGATCCTGGGCTAACTCCCGGCGCCGCCGCCGCCGTTCTCCCTGGAGAAGACAGAGATAGGAGCTGAGGGGGGGAGAGGATCTCCATTCATAAATCCCGAGGCTGGACGCAGTACCGCATTGCGGTCTTCGGGGGGTGTCGATCAACCGACGTTCCCTCATTCTCTTCTTCTCTCGTCTTCCTTTTTCTTTTATCTACCTTGTACTTGTTTTCTACTTCCTTTTTAGGCGAGGTACTCGTGGCGAAGAGTGGGAGCGCACATTTTCGACGAAGCGGTCACGCGGTGGAAGGTGCAAATTGGCGGAACTTTGGTGTGTACGAGCTGCGATGCGGGAGAAAGTTGTACTTGTTGAGGGGCTCGGTTGGACTTCTTTTTTTTATCCCATCGGAGGCGAGTGTAAAGTTTTTACCGGTATAGGAGGTTAGAAGTGGGAAAGCTCGCGGGAGCTTTCAATTTTCCACGGCTTTCGGTGTTACGTGAATTTTCAAGTGCTTGGGGAGTGAATGAAGTGGGGATAGCTTTTGATAGCATGATACTTAACACAGTGAGATGAGATGTTTTTGTTTTTGGCAGATAATTGTCTGTATGATAAAATCGTAAATGCTCTGGTATACTAATTTACTTAAATTCGTATTTTCAGTGCCAGTTTGGTTCACTGATTATATTGCTTTAGATTTTATTTTACTCGCATACAGTTCTGTACTCCACATGTTAAGCTGAATGTGATCTTTCTGTGAATCGATAATGACCCACACTCAACAGGATGTGATTTTAAGAATAACGAAGGTGATAAATTTATTGATTTGATGCTAACTTTTATTGTTGTCATCAGTAAGCTTTATCATCTTTTTTAAATTTTCTTTTATTATTAGTTCTCACAAATTTAATTTTAACGAATCCGAAAGCGAAACCGAAAAGTAACGAAATTAATTCAGTAAACTTATAACTATTTTTACATTTATTTTATTTTATATTGTACGACGAGTTTATATCGCGGTTTTTTCTAAGTTATACTTTCTACTAAATTTGATTTCCGCTTTTAAATCCTGAATCAATTAAATCGATGATTATTATACAGACAAGATTTGTTTGAATTCTGAATTATTTTCCATTATACAGAAAACAATTAGTGGAAATTTTAAATAACGATTATCAATCCAAAGTAGTGGTGACGAGCGAGGAATCTCAGTTTGTATAAATATTAAGATTATTTACTAACATTATTACTTACTACATTTACAGAAGATAGATTCACAAGTAAATACTGTAGAACACCATATATTTTTACAACTCACCTGAAACAAAAAACAAAGCAAATATTTAATATTTATCTTATACAAATATATCTAGTAATACAAAGCATTACGATTAATTTTTATTCAACTTCATCGATAATTCATAAATATCGTAAACTAAATACAAGTTGCTTCTAAATCCCCGTAATTACATAAAACAATCCGCTGCATAAACACACCTCCGCGCATGAGCCTCATAAAATCTCCCAAATTCCGCAAACTCATGACATCATCCTCTCCTTCTCGAAATTTCAAGGACCCACCACCACCATCGCCACCGCACGCGGCATCAGCAGAGCACCCCCTTCACGCTAAACAGCTCTCCTCCGGCACACCTCCCTCTCCCGTCCATCAGACTGCGCGACCCATCCTCCCTTCGTACACTGTCCACATTATTGTGTTTCCGGGTAACGA
This sequence comes from Gastracanthus pulcherrimus, assembly GCA_949152435.1. Classification (NCBI taxonomy): domain Eukaryota; kingdom Metazoa; phylum Arthropoda; class Insecta; order Hymenoptera; family Pteromalidae; genus Gastracanthus; species Gastracanthus pulcherrimus. The sequence goes on along the minus strand of OX424574.1, from coordinate 170,062,321 downwards.
GAAAACTTTAGCCGCACGCGCCATGGCAGCGATCCAAAATTTTCCCAACCAGCCGCCCCCTTCCGAAAAAGGGGTAATAGCCGGTGGCGAACGTGACACCTACGGGAGTCGACGAATTTGCATTTTCGTGAGTATATACGTGCGCCGCTGTCTCTTTCTCTGCGAGAGATTTTCCTCGGATCCTAATGAGTTAGTCGCGGGAGTCGCCGATTCTGCACTAGAGCCGTGAAGGATAATGAGGAGGCGCGTGCAGCCAAAAGCAGGAGAGAGAGAGAGATAGAGAGCAGTGCTGCTGCGCGTTGGAGGATCAAAAACGCGAGGGTAGAAGCGAGGAGGAGAGAGAGAGAGAGAGGTTTTTATGGACGGGCAATTACTCGCGCGTACTAATGATAATGAGAGGTTGGAAAAGGAGTCTTGTTGGATGTTAGTTTTTCGAGGGGCTGTAAGAGGGAAGACTGATTTTCTAGAGCTTGGAACTCGCTGGGTGGAGAAGTTTGATTATCGTTGGCGTTAGTTGGTAATGTATTATTTGGATGAGGTTGGGAACTTGTACCTTATCGACGTTTCTTACGAAGAATAAGACCATTTAAGTTTTTCGAAAAAAACTACTTTTTTCCAGGAGCCTTCTTCAAATACTCTGATAAAATCTAAAAAGTGACTAAAGTGAACTACTAAGTGATAGTATATGTAGGAGAATCTAAAGAGTGCTAGTTATTTTATGAACATCTTGAAAGTCGTAGCCTTTTTCGAGAAACCTGCATGGTGTTATTCTTCGTAGGGAACGTCGTTATAATCATCGTGAAAGTCGACAATAATACGTTCGATGAATAGAATGTACTTTAATCATTAGTATATGTATCAAAATCTTTCGAATTTTTTTAAAAATACGCGCCAGAATAAAGTTTTCTCGTTGGAATCGCTACATTTGTGAGAAATGCATAGCGGAAAACTTGGATGATTATCAGAATGAAAAATTAGCATAATCGCGATATTTTGCTGATTTTAAATTCTGACAATAGTTCAAATGTTCCGATGTGTTTTCGCATAAATAAAGTGACTCCGAAAAGGAAATTTGATTGGGATGCTTATTTTTTGATAACATAAAAACTTTTTATTTATGCATCTGCGTCACATAATGAATTTAGTGTATATTGTGATAAAATAGTAGATCCCCACTTTATATTAGGGTATTGACCCCAGTGCTCGGCAATCTAAGGAAAAACTTGTATTCAAGCTATTACAAAAAATTCAGAAACATATTTGTTTATAAATTACCGGTTCTATTACACTTTAAATGTATTCTATTTTTTGATAAAATGTTTATTTTTGCTTCAAATATTTACAGGATAATTATATTATGTGTTTTAATAAAATATGACATAAGCGCTAGTAGTCGGCCACTAGAATCTAGTACTCGGTCGCTTAATCGTTAGTAGTCGACCAGGACAATTTAAGTCAATACATCTCGCTTTAAAAACATTGTTTATTCTTTTTAATAGTTCTACCCAACAACTAAAATTTGGCAAAAATTAAAAAAATTCTAGTAGTCGACCACCTGTAAGCATATATCGATAAAGATATATCGAAAACAATTTTTATTTTATGGTTCTTGAACTGTTTTAACGTCAGAATTAAATGTTTAAATGACATGGATCATTAATAAATTATTAACCTAGCGATATTTTGTCTACGGGTTTATTTATTACAAGAAAATAGTCAAAGTGGCCGACTACTGCGGGTGGCCGACTACTAGGGTCACTACCCTATATGGAATTTTTGTTATTTATTAAAATTAAACTTTATTCGTATACAGAATAATGAAATTAAGTATTTTTTACGACTTCATTCGTTAAATCCTAAACAATGAAATTCTAATCTCGTTCATATGTGATAAATTAGGGATCTCGTATTTCTGGACGACCTTCTCTCGTTTCCATAATGAAGTATTTCTTCCCTTTAATACTTATCTCTAACAAGAAAACTAACGAAGAAAATTATCACGATGTACTACCATTTTCTTTAATTAGCACATCAATGAGATGTTTTTGGCTGACAGTTGAATTGCTGGTTTGGATACGTATTTGTCGTTATACCAGTCATCGCTCATTGCCTGCAACTTGAGTGCAAGCTATCGTGATACATCAACAGATGCCGCCAGTAGAATGCTATGATTTTTTTTGTTAAGAGTTTAAGGAAAAATCTTCAGTATTGAGCGCAGTTATATAATGAGGAGATTGTAATTCAAAGCAGTGCGTTAGTCAACAAGGAAAACTTTTGCAGTATTAAACGTAACCTCAAAGTAAGTGCAAACAAGTCTGCAATAAGTAGTTTTGTAAAATGCAAAAGTTATAATCAGCTAAATATTCGCAAATTTATATTGCAGAAAAAAGTATATCACACAATGTGGACAATAATTTGGTCATTTAAATTACTTATTGTAATTTCTGTTTATAATATGCCACATGTTGCAACAGCGACCGACTATAAATTAAAATCAATCAGCGTGGTGCGTATATTTTAGTTCGCTACTATTTCAAATTCTCTATACATATTTTCTATAAATATATGCATATTTTCATATTTTCTAATTTAAATTACAATTAACAGTTGTTTCGACATGGCGATGCAGTTCCGGAGAAAGCATCAATGTATCCAAACGATCCTCATTACCACCACGATTTCTATCCTTTTGTATCCGGTGGACTGACGAATGTAAGTATAATACAAAATGTTTCAAATGGCTCTAATTAATATATAAATGAACTATCGAGTCATCAATGTACTTTCTCTGAATGTTTTTAATTCTATATAATGTTTTTGTTCGCAACTTACAACTTCGCGATTATTGTTGAATTCAGGCAGGGAAGAAGCGAGAATACGAAATCGGAAAATTCTTGCGCAATCGTTACAATGACTTCCTGGGCGACCTTTACTATCCCGATGACGTTTTCAGCCGCAGTACCGACTACGACAGGACCAAAATGAGTTTGCTTCTCGTGCTGGCCGGTCTCTATCCGCCCAAACAAGTCCAGAGCTGGGATCCAGAATTAGCCTGGCAGCCTATACCCATAACTTACGTCCCGGCCCAGAACGATTCTCTTTTGTTGCCGATAAACTGCCCGTCGTGAGTTTGTCGTTCTAATCATGATTTTCTTATGTCTTAACAATACAGAAAGTAACCCAGACACTGTTAATCCAAACACTTAAACTTCTAAACACTTTTAATGGATAGTTTACAAACGCTGTTCTTTCTTTTAATGCCGTATCCTTTCAATAGAGGAGATCCCGAGTATTAAAAAGAGATAGGTTATGTAAATATATGCCTATAATGATTTTTAAACTTAAGGGGAAGGGGGGGTATTGTTAATTAAGTTAAAAAAAGAGTCTTTTTCAATCATTTTTTTAAAAGATACAGGTAATGTATTTTAAATTAGCTAATTACAGTATTTTAGTATATCATTTAAAAAACATTTTGTTAAATTTTCAATGAAAAATATCGAAAACTAAGCCGTTGGCAGCCAATTTCCGGAGACGTCTCGAAAAAAAGATATTTTGCGGTGATGGTCATTTCTCGGCACTCGATCATCTGACATCAAAAAATCAAATTGTTTTTGTTATTTTATTAGTTTCCCCAGGTAACCCTGTCGAGTTTTTTTTAAATTTGTTGTTATTTTTTATTTTACAATAACAATTTGACCGATTTTTTAAGCGAAAATTGCGTTTTTCGCTCTCTAGTGTTACCAAAACTTGAAAAATCAGTAAAAAAAGAAAAAACTCGACAGGGTTACCTGGAGAAACTCATAAAATAACAAAAACAATTTGATTTTTTGATTTCAGATGATCGAGTGCCGAGAAATGACCGTCACCGCAAAATATCTTTTATTCGAGACGTCTCCGGAGATTGGCTGCCCACGGCTTAGTTTTCGATATTTTTCACTGAAAATTTAACAAAATGTTTTTTAAATGATATACTACAATACTGTAATTAGCTAATTTAAAATACATTACCTGTATTTTTAAAAAAATCATTGAAAAAGGATAATTTTTTAACTTAATTAACAATAACCCCCCCCCCTTTTTAAAATATATCACTTTAAATTAGTATTCTATCATAAATACATATATGTAATAAGTATTTCCGTTTAATTAGATTTTTGCCGGGGGCCCTTAGTGTACCGTGTATTGACTGATGCTGCAAATCCAATTGGTTGCTGAAACTAGATTAAGTCTTTAACAGTATTTGAAAGGCTCAAGCTGAACTTTAGCAGCATCTGGAGTTTTACTGAATATCCAAAATTAAAGAGGAAATAGCTCATCAAACATATTTGTAACGCCATCTTTCTGCAATGGTATCTTTTAAGTCTGACTGTTTAAAAAAATTAAATAGATTAAGGAATCGTCTTAATATCTCTATCCAAATCATGGATACCACAAAAAAAAATTATTTTTTAAACCACAATGGATCTTAATATGACGTCATAAAAGGCTACAAGACTAATAATGGATTTTGATCGCAGATTCAAAACAGAGTATGCGCGAGTCTTGGAATCAGCTGAGTACAAGAAGGACCTCTCGCAGTTTAAGAATGCAATGGTGGACTTGTCGAAGTTCACGGGATTGAACATAACCACCTCGAATCAAGTTTTGGGACTTTTTAACACTTTAGTAGCTGAGGATGCTCTTAATTTTCCCCTTCCAGAATGGACGAAACCATATTTTCCAGAGGGCGCCATCACGCAAATAGCTGTTTTCGATTGTAAATCAATTTGTTATAATATGAAATTGACAAGATTGAACGGAGGTAAATTTTTATTTTGATTTTTTATTAAGTTTACTATAAGACGATACCCGTAAGTTTATGTTACATTCTATAACGATGCAAGCTTTCTAACCTGTAAAACCAAACGTGAATTAAAAAAAACTCTTAATCTAAGAGAAAGTGGGGAAACTCTTTCATGACTAGTAAGAAATTCCCATATTTGAAGGCATTTATTAGTATTGCTTTCTGAAATAGAAAGCTTTGTAACGATGAGATATAGGTATGGGAGATTTTGATAAATTTCGATGTTTTCGAGGATGCTGAATCAGAAAAAGTAGGTTTTTAAAAAATGTCTGTTTGTATGTATGTATGTATGTGAGTATGTATGTATATTTGTATGTATGTGTATGTGTACGTGTCTATGTGACTAAAAATTGTATCCGCGATAACTCTATGGGAAGTATATATAAACGCTAAAAATTTGGCAAATGGATAACATTTCGATGTTATTTTTATAATATCAATAATTTTTAACTATATAAGAAAAATGTGAAACATTTTAGGTCCTGTCGTTTTTTCCTCCAGTTTGTTAAGTGCTGATAAGAAGAAGATTCTACATTAAGGGGACGCCGGATATCTCTGTCCTTGTCTAATTGAGTTTTCATTCATAATTTTAAGAGAAATCATATTTTTCTTTAAATAATAGTTGTCCCCGCTTCGTTTTATAGTAATCTACATATATGTCCAAGCTGTGTTCATATGATTGTTTTGTTTTCGAGAAAACTTTGACACACTAAAAGGGCCAACTACGTGGAGATTAACCTTTACATACTAAGTTTGTCAAAGTTTTCTCGAAAACAAAACAATCATATGAAACCAGCTTGGACATATAATTAGGTTTCTGTAAAACAAATTGGGGACAGCTATTATTTTGTCATTAAACAATTAACTTTGTAAATAAATAACGAAATACGTGTGTAGGATAGTAGGAATCTACTGTCGGTATCCGACGTCTCCTTAAACTCCTTTGAGAAAGCATTCGGCTATATCAGGTAGCAGGGCTTCTTCTTAGTTCGAGAGAATCGATCTTTTTTAATTAATATTTTTGTGGTCTAAAAAACTATACACATTAGGCAGTATTTAAAGATTTCAATCTTTATCCATAGGATGATGTGGACATAGTCATATCTTGGGATAATTGTACTTTTTGTATTACAGGTACGCTTTTACGTAAGTTTTTAAACGATGTCACAGCTTCGAAGAACGGCAAACTAGGACCTAAAATATTTCTATACAGTGCGCACGGGGCAACAGTTTCTTCACTTTTACAAGCGCTAAAAATATGGAAGCAGGAAGTACCTGAGTATGGTAGTGCTACTATTTTAGAAGTTTGGGAAAAGGATTCCAAGTACTATGTCAAGGTATGCAAAATTAAAGGTGGTTGTAAATGAATGTCTCTTAGCTTGTCAATCGCTGTGAAATAATATTTACTTTCATTGAATGTATGTGTAGGTGGTTTATTACAAAGGAATCCCGCCAGAAGTGGAAGATCGAACGATTCATGGGTGCTCTAAATTCTGTCTTCTTGAAGATTTTAAGAGGATATTGCATGATACAGTACCTGACGATTATGATAAAGAGTGTTATGTTTAAAATTCATGATCATCTCAATGACATTTGTAAAATGTAAAATATTGTTTGTATATTATTATAAAAAAACCGTTGCTAACTTCTTTAACCGAATGTTTTGTCAACGAGGATTTATCTGGAATATCCTTCTTTTAATTATTACTTAACAAATGCAACAAAACACATTGGATGTAATTGTGTAAATTTCGTCAGTTGAGAATCGTAGGATCATAGAATAACTATTAACTTACCAAATGAATGACAAATTTAAAAATACGATTCTTATAAAAATACTATTATATCAATTAAATTTTAAACGCGACCATCTATTGTAACTATCAATATTTTTATTTTTTTGTTTTTTTGATTTTATTGATAATTTTATTGATAATCATCTGTGATCTTTTACTATTATGTTATCTGTTTCCTGTGTATACAGTAACAGAAAATGTAGACTCATATCTTATATTACCATCAAACATTTCAAACGTCATTAGCAACTATATCGGTCTGAAGGATCCCATATTCCTATGATTATCAGCGATCAATTCAGAAAACTCTTAATATGACCGTAATACCAAAATGTTTCAATATTTTTATAATATGATTTTAATATACATGCGTAGCGCACGTTATTTATTTTTTCGAAGAAAAATAAAAAATATATAGTTAGATAGATAAATAGATAAATAGATATATGATTTGTTTGTTAAAGAAAATAAATAAAAAAATGTAGAGCACATCTGACACATAAGCCTATTTTTTTAAATCTTCCAGACACACATTTGTAACTTAATACTATGGCAGTCAGTATGAAATATCATTATATTATCTCACGAATTTTTGATATTATAGAGGCTAAAAATTTGTGATAAGGCAATCATACCACGAACGAATCCTTTTTCTCAGGTTAACTCTGCATTATCACAATGTCGTTTTTGAGACAAACCACCGTAAGAATATGATACAAGCTCACATTCGATTATAATATATAACACATAAAACAATTGTGTAAATTAATGCGAGCAGAACAAAAATACGCTCCGATGACGATTGTAAACAGAAAAATAATGTTTGCAACTCGGGCGTTGAATGTTGCGCTTCGAGTGTACAATCGCACATCAAAAGATCCTTCGCCGACAGCCTTGTCTTGTCCGATCACACAGGAGTGTGAAATTCCATGCCTCAATTGCAAAAACATTATCTTTTTATGAATGTATAAAATAGCATTTTACACACTCAAAACAGTGTTAGTTTAGTTAAAAGAGTGTATTATTTATTACTTTGCAAAAAAACATTCTTAAAGAACGTAATTATGATAGTTTTAGCTTTGAAATTAAATTCTTATGGGACTTAACATGAGAAAATTTAGTTTTACCACGGAGGTGATATTGCCGCGGATATGACATTTTGTATTTATACACAGAGAGAATTTTCTAATAAAAATTATAACGAAATTCAGGGTAAAAATTACCGTAAATAACTATAAAGCTGGGACACTCCTACTTTCTGGCACTTTTTCCTGATATTTTACTAAAAAAATTATCTCATTGACTACAAATTCTACCCCACAGACTATAAATTTTACCGCACTGAATGGTAAAATTTACTTGATTTGAGAAAAAGAAGACAGCTGAGAAAGGAAACAACTGAGCATGTACACATTTTAGGTTAACTCAAATATAAATGTGTATAAATGTACTTATTTAAGTATTAATGATACTGCTACAATAATTGGAAGAAAATCCAGATTTTTAAAAAATATTTCGTACAAATTTTACCACAAATTTTGGCTTTCTCTAAGATTCGTACAGGAAACTTTTACTCTGCGGCAGGCAAATTTTACCCTTCAGTACGGTAAAATTTATCGTAAATATCAATAAAAACTGCCGGAAAGTTAGAGTGTCCCAGCTTTATAGTCATTCACGGTAATTTTTACTGCGAATTTCGTCATAATTTTTATTAGAAAATTCTCTCCGTGTAACTGTTCTTATTTAACAACCTAATTATGCCATTATTTTTCCATTTATATTTACTTTAAATAAAGCTAAGAATCGATGTATTTGTTGCTAAGTTATTTGGCATATACGATTCATTGCTTTGAAACAAATACGAAATTCTTTGCTGTAAAAGAATTAAGACTGAATTTTGAAAGGCATATTGTAACAATAAAATATTTTCTTTTTTAGTTATTCAGATCGTGCAATACTTATATGTGATATATTCATGCATGAATATAGGTATATAACATATAATAATCACACATGTGTATGTGCACTGTGCGTACTGGTAAAGCCCAGCCCACAAAATAACTAAAAAAAACTATGATGAAGAGATTAAGAATAAAAGACATGGCGTTACAGCAGAATGTATATTTAATCAGCAACCCCACTTTCACAATACATTAAATTGGACATGTGACATAATGCATGATTTTCATCTTGGTATTTGTCGAGATGACATGGCTAAGATTATTCAGTGTTTTATTGATAAAGAATATTTTGCGTTAGAACTTTTAAATAATCAATTAAATTTTATTTCAATTATTCTGAATTTTATCGTGGAAATGAGGTTTGAGCACTGAAAGAGAAGCAGTTTAAAAATGATTACCTTATTATTACTGCCGCGTAGATGTCCGCTTTAATTACTTATTTCGGTATTAACTGTAAAGACACGCCGCGTTTTTTACAAAATCGATGGACAAAATACGAACGTGAATAAAACTAATATTAATGTTAATGTTATAAAATAATATAATATTAATAATATAATATTAATAATATAATATTACAAAATACGAACGTGAATAAAACTAATACTAATGTTAATGTTACAGATAGGATATGCCACGGAGGTGACATTTTACTTACATTTGATTAAATTACTAAGGCATATAAACTTGTTTGTGCTCAATTTAGTATTTATAATATGATAAAATATTAAACTTTTAAACATATTTCATTGCGACATTTACATATGCAGGTTATTTAATGCTAATATTTACATCGGGCATGAAATTTGACAGTTTACTGAAAATCACCCGCATAAAAATGTCTTTTTTGGCATACATGCACCGAAAGTAAGATTTTTCGTGCGTATAAAGTGGCGGTAAATAGTACATTGTGCAACTAGGAGAGAAAATGAGCTGTTTCTAGCGAGGGTGAGGTATTCAGCACGAGTCGAAGTCGAGGGCGCCGAAAGCGCCCGAGACAAAGAAAAGTGCTGAAAATACCTAACCCAAGTCTGAAATAGCTTTTCTTCCCGTGTTACACACCGTATTTTTTTTAACAAAGGCATGATAGGGCCTTTTTCATGCATGAAAGTTGGGTAGGTGATCGCGTATTTCGAGTCGTGCACAACGCAGTTGAAAATTGTTGTATTTTTAATTTTCCCGTTAATCGTACAGTTCAAATATTTGCACCTATTCTTATTTCGGTTTATCGGTTTATCGGTTAAACCTGAAAAAATGGGTCCTGAGCTTATTTCCTACATTTTTTCGCAATTATTGAGAAGCGGGGAAAAAAGTTATTTTTCTCCGCTAAATAAATATTTTTTCACACTTTTTACAAACACGCTCGAAATGCGCGATTTTCTACGCTACTTTTAGGCATGAAAAAAGGCCTATTTCTTGCCTGAGTTGAAAACAACCTTTTTCGTTCGCTTTCTATGCACGAAAAGCATACTTTCATTGCAAAAAGGAAAATATTGTGTGCACGGTGTACCACGGGCGGAAGACAATTAACACTCGTGCTAGTTGCAGCTCTTGCCTCGGTACCTCTTGACATTCCTCGGTTCGCCTTCTGCTCAGCTCAGCCTGCAACTTGTACTCGTGGTAATCGCCTACTTTCTGCCCTTGATACACAATATACTATTTTTGATCGCTGAGCAAGAAAGCGGCCAAAACAGAAGATGTTTTTGTCAACTAACCACTTTATCATCCGGTCGAAAAATCCCTACATTGGTCTTCCTTTTTGTTATGAAACATTTAATTTTTCTATTACAAATCTCTGTCTTGGGGGAAGCAATAACAAAAATATGTACATGTATATAATCTGACGCAATTCTGTTTTCCGTGTTTCAATCTTTCCAGTCGTATTTTTATAACTAAACCTGTGTCAATAATTGAGAAAAAGCGAGATGTCACCTCATGAGTTTTTATCATTACAGAGGCTGACAAATTGTGATAAGAGCAACCTTGTTACTTGAAACATCTAATTGTCATAACTTTCATGTAATGCATGTATATATTACAAGTGATTAAAATTTAGTCGACTACTTTTATATTATAGCTCAGTCCAATTGTTACCTGTGCGTCGTCGAAATGTCGTTTTCGAGGCTTGTCGTAAGAATACGTTCCAAGCTTATATTTTATTATTTCATAAGACGGTTGTGTACATAAATGCAAGCGGAACAAGAAAACTTTCAAAACAAGACTGCGATGATCAAGTAGTTTTGGTGTAGAGAGCAATGCAGGAGCATATAATTTCTATATGTAACTATCAAAAGGTTCTGGCAGGATAAAATAGTGAATATTGCTTTTGAATCTTGTCTATGAGATATGGGTAAGTAATCTCGCTACTGACAGCTTAAGAGTAGATGTAACTTATTTTATTGATTTCTAATTTGATTTTGGGGAAGTACGTATTATTTGAGCAGAATCTGTTAAATATTCTTTGACCTTTTTCTATACGTATATATATATATATATATATATATATATTGTAAATGATCAAGATGAGAAATTTTGAACGAATGCAAAAATTTAAGAACTTTTAAATATGGTATTGGTTTTATTCGTCATTTCATGAAATATACTTCAGAATATATTTAGTGCCAAAAATTCTAAAATCACTGTCTGAAAGATTGTTCATCGAATACCTAATTTTAAACTAAAACACTTCATTTTTGTAAATAGATGATTTTGGGTCTTTTCGCTTCGAAAGAAGGCATATATCCACGACACCATGACCTCACTGGCTAGTTGGCGCATTTTTTTGTCTGAATATCATATTGCAACTGAATGAAAAGTTCGACCAATTCTGCTCTGAAAGATAAGCTAGTGTAGGTGAATGTTCTCATGCACTTTAATACTGCTTTCTTTTTAAAAGTTAAGAAAAATTATTAATATATTTAAAGATCAGCACTTTCAGTTCAATTTATAGAAGATTGACTAAGATAATATGTACGAGACATATTTTAAATTAAAATCAGGTACTTGATGAAACTAGTCTAAACTTATAGTTTAACCTACCAAATGAACCCAATATATTTAAGATTGATAAGTATAGGTGAAACAATTTTCATAATCTTATCCAGCCAGAGCCTTTGTAAGTGAATAAAGACTTACGGCTGTAATTCATCTACTAATAGAGTTCAATATTCTTTTTTCATATTGTAAATAATTTAAAAAGCATGACAAATGTATGTTGACATAAAAATCAAAAGTTTCTATGATATACCCTTATTTATCTTAAATAGCGACTTCTGAAGGGATCAAGAATAGTTAAAAGAACCAATAATTAAAAATCTATTCTATTCTAAAAGTGTTTGGAACTCGTTAAGCAACATTTAAAATATAAATTTGCTAGAGAAGTATAAAGTTTTAATAGAATGAAGGGTGAAATCTTGAAAAAGAGTTTATTGTGTGTCAAGAGGTATAAGTAGGTTTTCTCAGATCAAATGTGATACCTGCAGTACGAGTTAGAAGCGAATGAGTATGAGCCAAAGAAACACACTTCTGCTGTATTGATTAATTAGAATAATCAAAAGATGTTATACAAGAAAAAAATTATTAATATTTCTTATAAACACAATTTTAAGATTTAATATAATATTGTACCCGCAAACAATACGATGATGCAATGTTTATTTTTCGAGTAAATACATAATCGTCTTATGAGAATACGTCCTATTGAATTCGTTATTTATTGTAATTGAATGTGATACAGAAATCTACGCGGAACTGCTCATCATTTATGTCCGGACGAACGAACTCGTCAGCTTTTGACTGGAACTTGTCAAATATAAGACGCATAAGTTGCTCTGTATTACGTCTTAAGGAGCAATCTTCAGGATTGATGAATGGAACTGACATTAAAGATGTTAGACACATATTTTTATAAAACCTTTATATTTAGTATTTTCTTTTAAAAAAATGCAAAATTTATTTCTGAAACAAATTAGCACAAGGTAAATATGTCATAATAATAAACTTTTTAAGGTACAATTTATAATTTAATCACCGAAAACAGTATAAAGATAAACAATGAAGTATTGCAAATTTATAGACATCCGGCAAAGTGACTGTATAATTAGTAAGTTCTTATTGGACTCAAAAGTAAAATGTAACTATATATACATATATACTCTCTATACTAATAATCCAACAAAAGTAGTGTCACTCTCAAAGAGAATTTATTGTTTTAATAACAGTTACTGTTTGTTAGCTTCTAAAGAACAAATACATTATCCGGCTTGAATGCGAATATGCGTATCTCAAAAAATGTTCGTTTGCGCGTGTACGTGTGGTGTGTGTATGTATGTGTATGTGTGTGTATATGATGAGTGCATTTACGTGTACATGCACAGGCCTGTGCATATTCGTCTGTGGGTGTGTGGGTGTGTGCATTAGTGATAATTTTCATTAGACTGTTTACTAGAAATATAAGTTGCATTTTTTTAGGTATGACTACTGTGTTCAAATTATTTAATTTAAACAATTCTCAAGTTATTGCAAAAATATATTACAGTTGGGACTTTTGATGGAGCCATTTATTTATTTAGCCGCAGTGCCGAAGGAAACGCTAAGATCAAAATATGTGCTTGGTTTAAATTATTGGATGAATTTACCGGATGATATATTTAAATCTTGTGTAGAAATACACAATGTATTCTACGACTATACTCTTGTGTACGTATACGTTAACTGAATATCTATATATATATATATATATATATATATATATATATATATATATATATATATATATATATATATATATATATATATATCTATTATAGATTATTGTTATTGTTCTTCTATGCTATGATTTATAACATTTGCCAACAATCTTAATATAATTCAGTTAGATCAAAAAGTTTTGACAAATTTGACTGGTCATTCTCGTTATGTGAGGTTACTCACAATTATTGCCTCGAAAAGGGATGAAACTTATACGTCCGAAACGTCGGTTGTTTTAAATAAACTAACTCGTAGAGAACAACAGTCATTTATTAATATGTGAAGTTTTCCCACGCAAAAATATGACGTATGGGTCAGGCATGTGGGTCAGGCTATTTCCAACAAGTTGATCATTCAGTGTGGCTACATTTTGGCAACACATTGGCAATACCATTTCAACATGTGTCCCATATATTTCCCACACCTCCGGCAACATGTTGGCCATACTTCCTATTTTTGCGCTGATTATTGTCTAAATATATGTGAAAACGGGAATATTACACTGAGAAAATGGATCATGTATATTAAATGATATTCATTCATTATTAATGATCGTGGATTTGTAAACGACGAATCGAATATTTATTAACAGTTAATGCCTGAATACTTCAACCGCGTTCTACTAGTTGAGCGCAGGGGCGCCATCTTGTCAGCAATTATATAGATTCTGTTTTTATTTTAGTGCTTATCTTTATAAGCCAAAAAATGTCAAATAAACTCGTATAGGCTCCGTTTGTATCTCTCACTCATGCGATAGTTCGCTAGCTTATTCAGTTACCAAGCGTGCGATTTCTTAACTGTTAATGAATCTGTCATTTAATGCAAGGAATCCTATTTCTCAGGGTAAGGTACTTGACCCGTTCAAGTGTCTAGAAAAAATAAGCCTAAAAAGTTAAATCAAATAATGTTTAGAATAAATGTAATTTTCTAATAACTGTGTTATAGAGAAACATGTATGTTTTGATACAAGTCAAGTGATGGTAATAGATATGGGCACAGTAATACAAAATTCGATTATTTCGATTCTATGAGAAATATACAAAATACTAATTTTTTATATTGAAAAAATGTAATAATAGAAACAATCATCTGAAAAATAAATATTTACTTCAAACAGATTATTTGAATGACAACAAAAATTTTAATTAAATTCTAATCACGAAAGCTTTCTTCATGCCACACTAATTGGGCCAAGCATATAGTCCTTAATCATATAGCTTTCATATTTTTGATCTTTTATATTTCGCGTTCTTGTAAACTGATGCCATAAGTTTCTCTTTTACAATTCCAGAACTATTTAGCCCCGAAGCCACTACGATGCCTTACATTATTTTCAATGCATTATTAACTTATATAGTATTTACGATTATATATTATAAAATTAAATCATTAATATATTTGATATATTTTGAAATATGATTTTATTTATAAGTACTTCATAATACAAAATTTAAAACGCTGCTGACTGCTTTGGCACTATACTTTCTTAATTTACATAAATTATACTCTAATCAATTGACTACGGAAGTTTATGTAAAATAAAAATTTTGAAGTGCAATTAGGATTAATTTGAGTTTAATTTTCATAAGCGCTTTAAAAAGACAATCGGCTAAAGCAGTATTAATAAAAAGAGCAACAATGATTCAACGAAATAACGATTAAATTTATATTGTTTAAAGGGAAAATTATTTTTACAGATCCGATGACGTATTGGATAATACTGAACTCCGCAGAGGAGTCCCAACTGCTAACAGAATTTATGGGTCGGCTAGAGCAACACTAGCTAGCAGTGCTACAGTGCTTCTGCTTTTGAAAAAGATAATGGCGCTGGATAAGGACCAAGTTTGTGTGAATTTTCTTGCCAGTTTACGTATTTTTTTATAAAAAAAAATATTATGAGTCAATTTTTCAGGTAATAACTAACATTTTCATTAAAGAATTGTTGACACATTATACAGGCCAGTGCAGAGAAATGTATTATAAAGAGAAGCTGAAATGTCCAACAGAAGCCGAATACTACGCCGTGATTGAACAAAGTAAAGTAAACTTACGTTTGGTAATCCATTGATCAACATTACTGATGAAACATTTCAACATAATTTCAGAAACCGAATCATTCTATCTTTTCCTCATTAATACGATGCAAGCTTTATCAGAATGTAAAAAAGATTTCTCGATGCTGGCCAAACTCACAGCCTTGTTTGTTCAAGTACAAAATGATTACAATAGTCTTTACGAAGCACAAGTGCACGACAGAAAGGTGAGATTAGTTACTGCACCAGATACACGCACATCAGTAACATCGCTATTCGGTGAAACTTGCATTTCCGGAGAGCTATTCTCATAAAAACTGTTCTACCTCTATTTGGGATTCTCTGGTAGAAAATTAACCGATTTAGCTGATAAGTTTAATTATTTCTAAACAAATAAATTCGTTAACTGAAATGGAAATACCATGGATGCCGGGTCACAGATTTTAATAAAACTTTAAAGATCGTTTTCTGATACCTAAAAATGAAGAATTCTACCCATAATTTGATTCCATGTGTATTTGTATATCACATTCAAAATACTTTATTAACAATAATACTAACGTTATTAGCTACATTTTATGTTCCAAGATTCCTCGGATCAAACTATACGGGAGTTGGAAGTCATATTCAGGTATTAGAAAAAAAATTCCCAAAGTTTTATCCAAATCTGTGATCAATAATCTATGGTTTTTTTTATCGGAAGATGTAGGCAAGAGCGGGATTTTGCATCACCAATAGAGTTCATTAGTGTTATAACCTTAAAAAGATCTGTTATTTGATTGATTCACATTCAGATTTTATACTAATCTACTTACTATTAGTATTACAGACCGATTTATTTATAAACGTTTCTTGATTTACTTTCATGCAATCATAATTAATCACATAAAATGTGCCACGAAAGTGACAAATTAACTATTAAACTAAAGGAAAATTATGTGTGTAGTGCATTATAATACTCTCAAAATTTATTAGCCTTGTCATATGTTCTGAAGTACCGTAAACTGGGGTGTCTTTGTGCCACTTTGAATATTCGTGTATGTATCTCTATTATTCTATTATATCTATCGACATAAAAAAATTATCACGTTATGTTAGCAGCCTGTAAAACATATTCCAAGAATAGAAAAAAAATTGTGTCATTTTGTTTTGCGTCTTTGCGACTGTATAATGTATAAGATAGTATGTTTAAATTTGGGAAAAAGTCACCCCGGTTTACGGTACGTTTAAAGGGATAGCTTTTTATTTAAAGATAAAGACACTAAAAGCTTCACTTTTATATAATCATGCCATACATATTCAAATTTTTGGATTTATCGTATGCACTTTATTGCACTCTAGCGTATTTTATTTTAAATATCAATATCTATTTTTAATTATAGTATGGAGATCTGAAAGGCTTCGCTGACGATATTTCAGAAGGAAAATTCAGCCTTGCAATAATACATGCTGTTAATACGGGTACGCAGGAAGGAAATATTATATATGGTATCCTTTCTTGGTGTACATACCTGCTCTCATAAAAACTTTATTTGATAGCAAAACTTATAAGAAATAGCCAACTTTTTTCTCGCAAACATAACATTAGAGATTTTTAGAGTAAATTAAGGAAACAAAACACCTTTAGACCTTAAAAGATTTTTTTTTCGAAGTTATCACGATCAAATTTGCTTGACAAACCCTTGGTAATACCTTCATGTTTAGCGATGTAAATGCTCAAAATCTTTCTTTTACACGTTACAATAAATTATCTTTTTTTGGTACGAGTGCTATGTTTCAATAGGGAAGAATATCGATTTTTAGTTAACAGTATATTCTTGTAGATCGTGGTATAGTGCCTTTGTAAACTTTTGAAATTTTCACGATATATTCAAAATTGAAGAAGTTATAGTTAAATCTTTGAAAACAGCGTGACGTCACTACAGCCGGCACCTTTTGATGTTTAATAAGCTATAACTTACGCAAATTGAGTTTTTTTTTAATTTCAAACAACAATACACGTCAGCTTAGATTCTCTACCATTTGCACAAGTGATCAAAACATAAATTTTGTATTCTTCCCTATGGTGGTGCTTTTTAACATAGGTATGAACTGGCCTGAAGTATCAGTTTTATAAATTTCTAGATTTAGCATCTTTTGAATTTATGCAAGTAAAACGAAAACAGCATTCTTACCTTACATAACATCCAAATTCTCATCAATATATATGCGAATTTTCATTACAGCAAATATCACAAATATTTTATGATATTCGAACAGAAACAATATAAAGTTCCTTAATAATATAATCAGACATCGTTTGTCAGAAAACTAAAGAAGTAGATCTAATGAAACATTGCCTACATTTGCTCGAGGAACTTGGTTCAATCGAATATATAAAACAAGCTTTCGTGGGTATCGAGATACAGATTAGAGAAGAAATTGAGAAGCTTGGTGGAAACCAAATACTGCATGAAACGTTCGACTTGTGGAATAAATGGAATCACGATGAGATAATTACTGATTCTCGTTAATTCTTTTAGATATTTAGGGTAGGTGCGCTCCGGCTACATAATCTATCAAATTTTTTTTAATTTTTAATAAAATTTTAACTTTGTACTCTTCCTTTAGGATAAACTAAAAATTTTCAGGTAGGTTTAAGTGAAACTATTGTTTTAGTACTTAATTTAACTTTATTTAATTTAACTTAGCTTAACTTTACTTTACGTAACTACTTATCTAGTACCATACAACGTAATAAAGACTGGCAACCGATTTTCGTAATTTCCCCACACTTTCGTAAAATTAGAAATAGTAACTTCTTGTAACAAATGTTACAGCAATTTTTTGGCCTTTATAAGGATTTTGTGTCAAAAAATGTATTAATAAATAAATCTAAACTTCAAGGAAAAATTATTTTGATGATTTAATATGTATTAAACTACTTTGAACATAAGGTATCTCAATTTTCTCCACTCTCTCCTATTTACGTGATCTACCGCTCAGCCAATCAGCGCGCTGCAGGGCATGCACGGATATCCCACGTATTGATACTCTCCCCGCGACATCACATGTAGATTCTTGAATCTTAGAGCACAAGAAAGAGTTAATCATTTTTCGCTTATAAAGTGGTTGCGAAGAATAAGAATTATTTTATCAGATTTAATAACTAATTTATATCTATGATGGAACCCTCGAAATATTATAAAGATAATTTGTGCATAAATTACATTAAACTCAGAGAAAAATTGTTTGTGTCAATAGAATCGCGTACTTGCGGCGTCACATCTTTATGTTCTAGTAATAAAAGACAGATAAGAATTAACAGTTAAGAATTTTTTACATGCTGGCAGGTAAATATACGAAGCAAGTTCTCGCATAGATAAAAGAAATAAACAAGGTATTAGGCAATTTCCCGTACTATGGAAGTATGTCTCAAGCAATAAAATACGAAGGTTAAACAGTGTCAATAAATATTTATTATACATAGCATTCATTAATATCGTAAAAGTGTAAAGTTAAATTACAAGAGCCAACATAGCGATATTTTGATTCTCAGTTGGTGAGACGTTGTTCAAGAAACCTAAGAAATATTCATTTTTCTGCATTCAAACGTGATAGTTAAGAAAATACTTTAACTTTAAGTTATCTTTTCTCTCAGTATATACCGTATATGTTACTAGTGCGACGAACTATTTAGTGGAAAATATATATTTAACAACCAATTTATGATCACGTTCCATATTCTTAAATATTAAAATGGCAATATAATGTATAAGTGGACATACAATATTAGACTTTAAAAATGGGCAACAGTTTTCTTTTGTTTAAAAAAATACTAAAATTACTTAGTTTTTTTGTGACATAGGCTCTTTTTACAAAAAAACTTAACTTTTATATAAGTATAAAGTTTATTATATCAATTTGATTTAAAGTGGTAATTTTTTGTAACTATGAATGAATAAATTATGAATCTATTATAATTGTGTTGACTGTTTCAATACATATTCATACGGACAAGTTGGACTCATATTTGATATTATTGCCAAACACGCTTCAAATGAGATTCACAACTCTGTCGGTGAAAATGATACCGTGATTATCAATGACTAATAAATGAAAAACCAGGTTGTGCCAGGCGCTACTATAATTATGCAAGATAGGGCTGTACGTAAAAATAAACGCGGCCTTAGATCAAGTCGCAGGGGCGTTGCAGCATTGGTGTAGCACCTAACCTAAATCTCCTTTCGCCTAAATGTTTAATAATATACACCGGAAAAAGGATTCCTTAATATCAAACTAAAAAAGAATAGGGTATTAACGAAACATTTTCTTTATAATAAGGAGAACTACAAATTTCTTTTAATTGAAGTAACTATTTATCTTATTATAGACAATTTTTTCTATATTCTTACATTCAAACATAATATCAAAATATATCACGCAAGTACATAGAAAAGTAATGCTTGTTCTTAAAGAGGAGTTTTTTCTTCGTTTGCGCGTGTATTGAACTAAAAAATTTGTTCTGTTCATATAAGTTAAATTTAAGTTTTTATTACGTATTGTAACAAACATTTGAAGTGCAACACAAATAAGAGATCCTTTTAACTGAATATACTGGAGCAAAATTTAAGAACAATGTCGACGAATATTGGTTTATTAGAATTTCTTATTGTAATTTATGTAATCAATCTGTCAAGTTTTACAAATGCTGACGACTATAAATTAAAATCAATTAGCGTGGTGAGTATGGTACTTTACTATTATATAAAATTCTATAAATGAAATGTTCTCATTCAAATTATAATTGACAGCTGCTTAGACATGGTGATCGCACTCCGGAGACTATGTATCCAAACGATCCTTATAATGACCATGACTTCTATCCTCTCAAACCCGGTTCATTGACCAACGCAAGTATAATGTAAAATATTGGTTTTATTTCAAAACAATGCGATGATTTTTAAATTTAGGCAGGTAAAAAGCGGGTATACGAGATCGGAAGATTTCTGAACAATCGTTACAAGGAATTTTTGGGCAACATGTATTTTCCTGACGATGTGTTCGCACGCAGTACTCACTACGATAGGACCAAAATGAGTCTACTCCTCGTTCTGGCTGGTCTCTATCCACCCAATAACGAGCAACGCTGGAATACAGACTTGGCCTGGCAGCCCATACCCATAACTTACGTCCCGGTCAAGAATGATTCTCTTTTGATACCGACAAACTGCCCATCGTGAGTTCACTATTACCTCAAATTACATTTTAAATGATCATATGATTAGATATGACTGTGACAATTAGTATTGACATTAGATTCAAAAAAGAGCATGAACGAGTATTGCAATCAGCCGAGTATAAAAAAGATATCTCACAGTTTAAAGATGACATGATCAGACTATCAGAGTTATCGGGATTAAACGTCACTACCTCAAGTCAACTATTAAGCCTATATTTTACCTTGGTGGCTGAGAATAGCTTAAATTTAGTTCTGCCAGAATGGACGAAACCGTATTTTCCAGAGGGAGTACTCAAGCAGGGAACTTTATTCGATTACAAAACGATTTCTTACAATACGAAATTGACGAGATTAAACGGAGGTATTATTATACTAATAATTTATTCATATTTCCAGCAAAGAAATAGTAATCGTGTAATTTTTCGTATCAAAGGTAGATTTCTTCGTAAGTTCCTTGATGATGTGACAGCAATGAAGCAAGGCAAGCGAGGACCCAAAATCTTGCTCTACTGTGCGCATGAGAATACAATTGCATCAGTTTTGTGGGCGCTAAAGACATCGAAGCCGGATATACCGGAATATTCCTGTGCTACTATCTTAGAACTCTGGGAAAAGGATTTTAAGTACTACATTAAGGTAAGTAAAAGTACATGATTTACAAATAGAAATAGTATTATTTTTCAAAATGATTATAAATTGTTAAGGGTGATATTGATTACTTAACGATTCTTAGGTTATCAATTGTCATGAAATAATGTTGATATTTTTGCACATGTTTATAGGTGGTATATTACAAAGGAATTCCACCAGAAACGGAAGATCGAGCAATTCATGGATGTTCTAAATTCTGTCCGCTTGAAGATTTTGAGACGATAGTGTATGATATAGTACCTGACGATTATGACAAAGAATGCTTTGAGTAAACATACAACGTTTGCGATCATCTTGATGATATAAATAAAATTTAAAATATTCTGTGTTCTATAATAAAGGAAATAAATTGCTCGTCTTTTTAATTATACTAAAGTAAGTTCCAGTATACGGTGAAAAAAAAGATAAATGAAAACTTTATTTGGGAACTTTCGTGTAAATTTTCATATCAAAATTATATTAGCGAATAATTTTAAAGTTATAAAATTGTTCAAATATTTCATATCTGTAATGTTACGTCAATATTCGGCTACAGGATCAAATTATATATTTCGTTACTGATAAACGTCAACTTAAAACACAAATACAAAATAAATGCGTTCCGGAACAATTGCGAAGACTTTACACGCGGCTCGACTATAAGCTGTAAGTTGTCTTTCGGATTTCGGCTTCGGTCGATAAGGGACCTGAAAAAGCTCCTTCAAGCGGAAACAGCACTCGGGGTTATGCCTCCCCACCAATATGGCCTGGCTCTTGTGAGATTTCGAGAAAACGAGAGACGCCGCCTTGCGCCAAAGGAAGCATAATCGCTTGTAAAGGGAGCAAAAAATGCGTTGAAGCTCGGAAAAGGCGACGGGATATACTCGGTTTTCTACCTTAACTTCAAAATTCGTCGAGGAAGGAGAGAGTGAGAAAGAGAGCGAGAGAGAGAGAGAGAGAGAGAGAACGATATAGCCGCGATGCTTGCAATAAATAATTAAGCCTATTGGTCTACGTGCACAAAGACGAACCGAAGGAATCCGCAACGAAGCAATCAACCGAAGAGAATAAGACTTGCGTCACGACCTAACATTTTTTATTTCGTCTGGGAGATTCTATTTCCTGGCCATTTATTAAAAATTAGATTTATTGTGTGATTTGACTAGTACATACGCGGATTACAGCTACCAATTTTTTTTAAACGGAACTTTCTTTCTGTGATTTAAAGTTTTCTTTGTTATTTTAGCCAAATCCAATACTGTTCAAAATTTATAATTAGGGTAGAACGGAGTCATACTGATCACTTAAAGTAAACTTGTTATAAATGAAAGTTCTTAGCATTTTATTCTCCTGCTAAAAGAAGATTGTAATTGTAAAAAAGTTTTCTAAAAATCATATTAGAAACATGTCGAATGCAAAAAGAATTTTTGAAATCGGTTCTACTATTCCTGATCTTGGTGTACATCAAGAAATTAGTAAGACACATCGGAATCATTGATGCGAATAAATATGGTTTATTTATATTGTATTGCTTTTGTGCTGGATCAGTGTTTGTATAAAGGCTTATGGGGATACCATAGAGTGATCCCTTATCAAATGCAACAAAAATTTTCAATATAGTCTCAACCATTCATGCATATAGAATGAATATAGACGCGTTGAATATAGAATCTCCTCCTTTTTGTAGTCGGTTAAAAAATGCAGTTCACTTACAATTAATGACAGTATACTTTCGGTTAATTTCTGTTACGACACGAAGAGAATTAGAAATCACTGAGTGATCTCTCGCGCATTACTGGTTACGTTGGACATGAAAACTGTCAAATTTTCCCAACATGCATTACTCATTAATGTTCGCGCATGAATCAGTAATGTCCTGCACATTACTCAGTGATGCGTGGAAATCACTGGTTAATGCGCGGAAATTAATGAGTAATGCGTGTTGCGAAAATTTGACAGTTTTCATGACCAACTAACTAAGTAATGCGCGAAACATCACTCGGTGATTTCTAATTCTTTTCGTGTAATACACATATAGTCACAGTAAAGCTTTTAAGACAAAAAAGTTAACCTTTTGAGAAGACCAGAGACAGAAGATCAGAGACTAAAGATTTTTATGGCGTTAATATTATGGAAGAAATTTATTAATCAAAAACCGAACAAATTGATAATTATAACTAATATATTAAACCAATGATCATTTCATATTGGAAAAGTTGATTAATTTTTATACGTTTAATAATAAACTTAAACCTTTATATTTTAAATTTTAATAGTTTTATCTGACAAAAAACATAAAACTCGTACTTTTATAACAAGATAATAAAATTGTTTTTTCAACGACGATCGTATACGGCGAGTCCCTTTTAATCAGACAGATAAAGCGTAAAATAAATTAAAATATCCCTTAAATTGATATTTCTCATGTTCGTAATGTTAAATTTTAATACGCAAGACACTATTTTGCGCTAGCAAAGTCAAAACAGAGTTTTTATAAACGTTTCATTTCAGCATTAAAATATACGGTAATCCTAACATCTCCCATTTAAATACACGCTGATTGCAATGGCCCCATTTCACTATACAATTTCAAAATTAATTTAAAAAATAATAAATATTACTAGGCAAATGTAACTGTTCGAATTTACAAATTTGAACGGTATATTTTTCTCGTCTGGATACTCAAATTCTGAAATAATTAAATGCAAATATTGTACAAATGATTTTAAAGCAAACTTTTCTTATAAGATAAGTACCTAAAACGTATCGATGTGAATATCTTCATTGAAATCTTGTATATGTTTGATTTTTAGCATTTATTAAGATGAAAGATGCATTTTAGAAAATATAAAAATATTTTTACCATTCAATAAACTTAATATTTCTTAAAATGAAGTGATCGATTTGACATTGACAAGTTTACGATATTATGTATTGTAAATAAAGAATTGAATTATTTATTACGTGATAAATTTTAACGTTTATATAAAATATTTTTTTTTACTACAGACCAGGATAAATGTTACCTCGAGTAGTGAATGTATTTTTAAAACTATAACTGAAAAATTATCATTAGAACGATATATTGCTTATTGTGTAACTGACAATTAACTGTGATATTTTATAACTCTGTTCATGATAATAGATATGTTTTACTTATGTTTAATTACATTACCGCCAAGCACGTCAAATAAAATTCTCGACTCCGTCGGCGGAAATGATTCCATGATTATCAACGACCGATACATTAAAAACTCCCTAGAAAGACTCTAGAATTCACTTTATTTTCTCACATCTTTGATAAACAGTTGCATTTTTCTTTTGTTATCTTTCGTAGATATAAGTTTCATTTGTGATCCAATACAGGATTTAACTTAATATTTACTGTAGACCTTCGAGAGCTGATAGTGGTTTTATCTTAGACAGTATTTTAATGTAACAAAACCAGGCTACACATACGAATAAACGCGTTCTTGAATCGAGTCGCAGGGGCATTGCAGCTTCGGTGTAGCACCTAACCTAAATTACTTTTCTTGTAAAGTTCTATGAATACATACTCAATAAAAAGTTTTCTTGTTTTAAGATCCAATATTTCTTAAAATAAGACACAAAAAAATTAAAGAAAAACATTTTCTTACGATAAGAAAATTTAGAAAATATTTTATATTAAGTAATTCTTTTCTTATGATAAACAACATTTTCTCTTTTCTCTGTGACTCTGTTAAAGCATAACCTCAGAAAGTGCTATACAGTTATGTAATATCAGTAATGTTTGTTCTTGTGCTTTTTATATCAAAACAAAAATGTTTCTTAAACTAAGAAATTTTTATATGTACATTAATGTCTACTCTTAATTTTCGTTATTTATTATAAGAAAAAATCAATTTTAAGATGCAACAAAAATAAGACATTCTTTTAACTGTGTGTATTGCAGAAAAATTTAGCTCGCAATGTTGACGAAAATTAGTTTGTGTATGTTTCTTACTGTCATTAGTCTACACAATCTGTCAAATTTTGCAAGTGCTGACAACTATCAATTGAAATCAATCAGCGTGGTACACATGTGTTATTTTACTGTCATTTCAAAATTTTTAAAAGTTTCTAATTAAAATTACAATTGATAGCTGTTTAGACATGGCGATCGAGCTCCGGATACATCAGCAATGTATCCAAACGATCCTTATCAAGACCATAATTTCCATCCCCTTGTGCCTGGTGGACTAACGAATGTAATTATAATATACACTGTTTATTCTATGATATTCTCACACAACAATCTTATCTGCAACTTGAATTTTGATGATTAATTTTGAAAATTTAGACAGGTAAAAAGCGGGCATACGAAATCGGAAGGTTTCTGCGCAAACGTTACAACTATTTTTTGGGTGACATGTATTTTCCTAACGACGTGTTTGCTCGCAGTACTGATTACGATAGGACCAAAATGAGTCTGATGCTGGTACTGGCCGGTCTTTATCCACCTAACAACGAACAATGCTGGAATTCGATCCTTCCTTGGCAGCCGATACCCATAACTTACGTTCCAGTTCTAAAGGATTCTCTTCTGTTCTCGATAAACTGTCCAACGTAAGTTTATTATTATTTTAATTTATATTAAAAATAAATCTTATATGACGTATTAAGATTAGATACCATTTTAACAGTTACTTTTAATTTCAGATTTAAAAAAGAACGGGCTCGAGTTGAGCAATCACCTGCCTATAAGAAAGATATCTCGATGTTTACGGATGACATGGTTAAACTGTCAGAGTTCACAGGATTAAACATCACTACATCGAAACAAATATTGAGTCTTTATAATACCTTGACAGCTGAAGTTGGCTTGAATTTAACCTTACCAGAATGGACAAAGTCGTTTTTTCCTGAGGGAGTCATCAAACAGGGAGCTATATTCAATTATAAAACGCTCTCTTATAATACGAAATTGACAAGATTGAACGGTGGTATTTATGTATTTATTTTTGAATAATCAATAAATATTTCCTGGAATAATGGTTAACAAATAACTTTTTAAGGTATGCTTCTACGTAAATTCCTTAATGATGCGATATATACGAAGCAAGGAAAGCAAGGTCCTATGATCTTTCTCTACAGCGCGCACGAAACAACAGTTTCTTCGCTTTTATGGGCGTTAAAGACATGGAAGCCAGAGATACCAGAGTATTCAAGTGCTACTATTTTAGAGCTATGGGAAAAGGAGTCTAAGTACTACGTTAAGGTATGCAAAATAATGGGTGATAATTGAAAATGTTGACAGAAATAATAATAATTTTTTAAACGATTACAAACAGATTAGAGTAATTTATTTTTATTTAACGATTTAATTGATTACCAATTGCAATAAAATAATGCTTATATCTTTGAACATGTTTATAGATTGTGTATTATAAAGGAATTCCGCAAGAAACGGAAAATCGAACGATTGAGGGATGTGCTGAACTTTGTCCTCTCGAACATTTCGAACAAATATTATATGACATACTACCTGATGATTATGATAAAGAATGCTTTAAATTGATATGAAAATTTGGTATTAATTGTCTTAGTAGTATTTGTAAAATGTAAAATATGCTGTACGGTATTAATCTGATGGGCTACAAAATTATATATCGCACCCCCAGAACTACTATGACAACTCAAAACTCTACGTTTTAATAAATTTAAGCTAGTAACGTAGATTTTTCATGAAGTAAATTTCTTCCACATAAATTTTATTATTGTATTATAGTCTCTTAACCTTTTCAAACTACTTTTTG
Organism: Gastracanthus pulcherrimus; assembly: GCA_949152435.1. Classification (NCBI taxonomy): domain Eukaryota; kingdom Metazoa; phylum Arthropoda; class Insecta; order Hymenoptera; family Pteromalidae; genus Gastracanthus; species Gastracanthus pulcherrimus. The sequence goes on along the minus strand of OX424574.1, from coordinate 170,035,311 downwards.
AAGGACATAGAGTACTTTTATTTTCTTATGAGCCATTTTGTATACAAAAATCAAGTTAAAAAAATGTCGAGCTATCATAGTCTTGACCTGGAGGTGAAATATATCCGCATTCTTTACGAAAATCAGATTATATAGAAAAGCAAAAACAAATAGATTCTTAAATTAAACAGTAAAAATTTGTTTATGATAATTTATATATAAATATACATTTGTACATTTTCAAATAAAATTATTACAAATGAAGTTTTCGTAAATCTTTTTATTCCCTTTGTGATTTGAAAGAAATACTTTAAAACTATAATAATAAAATAATAAAACTAGAATGATTTACGCAAACCTTAACTATATTAGTAAACGAAAAGTACTTCTGTTCTACTACTTATATAAATGATTTGTTAAATATAGACCAGTTTATGAGTCATACATATATTTTCTGTAGAAAAACATCACGTTTTTTTCGAAACTAAATAATCTGTAATAGTAACAAGTGCAAAAATATACAAATTTTATGTTTGTGTTAGTTTGCTATCTACTAGGCATTAGTAACTAAACAGTAATAAAAAAGTATAAAGTATAAGTTTATGAATGCAACAATTCAGTTATAAGCTATTAAATGTCCAGAAAACTATACCTATTGCAGGAAAATTCAACTCACAATGTTGACGAAAATTGGCTTATTTAACTTCGTTATTGTAATTCTTGTATACAACCTATCAAAATTTACAATAGCAATCGACTATAAATTAAAATCAATCAGCGTGGTAAGCACGTACTATTTAATTATCATTTCAAAATTTTTAAATATTACTCCTCAATGCGAATTGCAATAAAATTGACAGCTTTTTAGACATGGAGATGTGACTCCGGAGATTGTACCAAAGTATCCAAACGATCCTTATTACAATACAACGCTATTTCCCGCGCCCGTCGGACTAACGAATGTAAGTACACTATTAAATATTCGTTCAAACTTCATATAAACGTACTGCTCTTATTCATAACTTGTAATAAAATGATTATTTTTTAATGTAGATAGGTATGCTCCGAGCGTACATGCTTGGAAAATACCTGCGCAAACGTTACAACGACACCGTTAGCGAATTACATTTTCCCGATGACGTTGAAACCCACAGTACAGACTTTGAATGGACGGTGTCGAGTTCGCTTTTTGTCCTGGCCGGACTCTTTCCGCGTAACAATAATGAACTGCGCTCGAGTCCAAATCTCACTTGTATAATGTATGCTCCGAAGCTGAACGATCCAGTCCTGTTACCAACGAACTGCCCAGCGTAAGTTCATATTTATTTTAAATTTATTCGTTTAAATAATAACGTATACATCATTATGAGACTTTTTATCGATACATGGTAATAAACAAGTGTGTAAACTATCAACATTTTCTGTTAGTGGATATAACAAATAGGCGTTCCGTCATTCCGCTTATTGTATTGATTTACAAACATTTATTTTTGCAAAGAAAGAAACAGAAAAACCACTACATATATGGATATTATTGAACTTAAGTGATTATTGTACTTGGAATCGAAGAAATAATTACTACCCGTACCTACTTTTATATACATTTAATTTCATCAAAAAAGCAAAGCTGAAATTAAAGATTGTTTTTATAAAACTTATTACAATATTTGTTACATATAAACTTTAGTACTTATGTAACGATTATTCTGGATTCCGGCATAAAAACAAGAAATACACTACAAGGTGGGTACAGGTAATGTAACAATGCAGGTAATGTGACCACATATACGAAATCTCGCTTTATGAGTTATTCCAGGGTACCAAAACTTCTACAATATATATGTCGTATCAAAAGATGTTGAGGAGTATTCTCTAATTGCAAGATAGTGTCATGTTTATGTGCAAAAGCATCAAAACACTGATTTCTTAGCAGTGCATGTAGGTGAAAGAAAATACTTTTGTCAGCGTAATACGAGCGAAGAATAAATCGTGCGGTTCATAAAATTGTAAATTCTTTACGTTCTTTAGGGTGCATGTATTAGTTTTTGCCATAGATTACATTTTCGATGCGAAATTTGCAACGTTCATTGACGTTTATAGGTTGGTAAAATGGCCATACGTATGCATTGATGGCAAAACAAAATCGACGCCGTTAAAAATGGTGGCTGCTTCTTAAAAATTCCTAGACCTACTAATTCCAAAACATCGACACCAAGGCGTACGCTATGGCACCATGTTGTTAAATGACACCCAAAAAAAGTCTTCGTTAGGCTAGTCTTGACTATCTGAAGCACTTAGGGACCATCTACAAATTACGTCAGGGCTATTTTCCGTACTTTTAACTATCCCCTACTTCCATGTAAGGAACTGTAAGTTTATCATGACCCCTACCCTCCTCTATTATGTAAGGTTTTCTTGTTCAAAGAGAGGAGGGGAAGGGGTAAAAAATAAATTAATTAATTTAATTAATTTTGTTTCAACCTAATAAACCATTAATAATTAAGTCATAAAGAAGTAAGTAAATAGAAACATGTTTCGTAAACTTTATTTATTTCAAGAATTGGTATAAATTTAATTTATAATGTTTAACTTTTTTAACAATGAAGCAAAAAAGAAAAGTTTTAGGGAATCTTTGACATGACTCTGTCACAATAACATATTTTCTAATGTGCAAAATGCCTAAGAAAATTATTTAGGAAACGTTTGTTTTTGTAATGATATAAAACGTAACAAAATTTTCAGAAATTTACGACTTGTATATGGGTCATGCCACCGCGTAAGTTAAGTTTCAATATGATGTGATGTTATAATATGATTAACAGAGAAATCATATTAATAATCATTATAATAATATATGTATATATATTATAATGATTTTCTGAAGAATCGAGATAAAAAAAATTTTCTTTTTATTTCTTCGGTAAAAATGTTTCTTTTGGTATGTAAAATATATGTGAATTTTTTCAGATTTTTGAAACCCTTAGGTTCAATGTTGACCAAGGCTAAATATGATCATGCAGTTATTTTTTACATTTTTAACAAATTTCAACCGTCATTTACTCAACAAAATTAAATCTATTTAGAAAATAGTAACATAGGAATTTTTAGAAAATTTTCTGAATTTTTCATAAAAAATAGTTGCAAAAATTTTTAATGACACTTTAGATTAATTAAATTCATTTTAAAGTTTCAAATTTTGTAAAAAGTGGGTTTTATCACTCGATCAGTACACCAAAAATCATGAAGATAGCGTTTTTCTGTACAAAAGTGACTGCCACAGTCGCAAAGTGACAGAAGTGCAATATTTATATGAAAAAAATCAAAATAAAATTAAATATTGTTAAAAAAATGATTAAAATGCACACTTTGGCAATAGTCATATTTAGCTTGAAACAACTTTAAATATGTGGGCTCAAAAGATATGAAAAAATGTACAAGGATTCTACATACTAAAAGGAATATTTTTTCTGAAATTCAAAATAAAATTTTCTGTTTTCGATTTCCCAAAGAGTAATCCATTTATATATAAAAATATAGATTATTTTTTGAAAAATCGATATAATACACCGAGGTTGACACCTATTAATTTTTATTTATTTGAACAATATTTAAAATGAATGTTCAAGTTTTCAAGCTTATAATTACTTCAAATAAAATAACGAATTATTTTACTATGGTATCATATATTTAGATACGATTGCAATAATTGATTTTGATTTTAGATACAAAAAAGAGTTTGCAGAAGTGCTGCAATCACCCGAGTATAAAAAGGAGTTCTCGAAAATCATAGATAGCATGGCTCATCTGTCGAATTTCGCAGGCTTGAACATAACCACCTCTGGTCAGATGTTAGGACTATTTAATGCTTTGGAGTCTGAGTATGCACTTAATGTGATCCTTCCAAACTGGACGACACCGGAATTCCCAGAAGGTGCCATCGAAGAGGCAGCTATTTTCGATTTAAAAACGATTTCATATAATACGAAATTGACAAAATTAAGCGGAGGTACATCTTCATACGAATGTTTTATTAAAAGTAACATTTCTTAGAATAATACAATGAGAAAAGTGTTTTGTCGATACACTAATAAATAAAATTTAGACGAGAAGTAGCTGCTAGAGCAATCTAGCAGTAGAGTTTGTTTATATTATTTTAAATTATTAAATTAGTGGTGAATAAATATATCCAGTGCGAATTAAATATATAAAGTTAGGTTTCTCGTATTGATATTGCTGCCATGCCTACACCGTATCAATACGGATGCAAAAGAATCATAGTAATAATTAGTATAGCTGTGGTAGCTAGACATTGTTTCTTTTACTGTATCTAAACAGTATCTTTCATTATAGCAAACCATTTTTATCAGTGTAGTACACATGCAACTTTTTATACCTACAGGTATGTTTCTTCGTAAGTTCCTTAACAGTGTGAAAACTCTGAAGATGTGTAAGAGCCGGCACAAGATTTTTCTTTACAGCGTACATGACACAACAATTTCATCGGTTTTACGGGCGCTAAAGACATGGAAGCCAGAGATGCCGGAGTATACCAGTGCCGTTATTTTAGAACTATGGAAAAAATATTCTAATTATTACGTCAAGGTAAATAAGGGGTGATCTCTTTTTATTAATCGACTCTTAGATTGTCAATTGTTGGGAAATATTATTGACATTTTTGCATATGCTTGCAGGTGGTATATTACAAAGGAGTACTACTAGATGCAGAAGAACTAACGATTAATGGGTGCTCAAAATATTGCTCCCTTTCAGATTTTAAGGAAATACTGCATAATGTACTGCCTAATAATTATGATAAAGCATGCTTCGGGTAGATCCAAAGTATATGATGGATGATATCTATAAAATATGAGATGTATCGGGCATATTGTATTAAAAACAATATTTTCTCTGAGTTTTTACGGTGCTTATTTGAAATATTGTAACTATCATACTTTTATTTTATTGATTAATATTTCTAAACGTCGTGCACATTATTTGAAGTAGTAACCGAACATACATATAATACGCATTTTGAATACAATATCTGTATATCCCACATCACTTTTTCACTTAACGTTCTGCCTCATCCATAACAAAAGCTCTTTCATTAATACATTTGAGTACATCTCAAGTATAGAAAATATAAGTATGAAATAAATACTTCCGGAACAATTTGCACAGACCTTGCACGCATCTCACCTATAAGCCTTCTGCCGCTTTTCTCGATTTTGGTTTCGGTCGAGGTGGGAACTCTGAAAAAGCTTCTCCAAGCGTAAATCACACGAGAGTTTATTACTCTTTATGTCTTTATTATGTTTATGTCTGGACTTCCAATACGGCCTCTCGCGAGATTTCGAGAGAACGAGAGACGTCGCTTTCGCGCCAAAGAAAGTATAATCGCGTGTAAAGGAAGCAAAAAAAACGCATTGAATCTCGGAAAAGTCGGCGGGAAATTCTCGGTTTCCTCCCTTAACCTCGAAATCCGCCGAGGAAAAAAGAGAGAGGAGAGAGAAAGAGAGAGAGAGAGAGAAGCCGCGGGCTGGAAGTTTGCAATGAATAATTGAGATCTCGGATCTACGAGCGCCAAGACAAGCCGAAGCTTTCGGCGACGAAGCGACCGACCGACGAGTATAAGAGTAACGTTACGACCTTAGATGGTTTTACTTTGATTTCTCCTTTTTCTTCCTTTTATATCGTCTAGAGAGTTTCATTTCCTGGCTACTTAATAAGACCGAGAGTTTTTTTGGTGGATTAAACTACGTGTGCTTGTATAACAAGTTAAGCTTTGGAGATTTTTAAACGAAAACTTGCCTGAAGTAGTTAAAAATGAAAAAAAAATCTTTTCTGTTATTGACATGTATTTAAAAACTAAAATACACGGTTATTGTGTTAAATTCAGAATTTTATAAGTCACAAATTAAGATTTCGTAAAAAAAAACATGTTTACTTATTACCTGTATAAAGCCTGGTGCACAAATTTTGCCGTAGCCGCAAATCAGCGTTAACTATATTTAATCAGAGGCTCTCTCATATCGTACCTTGCACCGTGGGACTGATAACTATGTCTTGCAAATGCGAGAAAGTTTGTGCACCAAGCTTAATTGTTGGTACTATAAAAGTGCAACATTTGTGTATTTTATGATCATGTTACTTCGTTACAAGTGAATGATTTTAACAATTTGAATAAAGAAACTGTTTGCAGCAATAAGAACAAAATTTTAAGTAAATGCACATCTATAATAAATATTTCGAATAATACAATAGGATTTAGTTAAACGCAACTAAATTTTCATGAATTTATACTACAGAAACAAAAATTTACACCCAATGTTACGAATGTTAATCGAAAATGTTACGTCGAATACATTGTTGAGTCTATATCATCCTTTAGTGGTTAAAAACGGTTTGAATTTACTACTTCCAGAATGGACAAACCCGTATATCCCAGAGAGACTTATCAAGCAGATATATTCAGTTAAAAAATAATAATATAAAAATAATGAGATTGAATTGTTTTGTTTATTCTAATAATTTATTAATATTTCTTAGGATAATAGTAAACATGTAACTTGCTCTATCAAAAGTATGCTTCTTTGTAAATTTCTTAACGACGTGACAGCTGCGAAGCAAGGTAAGCAAGGACCCAAGACGTTTCTCAACGCACACGAGATAACGGTTGCTTCGCTTTTATGGGCGCTAAAGACATGGAAGCCAGAGATACCAGAGTATTCCAGTGCTACTATTTTAGCGCTCTGGGAAAAGGATTATAAGTACCACGTCAAGGTATGCAAAATTGCAGGTACGTTTCTACGAAATGATAATAATTTCCAAAATGATTATTAATTATTAAACGTGATATGATAATATTATGTTTATTTAGCGATTCTGACATTACCAATAGGGAACTTGCATGTAAAAATCTATTAGATTATTGAAAAATAATCGACACGAATTTATCTTTTTTCAATTAAATGAATATCAACAAAAATATAGCGTATTGCAATGTATCATGACTTCACCGCTTCTGTTTAAATCCTCATTAATATAGTATATATGTATAATCAGATACGGTCACGCCACGCGCAACTTCCAATAATCACGAAAACTGAAGTATAGTTTCGTTTTAATTGTACGACCGACAAATTATATATGATTATATATGATTATGCACGATTATACACGATCATATATGATTATATATTGTAACCGGAAAGATCGATCGATTTAGGGTTGTACTGGATTCTGTCCACTCAATGACTTTAAATGTTTTGGCAGTATAGCATACTGTTAATTATCTTCTGTATATGGAAATAAATTTTATTTGGTTTACTGATCTTGACTTACTATAATTTGTGACTTCAACAACCGCAATTGTTGCTATTGCACTAAGCAATTGGGAAACGTATTATTTAACAAATATCAATCAGCAATCTTATACCTCTCACAGTTTAATATTTCTTTCCGTGTACTAATAAGGGGAGACTACAGAATTCGGGTCCCGGATTCCGATGAAACTTTGGGGATCGACTTTCAAAACCTAAAAATGAAGCACAGTACCCGTAGTTTTATCCAATGGGTCTCTAAATCTGAGATAGAGCTAAAAAACATTAGCATTGCTCATACGGGCAATGTTAAAAATCGATATATACCGTATCTACCGTACAAAGACTCATTGGATAAAGCCACGAGTATTGGGCTCCATTTTTAGGTATCAGAAAATGATACCTAAAATTTCATCAAAATCCGTGACCCAAACTCCGTGGTCCCCCTTGTAAGTAAATAAGATAACAGATTAACATTTTTAAAGCAGATAGTTCAATTTAACAATTCATTTCACCCTACGATGTAATCGTTTATATTCTTCCATCATTCCCCCAACGCTCAGCGACACCGTTCAACAGTGAATTCCCTGAATCTTCAAAGTAGAAAAACAGAACCCACCCACAACCCTCAAATCGCATCCACCCCTAAAATCTCGAAGAACTTCGCCACCATAATACCGCGACCCTCGTCGCCAGACTAAATTCGCACAATGCCGCGCAAGATCCAATAAAACCTCGTAACCCCTCTTCCCACCCCTTGTCGTCGCGGAATGGCAAGTAGCGTGGTCAAGCGGATGCGTCGCTCCGCAAAGCGGGCATGTAAACTTGTTTATTGTGTGCCGCTGGTGTCCCAGTCGCTCGACGGCGGGCGAGCCGACTCGAAATTCCTCGAGCGACCGAAGAAAGAGACATGGAAAAAACGAAGAGAGTGCGAGAGAGGAGAAAATCGCACCATGACCCACGTAATACAGAGCGAGGGGGGAGGGCGGTAGGCACTTTTCATCGTGTGCACGCGACTGGACCTGGGCCAGAGGTCCGCCCACTTGTCCCGTCGAATTCGGGGGATTATTTGGGACGCGCTCGCGCGCGCGTTTCACCCCCGTAGGCGTGCTATGTATATATATACCAAAGAGGACTGGCGCAGCGAGAGAGACGCGACGTTGGCCGCTTACTTTCGAATTCTCGGGATATTTTCGCGAGAGGGAGAGGGAGTGGTGCAGTAGTCGAGGACCGGAATGATTTAGGGAAGAGCTGCCAGGGTGGAAAACTCCGCGCTGCGATGGCGCTTCTTTGCCGTAAACGAGTTATATATACGTGAGGCTCGGGTCGAGCGGATTTTCGTTCTTTTTGGTCTGTGTCACTCTTTTTTGGGGGGAGGAGGTATTTTGGATTGTTTTGGTATCTTTTTTTTCGGGAGCTTGGCGGATGCTGAGAAACTGGAAAATTCGTGGCAGGATGATTGCATAGGAGAGAGAGAGACCGTGCTCAATTTTGACGCGATTTAAAGTGACGGTGACTCGAATCAAATTTCAAGTGGAATACGTGTTGAGATTTTCGGAGTGGATGTTTTTAATGATTTTATTATTTGGTTGTTCCATAATATTGTGTAGTTTGTAGAGTAAAGCAAATACAGTAATCTTTATACATAAATAATTTTCTTTATTTGTAAACTAATGATTCGAGAGTCTTGGCTACTTCCATTTTCAAAGCTCTAAAAAAAACACAAACAAAATAAAAATCAAGAAAATATTGAATAGATAATTACAAAATCATACAGTTTTCTTCGAGGTACCTAATATTAAAAACGAATTTAATGTCTCGTTGAGATGACTAAAGCATGATTACAACGAATTGATTAAATTAACTTTTTGAAAAGTAATGTATGAAAAAACGGAATACCAATATTTAAATAATTATAAAGAAATATTATTTATAAACGTTAATTTTAAAATTATTAAGAATATACTAAACTGCAGAATTTACTTCCATCATCACGAGGGATACTTGTGGCGATCACTTACACATTCTTTTTACCTTCGAAATTTCGTCAATGGACGTTGAACTTTATATCTGTATAATTATAATTGTAACGTATTATTATAATTTATAATTGTATTATTACATTTATATTAACTAACTGATAATAATTATTAATTGATAATTAATTAATTATAATAATTAATTATATAATTAACTGTATTATTATAATTTATAATTTGCGAGTATAATATAATTATAAACAATTGTAGAATAATAACTATAGAAATATATAGAGCTTCTGTTATATTAAATTCGGATATTTAACGATGCATTATAAATGCATACTAAATATATAATTAATCTTTGAGTGAAATGCACACAAATAAATGTTCATCGCAATTAAAAGTACAGCATACGTGCGATTATTCAAACAGAAACTGAACTATTAATGCCTTATTTGGCTTATTTTCATCTCGCTCGTGGATTATTAATGAGTCATTTTTGCAATATGCATTATAACGTGTGTGCGCGCGCGCAGGCATTAAAGCCCGAGAAGTTATTATTGAGCGGCGAGGGCGGACATAAATGGATTTTGCGTTATTATTTATAGATTATCGATAGTGTATTTCACTGTCAACCCTCCATTTGGAGCACTCGATATTGTCGATAAAGAAAATTCCCGTCCCGCCGACGAGGAGAAGACGGCATGCGCGAGCGGTTGGGCTTCCCTCTGCTCCTCTTCAGCCTTACAAAGCTTCAAATCCAATATCACTTAAGTGCTGAATAACTCAGCGTCCGCGCGGGGACTGAAAAACTTTTACCGCATTAAATCGCCATTTTATAATACTCGCGATTCTTTCATTATGCACTTCGCAGTCGCCTTTAATATCGTAAAATTAGAGTGATCCATTTTGAATGAATTTAATTATTTTCATATCTATTTTATATTGATCGTGTTATTACTTAGGACTCAAATTAAAAGGAGTTAGCGAGAGCTGCTGAGAGCTAGGATTATCTTATAATGTGATTTTAATAAATTTAATATCACTACATCCTCTTTAATTCTAACGTTATTTTTAAGTTGAAATATTCGTGATAAGGTATGAAGCTAGTAAAAGCGGAGCACGTAGTTACTTTAACACACTTACTTTGATAAACTTATTAAATTATTTAACGCAAATTAAATGATTTATTTGAACAAACTTTTAGTTTCTAAGTATTTTTTCAAAGGTTAAGTCAAAACATCAGTGAATGAGCATTAAGAAACTTGTAAATTATATCAATGGATTTTAAAACAAAAAAACTAAGTAAAGAATGGAAGAAAGTTTTTGATTTGATTTTTGAATATTTCCAACTTATTTTAATACTGGATTTTTACATTTATATAGACTAAATGTAATTTAAAAATAAACAGAATGCTAATGAAAAAAGAAAATGAAATACTAAATGGACACCATACTTTTTCCTAACTTGTTAGTAAGTAATAGTATTTGGTTAATAAAAATCATAATGCAAAAAGTCATTACTTATAATTAGTAAAAAGTCTTTTCACTCTTTATCTGAAGAGACAGCGCTGATAATTAATCAATAACTCTTTTAAAAATTGTTGTTTTTCTTTCGATAAATAAGAACTTTCAACTGAAAACTAGTATAGAAACTACGAAGAAAAACCATTTCACTTCCTACTACAGGATAACAAGCCGTGAATTAATTGAAATTTTCCAACTCGCTCCTCGCAACGCAGTTATAGCATCAGCAAAACAAACCGCGCGAAATTCCAGGGAGCTCGCACCCGGCCATTACGTAATATCCTCGAATTCAAAGAAGCTCGCGCTCTATACCCGAAGCCCACAGTCTTTTCATCAAAAGAAACTTCCTCCTCCCGCCTCGCCCGATTCGCGGAAGAAGAAGAAGAAAAAGAAGACTCGGCAAAAGAAGCACCTCGACAGCCTTCTCGCATACACCGCTCGCGCGCAACATCTATCGGTGCAAATGCATTTACGCGCGGGAGGGAAGAATTTTCTATAACGCTCGCGCTAAAAGTAAAAGGAGGCGCGCGCGCGCGTCCGAATAAACCGGAGAGCGAGAAGAGAGGGGAAAATATGCGCAAGAGAGAGGGATATTATGACGAAGAGGAGGAGGAGGACGCGCCTCCGGTGCCAGGCAGCAGGCTCGCGTCATTGCTAAACGCGATTACCGTAAGTCCCTCGGCGGCAGCGCGGCTGCAGCCGCCAACGGAAGCACTTAACGTCGTTCTCTATATCTTTCTAGACGTCTCTCTCTCTCTCTCGGTTGTTCTTTCTTTCTTTTTTTCTCCGTAGCGCACTCTTTTCTTTCTCGTTTTTTCGCGTGCGAGCGAGCTATTGCGCGACGACGACGGTAGACGACGCCGATCGAGAGAGCGCGAATCCCTTGTAAATCTCTCGCCGAGACAGGCGGCATTAAATAGAGCGGGAAATTGCTCTGTGCGCGCGAGGTAGGCATAAGGTGGCTGTCGATGGAGAGGAATTTGCTTTTTTCTTTCTTTTTGGGAGATGCGAAAGAGGTTATGAGGGTGAACAATTCGTTAACGATGAGGATGCGCTTGTTTTGGTGAGGATAGTCGGCTGAAAGTCGAATTTTGGGTTATTGGAAAGAGATGTGTGTTTGGATATGGGTGATACGGTTATAATCTCGTGGGGAGGGGGATTCGTGATTATTTTTGCAATGCAAGGTTTGTCGTCCTATTTTGTTTAAATGTAAAAAAAGTAATTAAATTGTATAGGTTATTAATTGTTAGAAATTATAGCAGAACATTTCTTTAGGTTCACTTGAAAATTGTTTGCAATTCAGTTGAATTAGATATAGTATAAATAGATAATCCATTCATTACATTAAAAACAAAAAATATTTTTTATGTTAATAATTGTTGGTGTCAAATATTTAAAATCATAGATAATACGCCAATAAAAAATTATGGCATTACATATGCTGAACAGGTTATTTTCAATATACAATTATGCGTAATTTTGATAAATATGTGTACAACACGAATCATTAACTGAATTCATTTAAAGACCCCAATTAAGTTCATTTTAATAACATATAAAATTATGTGTTAAAGAGTGGCAATATCCAACATTTCAAATTGCATTATCATACATTTAGTATCCTGAAAATTAACTCGATTTCTTAAGACTATGACTTTTGTCAATTATGGACAATTTGTAATTTTGTATTTATACCATTAAACTTGTAAATAATTGTTTCTTAATAATTATTGCTCTAGACAAAAAATATCTACTTCTTTAAAAGTAATTCTGAATATAATCACCTAGATATATAGAAATTATTCTACATTATTCTGCTACAATTTAAAAAAATGTAAACGAATTCCTTCTTTCTGCATCAAAAACCCAAAGTGCAACGACATTAAACCGTTAAACCCCAAATAGACCTAACTACCGCATCAAAAAAAAAAACTAACGAAATTTCGCATACAGCGCTTCCCGCCCTCGCGTCGTACACCCAGCGCGTGCATACTCGTTCACCTGCGCGCACAGTACTGGCGGCTCCGTATATACTTTCCCCTCCCTTGCCGTAAAACCTGCGCGCTCTCGCTCTCTCTCGCTCTCTCTCTCTCTCTCTCTCGGCAGCGCGCGTCTCGGCGAATTTATGCCCCATAAATTCGGTCTCCTCTTGCCTCGGTGCGCTGCATCGCCAAAACGGCTTGGCTCCGCGAGGCATAAGTGCACGCAGCGCACAGGCGGCGCGCGGCTCTCGGGAATTTTGCGCGCCGGGGAATCGATCTCGAGTCTTTTGGACGAAGAGCGGAAGGTGCGCCCTCCCCCCCTGGCTTTTCCCTCTTTCGTGGAATTTTCCCGCCAATGCGTGTGGCGAGGAGGGAGGATGCGAGGGGACATTTGCGTGCGTGGGGTGAGGTGGATGCGTTTTTGGGGGGGGAGGAGTTGAGAGTGGAATGTGTAGGTTTGAGATTTGTGTGTGCTGAATGGATAAGGAGATGCATGCGGAGGGTGTACGATGGGGATTGTTGGTAGAGTGAAATTTATGAATGTATATATAGGTATGTAGGTCGGAGTTTATATTTTGATATTTGTAACGTATAGTGCTGGTTGTATAATCAACGTCCAAATTTAGTTTTTCGGGTATAATGTATAATAATTAATTATGCGAAGTACATTTTACATCTCTTGTGTAGTACAGTCTTCGACAATTTCAAGGGGAATGTTAAGGTAAAATGCCCAGTACTTGGACAAAACGAAAATTGTGACCAGTAGTTGGACAGTGACAAAAGTTGTTGCTAGTGATAAAGGTGATAAAACGATATATTCATTGGCATTTATTAGGATAGTTTATGATATGTAGTGTGTACTTTAACCAAAATTATGATAATTTACGTCTTAATTTTGTTATAAATGTAAATATAACATTTTGAGGTTATGTCGACAACTGTAATATACCGAAAGTATTGTCCAAGTTTACGTCCACTGTTTTTTCTGAACCCAGTAGTTGGACATATTTAATTCATATGTCCAACTACTGGGTCCTAACTCTGTCCAAGTACTAGGAGCAGCTTGGCATATGATGTCCAACTACTACGACATATAGTTGCATTTTAAAACTTACTTTTTTAATATAAAAAAGTATGTAAGCGTCTTTTTTCTTGTACTAATAACAGTAATACATGCCGCAATAACGATTAGATTAACGATTTGGGAAAAATATTGAGTTTTGGCTTTACAAACACTGATTCCGTACTTTCGTTTGAAAAAGTGTCCAAGTACTGGGCATTTTACCTTATGAGCTTTGAAAATCATCATGAATCGAAATAAAATTAAGAGTGTCACTATCAATATTTAAAAGTTCATCAGCCCGCAATTGCACATTGGTTGACAGTTTTGCATATTTTAGGGATCGTACTCCTAATTTTGAGAACATAACAAGCCCTAACATCGGTGTGTGAGCGTAGCGCCCTCAACTCTATAAGTAAGAGTCTACTTTTTGATAAAATCATTAAAATTGCATTAAACCACGATGATTTATGATTTTTAATCATTCAGATTACAATTCTACTTGGAATTCTCCGTAATTCACCTAAGCAAACATTGAAAAAATTATTTCGCAATATTTAAATAATTTAAATGTAGTTTTTAAGCAAAAAACTAACTTTCAGCGGGGGTGACGTTATACACATTGCAATTACGTTTTTCATTTAACAATCTGTCCTAAACGAGCTACGTACACATTTAATAAAAAAAATGTCTCTTAGCTCAATAATGGTCTATCCTGCTTCATTTCTAATCATTACAAATTATACTCACTCAACTTAATCATTTGCAATTTCCAAGTTGAAATACCAAAAAATCACCACTCACCTGTAACAGAAAAAATACATACACATAAGTATACAAATATATACAATTGTACGATTATCTTTTACAAGAACAAAAATATGCGTAGATAGTTTATAACTAATGTTTTATGCACATAAAAATATACGTAGAAAAATAACACAAAAATCCGATTTTACATTCCATATTCTAAAATTAACCAACAAATTTGAACAAACGAAAGAAAGAACGAATTCCTTTTTAACCTGGCAGAGCGTAGTTTTGCATTTTACCATTAATAAAATTACGAAAATAGAAATACCAATATATTTCACTGATCAAAGAATCCGCAAGACTTGCAAAAAAAACTGGAGCAACGCGCAATACAAAGCGCGCTCTTGCCCAAACCAAAGAAGAATCCCTGTGTAGCGCTGCCCCGTTCCAAGAAGCTACAGCAGGCCTGCTGACCCGTCCGCGATACGGACACACGGACCCGACCGCGGATTTCTCTACATTCGTTGACCTATATTTTCGCCGCCTCCGTGGCCATTTCCTCCGATTGGGGCAGCCTAGCCCGTTTTTGTTCGCCGCCGCATCCCCCCCCCCCCCCCCACACGAAGGATTTTTCTCGCTCGCCCAGCCCGGAAGATGAGGGGGGGGGGGGGGGGGGGTCAGGAGGAGTCGATAATGAGGCTCTGTACCTTTCTTTCGTTGGGTCTCGTTTTTCGCGCTGCTGGTCCAATTAGAGCGAGCAGGAGAGCAATTTCAAAAGTCGATATGGAGCGAGGAGAGGAAAAATGTACTTTCTCCGCGGCGGAAACTTTTAATTGCCGATTGGAAAAAATATGATCTTATTTACGATGTGCAGTTATCGTGGATTAAATATGAAACTGGCGGTTATCTGTTTGAGTATATAGATGAGGGAAATCAAGCTCGATTATATTATAAAATTCATATCGTCAAAAGTACTAAATCGTTTCGGTATCACGGTAGGATCAAAATTTTAAGATGGGGTTTAAATCTAACTTTAAAAGACTTGCTTGTTTAAATTTGTAAACACTATTCGTGACAACGTTTATATTTTCATAGCGTTCTGAATAAGTAAGTGCTGAGAGAAGAGGAGTAACAATAGAAATCCATTTCATAGAATTTCTGTGCAGGTCTTTGTGCTTCCAGCATTAAATTTTAATCAATCGCTACTCGTACAAGGATTATTTTTAAAATCCTTATACTTAATTTATCTCTAAATGGTTCCATTCACGATACTTATAATATGCAATCTAAATAGAAATTAAAAAGCCGCTATTCAGTCCAAGATATATATTTCACAGCTAATAAATTTTCATTCGATTGAAAATAATTCTTACACAAATATCTTTTATTCAATATTCCAGTGGTCTCATATTATTTTGTCTGCATCGCAACAAAAGTCCACTACCCTTTCTCGAATCAAAATAAAGCGCTCAATCCCCTCCTCCCCAATGTCAAGCTCAGCTTCCAACTTTTCCCAATCCCCGAGACAAATACTTCCCAAGTAGCGAACCCTGTATAAATCCCAAAACATCTCGTCCTTCGTCCACCAGTACAAAAAACTCCGCGCCCAACGAACAACAACCGCCGCCGCGTGCTTCCCAAAAAAAGCCGACACAGCAGGGGGGAGGGGGGGGGGGGCACAAGATCGCACTGCTGCTGTCCCCGGTCAAAACGCCGAAACGGCGCCAGTAAACTTCAACTGCCCGACCACCGGAACGCCTCCCCCCACCACCAAACTTTTCAAGACTTCGAGATTCATCGAATACTCGCGAGCGGGCTGCTAAAAAGACAAAAAGACGCGGCTGGATTAACGCGCGGCGAGCATTCATCGGACTAGAAGGGAAAACTTGTTCGCGGTGCACGCGCGGGCGACGCAGACGGCGCACTCTCGGGTATGACGGAAAAAGAGGGAGAGAAGTGGCCGAAGTCGCGAGAAATATAATGAGATACCGAGGGAGAGAGGGGGGAGGGCGCAGGAAAGCAAACAGCGCGAGAAGGAGATATAGAAGATCGAGGGAGGGGGGGGAGGGAAAACGGTAGGAGATGGGACCGAGAACACAAACAAATGAATAACGCGGGGAGGCTGGGACAAGTCCTCGTTTCCGAGTTCCGGCTCGCGCGCATTACGGATAATTAGATTGAATTCCGTTTGTCCGCCTCGTTTGCGGAGACAGGAGACAGGAGACAGGAGCGACGCTGCAAAATAATCTCGTCGACGAGCTACTGCTGCTGCTGCTGCTGCTGCTGCTGTTTGGGGGTGAGTGGCAGAGAAGAGCGTCCGAATTTTCGCTTCTGGTTGTTGTTTCCTCATTCGCGCGTTGATCTGCTGCTATAGTTGTCGCGTTCTCGAGCACGGATTTTCAATTCCGATTCTAGCTGGGAAATTGAGAATTATTCTTGGGAATGGTGGTTTGGATGATAATTGGGAATTTGTTTGGAATGTTTGCGAGATTTGGGGTTTAGAATGGTATATTTGAACTAATATTGTTAGAATTTGGCAAAAAGTTATGAACTGAGATAAACTCTCTGTAACGCGATGTTGAATGGGAATAAATTGTTTTGAAAGAGGTTTCATATTTTATTACACTTATTATTGCTATTTTAGTAAGTATACTGCACTGCTTGTCAAAAACATTATTTTTTTGTTCTGAATTAAATTTTTATTTATTAATGGTTAAGTGCTTTATCTATACATCAACCTCTTTGGAAGTAATATATTTTTCACCATACCCTGGCCGAAAGTACCACATTTCCTCCCGGCTCCGAAACTGAAATATGTCATTTTCGGTCCAGGTATGGTGAAAAATAGTATACGCACCATGGGAGGTAAAATGGCAACCCCATAGCACGTATTTGCCACCCACGTCTTCAGCTCGGCTGGTGATTTACACGTGCTATGGACTCGCCAATTCTTTACCTCCCTAGATGCGTAATATACTATTTCTTCAATTGTTTCTGTTTCTTCTACCTTATCATCTAAAAGATTGATACTGTTTTCAATTACAACAATTAATAGGGTGTCAATCCATTTAAATTTCTCGTAAAAATTTCTAATCTCAAATCTTTGACCGAGGTATGAACAATTGATTACAATTAATAAATGAACCGAATTATGAAAAACCAAGACACCATTGCCCTGCCTTTTGTAGCATTCTACCATTCTGCTAAGTTTCGGGTAATAATATAATTGCATATATAAATGGCATTTGAACGAGATTTCGGGTCACCTTTCGTATCTCTGTTTTATCACGAAATTTCGTTCCTATGCCATTGATATATACCGCAAAATGATTACTTGAAACTTTGCACAGTGGTAGATAATTACAAAACGAAGGGCAATGACTTCTTAGTTTTCCATAACTCAGTTTATTCTTTTAATTATAGCCAATATTTTATTTAGTAACAGACGAGATAAAAATGTATTTTTAGCTCAAAGGACTTCGAGTTAGAGAGAGAGAGAGAGAGAGAGAGAGAGAGAGAGAGAGAGAGAGAGAGAGAGAGAGAGAGAGAGAGAGAGAGAGAGAGAGAGAGAGAGAGAGAGAGAGAGAGAGAGAGAGAGAGAGAGAGAGAGAGAGAGAGAGAGAGAGAGAGAGAGAATATTTTATCATTACTCTATT
Organism: Gastracanthus pulcherrimus; assembly: GCA_949152435.1. Taxonomy (NCBI): domain Eukaryota; kingdom Metazoa; phylum Arthropoda; class Insecta; order Hymenoptera; family Pteromalidae; genus Gastracanthus; species Gastracanthus pulcherrimus. The sequence continues at coordinate 170,017,050 of OX424574.1, read as the reverse complement.
CGAGTTATAGGGAGGTGCGAGTTTGGGAGAGTCCAGTCTAATGAATTATTCTACTATATTAATGTCTGAATTGAACGTCTAGACGAATATTCAATTAATTGCTAAACAACATTCGCTTAACAAATTTTTTTGCATTAATCAGAAAGAGAAAATCTGCATTATTGTTTCAGCTATTCAAACGATTGTACGCATTTATTAATCGTTAACTAATTATTAGCTTCTCTCTCTCTCTCTCTCTCGCACGCGCGCTCTCACTCCCTTTGTCTCGGAATCGTTTTCCGCTGCTCGTTTCACGGCTCAAGTTTTATTCGCTCGCTCGGCCGCTCGCGTGCGTCTATATATCGCAGGTGAAAGAACGGCGGTGCGGCGTGCAGAGAGCGACGCGAAGCTCCCTCTCTCTCTCCCTCTCTCTCTCTCTCTCTCTGCTATACCGAGTCGACGTCACGCGTGAAATACTTGTTTTATTGTCTCTCGGACGCTCGGACGAAGCCAGCAGACGGGCCAGACTACAGGGTGCGAGAGGGGAAAGCAATACAGAAACGGCGAGAGTTGTTGCCGCCGCCGCTGCTGCTGCCCCAGCGAGTTGTGTAATAGGTAATTAGTTAATTTACTCGTAATCAAGGTAATTGTGGATTTAACCTTAGTCTCGAGCGTTCGCTCGCTCGCTCACGAGCTCTCGGGTATAATTGACTCGGGACGAAACAAGTTTTGTTTTGCGAGCGCTTCCGCTCGGAATGAAAAATGCATTTTTAACGGCGCGTATAAAAGAGGCGCGGAGCCTCGCCGAAGTCAAGTAAATTAAGAGCCTTTGAAAGTGTCACGCTCGAAATCCGGATTACCTCGGGTAATAAATTAAAACGTGCTCTCCCTCTTGTGTGTATACACAGAGTAAGCGCGACGCAATATTAAGGGAGGAAATTATTGATGGCGCGAGAGAGTGTACGTACTCTGTTATGTTTGAAAGCATAGCTCGTTTATTGTATTTAAATGCGCCGTCGGCGATGATTGCGCGCGCCCGTCGTTATTCTCGTCTCGTTTTGTATTTATATATTTTCTTTTGTGAGAGCGCGCATTCGACTGTTTGAAAACGATTGCTGGAAACAAGGATCGCGCAAGTATAAAAATGAATGAAACGTCGGACAGCAAAAGTGCAATGAGTTTGCGTGGTGTGCACATATTGAACAATTATCATTCGGGTTAAAGGGTTATTTTAATTGGTTTATGTTTACTAACAAATTTAATGCATTCATTGAAAGCGTCTTTGTAAAAAAAATTAGTCCGACACTATTATAGTCAAGCTCTTAAAATTTGACGGAAGTCTCGGTATCGCCATTCTTATCAGAAATCGTGAAAAAAAATATCGCAATTTGTTTGACCTGCAATAACCTAACTATTGTCACCAATTTAATAGAAATTCAATTTTCACTCAAGATAGCGAGTTATACAATAATTTAACTACGATCTAATAACAAAGTATGATTACCTAACAACTTCACGGCAAGTATCAACAAAACTGTACTATTATGATTATATGTACTCCATTTTTTGTGATATAATCTTTACAAAAGTCTGACGTGTGATCGTACCCAGATTAGTGCCAGACTTTACGAGCCACATTCCTGCTCGAATAATGCGAGATGCATTTTTTAATACGAGCTATTGTAACAGAAATAATAATAAAACAAATTAACACAAATTTCAGCTCTGTAAATATTTCGATTTCTACCACAGAAACTTATTTCACTAATCACGAACCTCCAAAATCGTCCCGCTAATTTTTCCCATTGAGACCAGTCAACCCCGTCACCGCAAAATCGCTGCAATCCGCGCACACATTTTCGATCGTCGACCACAGCGAAACAATCGCCAACACCTCATCCCTCTCGTACATCCCTCCCGCGCATCAATCGATCCACGATCTCAATAGCCCTCCCTCGCCGTCTCACCGAGCGCTCGCGCATTACCCAACCCATATACGCTCGCATTTAATTAGCGACACGGCGCGACTAACCCCTACTGTTTTTATTCATCATACGCTCGGGCGCGTTCAATCAACTCGATACACCGGGCATCGGCTCGCTGCGCGACTTTTCAACTGCACTCCTCTCCGCGTATATAATTCAAGGCACTGATTAAAACTCGCGCAGCGCGGGCGCGCGATTAATAATTAGCCGCCCCCCACCGAAATCGTCGAATCGACGCATCGCAATTTCCGGCTCTTCGGCCTGGAAAATAGCCGATCGTTTCCCCGTGCGCGCGCGCGCAGCGGCGGACTGTCGTTGCCGTTGTTTTGCGGGAGACACAATGGCGACGATGCATTCGTGTAGGAATGGACGACTGGGAGAAAAAATGGATACGTGCGGGGGATGTCAGTGGGATAGAGCGTTATATAGAGGTTGACGCTGCTGCGGGCTGCGTGATTCATGAAGAAGACGCGAAGATTTTTAGAAGGTATTTGCCCACACGCTGTGATGTAAGCAGGACGAGGTATGCAGTATTTTGAGTTGACATGTTGGCGAAAGTGTAATGAAAATAAACATTCATTTCTATTATAGTTACATATTAAAGGAATAAATAATATGTGCTTGAGTAGATAGTGACCGGGTATAGCCAGACGCCGATTATTTATTCATAAATTACTATCATTAATGTGTGCGAATTTAAAATACAATCGAACACAATGCAAAATAAAGTTTAGAATTTGTTAAAGGAGGATTATAAAAAATTGTCTCCCAGAAAAAGTAGAAAGTTCATGATTTATTTGTATTTTTTATTCCGTGAAATTGAAATTCATAGTTATCTTTTTGAATGTCATCAGCGATAATTAGAAAATTTTAAGGATGTATTCACATTTTTTAGTGCTTAAGTTAGAATTTATAGCAGATTTTGATACTGTAAAATAATAGTTAAAATGGCTTCTCATTCAGAAAGAGCCACTAGGTTTTCTATAAAATAGGTGTAACGATTACCCAATAACTAATCCATGTAAAATGTTTATTTGATCACTAGTTATTAAAAATCATTACAATAATTTATCGAAGAAAGCGAAATGTATTCCAAAAATTACTTTTTAAATTTACCATTAATGAACGTTCTTAATTTTTTCAAAATCAAAACATTACCAAAGACAATCTAAATCCCCATAAAATCAACAACTTTTTTGTTCACCCAACAACAAGCTAACCATTCATTCCGCCGATCACGCAGTCCCACACTTCACCGACTCCGTAAACTTAGTCTCTCGTGTCCCACTCTCTCTCTCTCTCTCTCTCTCTCTGCTCTGCTCTGCTGTGTGCATAAATCGCGGCAGCGGAGACGCGCATGATTTGTCGGCAGCGCGCGACACAATGCAACGCTCGCGGTGGAAGATAGTGCCGCGGAGCTCGGCCGAAATAATTAATGAGACAAACGAAAGGCGCGCGCAACGTAGGTGTAATAAGCGTCGTTAGCGCCTATACTGAGCGGAGGAGTCGTCGTCGCCGCCACCGCAGCAGTTCTCGAGTTTTCCGCGGATGCGCGGTATTCTGTCTTCTATTTTTGATGGATAATAAATTGTCGTTGTTTACGACGGATGTTGCACAATTCTGGGTGTGGAGGAAATGGATGAGTTTTACAGTTTTAGAAAGTTGAGAAAAAGTGTTTGTTTGTAAATGTTGTTAGTTTTTTATGTATGCTATCGTTAAGTAGTATATAATGCAGAAACTGAATTTTCTAATATGAATTATATAATATTATGAATGAATCTTTATTTAATTGGCAAGGACTCTCAGTTCTAAATTAAACAAAGCTATATACAATAGTTTACATAGTATGTATATGAGACATACTTACATGCCGGTAGTTTCTTATTGAACGTTATTGCTGGTTTGTGATAATTTCTTTTTATGTTTTTAAAATTTAGTGATATTTAGTTGGAGTATATTCTAGCCTATTTTAATAAAATAGATCAGATCATGAGTAACTGATAATTGTACGCAAATGTTAGATTGAGTCTGACAACATATACACAAAGATACTGATATAAGAAATAATGATATTGCAATAAAAAAAGATAATCGATATTTTTTAAAATAGTTCACTCGAAGCTTTTCTCCAAGGATCTTATAGGGAATTTTTACTTAATAACACTTATACCTTTAATTATTATTTACAGTGCGGGATAATTTATTTGAATATCATTAGTAAGTGCAGAGCTTTACAATGTGGGGGTAGTTAAATATTCGGAAAGATAAAATTGCATACAAGTAAAATTCGGTAAGATATTTTATGGAAAATGGAAAATTATGAAAAGTTAAATTTGCAAAGAAAAAAATACGGAAAACATTGGTATTAAATATAGTAATATTGATAGGCCACAGTATAGAATAAAAAAATTCGTAAGGGTGAAAATATGGAAAATAAAAATTCGTAGAGTCAAAATATCGAAATCAATAATTTTATAGATTAAAATATTGAAAATTTAATATGCAAACCGCTAACTTTGTAAAGGCAGTAATACCCGTATATTTAAAAAGAAAAAAGCAAATTAACTATTTTCAATATTTTTATTTTCCATATTTTCATCTTTACAAATTTTTTTTCTATACTTTGGTCTTTCAATATTTCTATATTCAATACTAATATTTTCCGAACTTTTTTCTTTCTAAATTTAACTTTTCTTAATTGATAATTTTCCATAAAATATCTTTCCGAATTTTACTCTTTCTTTCCACGTTTCGTCTTTTATACAGTGAATTTCTCTACAATTTTTATTACAAAATCTGCGTGAAACAAACTCTGACTCATACTATTGCTACTGCAAGTACCATAATAAAACAATCGAGACATGTAAAGTACACCATTACTCGTCTACTCCTTACTTTCTCACCACAAGAATAAAAGAAACAAAAATCACTTATTTACGAAAACACCACCCCATCGCACATTACATATCCCCTTACTCAAACAGACACTGCGCCCCATTTTATTACTAATGCAAATGAGCTAATAAAGCAATCGAGACATGCAAATGATGACGCTCCGACGTGATCGTCGATTCGCGAAATTCCCACGAAAAAATAAATAAAAGACACACCAGCGAGTCGAATCGAGCTACTCCTTTACTTCATCGCACGAAAAAAAAAGGAAGTCTCTCCGTGCCGGAGAAAATATATTCCCCGCGGTACGCGTCATCACGCGACGGTCTCCTCGCGTGTCGCGGATATTCGAGTCTACGGTGGAATACGGCTTGGATTTGCGTCTGATTTCTATACGTTAACCGGTAGTGCGAACAGTTGCGAGGGCAATAAGTTTTATTTACAATAGCGGTAAGGTGATTCGATATTGCGCGTTTGGGGATCTAGAGTTAAACGCGATATAAATAATTAATTGTTGGTATTTGTGCGTTAATAGGCAATAGGATGAGAGTCATTGAGAAGTCAAATGTAGAGGAAAGGTGGTCTTTAAAATTAATTATGTATGTTTTCATTATGATAAAACATTTTCGTCACACGAAATGCAATTTTAAAGAACTGTTGGAATAATAACGTAAATAACCTGAATAGTTTTTACAAAATTAGTTGAATTCCAGACACAAAACACAAATTTAAGCATTATTAGAGATATTATACATTTTGGTAAATAAAATAAAGACACTCTATAAACCACAGGGAAATATAGACGAATAGAATACTAAACGAGACGCGAAAAACAGCAAAAGTAAAATAGAAAGAGCGAGAAGCAAACACATCTGAAGCGCTGCGTTGATAGGTAAATAAGCGCATAAACTCTCACGCTGCTTAAAGCTGAGTAAGTATCCAACGTTACGCTCGCTCTCACTGAAATTGATAATCACCCGATGCGAGCACACCTCGCCAAAAAGTCTACGCGCACACGGAAACTCGGAAAACCGCAAATATACTCCCGTCGCGCAAAAATGTAGGATCCCGAGCTCAGCCCAAAGTCGCACGCGCCGCTCGTTGCAGCTCCGAATAAATATTCGGCCCGGCAATATTTCAGCCTCGAAATAGAAGGGACAAGTGGGCGAAAACACGAAAGCCACGGGCTCTCTTTCCGCGAGGTAACTCGATCTACTCGCCGTGCAGAGGCTCCAGACAGGCACGGCGCGCTGCGGTCCGAGAGCCGCTGCCGAAGGGAAACTATACAGTCGCGAGAAAGGTGATTAACTAGGCCCTGACACGCGTTCCGTTCTTCGACTTCGAGATATATTCTATAAAATGTGTATTAGCGGCGAGTATTGCAGGGATATCGCTGCGCGGTTGGGTTTTTTGAGAGAATATTCGCGCGGAGTTTTGGAGCTTGACGAGTGATGGCAAAGTGAAAAGTGTTGAATGTGGATTATAAAAGTAAACGACGATGGTTGAATTTTAGATAGATTTATTGATGTAATTCTGAGTAATGTAAATGGAAGTTGCTATTATCGGTTGAAAAGGTTTTAAAGATCTTTTGAAAAACTTGAACCGTGTGTTTGAATTTTAATGCACTATCGGAATGACGCAGTTCGAGTTATAGAACATGGATTGATAAATTGAGCTCTTCCTTATCAGATTCTTCAGACATGCTATCCCGACAAATATATTCACCAGGATTTACATATCTTTTCCTTAAAGTTAAAACGTAATAAAAAGTTATTCGAACAAACGATCATTTATTACAGAAATTGTAAGTAATATTATCAATATTTTTAACAATATAATGAATTTTATTATCGCTACATCACCTTAAAAGCTCCTCGTCTTAAATATTCCACCGAAAGCACTTTATATCATGTGGGGCACTAGTACTCTTAAATATTTTCATGAATATTTATAACAATACAATGATTTTCATTAAGGCTACTGCCTTTCCAAAAATCCATTCACTTTATAAAAAGCACTAAACAATACGAAAACCATTAGCAATGCTCAAATATTTTTAACAATCTCTATCAATACCACAAGCTGTTCAAACATCTTCGCATTCCACAAAAAGCCCCGCAACACGAACGCCATCACAATCTCCATAACATCGACCATCAATCTCTCGTAATTGATTCCTCGTCACGCCGATAAGACGATACACAGTACCGCAGCAGTCTTCCAAACATCGTCGGCATCCACCTCGCACAAGGCAAATTGAATGGCGGAGCTCGCGTCTAAGGCAGAAGCAGCAGCAGCAGCGTGGCTTTACCTAGGCTAAAACGACCGAGGGAGGATATACACCGCACGAAGGGCTTATAGAGGGAAACGCGGACGAGCGCGCACATGCTATAAATGCGGATTTCACGATCGGGAATACTTACGGAGAGCGGACATACATATTTATGCCGCGAGGCTGGGAGGGAAAAGCCCAGCGCGTATCTCGGCGAGCGTGTCGATAATTCAGCGATCATGCAACGCGGGGGATCAAGTGTTGAGAGAGAGAGAGAGAGAGAGAGAGAGAGAGAGAGAGAGAGAGAGAGAGAGAGAGAGAGAGAGAGAGAGAGAGAAGTGGGTGAGCTTCTTCGATGGTGTCTTTGTTGGCGGGTTATGGTTATGTTTCATGTTTAATGGATTTCTGGTTTGGAAGTGTTAATTGAAAGTATTCTTGGAAATTGGAAGTATTCTTGTATGAATTGAAAAGGGAAAAGGATCAGTAAAGAAAGTTATCAAATATTTGCTGAATCAATTGTGGGGTCGTCCGTGAAATAGTAGCTCTGGCAATTTTAGAACAGAAAATACTCTTTATATTACTTCATCTTTTATTTAAACGAAGATGAATATTACAACATTTTTACGAACAGTTCATGTAATTCATTTTGTAACATAATTTAACAGTTTTAATGCAAATCATATTTCTCCATTATTTTTTAATTAATTTTTTTGGCCTATTAATTTGTATCTTTTTCTACTTTAAGATTTATAAGATAATAATGAATATATATGTGAAAAAATATAAAAATCTAATATTATTAGTTGTAAGTGTATCTAGAATATATAAACAAATTTTACGAAATGTATATTTATCAGAAAAAATAAATTATGCTTTATATATAAATAATATCATCACTAAACAGTTTTAAATGTTAGGTTAGATTTAAAAAAATCGTAATTCTACCTAGATGATGATACCTTGATTTTTCATAATTTTTGTCTGCGATGTTAGATTTGCCATTTTGAACTTTTTAATTCTTTCAGAATTTGTAATCACCAACCCAAGAAATCTGTATAAGAACACACACGGAAAAAAATTGTTTGTTTAAAATGTTGAGCAAGACTGGCTAAACAGCATTTACTCGACAGGTTAAGTGACTTTCGCTTAACTCGTCGAGCTAGAGCAGCGAGACAAATTATATGTAAACAAACGTGTTATTATGTTTTTATCAAGCTAATAACATTTATTTGTTTACAAATAACTTTTGGAAAAACTGTAGGAAGGTGTCGGAAATTGAACTCGATACGCCCAGCCGAAAAGCAAGCAACCTAACCACTTAGACCAACGCGCGAACTGTATTGTTAGTCGCGAATTGGAGGTTAGGTTCTTGCGTGAGCATTAGGCACATTCTGCTTAATGTTAAATAAATCTTACTGAACTAAAATTCAGCGATATTTACTCAACCAACTAAAACAAATCTTACTAAGGATTTTTTCCCGTGCATATAACCTGTTAATTAAGAATAAAGAAAATGGTGTGCTTCAAGGGGTTATCTGATCATCCGAACGATCGAGCTTGAATCTACATCAACCTAAGAATCAGCAAAAATTGCACACCTTAAATCTGCAAGGCAAAATTCACATTTCCCGTCCGTCACAATCCACTACACTGACTTTATGCCCTCGTCGCTTTACTGCAACGTTTCACGTTGCGAGTTCCGAGACTAGCCAATTTTACAGACTTCCTTTTTTTTCTGCACGGCGCGCGCGCGCACGGAGACAAAGAGCAGCCGTGCTCTCTCGTGTGATGCACACACATACACACACGCAACGTACGTACCTATACAAGAGAAAAGAAAGGGCTATACATATATACATGCGCGCTTGCAGCCTCGCGCGCAAGCGATGTAACGGAAGTAAGTGCACTGTGCGCGCAGCAAGAGAGAGAGCACGCGAGAGAGAGAGAGAGCGTGGTGCGGCGTCGGCGCTTCGCGGAAGCCGATAGGGGATTTAGGGCATAAAAGGCTCTTCCGGCCGGTTAATGTTCTCGAAGTAACGAGATTTTTATACGATCTTCGGGGCCGAGGAATTCGAGAATCCCTGCGTGCTTGCTGCTGCTTCCCTTCTCTTCTCTCTCTCTCTCACTCTCTTTCGTTCTCTCCGACCGGCGAGATAAAATTTAGCTATATCTGTTTGAATCGACGATTCCTTTTTTCACGCGAGATTTCTTTCTTTTTCTTCTCCTGCTTTATTTAGTCGACGGTGTGTAGTGCGCACAGCTCCGAGCCCAACAGTTAATGTACGCATTAAGTTTTACCGATTTTCGTTCGCTGAGTGGATCGTTATTGCGCGGATGATCTCTCTATTCCGAAGGTTTTGGGGACGAATCGTTAAATGAGACGAGAGATTTAATTTGATCTTTGCGCGGAGAAAGAATGGATATCGAAATTTGTTAAGTTGGACGTTATTGGGAATTTCATATTTAATAGATCTATTGGCATATTGATTTATAATTTTATTAAATTCTTATTTATGAAATATTAACTCCGTTAGTTACAATGTCTGCAACAACGGATATTCAATATTCAACCTATCAAAAGTATTTAAATATTACTTTTCCAGAAATAACTTTAAAGAAGTTAAAGTACTATGTTTTAATTTTATTTACAATTTTCTTCTGTAGGAAACTATAGTGATGAAACTCTGAGACGTTTTCGCTATTTTAATTTCGCTTGAATAGAATAATAAGTCATGCATTTCATAACGCTTTCTTCGAAGCTAATTTTTGTTAAACTCTTCTGCACATTGGAATGAGTATAATGTCCAAAATACTCGTCAATTTTGAAAATATTTTGTATCGCTAATATAAGAACCTAAATGATCGTCTTCGACTTTTGTGATGGAAGCTAAATAGTACAGAATGGAGATTTACATTTATTTAAATCAAAACATCAGAAACTAAATTACTCCGCAGGAGGGTTAATAATTATTGTATTTATGATAATTAATAAAACGTGCATTAGAAACTTCTAGCATATGTCGTTTGTCCCATATACTCAATGTACTCCTAAAAAAAGGTCGTGACTGAATGAATTACAAGTAATGCATAATATTCCATTTATCTGTTATTCCCTTCAATGTGACACTTTCGGATAAAAACCACACTCCAGCCATGAAATTTGTCAATTACAAAACGCGCATTACAACCCTCGTAAAACAAACTAGGCTAAGCCCACAACGTCAAAAACAAAATGTCAAAGCCCCGGCGATATATTCTCGCCCTCCCCAAGTAGCGCGTAAAAGCTGCACACAAAGCACCAGCGAAGTATTCCACGGCGTAAACTATTTCACCGGCGTGGCCGCGCGTGAAGGCAATTTTTGCTTTATGCGCGCCAGCGGCCCCGGGACTATTAACGCGCGCGGCGGCAACGTCGAGAGGAACTCTTGGGCGAGCCCTTCGAGTGTCGTAACTGTTACGTGAGAAAGCGGAGAGGCGCGATGGCCCGATTCTCGGGTCATGGGTCATCTCCTCTCTCTCTCTCTCTCTCTCTCTCTCTCTCTCTCTCTCTCTCTCTCTCTCTCTCTCTTGCTGAGATACCTGTGTGCTTACATCGCAGCGAGGGACTGGATTCTCTCGAGACTGGTTCTCGGGGTCTGGTTTGGTTTTCGAATCAACCAGCAGTTCGAATCTCGATCGACCGAGTGTACGTACGATCTCCTTTTGCTCTGTGTGTGGAGGGGGGGGGGGGGGGGGAGGTGTCTGGGACTGGTATATTTTTTGGGTGAGTTGTGCTTGTTATTATTGATTCAACGGTATTTATCGTTTCGAGTATTTTGGTAGGCACAAATTTTTTCTGAAAACTTTGTTCTTCGAATTGTTTGTCAGTGATGATGATACGTGATAAATTGAAAATGACGTGCTATGAAATGTAAAAAACTGATTTGTAGTTTGTGGTTCACACATGATTGTCCCCGAGTGAAATGGTTAATATATAGTGTGTAGAAAATAAATGAGTAGATCTGCCCGGTCCTCGAATTTTCAGTGAAGAGTTGTATTTAGCTAATATGTTAAATGGAAACTTGGTAAGGATCGGTACATGACTGATCATGAATTTGCTGCACAAAGTGTAATATTTATATGGCTTAAAAATTTTTATATAAAAAATTAATTGCAAAAATGCGAATAAAATACAACCCATAATAATAAATAAGCCTAATATGCAATTTTAAAAGTTATCCTTTTTTTACCCATTGTATCAATCTGCCAATCTGAGGCGAAATAAACCAAATTTTTAGTCTGAAATATGTTGAACAAATTAGCATGTATATGAAAATCTGGGTATGGACTAGTTAATCTCAGCTGTAAATTTACTATATCTTTGAACAAAGTTTGTCGCACATGCGATCTTTATTATGAAATAATTATTGGAAGCTATTAATCACTATACTATAAAAATATAATTTTTTAAGGTATCTAATTATTAGGAACATAAATTATACCATTTAAAAGTAATTGCAAGATCGTGATCTAACGTATATAATGTGGAAGTATATATATCAAAGCCGCACAGGTCTTTTTTATTTCCAACGATCAAGAATTGAGCGAGTTCAAATGACGTTCACATAACAAGTATGAATTATTACCAAAAAATCATCTGGATAATAAGCACTGAATTCCAAGCGATGGCTTTTTAATTGTCTCCTGCATTGCATGCCTTTCATAATAAAAAGAACAATATATCATTATGAGATAAAGATTTAACAATGAGCTTTTCCGTGACTGAACTTTTGGAATGCACATTTGCAATAATACGTTTTCTACAGAGGAATTGTAGTTTTTTAAAAACATATCTCATATTTTTTAATTATACTTTTTTTGTGTAACATAATGTAATACGAAAAAGTATATAAGAAAATCTCTTTTATATACTTATTACTAACATTCAAACATTGTTATTATTTTATTCACGTTTTTTTACTTTTTAATTATCTGAATAATCCTCTCATTTCAATATCACAAAGCTTTACAATTCTTCATCCGTTGATCTTCATGAATGTTTTTGTCTGCTCTAGTTATCCCTCTACATCTTATAGTCCTCCATAGTTCTTTTTCTCCGGTATTGATTCCTACATCTATCTAAAAGGTTTCTTTTTCAACTTTTCTTCCCATTGATTATATAGCGCGCGAGCACTTTAAGAATAAAATAGAAATGAAAAGACGACGACGCTATAAACTCAGTAAATAAACGAATCAACGATTCGATTTTCAAAATATTGGTTTCCTCTTTTATAGAGGTCAATACGAAATAAGTAAATAACGTTTACAGAAATACACATTTCATTTGAATTCGTTTATCATAAACAAATAAAAGTACTTCTTTACTTATTTATGCTCTTTTGTATTGTTATGTTTTCATATACAAATTATAGTGTACATACATACATTGTAACTGTATTTGCAATATGCTCTAATTATAAAGTACAACAAAATATAGTTAAATACATTTTACCTAAATACTAAAAGTTATGAACTGCACCATCACATTTGATTTTTTTTTCTTTCATTACGCAATTCAACGATCCAAACTTTACAAAACAAACAGCAAATAAAAAAAACAAGAATATAACGCAAAACAAACCGGATTCAACGGCTTCACGCGCATTACATCCCTAATGAACGCGCGCACATTACCCAGAACCGTTTAAAACGAGCTTAATGATTCCACTGACACTTGCAATTTCAAATGAGATGCGAATAAAGATTGGCCCCGGCGCGCATGCCCGGAAATTTATACGGAATCGCGCGCGCGTTGATAATTGCGCACCCGCGCGCGCGTGAAACCGTGCAGAGCACAAGAGACAGAGACAGAAGAACGAAGTAGAGAGAGAACGAAAGAGATAAAATTGCGAAAAGTAGCGCCGGGGCATAATAATAACTGTAATTGTTGCGCAAAACGTGAGACGAATATCCAGCGGAATGCGGAGCAGCAGAAGCAGCAGCGGCGGCGGCGGCAAGTGAAGGTGGAAGGGGAGGAGGAGGTGAGCCGCAAAACCGCAGGGGCTTAATGCAAGCAGAGTTTATTCTTAAGTTCCTTCTCCCTTTTGTGCGCCGCCGCCGCCGTCGGTCCGAGTCCCGCCGGGATTCGCTCATTAGCGCCTTTATTAAGATTTGATTCGTTCGTAAAGACGCGGGGCTCGGGGCTCGACGCGGCGGCGCAGTCGGAGAGAAAAGTCAGCCCGAGACGAGGATGTGCTTCAGACTCTATGCATATTTTAGGATTCTTTTTTCGGGGGCTTTTAAGTGTTACTTTTATGGGTAGGATCAATTGTGTAATATAATTTTTGGAGGCTTTCATTATGGTATAGCAAAGTTGGTTATACAGAAATGTATAGCTATGGATTTAATGCTAAGTAATTTGAGTCGTTTGTTAATTCACGGATTTATACAATTGCAATGTTAAAATGTTTTATCTTATTAATCCTTGAAGCGATAAAATGATTTTTCCCAAATTTTTTATGTACAGGCCTTATGAATCGCAAATTACGAATGTAAAATGAGATTTTTATTTTTTATTTAAATTGGAGGATCCGATATGATGAACTAAATTTAAAAATATCTCTAATTATTATGAAACTCAAATCTACGCTCAATTCGTAATCGGCGATCTCAAATACCCTATACTTTTCAGTTCATTCTTTTAAATATTATCAATTTGGAATAATTACATTATTTATGAATAGTGTCACTTTTTCCAAATTCGTTTTATATTTGAGAATTAATGGATAGTTATTGGCTATTAATGAAATCGATGTCCACTAGGGTAGTGCTTTAGTTTTAACAATTCATTCAATTAATTTGTTGCAAACAACACACAAATATCGCTGCTCAAATATTGATGTCGATAAAAATAATTAAAATCAACAAAGGGTTACTACTTTAAACCTTCATTAAAAACGTGATATTGTTTTTGAACTTTGCTTAGCTTTTACATAAATATTTTTGAGCTATTACTATTTATGATTTTAGTTATTTTGAAGTTTGATATTAAGAAACGACCTATATTCTTTATGTTTATGGGCAGCATATAACCGGTTAAATGAAACATCCGCACCATTCGAATTTCATATTCAAACAGATTAGTATCTCTGGTCGCGAATTTGAATGTCCAAATATCCGATGCAAAATATATACGCCTCGCGAACCTACTTGACTAAACTATAACACAACTCCCAGCGTATATATTATACACTTGTATAAATTATACCCCCCACCCCTTCCTATTGATTAAAACAAAATACGAAAACACAACGACGACACAGTACACATTCCTACGCATAACCCAAGCGCGAGAAACACACGGCATTCCTCGCGCGTCTCGGCACCAACGCTACCGCCGGGAAAGAGAAAAAGTTCACTCCGCAGGCGAATAGAATGCATTAGAGCGGTCCCCCCCCCCTAATAAGCATTTTCAACAACTGCTTCGAGCTTTCTTTTTCTCGCGCGAGCCGCGCGTTTTACATGACTTCTTCCAGTTGTAATTGGTGCTTCTCCGTGCCGTCGCCCTGCGCAGTTTCTTACTTTACAAGTGCCGCAATAATTGTAAAACTCCACTCGAGTTTCGTTAGCTTACGCGCGTGCATTCTCAATGGGCGCGACTTCTGTGCTTTTTCGCGCGCAAAGGAGACGGGAGCGAGAGAGCAGGAGAGGGCTAAAGAAGTGCAATCGGATGTGCGCGTCATTAACGAGCGCGGCCAGAATGGTGGACTCCTGCATGCAGGCCGGAAAAGAAATTGACACGTGGAATGACTTTACGGGCGTATGATTGTTGGGCTTGAGGATGATTGCTGCCGGTGTTTTATTGGACGTGTGTGGAGTTAAAAAGTTGTTGGTAAAAAATTAAGAGATCGTGGTGATTACTCGGATGCAATTCATTCAATGTTTGACTTTTAATAGTGAAAAGTGGTTTGAATGTTATAATGTAATAATTATGTTTATATTTTTAAATACAGTCGATTCTCGATAATTTCGTATCTTAACCAATGTTTGAAAAATTCGATAATTTGAAGTTAATCGTCGGTGATTCTTAGTTTTTGATAATTGAGATTCAGATAATTCCTACGCTGAACAACGTAGAAGATATTTCGCTAACTAAAATAGTCACAAATTTCATGAGTTTTACTTTCATGAATTCGAAATTAGTCATCTCTATTAAGAGATTATGACAAAATTATCAACAGCGTGCGAAATTCGAAATTGTATTGAAAAAGAAAGTAGAAGACATAAGAATAGCTCCAAAAGGTATCACACATTGATAGTCGCATCAGTGCGTGGAGTGCACGATTGCAAACAATTAGTAAAAATGAAAATTTTCAATAATTCTAATTTCAAGTATATGATTTTAGATTGATAATACGAAACTCGTGAAATCTTTTATAAGTCTCTTCAACCTTCGACTTATCAAGCTCGATATTATTTAATAAACATTATAAGTAATAATAGAATAGACGACAATATTTCGAAAATATATTAAACTCAAATGATACGCTAATTAAAAGCTATAAAAGGCACCTTTATCAACTACCACTAATACGCTCATAAGTGCCTCCGAGGTATCCCAAGTCCTCTAAATCGTGCACCAAGGCAACCACAATAAAACGTTCACTCTCTCTCAAAATCTCGTCAGCGAGTAACTTTTAAGGATCAGCTAACACCTCGACACGACTGCACTACCCTAAATTAAGTTATCATCCACGTCGGGAGCTCAAAGAAAGAACTATGTCCAGTTTTCTATAGAAATTTGCCCCCCGAGACAGTGTTAAAACACGGTTAGAATGATAGGGCACTTAAGAAGCATGAACAAATTTGACAATCTCAACCTCATAAACTAACTTTCTTCGATAATACAGCTGTTCAACGTTTTTTATCATGATTCTACAAATATCGGTCCATCACTAGTTTAGTCGTATATAAAATCATTGGCAAAATTGCAAGCAATTAGTATCTCTTGTTAATTTATATTCTGCTGCACTACTCCTACTTCTAACTTTCCATGTAAGCTATAACAAAAGACGGGTATTTCGAGAACAAGGTATATTCTACAGCTATTTTGACGATATTTCTAATAATTCTATATTAGTACATCCTACATTCATTACAATACTTTTTTTGTATTTAAAAACTCTTTTGAGAAAGTGGAATATGGAGAGACAAAAATTAACTTAAAAAATCATCAGAGTTCCATTAGGCATTTAAAATCTTTTGTTTCGTACTTCTCAAGTACTGTCCTATCGATTAATATAAGTCTCATAACTGCTCACTCGGGGCCTAGATTGAGCATAGTTTTTAAGTGCAGCTCGCACTGTCAGTGTAAAAATCGCATGTCCCTCACATCTTTTGCATGACCAAACCTCTATCACACATACTTATATACACACACATACACACCAACATGTAAACAGTTACATACCAAGTCATACATACATACATCAATACGTCGACGCCTCATACGAAGACCAACAGATTTCAGCTTTCTGAAATATCATCTAGTTTTCATGAGTTGAAAACTTGATAAAAGTAACAAAAATAATTCCCAGCATAATACAAAATTAAAATATATCGATAGAGTGAACACGTTGATATAGTTATGAATCTTCCGAACACACTAATTTTTTCATAAAAGTTGGTCTTCGTATGAGGCGTCGACGTAAACTCACACACACACACACACACATACACAAACCAACATACAAATTCACGCACAAGCACACACGCATTATACACGTCGAAGGGCCGGGGGAGGGGGGGAAGGTAGTTTACGTCGCAGCGGCGGCTACAGCCTTTAAATTTTATGGAAGCCCATTTCGCGCCCCGTGGCCGCCGGACAGCGGCGTTTATTGCCCGAAATACAGTGGGAGGACGCGCTCGCGCGCTTGCAATAAAGCTGCGTGTGCGCGTGTACGGGCATACCCAGTATAGTGGTATAGATAACGCGCTGCTGCCGCCACCGCCGGCCTCTGCTGGGCAATGACGCGAGGCCCTCATTGATTGCGCGGCCTCGGCGGCACTGGACTCTCTCTCTCTCTCTCTTTCCCGGAAAAGGCTTTAAAAGCGACGACGAGCTTTCGGTATATCAAGATACTCGCCGGGGAATGATGTCTGTTTCGACACTTCCTAAATCAACGGTCAGCGTTGCGTTGCAATGGCGCAGCAGTAGCTCGTACGTCATAGGTTTCGTATAGGTGTATATAGGTTTGCCGCGGTAGCAGCGGCAGAAGAGGACTCTCCTCTCGTATGGGCTTTTCGTGTTTCGTTTTGGGGACTCCGCGCGTGGTGTAACGAGGGTGTGCTTCGTTGGCGCGGGGTAGTTTTCGAAAGGGCTGTTTCGAATGACAGATACCCAGAGCGCGGGTGGCTGAGTATACGGACGATAACGCCGTTGTTCGTTTGCAAGTTTGTGGCTTGTGGAGGCTTTGACGAACGCGCGTTACGGGGGGTAGGGACAGTGCGCGATGGCTGATTAGAATGACGCGGCTTTTTGGCCCGATGAATTGCTTTGGGATGGAATTGGATGCTTGCATGATTCTCGGAAACGCATTTTAATTCAATGTTCGGATGTATAGTTCGTTGTAGTATATTTTTAAACTTCGGAAAGTATGGAATGATTAAAATAAAACTACACTAAAGCATACTTTCCGAAGTTTTACCTTTTTAAGGTCTTTTTTTAAGAGATTTCAGTTCTATTTGTCAAACTATAAGAATATTAAAATTAATTTTTAAATTAATAAACTTTGTCCCATAATGACAAACTATTGATAAATTCAGATTTTATGTTTTATAATTTGATGAAAAATATTTGATAGTTTATATAGAACATATAAATCTTATAAAAATCGATGCACTTATACTGTAACAGAATGTATGACCTTGATGATTATCATATTACATAAAATAGCTTGTTCAGAGAAAATATTTTTATTATTAATCAGAATATAAAAATATAAAATATAAAAAATTTATAAATAAAAATGTGAAATTTGAATGTTTGCGAAATATTGATTATGAAATGTAGACATGGAATATTATATTTATAATGTATCTTGAAGAAGGTCGTACAGAGAGAAATATAAAAATTATCATGAAGATCATAGTAAATGATCAACATTTTGATAAATAATAAATATTAACGATAGTCATCATAATTGAGGATGATCTAACATAACCTCACACAATTCTACAATTAGTTAAGGTTACCTATAACCAAGTTCATAATGCTAATTTTTTAAACCTTATTCTTATTTCTTACATTTTTTAACACATCAGGAATTTGCCTTATAATATTTAAACCATAGTTAGTATAGTCATACCAGGACCACTAGCACAATATGCTCGAGAATATGTGCTTTTGTGTATACCGTCCTGGATAAAAATAGTTTTATTATTACAACTCTAGCATTATTGTTATATCAATAGCATTATAAAGAGAAATTTGCACAATTTTAACGTCAATCCCGTAAAAGCTTTGTAAATTTTACGCATTTACATGTATGTTTATAATAATAATATGTATATAAATAAATAGATGTAAGTAAAACTATTTCGTATTGATAAGTTTTTCTTTGTTTTGAATAAAAGTTGTGCATGAGATTCTTTGGATTTGAACATAAAATCACCGCGCTAGTGCAATGTGTGTTCAAATGCCGCGCGCCTGTGCGGACTTATCAGCACAACGCTCCACTATACAGCAAATACGCGAATCTGCGGGAGTCTTGTCAAGACAGTTCCGGAAGAGACGGCACCGGTAGCTAAATCGTAGAGTTCCGAAAGAGCTCTAGCAGACGACAGAACTTCAATATCGTCGAATGTTTCTCCCGCCGCGCATACTTTTCCTATGGCGCTGGCGTGCCTTTTGATTATCTTGAAGACAAAGTGATTCTTACAAGAAAATGTAGTTAAGAACAAATTATAAAAATAGTAATTATAAAAATAGATAGCTTTAAATGGCTGAACGTACTTTAGACAGACCAGAGAAAAATGGAAGTAAACTTCGGTTCAAATCAAATTGTCAAAACGTAGGTCAACGGAGATTAATAATAATAATAATTGTAATAAAAATTGTAATAATAATAATAATAATGACGTCTCAATTATATAGAAAATTTCATACTTATTTTGGCGGTAATAGTAGAAATTCAATTCTCACTAACTTTAACATTAATATTTTCTAATCAACTATATCTGAAAAAAATAAAATTTCAATCCAAATGATTAGATTATGATGTTAACTTTCAATTAAAAGTAGAAAATTCAGAATTTCGTTTTTAATGGAAGATCTCAATTCTTTCCTGTAAATGGATACTAATAGTTGAACTTACGTTTGTAGATTTTTACGAACTATGTTGTTATTGAAACATCAATGCTTACCTGAAACAGAAAAATAAATAATTTTTAGAAATTTTATATTTAGGTACAAAAGAAATTAACTTAAAATCGTATGGCATACATTAAAAGTACATGCACATGAAAGGTTCAATCTCGAGAAGAAATCGAATTCATCGATTAGATTTCAATAGAAATGCAATCACGAAGAACATCTACATACGTTAATCAAAGAAGCTTCAACCACCGCAGACACACTCAATCGTAATTAAACTTTTTCATTTCGCTCCCCATTTAAAACTTTCCTCACTAATGAAGAACTCTCGTATCGACGATTAAATAATCCTCTTTTAGCAAAACAAACCCATTCATCCCATTCCCACACAAACTAATAGACATATTTATTTTAAAAAATAGATAAAATCTTATTTATCTATTTTATTTTTACTTCAATAATCTTATCAAATGGGTTATTTGTTTATATATTTGCATAAAAGCTGAAATCGTATGTACAATCCAACCTGAAAATAATACTCGATTACTTTATATCGCTCGCGAGATACACGTTATTTATTAATCTGGTTTATAAACTACCCTTTTTTAATAAAGACGTGGGTTAAATTGTCATTAGAGTAAAAAGTATTGTACAAACACTTAATTCGACACCACATGAATCGTCGGTTTATTCTTTCACTAAATGATTAAACCTATCGTTTTAGAAGACTATATGGATGTATTATAGTTGTATGTCTACATAGTTACATTTAGCTTTTTCTTCCTACTGGAATGCATTGCGTTAAATTATAGATGGTACAAATAACTATCGAATGTTAGGACAGTTCAATAATATGCATGAAGCGGAGTCGTGTTCTTGCCTGACATTGGCGACTCTCATACCGAATTCAAATCAAAAGGTCTACTGAAATCGGATTGATATAATTTTGCTTACATCCTTATTTTTCAATCGCACATCGCTCTACTCGTTTTTCATCACAACCCCTCAAAAATACCGATCATACTCAATCTCAACACAGCTCCACAGCCCTCCTCCCGATTCACAATCGTTCCTCTCTCTCTCCCTCTCTCTCTCTTCTCTCTCTCTCTCTCTCTCTCTCTCTCTCTCTCTCTCTCTCTCTCTCTCTCTCTCTCTCTGTCCTATCCGCATTTCTCGAAATTCGATCGCTGCCACACGCGAGTTTTTTCCTACCCCTCAAGCCACCGCGACCAAGCGAACAAACGCACATACACAAGAGACAGAGAGACGGAGAGAGAATCTAGCGTGACGGGAGCCAAGTGTCGCGCGCACGTGGAAGACAGTAGCGCCACGTCGAAGAGCGAGCTCACTCTCACGTACGTACACGTCGACGCCAGGGAGAAGAAGAAGAAGCAGGAGCCGAAGCAGAGGAGAAGAAGAAGCGGGAGAGAGGCGAGATTCCAGTCACGGAGAGTCTCCCACAATGCTGTTGCTGCTGCTGCATCGAGGTCGCTCGCTTCTACTGCCGGATGCGCCTGCTGCTGCTGCTGCTGCTGCTTTTGCTGCTGCGCTCGTTCCGCGTTTCTCCGTGGGTATAGGTGAGCGAATGGCAGAGGAAAAGAGAGGAGAGGAGAGGAGAGGGTGAGCCGATCGTCGTCTCTTCCTGATTTATACACTGCCACCGACAGTCGAGCGTAGCAGTGCAGCAGCATCCATTGTTTAATCGAGTCAGACGAGAGAGAGAGAGAGAGAGAGAGGGATGTTGTCTTCGCGTGGTAGATATCGCTTTATCTCCTTTCGCTATCTCGTTCGTGCGTCGGGCTTTTTTTTCTCGTTCTTTCTCTCTTTTGCGCCATCAATTTTATCGTCTGTTCGAGAGGTACGGATGGGAAGAGATATGGGGGAAATCGATGATTAATAAAATTGTTGGGGGAAGGGGGAGGAGGGAAAAAGTTGCGGCGGAGAGGAGGTTTTGTTGGGAGTGAATAGAGAGTTCAGGGGATTTTTTAGTTATTGAAAGCGTTTGAAAACATAGAAAAACGCAAACAAAGTGTGAAACTGGTCTAACACTAGTCCAACTGTTACTACTTAACCTATGATTGTAAATTTGCTATTGAACAAGATACTCTCTAGGGGCCTGCGGCGGCTCAGTCGGTAGAGTGTCGGATTCCCACGCCGGTGACCCGGGTTCGAATACTAGTCTCTGCCGATTGATACAAGCACCTCTGTAAAAATTACATGTGCTTTGTTTACAAACACATCGCAGACCCCCGTCGTCGATTAGCACCACATGGGAGCACAAACATGAAGACGTTAAAAAAAAAAAAAAAAAAAAAAGATACTCTCTATTTGCTAATTTTTTATATGTTAGAATAATTTTTAAAAATAAATAGAAATATTCATATGTAATATGTTTGTTTAGTTACATGCCACATTCTAATTAAATGATTGTATTAAAGAAATTATTATTATCAAAACGGAATTATAAATTTTACTGCTAAATTATCAACTATGCTCATAATTAGAAAACTCTTAATGCACTGAGAAAAATTACATATTTAAAATGATTATTTCGGCTGAGTAAATGATAGTTTGGTTATTATAACTATGTATCAAAAAGCGCGCCAGCGCCATGTTGAAACTATGCTTATCACTAGGAATTAGTAAATATTCACTGTTTCACAGTGAATTTCTCATATCTTAAATAGAGAGGGTATACCAAGCTAGCCCTTTGCGTTTTGTTTATCTGGCTATTACTCTTAAATATCATATTAGGATTCTAGTTTTGTTGAATCGGATTAAGAGTGACGATAAAGATCAATCGCACGAGAAAGTTAACTGCAAGTTTCATTCAGTAAATATTATTAAACTATATATGCGGTATACCAATAACTAAATTATAATAGTTGCTTTAAATTTCCACTAAAAATTCAATTCACACTAATTTAATTCACCTTTACAAAATACTACTCTCACTATTTCGAATTTCATTCACTGCTAGTGATACCTTCAAACTGAACAACAGCACGCACGTCACCTCTACAATTCGCCCTACCCAATCCTCTATCTCTTTCTCTCTCTCACTCTCTCACACTCTCATCCTGCACCATCGACCAAGGTATACACACACGCTCACGAAAAAGGCCGCGACGGAAGTGTCGGATCGTTCGATTTGGCCGCGTGACGGGGGCCGCTGCCCGAGTCGGAGGTTACGAGCACGCGGAAGCTGCTCTCGCGCAGTTCGGCCGCCTCTCTCTCTCTCTATCTCTTTCTCTTCGAAACGGTACAATCTATATACTCCACCTCCTCGTTCTCCACTCTCTCTTCTTCTTCTTCGGCAGCGCTTTTTTATCGCGCGCCCTCGGCTTCGCTCGCCGCAGCAGCCTCGTTTTTGCCCCCGGTATTTTCGGAATGCGCCGAGGGAACAGGTACTTCGCGGCTCTGCGTTGTAGTGTCTTGTCTGAGGTCTCTCTTATCGAGGGATGGTTGAATGTCGGCCGATGCTGTTCGTGGTTTTGGATGAATTGCTTGGGTTGAGATGCGATTCATTGAATGATAATTCAATGCGAGGTGGGCATGGTCGAAATCTTGATGGAGAAAAATTTGTACGGGTTTTGGGAGGACCGAATGACGTCCATGCACGCCGATGAAGTATATCGTTAAGGGCATGAGATACTGAGAGTGGCCTAATTTTCAAATATTGTTGGATTTCTGATTTTCTTAGTTGAATTTTGATTGGAGAAAAGAAAAAAATATAGATATTTTTTGACAATTGAAGAACACATTTAACTACGTTTAGATTTTTAAATTTATAGTCGAAAGTTTCATCTTGAGGAACACTTGATGTCAAATAATAAAAACTGAGTCTCTTTCACATTTCTTAGGGTGAAACTTAGTATTGAAAATAGAATATGACATCAAAGTAGATGAATTAACATAAAAGAATAATCGTAGGTTATTTCAGTATCTCATGCCTACAAATGTTTCAATATACATGATAAAAATTCAACTTTACTTTCAAAGCTCAGAGATAAGTTATTCCGATTTCAAAAATAACGAGGAAAAATTCAATGACTGTAATTTATTATCTTGCACTGCTTGTTGCAAGTTCCAAGCTAACAGCCCCAAGTGCACACCGAAACTTTCCCATAAAGCGCAGTAAAAAGTAAGCAAGAAAAAAAAAGAACCGTAAAACTCCGAAAGCAACAAACCCCCAAGTTCGCCAGCGCAAATCGAAGCATTAATTCGAATGAACCGGAAAGTAACGGAAAACCAATAGGCGGCGTCGCTGCCTGCTCGCCTCCGAACTTCGCAAATGGAAAAGTATCCCCACCGATACGAAAGGAAAAAAGGAAAAGAGGCAGGAATCCCGCGGCGTGTACCTCCGCTGCGCGAACTCCCCGCGCCGAGTCGAAGAAAGAGCGCCGAGAATTAGGATTAGTGGGAGGGGGCGCTTGTTTTTTCAACGGTGAAACAGTGCACGCAAAGTTCGAGGACCTGCCCCCGCGATAAATCTGCAAGGGCGAAGCGACGGCGACGGTTCCCTTAACGACGCGGCGCCGCGGCAAGAAGAATGGAAAGCGTCGCGGGCTTCCGGTCCGCCCTGGGTGGACCTGTTGCGGTGAAAGCTCGCGCGGAGAGGATGTATGTGGCTGAGGGCTGGAGAGAAGGAGCTCTCGCGACTGTCGGGTATGGCCTGGTAACCGTACTTACAACTTCCCCTGGGGGGGTTCTATGTGTGTATGTGTGTGTGTGTGTGTGGTGGGAGGTAGAGTGTTGAGGAGTTGGTTACGCGTAGAGATGTATGTTAGGGAGATTGTAAGAGAGGCTGGATTGTGAGGAGATAGTTATGGTTGTGAGACTGATCGAGTGATACTTATCTATTTCAGTCGATACCTATGTGTAATTTGATTCTGACCATTTGCTAGCTACGATATTTACTTAAGAATCATTGAAGAATTGAGCAATTGAGCAAAATAAATGTGATGGTATAAAGGAACTGGGTTTCCTTGCTTGCTGGCCTTCGATTAGATTAGTAAAATAGAAATTTTATAATTATTATTATTTACAAGAAAAAATGAAATATCAGGTTTCTTTTTTAATTTTTTTACTTTCCTTTAGGAATTAAGTAAGTCATTACTTGTACCTAAATCTGTTTTAGTTATATCGAAAACATTTTTCATAATCGTTAATTAAATTTTTTATAAAGCGTATGCTTCTCCTACTTTTCGAATTGGTCAGCAGTCATTTCTGAATCCGCTTTATATAAATATCACTTTTAGAAATGAAAAGCATCAATAAAAGATTTCTTATATTTCTTTTATGCTGAAACATACTGATATTTAATATAAATCGTATTCCCACTAAAAAATAGTTGAAGAATTAGCAATAATATAATAGAAAAGCTTTTCTATTATACTGCGCATCACTTCTGGTTTTACGTTAGGGGTTCATTTTTGGGTTAAAGTAGGTGGTAAAAACGCGAGTGTAAACTCACCGGTAACTAAAACGATTTTCAGACACACGTTTAATTACTTTTACAAGAATAAAGTGAATCCATATATATTTTATGATTATAAAAAATAGATAATTCATAATGACATAATTACATACTTTATTATTATATAGATAGAAAAGTTAAAAGTATTTCTCGAGATTTTCGTATTTTTTCTAGATATTCATAACATTTTCTGTTGCCAATATAAAGAGATATTAAATGTCGATTTTTTCCGCCACCGAATCAGACCGACGATTATAACAGCCCGAATTTCAGTTGATTAATATAATAGAGAATATTACGTCTTACCATGTCGGACTCATTCTACTTTAGCTTATTTTTTTAAGTTATTTAATCATCTCCGACTGTACTTTAAATTATATCAACCGTACCCCTTTACGCGCATCATCCAACTCCTAACATCGTGACATCCCCTTAAAGAGAAGCAAAACATCATCAGACACGCTTTGCATTCACGAGCATAACCCCACACACACAGATCTCATCCCTAGTAGTCTAGCGCGATGAAGCAAGGGGGCTCTGACTCCGTAGACAAAGGGATCAGCGCGACTCCACCAGACGCACAAACAAGCACACGCACACACACACACACACACATACAACTCCAGACAGACAGTCGGACTCTCACTGCACTATACACAAGACACTGTATACTCCAAGCAAGCAGGCAGAGCAGTAGTTAGTACAGAGATAATTATGGCACTCCACGCGCGGGCTCTTCTAAAAATGACTGCGCGCAGCAAGTAAAAGAAAAACGGCGCGCTTCGAGAAAAGTCATCGAACGCCTCGCCACAGAGCGAAAGAGAAATAGAGCAAGGATTGATGAGTGACGAGGAGCCGGGAGAGGGAGAGAGAGAAACAGAGAGATCCGAGATATAACCATACTCCGTCGGGGGATGAGATAAGAGATCGGGAGGAGGTCTACCTAAACGCCGACGCCGCGGGTTAATAAAGATGCCATCGCGCGCGCGCGTAATTACTTCTGGCATCCTGTTTGCGGGCGCGGCGTACTGCGGGTTGGTATGTAGGTAGGTACTAGGAGTGCGCCCGAAGTGCTCTCTGCCCCGCGCGATTATGACGATTTTCCGAGGAGCGGGCAGAGCATTTTGCGGTTGGAGGAGCTGAACTGTTGTGCATTTTTTTGAGGAGCGAAGGCTGGGCTTTTTTGCAGCGCTGGATTGGCGCTGATGCGGGGTTTGTTGGTTTGTAGAGGAAGGAGTTTGTAGTTTGCGAGGAGTGGTATTTATTGGTGAGGATGTTTGCGAGGAAATGGAAGTATAGTTGTAGAAGCTGTAACTAACAGTTTGTAGTTTTTAAGGATAAATTTTGTACTTTAGTAAATAGCGTGTTTTCTCGAAAAGTGCTATTTTGACTAGAAAAACTTCCTCTTTAAGTAGGTATAGTAACTAGTCGATAAGTGGAAAATAGTGAAACTTGATCAGACACGATTGAAGCTCATGTAACTAAATGTCACATATTACATCATGAGTGATAGCGCATAGGTGAAAACGTATTCTCCTATTCATAATTTTTGTTAATATAAAATGGAAGATTATATCTATATATAATGCAATGGCCCTGGGGATAGAACTAGCACGGTAAATTTAAATTTACAATGTAATTTATCCAATTTATTTGTTGTTTACCATACACTGTTGATTATTCAGTGAGCTTCTCGAACCATAGATAACGAAGATCATTTTGAAAATCTCGCAAGCATTCATAATCATTTCAATAATGTTTCGTAATTTGTTTACTGAATATTATTGTCATTATTTTACTACAAAATTAATCAATTACCTGCTTTCTTAAAAATACTCAAACTAATATTTGAAGTGCTATGATCGTGGTAGAAAGTCAATCGTTTCTATCAGTTAGCTTATTAATTTCAAAGAAAATTTGTAAGTTACAAATTAACTCGAAATTACCTAAGATTTAGCTAATTTCTAGTCAAACTTTTGAGTAAGAGCTCAGTCGATAAAAAAGCCAGAAATTTTTTACACGTCGATAACTGTTAACTAATAAATTATTATTGGTGTTATAACCTCAAAGAACTGTATTATTTACTTTCTTTTATATTCAGGTTCTACACAAATCTAATTACTACCAGTACTAAATTGTAAAATTCTAGCTGACTAACAAAATACCATTTTAGATTTCTACCAGGCTAAAACGAATGCTAAAATAAATGATCGTTTATTAAATTTTGAAAATATTCCGCCATTAAACAAATATCCATTCTCAAATATCTCCATTCAAACTCGCACACACATCCCACCCATTCGAAATCCAACAAAGTTCCTCTCCATCAAACGCGAATCCTCGCTGCATGCGCGCACGAGAGCATAATGGACGGAGAGGAGAAAATCAGCTCGGCCGCGGAGCGCGCGAAGAATCGCGCCATAATGGTTTCCGGGCAAACAGACCGGTGCAGTGCGGTCCGCCTGCCCTCGCGCGCGTATATTTGCCCAGTGGAATCCTCTCGCCTTGGAGGCAGCTGCCGATGTTTGAGAATGTCTACAATGCCGCCGCGTGGGCTCGGAAGATTCCGAGGGAGATGCGCGCGATGTTACGCCAGCGCGTTGGGATGATCGTCATCGCGGCGTTGTACGAGGTGCTCGCGGATTGGCGAGCCAGATAGAGAATCGAAGAGGAAGTCAGGTGTTATAAAGTTTTAAGTGAAATGTAATTGCAAGAGTGTGCAATATTTCTAATAAATATTTGCTCAAATAGAATTATTGAATCATGGTAGAAATCAGTTACTGGGCCACGATATCTACTACTGCAGTTTTATTAATCTTATGATATTTTTCACTTTAAGGTGATGCTAAAGCCACCTGTCGCCGACAAATACGAGGATCCACTTTTCTCATTTTATTTTCAATTTTTAGTAAATATCTCTATGGAAAGTTGTTGTTCCAACCAAATAGAACAACTTTTCATAGAGATATTTTCTTAAAATTGAAAAATGAATAAAAAAAAGTGGTTCCCCGTATTTACCAATAACACGGGGTTTAACATCACCTTAAAATTATAGAACTTTAGATAGAGACCATGCATTGTTATAAATATTTCATAAGGTGTAGGTGAAACTATCTCTCATATTACCGATATGATTCCAGTTTTCAAAAATCTGATGATCAATTTGAAATTAAAATGTGAAAATACATTATAAAGAATAGCGGGTTATAGGTATGTGAGAAAAGTTTTGATTTACAGAGAAATATATATGTATCGATTTCTGAAGAAAATAGACTTCTTATAAAGTATTTGCTCGCACTTTTCATAAAAATCTGATACACTAAACCAGATCAACCTTTGGATTTGATATTAGCATAATTATAAAATCTATATGTTAATATGGTTTATATAAATAGAACGAAATTATTTTATTTTCCGTGAACAATAGAAACAGATTAACTTGAAAAATAAATTTCCTTTATTTCCTCATTCTTTTGGAGGTATAATACACTATCGAACATTTTCTAGATTTTCATTTCTCTCTATACATATTTTGTAGATATTCATCTACAGTCTCCTAAAACATTCATCACGATTGTTATATCCATCTACAGTCTCCTAAAACATTCATCACGATTGTTATATTCATCTACAGTCTCCTAAAACATTCATCACGATTGTTGTTCTATATATGAAGCTCCACAATTTTTAAGCGAAAAATACTTCATTTTTATTAGTATATATTGCATATTTATACGATAAAACATCATTGCTTTAAAATAAACGACTGCTCCGTAATATCCACTTAAAAGCACTTATTACAGCCGTCCAGTCCGATTCATCTCAAATCCATAACGAGAATCAGCAGTAAGCAGTAGCAGTCGCAGCTCGAGTATCCCGCAACTCCGATTTAATATAATAAAAATTGATTTTCGGCTTATCACGCGACGCCAGCGGCATCGCGCGCTGCCGCATAAGACCGGAGACCGCAATGACGCGGGGAATTGGAATTAAAATGGCGCCTGCACGTATATGCGTACACGTGCCGGACGACTGCACGAAGGTGCCACAATGGCCAGGAGAGGTAATATAAAGCCAATAAAGCCCGCGAAGCACGTAAAGCGCCCATGCAGATGTGTCGTTCGCTCGCGCATAATGTAAGAATCGCGCGCGGAGCCTCGAGATCCGATTTCTCATTCGCTTATAAACCGCGTGTCGGCTTAAGGCGCGGGGTGGGACTGACTCTCGGAGTCTCGACTACTGTATAAATGTATATAGCTCTTGCAGCGAGGTGCTGCCGCGATTTTACGAGCCTGGCGAAACGAAATTCGCAAGGTGGATTGTATCAGTGGTGGTCGGATGATTTTGATAAATTATTCATGGGGTGTGGGCGAATTATCATGATATTACGGCTATTTTGTGACTTTCGACTGTTACTACTGAAATTGCTGGAAATTTACTGCTTATTGCTAATTTTGATGTAATGGTTATTTTTTCCAGTACCATAAAACAGAAATAAAACAAGAAATTATATTTTTAAATAAAAGTTTGAATATCGTTTTCATAAAATATTTTATTAGTAATATCCAAAGACGAAAATTAATGGACAGCTTTATTTTTCTATGTAATTTGCCTGTACCTAACCGATGCCTCTTATAATCTAATTTTCCCAGTAAATCCCTATAGGCTTGTTGTGTACATCTGAAAAAGGATCAGTTGTGGAAAAATCCCAGTATCGAAATTCCAGAGTCGACGTTTATATTGCAGTCAGTCTGTATCATGTATTCTGAAATAAATATGTATCTTTCATGTCTTGTTCTTGTTATTTAAATACATAACAAGGCCACCCATTCATTTCCTATTCTAGCCGCGTGCACTGTCCCTCTTAATCTAAGCAATTGAATTACTCGCTCGTGTATTTTATGATTACGTAACTTTTCTGTATTTCCCGTATCTTCGTTCTATGTCGCCCTGAACGTCTTTCCGAGAGCTTATTAAAATATACATTAAATTTACACTACTCCTGAAATCAATCACATTTATAAATTTCATAATTCTACACGGGCATTATTCAAAAGAATGTTATATCCATATAAAATTCATTTCACTGCGAAAAATCAACAACGAAATCTCGATTCAATATCTTAATCGAGCCGCGACAACTCCTCAGTCGCGTCAGACTTTTCCGCCTCCGAAAAAATTGTTGTCGCACCGGTCACGCTGTTACCTCGGCGCCTCGTCTCCGCGATCTCTCCTATACCCGTCAAGTCTAGCAGACAGAACCTCGACGCAAAATAAACACAATTCCCGGCCGCGTAAAAACTCGAAACAAACAAAACAGCGGCGCGGCAATGACGTCGAAGAAGAAGAAGAAGTAGAAGGAAGTAAGTGTCCCGCTCGCTGAAAGCACAACAACAGACGGTCGGCGACCGCGTCCATCTCGCATTCGACTTCTTGCGTAGCTATATACACATCCTTGAGGAAAGAGCTTCTTCGATACGAAGAAATAACGTGCATTTGGATTAATGTATCGACATAAATCAACTGAAATGTGTGTTTTTCAATGTTTACGTCCTTAATTACATTGAGAAGCTGGTATAATGCTTAAAAGTGCGTTTATGAGCATGTCGACTCGCCAATTTGAAATAGAGAAACGAAATTGTTTGAACAAATTAATTTTGCGATTTTGATCGTAGTTTCATAATCAGCCACCCTGAAAACTATATAAACAATATACTTATGATATATTTTGACAGTGGTTAAGTTTGACATAACTATCTTGATTGTTAATAATTTATACTGTTTCTTTAGTAATATCTCTCATAGAATACAATTATGGAGTAAAAGGAATGCAATTTTTAAATAATGTGTTCAAACCAATTGTTTAAACAAATGAATTTTGTTAATCCGCGTGACACAGACTCGTTGCCCTGTTAAATAGTTAAAAACGTTTTCTAAAAAATCAGAAAATACATTTTTACCAAAATATGATTTACTATCGCTGTTCACTACATTAATGTTATAATATTTTACGATATCTTTTTTTCTCAAAAGATTTGCTCAAAAGAATGCATCTCTCAGTACATATACACGCATAGCGACAGTATCCTCTACTATCATTTACCTCTTCGCTCTGCTCTCGTCACTGCCCTTCCTTTTTTGCACCCGCACGCGCACACGCACCGAGACAAAAAAAGGACGCAAACGAGAAGTATATCTCAACGTATATATACGGCGACCAATAATTTATATATCCGCGGGTACAGCACGAGCGCGAGTAAGCTCATACACACACACACGCGTGCGCACGGCCGATGTAATTTGTGGTCTCCCCCGTTTGACGTCTTTATGGATCGCGCGCGGGTTAACGATGTGCGTAAATGCAGACGAGCCGCGGCGCGTAAGTGCGAGCTGCGGTGCCTGTGGCGCAAATGGAGGGGGTTACCCGCGTACACCCGACGGTGGCGTAAAAATGTTTTAACGCCGAAACGCTGTTTTTCCCGCTCTGGTCTGAGAGGAATGCACGGCGCGCTTCCTTTTTTTTTACTTTATACGCGCCGCGTCTCATGAATATCGGATACTGCGTACGGCCGAGGCGTACGCGATGCTTCAAGCAGATATCGGCGATATTTATAAGTTGCTGAGAGGGGTGAGAAAGAGAGAGAGGTTTGACGCTGAATGTTAATTGAATTTTTACACCTTTGAAGACAGTTATTCGCGGCTCGATCGTGTGGCTTTGTTTTGGTTCTGCGGTGAAAGGAGTTTTAGTGGCTCGTTAGTCGAGTTCACCATCGCGATGGTACTTTATAATGTATTAAAAGGAAGAAATAGCGACGTAGAGTTGTGTATCGTGAGAGCTATAAAGGTGATTGTTTTGAAATATTTTCTAACGAGACGTACAATTGCAGACTTAAGGGTGCCGTTTACCCGCAAATTTGCGTTCTTTATTTTACCGACTTACCATTAATTTTTTACTTCCACATTGAGTGTGCGTGCATTACTCTGAATATACACGGTACAAATTAATGTTTCGGGAATCATTCTTTATCTTTTGTTTTAAGGAAGGCGACTCATAAATAATATTTTTGTTTTTCGAGACGTTTTATTTCGCTTGTTTTGTTATTCACGAAATTGTTATTTTTCATTTCAAACGGTTATATCTGTGAAATATAGGAAGCCACATTTTTCAAAAGAATTGAAATGATTAGGAATATGGAGAAGAACACTCTGTAAATTTTTTAAGGCTTCTTTTTTTCCTGTTGAAGAGGAAAAAATTGTTTTGTAAAAAAATTGATTTTAGTCAACCACGATAACTGGAGTAAATCGGCAGCATTTGATCTGGAACTTTCCAAAACGGTAGCTTTTTACTATTTCTTGAATGAGTTATTTGCCCAGATCACAACGACCTTTATGTTTCAAGATATTTGAGGTTACGTATTTTTTGACATTATTTATCGCTTATATCTCGAGAACGGCACGGTCATTTTTTATCAAACATGGCTTATTTCTTTTGTTTTTTAATGAAGAATCGAAATTAAAAAGAAATTAAAAGATTCATTGACTTGCTTTTTGAAACAATTTTTCTATTTCACGATTTTCTGAGATCCATAAGGTAAATTATTTTTGTAAACCATGTTCTGCAGCCTCTTGGCATAGCAAATATCTCATAGTTATTTTCTCCGTACTTTTATATTACCTTACCTAATCGCATCCCACATTTGCCCAGAGTTATGCCTGTGGAGTAGGGACAACTTCAATCAGGATGAAACCCGCTCTGAGATGGTCGGTGTATTTGGCATGTTTGAATTGGATGTCTGTCACATCCGTAGGTTATACACCGAATCTGATCATTTAATTAATTTTAGTCGAGACCGTCCGTGTTAGTGTAAATGCATTAAAAATTAGAAAGAGATATAGCAATTTAAAAATAATTTATCAGAACAAAGAATTTCATATTGGAACAATTAATTTAGTTTGAGGATGCTAAGTGGCAATGAATTGACAGCAGTTCTTAGTATGCTTTTAGTTATACAGTTAATTAGATCAGGATTCGTTATTTATTATTGACTCAAGAGCAAGTTATAGTTCATAAATGCTTTATTTTTTATGTCTTCGCGCTGCTGAACCTCATACTAATTTAGCTGGTTAACTGCAAATTTATTAAGGAAATTTGCAACTACGTCAATGTTGATATATGTATATGCACACGTGCATTTGGAAATTTAGATACTAAAAAATTTTAGCTTAATTAAAATTGTATTATAAGCTTTTTTGTTAAATGTTATAATATTTGATATTACAAAATCTTTTTGATCAATATAGCTATGACAATATGTCCTCTCATTATGTATCCTACACTATGTTAAAGAGAATATTTCCCCAGTAATGGACTTGACATACATGTCAAATAGTGAAAGAGGATTGTTAGACCATGAGAAGAATCGGAGGGTCGGTTGCTAGAGAAAATGTCATTCAAATTTAATTATTTACCGGAAAAACATCCCCTTTACGGGTTTGGTTTCTCTAAAGACCAGTTTTGAGATGACTCATCCAATCTTTTTTCCTTATATCTTGTTTCTTCTTCACGGAGAGAAGAGATGTATTAAAAATTACTATTTTATGAAGGAATGGTGGGATTTACTTGCATTCTAATGCTTTTTACCGTATTTTGTAGTAGTATTGTTAAACGTATATGATATTCTGCAATTAAAGCGTATGAAATTTTACTATCTACTTTAGTAAAAACTGTCAATTATAGAATTTACAGAAAAGTGTAGTAATTTGTGCTGAATAGCAAGAAGTATTTGAAATTATAGTAATATTTGTTATATTTTCCGAATACTATATTTTTTTAGTAAATTGTACGTACTTACGTATTAAATTTTCGTAAATATTTTAGTAAACCGCCTTGACTCAAAAAATCTAACCTCTAAAACGTATACGTAATCTTTTGCAACTGTCCACGATACTTTTAATTCGATGATACAAGATCTTTTTCATTATATCAATACATGTAAGTTAATTAGAACTGCAACAATGAATAAGTATATCATTTTTAATTAATGTTGACAAGATAAGCGTAAACGAAAACAAAACCTAGTGTAACTTATAATGATGATTCGAAATATAGTAAATAAGGATCATGATGGTGCAGTATGTAGAGCGTCCGCTCTAGGAGCTGAGGGTCGCCGGTTCAAACCTTCACGAGGTCGGTTTTTTCGATAAAAATAATTTTATTTAAAATTTAAGTGTACAAATATAAAAAATATAATATCTAGAATAAATAACATTCAGGAAAACATTAAATTGAAAAAAAAATTATAAACGTTAATTTTACAATTACTATTTAATAGTTTAGAAAATTGCTATATTACATAGTAAAATTTGATAAAATACAAGTATGTCCAAACATTACAGCATAAAATATTAAAAATTCATGCATATATTAATAAAAATTATAACATCGTTTCTCTCCGTGTACCATTTAATTTCAAACTTAATTCCGAGCTTAATTCTTGGCATCTAATATAGAGTCAGCCTATAAGCAGACATTCAAGTTGCTAGTTTACTTTAAATTTTTCTATCTTTTATAGATTCCATGCCCATCAAACATTGAGCTCAACAATTTTCCAACCATTCCCCTTTTCAACAACCAACAATAAACCCACCAATTCAAAATGCAAGATCGCCTCGAACTCGGAATTCCAAATAATCTTCCCGCTTCGAATTCCCCAGCCACTCTTTCATACACCGCAACGAACGACCAGCAGCACCACCAGCCGCAACAGCACACCTGCACCGCAGAAAATAAGGATCGCGGCCGCAAGTTTGCAGCCGGCAGCTCGCTCTCTTTCAAGTCTTCCCTCCGCGTATCCATCCGCGGAGCCTCTTCCACCTTCTCAACAGGTTCTGCGCTTGGCTCTCTCCTCTCGTTATACCTCCGCGGATAACGATCGAAGCCAACTAGTTTCGACTTTCTAGTGGCCGCCGCCGCGCCGCGCCGCTGGCCTCTGTGCCCCCCGATGATAGTCCTTGCCGAGGAGAGATGCACTCGACGTTTCCATGACGAACCGAATTAAGCTCGAGATTCCGCTCGAGCTGAATCGACTGGGCAGTGTATAAGGGGGTAGCGATGCTGGAGCTTGCGGGAAGTCAGAGTCTTCGGAGGAGAGGGAGAGAGATTCATTTGGGGCTTCATCGAAAATATTTCAAATACTGCTTGCGTCTCGCGTGCTCCAGATTTTTCTCGAGATGCTGGAGAGAGAGAGCTGGAGATTCGATTTTACGCGGTGGGGTCAAGAGATGGGGTATAAGGTGAGGTTTTGTGATAGAGTTTGATTGGGATAGAATGTAGGACTGTTGGGAAATGGGGGATTAGGAACTAATAGGCCTTTATGATTCATGCCAATTGGATGTATTGATGAGATTTTTACGAACACGTTTCTATTTGGGTTATTAATTTTTAAAACTCAAGTGATAACAATATTGGCATAATGCAGGATTTTATTGAATTTTCTATGCATAAAGTTGATCCTGTAAGCAAAAAAAAAAGAAATATGATTTCGGGAAGTTGATTCTAAAAATACATATTGGAAATCATTCCTTTAGGCGAGTTCGAACTCGATTCCGATAAATCTTTGTACCGTCGTGAAATTAAAGCAAATGGGTAGCAATGTAATTAGGTATACTAAGATTTTTAGAGCAAAAATGTAGTTTCATGTGCATTTTTGACGACTTCTGCCGTTTTATCATAAGTATCTTGGTTATACCAGCACTGATTATTTGGGAAACGTTATAAGCCCTACATTATTTAGAAATCACTCTAGAACTTTGAGCATTAAGAAATAAAATAGTATTAGAGCTTTATATTCACCAACTAGATCAATTTGTTCAAAAAGAAAATCCGAAAAATATAGCCTCCATAAAAAATTCAGT
Source organism: Gastracanthus pulcherrimus (assembly GCA_949152435.1). Classification (NCBI taxonomy): domain Eukaryota; kingdom Metazoa; phylum Arthropoda; class Insecta; order Hymenoptera; family Pteromalidae; genus Gastracanthus; species Gastracanthus pulcherrimus. The sequence continues at coordinate 169,981,177 of OX424574.1, read as the reverse complement.
ACAACCCTGTTTATATAATTTCTTCCAGAAAGAATCGGCGAATAATTTCAAACTAACCTCAGTCATGCAAATCTCGTCAATAAAACTCTCTCTCAAAGCACAACTATAACAAGAAAGCTCCCTAAAAAAACCAATGCAACCTCCTCCTCCGAGCACCTCTCTAAAAATACTGCTCCCTAAACCCGTATAACCACTCAAAACAAAGACGTAAAGAAGCGCTCTGCTGCACTGCGCACCATCGCTCTCCTTCACCTAGACAATGGCAATTACTTTCCCAACACAGCCTTCTTCCCTCTCTCTATCTATCTATCTCTCTCTCACTCTACCTCGCAGTCATCTCTCGATCCCCAGAAGCCATAGAAGCTCCAGCTGCAGCTCTACAGCCACGCTCACGTTCAAGGTAATCAGCGATCTCGCTCTTAGCGCGCGCGCGCGCGCCTCACCACAGAAAGAGAGAGAGAAAGAGAGACAATCTATTCTCGTCCGGCGAAATAGTCACGTTCGCGACAAAGCGCCTATGGCTCCAGCAGCTGGCCGCTCTGCACGCGATGATACCGCGCACTCGCGCACTTTGACGATCAGATTTCCAGTTAAGTTTCGCGAGAAGTACATATAGGTATATATATATAAACTCTGCTCTGTCGAGGTGCGCCTCCTCCCTCCCCCCCGGGCCGCTCCGGCTAAGTATGGAATTACCGCGAGCGGAGCGTATAAATATACTCGTGGTATGGCTGTGAACTGCGCTTTGAACGTTCGTATGGTGGAGACTGGAGTGCGCGCGTTGAATTACGTTTTCGGTGCAGGCGATGATAATGATTTTGCGCGGTGGATCGATGAGGATGCTGGATTTGTAGTAGGTAGAGGGGGGAGGCGGGCGGCGAGTTTTGCGAGGCGCGGATATTACACTATTTTTATGCATCGGGTCAGTGGATGTTTTCGTACCGATAGACCGTGTCTATGAATAGAAATCGCGTGCTGCTGCTACTGCTACTGCGGTTGGACGTGTGTGTGTGTGCAGGTCACTGCGGTCTTTTTGCTCGTAGTCTCATTGCAAACTGCTGCCGCTCGACGTTGTATGAGCCTTTACTTTGCGATGTGTGAGCGTCGAATGTACGTTATTTTACGATTAAGATTTTCGATGTTTATTGGTGATGGTCTATTGATTTGATCTAATTAATGATAAGAGCAGAAGTTATTTATTTATTTGGGTAATTCTAATAGTAGAATCAGATGATTTAATACGATTTTATATTGAAACTTTTATTTCTCTTCAGACTAATGTCTGATCTTGCTCATGTAAAGTTAAGTTAAAGTTATTTCCTCAATAAAAATAAGAAACTAATCGATATTTTGTTTATACTTTCTTGATTGACTTCATCATCTTATCGTGTTAGATAAAACAAGCACTGATTTTTTCTCTAAACCTGAATTGTGAGAAATATTAGAATTAAAATATGAAGTACATTGGGAATGTAGTAGAATTATAAAAACCAATAAAAATTTTGTAACTGATTCGGGTAGAATGTAAGTAATCAGATCTTTTACAGGTTAGTTTATATAGGATACACGTTATTAATTAAAACTTTAATTGTGTCAATTTCAGATACAAAAACTAAAATTACGCTTTCAGTTGTCTAACAACTCAATTGTATAAATAAAAATCAAATCCATCAATATATCTTCTTTTACATTGATGTAAATAAACGATAATTAATAATTAACTAGCAAAATAAAGTTTCTGACTTTATGTATTTATCAGTACTCAAAGCGAAAAATCTACATAAAAATCATAAAATCAAATATTCCGAATAGGTTCGATATCACATTGACTACCAAATCTTAAGAACAAATACTATTGTAGTAAGATCAAGCATCAAATACATCATATTCTAAAATATAATTCTTACATACGAAATCCACGGGTTCTTCCTCCACACCTCACTCTAAACCAATCCTCCGCCTCTCAAACCTACACGAACCTCCCAACACCCGCAGAATCCCGTAAATCAACGACTGCGCATCAGAAAACCCGCACTGCAGCCAGCCTGCACATAAAAAAAAAGGAACGCTCGCACAACGCTCCGCAGCAGCAGCCACGCGCAGGAGGGGGCGGGTTGTACACACGGGTTCCATTATGCAATTGCCGAGAATGTAGGGTAAACGTGCATTTAAGTCAATTGACGGCGGCCGTCGTTCTTTCTCTGTCTCTCTCACTCTCGAGTGCATCTGCACGAGCGCGTGTGTGGGTCCGTGCGTAACGCGCCGCTGCGCTGGCGCGTCGACGTCGACGACGTTGCTGCAACTGCAACTGGTGCCGCAACCTTGGCCGCAAGGCTGACCGAAGCGCGAATTACAAGCGCTGCTGCGAGCGACGACGACGACGACGATGAAAGAAAGATAGCGAGGCCGTCGTTAGCGACGGTATAAAGTGGGCATTGTTATTTCGTGGTCGAGAGTTTGCACGTTTTTATACGCTCCGGAGATAGCGAAGTTAGGTTGAAGACTGTATTTAAAGTTTTTATACGGCATTTTATGGGTACGGATCGGTGCAGAATGTAAATTCTTATAAAACGTATCTTCGGAATAAAACTGTGATAATTCAAAATTTTTTTAACTCTATTTTTGTACACAAAGTGACTTATATGAAAATAAAAGTACTACATACATTTTGAATATTCATTAAAAAGGTTGAGCAACTATGTTACAATGATACATTTTATGTAACAATTTTGTTTTATTTTATTAAATCTTAACATAAGATTTTGAATTGTCATAGTCTTTTCATTCCACGTTTTAAAATTTTAATTATAATCTATAAAATAATCGGAACTCTTGCTCTGACGCACACTTTCAATAAAAACCATCAAACAGCTAAGCGAAAGCATTTACCTTAACGCACAAAACTTCCAACTCCCCGTGTAATTTACCGCCACGATACTCGAGATAACTCCCCCCCCCCCCCCCCAAACCCTGATGAGCATCACTCGCGATCATCGGCGTTAAATCAACGGCGCTAAAAACGCCCGCTTGCTCTCTCGTCTTTTTAACCGATAATTCTCTCTCTCTCTCTCTCTCTCTCTCTCTCTCTCTCTCTCTCTCTCTCTCTCTCTCTCTCTCTTCTTCACCTCCAGCACTCTAAGTAACGAGTTCGTCCGCGCCATCAGCGCCAGCGTCAATACGTACATAGTCTAGCCACGGCGGCGAGCGGCTCTCTAATCACTCGCGGCCACGAGCGAATCAACGACCACACGTACGGCGCGCGCTGATTTCGCGATATAAATTAAACCCGAGATTGAAAAAAAAGGGAAAAAAAGCTCAAAGGCGCGTTCTGCCGTCTTGAAATCGTAAGGTTTGCACTTCATTAGAGGCCTCGAGCAATCATCATCATCTCTCTCTCTCTCTCTCTCTCTTTCTCTATCTATGAAGAGGAGTCCTTGGAAATAACACGTTACTACCGCGCCGCATCCGAGAAACCGGATACACTCGAGTGGTACACTCTACACTCTTGCAGCTGGTGTGGTAGCGTCTTCGCGATATCTCGGGTTCTCGCGGAATACGATGTTCCGCAGTCGCGCGATAATGGCGTAATGCTGAGTCACGAGTCGAGGTTCTATGCCAATATTATCGAGTGCAGAGCGGCGCGGCAGCGTGCCTTATAATTTGCCGATTGCGAGGGGATAAACTGGATGTGGGATGTGGGATGTTTTGAGAGTTTTCTTTTTTATATAGAGGCGAGGTGTGTATGGGCTTGGATTAGGGGAGAATTGGAGAAGATTTTCACGCCGCAGGTGATGGTGATGATGATTGCGGTGATACGGTGGATTTGAAGAGTGTTATTTGGTTGTGGATTATGTTGAGAGCGTGATTGATACGTTCACATATTGGTTATAAGAGAATTTTAAGTGTATAATAGGTATAAGCGGAAAGAATTTTTTAATAGTTATAACATAATTAAAGGTAGAATTTGTTGATTGGATCCTTATGCATGCTTTTAAAATTCAGACACTTTTTATTTGAAAAATTAAAATTTTCTAAGCCAGATACACTTGTTGGACAAAATAATTTTGAATTCGGCGGGAAATTTTCTGTCGTCTTACTACGTGTGAACTGGCATTTTGAATGGTTGTGTATTAGGAAGTATGTTCATAAATCTTTTGTAAACCCAGTTAACACATAGCGAAAGTTACCTGCGATATTTAAAGTTATTTTGTCCGGCGAGTGTAATTATAAGCACATTCATGATCCTGTAATAACAATCAAAAGAAAATTCGCGTTTTAAGAAATATTTTTATGTTATATAACTTCAAATATTCAGATTGTACAGTGAAATTTCATCATTTAGTGCAGCAAGTTTATTTGAAAATTATAAACTGCTGAAATGTCGCAACTTTCCACGTTTCTTTATAATTAGAAACCAAAACTCTATGTACACTTTAACCCAATAATTTAACTATTTTATACAAATAAATGAATAATTGCGTGTTTAAAGTTTCAATCAATCTCCAGAGCGTAAATAATCCCGCTCAATCGCCAAAAACGTCCAAATATTTGAGCTTCCACTACCGGCCGACCGAACTAATTTTCCCAGAACCCTAGGCAAACTCATGGCTACCGCCAAGTAGCCCACGCGAAAAAAAAAACGAAAACTTCAAACGCAGAGGGTAAATCTTTGAGGAAAGCTCACACCCGGCAGCGGAAAACCCTCCAGCGGCAGCAGCACGTGCAGCGCGTCAAAGGGTCTCGCGCGATGGGGCTACTTTCGATTTATAAGACTCATTTAATGTCAAAGACCGTCCTCCGTCCTTCTTTTTTCGTCACCTACTTCTTCCTCTTCCTCCTCCGCGCTATCTCTCGCTGACACACGCAGAGAGATAGAGAGAGGGAGAGAGAGGAGGGCTAGAGTTCCTCCTTTGTCATCTCGGCCGGCTTTAATCAGTTTCTTAAGGGGACACTTATGCAGGTACTCGAGGCGCGAGAGCACGAGGCGCCTCGGTGCAGTATGTACAGAGAGGAGTAAAAATGAGTGCGCGTGCACACGCGGCAGCGGCCAATTTACATCGAACCATGCCGCGTCGAGAGCAGAAGAAGAAGAAGAAGAAGAAAAAAGAAGAAGCGGTAGATATATGTATGGAGATAATGTGGAATTGAATCGATATCGGTAAGGGTTTATTCATAATGAGGTATCATACATACGGGTATGGTTGGGTGTAGAGTCTAGACTCTCTTCCCGTGCTTCGAGTAGACCCAACTAGACCTAACTAGACCTAAATTGGCAGATATGTTTTGTAGTCATGAGCTTTTACACACACATTGCTTCAATTAATATTTATTTTTTATATGCTTTAAACATAGAGTATTTAATTAATTTATAAACTTCTGGTTGTTATAATGACTGTCATATATTTTGCCATAGTTATTCGCTCTGTTATTACTGCAAAGCATTCACCTACTCACTCTGTAAAGATGAAACAATAATAAGTGTGTCATTATATAACTTTTTGGATTAGTGGATCTTATCACTAATCAGTGCGTTAACATACTCACCACTGTTTTCATTATTAAAAAGCGTAAAACTATTATTCTAGTATTATTCTAGTACTCTTGCACTGCATTTCACCGCACGACAAAACATGCGAGAGCAATCATGACAACTCACACCAAACAGAGCTTGCCCAAACAACTGCATTCCCGATTCACGCACGAGTCAGGTCTGTGTAAATTTGCTCGTGTCTACCTCGAGCCTCCGCGAGCACATTCTCAAGCCGCATCGTCTTACGTTAAATCCAGACAGCCCACCATACTGTGAACGCACCCTAACATGCAGAGCAGACAGTAAGAAAAGCCTCCAAGAACCTCTGTCTCCTCCTTCAACTTTCGAGAGGAACAGCGCGAAGCAGAGAGAGAGAGAGAGAGAGAGAGAGAGCGAGAGACAGTAAGAGCCCAGGCAGCACGAGGTTTTTCCATCCTCAAAGCTAATTACGTTATACCGAATGACTCCGCGCGGAAAGTCAACGCCACGCCTCGCCCTCCCGCATTATGCTTCATCCCTCGCAATCTCTCGCTCTCTCCTCTTTGCCGTCTTCTTCAGTGGTCGCCGCTGCTGCCTCGAGCGCGACTCTGCTTTTCTTCGAGCGCGGAATATAAAGCAGGCGCTGGCTCCTTCCTCTGTATTCTTTTTTTTTTTGGTACGTTCGCGGGGCGGCCGGCTGGCTTATCCCCCCGAGTCTGCTGTCGCTCGAAGGTGGAGGCTACTGTGTACCACAGCGAGTTTGCTGCATTCATTGAATGACGGGGAGGGACGACGGACGGCGCCAAAGGCGATGGCGGTGAGGGACTTGCGGGGGGCTGATAAAATATTTTTATGGCATTCCCGCGAACAAGGATTTTGAGGTTTACAAGGATGGTGGATGGATGGTGCTGTTGGGTGTAGAGGTTTAGAGCTGGATCTTGGGGATTTGAGAGGATGCTTCAGTTTGTTAGAAATGGTGCTATGAATGGAAGTGGTTTATGGTTGAACTTGAGTATATTCACTAAATTATGCAATAACAAAATAGAAATAAATGAAAATTTAGAGAATGTCGAACAAACGAGCGAGAGGGCAAAATGAGTTTTTTCTAGTTTTTCTTTCAATAATTTTAAATATATTCATGCTGCTTTTGCTTACTAACTCGTGGAGACCAATAAATTATCATTTAACATTACTCTACTTTTACTATTTTACTATTATTGGTACTCTACTTTTACTATTTTAATATTATTGGTTCACTTATACTTGCTGAAGTTGAGTTAGTGAAAGTACACTATCTTATCAGTGAGAAGTATGAAACTGATTCAATTAGTGAAATTTTATATACAGCGAAAATTGCATTCACTTTCTGAAACAGTGCATGGCACTAATTGAAATACTTGCATAACTTTTCACCATTTCAAGAGATTATTAGCCTTTATGTGGCTAATATAACAGAGTTAGTTAGTTGTTGCCATTACAGCTACGGGGAGCAGTATTTTTGCGTGCAGCAGCTGTAATATATGTTGATCTCTTTATGATTTGACTTAGTCAAACTGGCATCCTTAACCAAACCGCAGAATTAGATTTTAATAATGAATTTTATTCGACTTGTTTCTAAAAATTTTCATTCGCATAAAAATTGAGACACGACTATCTATTATTAAAGAGTCGACGAAAATATTCAAGGCCAAGTCCTCGTAAATTTTCTACGAGCAATATGCACGAGTGCCGTCAAACAAACGAATAACTCGCGTAAATATGCGAACGCACTCTCAGCCCGAGTTTCTTATTAAAATCCCCGCAGGAGGGGGTAGGCGCTCGCCGGTAAATAAAAGGACACATCGTCCACTTTATAACATCGTCGGAATGTGCCAGGTAGTTAAGCCCATCGTTAAAACACAACTTTATTAAGCAATAACCCAAGCGAGGATGAACTCGTCGGCCAAGAGAAAGAGAGCAGGAAGTTACGCTAACTGCAGTGAAAGGGGTGTCGCGAGTGCGCGCGCCACGATTCATTCGAACACTCGAGCCGGGCGATATTGAATCGTTTCTCTATTTATTTGACGTTTTTATACCGCCTATTGTCGATATACACTTTGGCCTCTTCGCAGAATTTTACGCGCGGCAGTGGTGGCGGTGGCGGCAGTCCCTGCGCTTGTATTGCAAGCTGTCGCCGATACATTTCGCGAAGGGGATGAGTCCTATCCAAACTTTCCATCCATCGCCGTCGTCGCTTCCGCCGCCATCTGCACTATACCCTATCCCTCTCCCCTGGAGCTTGTAACAATCGCGTCTCTCTCTCTCTCTCGCTCGAGGTTGTCCTCAAGTTCAATCGTATTTCAATATTGCTGGGATCGCACCGAGCGCTCCAAGTTTCCAATGTTATATTGTGTAGAAAGCGGTTTCTGCGCTAGTGTTCGTATACTACCGCCTGGCTCTGCTATTCAAATATCTGGCTTCGGGGGATACAAGTGAAAACACGGCACTTTAAATAATTATGGATAGGATGGGGCTTGTGTCAACGGCTTAAACGTTCGATGTATTTTGATAGCGTTGTAATTGAAAGGTAAATACGGAAATTATGATATTGTATTGTGAAAATTCTGCGATGGTGTAAAAGTTTGGAATGTTGATAGTTGAAGTACGAATTTTCGTGTTAATCGATTTTAATGAAAATCAGTCTCTAAGAGTTTTTAGCTGGCTGATTCAAATTTTATCGATTTCGATATAAATTGAAAGAATTTTCAAATTTCTGTCCGCTATATAGGATCGGCTACTTTGAATATTGAAAATCTAACTCCGGATTTGCAATCAACAACCTAAACACTGTCTAAAGTACCGATATTGCTGAGAACATCAAAAAATTCTTTTGCATTATTATTAATATTTTTAACTTAAGATTGCATGCATATTCAATATTTATCTTTTCATATTTATACATATTTTACTAAAGTAAGAGTGTGAAAAGTTCTATCACGAGATGTTAGTTCAAATATATTGCTATAATGTATACAACAAGATAAAAAAAGTTAGATTACTCGGACGCAAATTTGCAGACCGTTGAATTGTTAAAATCGCAAACAGAGTCTGTAGATTCTCCATGAATATACATTGGGTTTATACAAGCGACACCATTTGGAGAATCAACATGACCGAGTATAGAGTATAAGTACACAGAAACCCAAAGTGGACCCAAATCTTTTTAAAATTTGTTGCATCGCTTTTCAATTAGGATGCTACGGTGTGAAACTTGGCCCAGATGGCGCACTGGTGTCAAGTCCGACATGGCGGGTTTATGATGCGCAGTATATATGCAACAAACATGCGCGACACGCCTGGATATGCGCACCCACGGATGTCGACAATGCCAACAAAGACGTAACGCGCATTAGAAAACGTCCATATTGGACTTGTCACTCGTGCGCCATCTGAACCAAGCTTTACACCGTAGCATCCTAATTATCGATTCTTTCAAAGTAAATAAATTTCGTTGTAATGTTTGAATTGAAAGTAATTATGTGTGAAATTACAGCTAAAATAAAGTTACACTCAAAGATCAGACTTTATCTGAATTAAATGACGAAAACAACCAAACGATAGAATTTCAAATTAATTAGTTAGTTTAAATTAGATTCAAATGAATTAATTAGACTTGATGGCGGCTGACACAAGCCGCCCTCACTCTACTTAAACACACACATTCATACACACATACACACGTACGCACACATCCCCGTCCCCAAAAAACCGCGTCTATCGAACTTCAATAACAACCGTATCGCATTAGCATCGCGCAATTGCTCGCTGATCAGCCGTACCTACCCGCGGGCAGACGACGCACACACACACGCACACACACCAACTTCCATAAATAATCGCTAAAACGAGCGCGAACTGCCGCATTATTGTATTTCATCTCCCCTTCGGCGGAAAATCAAATCCTTAATAACAAACGAGTGCCCCCGCGCGCGCTCGCCCGATTAACCATTAATTAACTGTCGTCCGGCTCGCGAGGCAATTTTAATCGGCGCGCGCGCGCTCGGCATCATCGACGCCGACATTATATTCGTACGCAATCGGCAGGGCGGAGCTGGGGGAGCCGTTTCGACGTCTGCTAATGACGCACTTTATTAGCCGTCGTCGGCTCGTCGTCATATCTGTCGGCGACAGCGCGGGCCGCGAACGCGAACGCGAAAGAGGCAGGTTTTAATTATAAACAACCGTCATGACAATGCCCGCGAACGCGTTGAGCGTAATTAAAGCGACCGAAAAGGCAGTTTTTCGCAGGCTGCGCGTGCACACGCTGCGTCACCGTCGCCGCTTGGCTTTTCGTGAATATTCCCGCCCCCGCGAGCGGGAATACGCCTGTCGGGATGAGGATGCTGCACGTGCGTCGCATGTGGCTGTTTGTTTTTACAGTTTTAAAATAATTACCACAGGCTAGTAAATATAGTAATGTGACAGTACAATAATATATTTTATACCACTCTAACCTAAAAATCGCAACTTTGACATGATTTTTAAGCTCTCGTGGTATAAAATATTCCTCGACACTGGTGGGTAGGTTGGCTTTTTAGTGCATGGGACGTTTGTCGCCCGAGCGAAGCCAGAAACTAGAAAAGTACTAATATACATGACATGACAGAGTTTGGACGCTAGATATTCGAATTCAGCGTCGAATAAGTTATAAACGTTACTCATAAAGAAAGACCTTAAGATAATACAGTTTGGTTTGAAAACGATGCTATAAAAACCTGTCTTTATGGAACTTCTTAGAAGAACCGTTATGCAGAAAGATTAAGAAGTAGAAAATGGTTTTTAATCGGTACATTTTTTTCACTTTTACAGATTATACTCGATGCTAAACTTAAATCAATAACCAAAATTGCTATATACCATCAGGTTTCTAACAATAAGATATTCTAAGTGTAGAAGGAAATCCTTCGAAAATACTCTGTGCAATTTCTGGGTCGAAATTAGTGTCAACCATCAAATTAGTGTACTATTATAATAAAAGATTCTATAAATAACAAATAATGAGCTATATTATAGCTGATTATGATTCAACTAAAAGAGAATTATTTTCTCCTCTTGGTAATTACATTATAGCCTTTAAAATTAGAATCATAATAAATAAGTTAAAATAAGTAAATATCAACATTATAGAATTCTATATTCCTTCAAAAACGAATCTTTTGGTTAATCTGAAAATATCATCAATTTAATAAGCGCGCGTGAGAACCGCTAAACGATGGCTATTCAATTACCGACCGCGCTCGACGATACTTAACTTCGATGATCGAATCAACGCGCTCTCGTAACACTGTTCAGAATACTCCAACTGGTCCTAATATTTAATTACAAACTACTATCGCACATTAAATTATAACATTTATGCGTAACTACTTCGGGGGCAATAATTTATGACTCCTGAGAGTTTTATCATAATTGACGTTATGCCTGATAATGCTCTATTGAAGAAGATCTGCGTTCAAATGTTCTATTAATGTACAAAAAGGTTATTAAATATTTTTGTAATGAATAAGATTCAATAATGCAGACAAAATAAAAGATAGAATATATTTTACTGAAGATGGCCAACGATAATCTCATTTAACTGATACTAAGGGAGTAATAAACGCCTAAAAAATACAAAGTAAATAAGACCTCAGCATAGGAATACGTTTTATGATTAAAAATACAGTAAATATCAAACATTGTGTATCATTGTTGCTATTAGAAGGTATATATATACCTTGGTCGTTATCTGATTTTGCCACAAGAAGTGAAGGAAATATTAATTAATTATCAGTATCGACCCTGGTGGAGATTTGAGCGGGCTTTTATCGACTAAAGATCTTATCTGAATTCTTGAATAGAAATTAGCCAGATCTTAGCCAATTTCTAGTTTATTCTTAACTAACGAATTTACCTAAAAATTAATAATCTAACCACCTGATTCAGTTAATTTTCTAAAAGCGTTGACGGTTATGTTGGTATCTTGGTCTCTACTTAATTTTGTGACCGAATTTTGGACTGTTTCGAATAATAGTACATTATGTAACAAGTGTTGCATATATAACTTTATTCTCGACTTAACTGTGACCACTTTATTGACTTAAAAAGAGGGACTTTCGGTAAGAACTAGAATTTATTGAAAATGTATATTGATATAGAAAAAAATAATTAAAAGAAAAAAATGTATTTGCAGGAAAACAAATTTGCGAGAAAAAAGTGCCACTTTTTTCCGCAAATGCATTTGCAGGGAAAAAGTAGATTTGCGGGAATCATATGCTACTTTTGTCCCACTTTTGAGGTCAATAAAGTGTCCATTACGGTTGAGTCGGGAATAAACAAATTAATCTTCCCATCAAATTAACTCAAAACGTTCTCCTAAACACGACTTTTATTTCTCATTCTCTAGCTCTCTCCCGGCTGACCTCGCGCAGCCAGAACTCGCTCCTTCAATAAACACACTCACACACACACACACACACACACACACACACACTCTCCCTCTCTCGAGCATTGCGCTCGTTAACGTCAACAGGCATAAGCATTCAATAAAGGCCCGGCTGCGGCCGCCCCGCCGCTCCCTGCATATAAGTAAATCGGACACCTTTTGCGCGCCGGTCGCCGCGCCGGTATACACAGGACCTCCGGAGCTCAGCGTATTATACGCGCGCGAGGGCACATATATTAGGCGGCCCAGCGGGACCGCTCGGCAGGCCCCTCGCCCGCCATATTATACACTGTCCCGCGTCGACACAGGATGTATGTATGTATATCGCTTCGCGCGTGTGCTACGATCCGATGACTGGTTCATTTCTTTTGATCGTCGTATGTGCGCGCCTTTGGTCGATCGGAATTTTAACTAGCTTTTTGCTTTTGTTTTCGCAGTGAGAGAGAGAGAGAGAGAGAGAGAGAGAGAGAGAGAGAGAGAGATAGATAGAGAGAGAGAGAGAGAGAGAGAGAGAGAGAGAGAGTTATAGAGCGAGTGCAGTTCGACGACTCGTGGCTGAAAGTGAAATGACGCGAAAAATTTGTTTTGATGTTTTGACTGTCGGGGATCGACGTTGCTCCGTTTGATTGACGTTCGGAGATAGAGAGGATTAGGAGGTTGAGTTTATAGTGAAAGATTATCGATTTCTAATTGCAAAATGAAAAATGTTTTCAAATTAATGGTTATCTATTGATTTCCACGAGTAGGTATTTTTATCCTTCTTTTATAGGCTACAAAATTAATGTATTTCTTCAGAAAATAGAGAGTCAAAAACAATTAATAAATGTGGTATGTAAACAAAATAATATCTTTTTTTACAAGCAAGCACAATACCTACACACAGAGAATTTTATGATCGCTCTTTTAGAATGATTCTTACGGCAATTTTCATGAAATAATTCCCTGTGAGTAACCAAACCTATAAGTTAAAAAATCTATATATAATTTGAAAAATATTTCGTTTAGAAAAAAGCACAAAAGAGACCGTTTGTAAATCTGTTACATGAATACACCTATGAACGAATGCATGCATCTATAAAAATACGATACTACTGTGTAATCACGTCACATTCTTTCGACGAAAAAAGTCCACTTTGAAAAACGAAGGGCCTAATGTACGACGCGCGCAGTAAGTGCATTGCATTACTCGCATTACAAAAATATCTATGTAATCTGACAAATTACCCCATTCCTTACGCACGCGATACCTCGCAATAATTCACCCCGCAGCGCTTAAGAACAGTACCTTTCAGACAATTCAGATAATAACTTGTTTATCTAAAATTCTCGAGCTCGCGTATAATACACAATAGCCGAGCGTTGCAGCCACTGAGCCTGGCTCTTACGCTCTCGCTGAGCGCACTGTCTTCCTATCTCTCGCACAAAGCATACACACACACCCACTGCTGCTGGGAGAAAACTCAAGCCGCACATTATCTTAATCTCGCCGTTCCTATCGAGCGATTACTCGCCTCGCGCGCAGGGGATAATTCGTATACACACGCGTACGTACACGAGCAAATCGCATTACACGCTCTTTTCAGTATGTTAAATGGCTCAATCAGTCGGCACAATGACAAAAATGCGCGCTCCTGCGCGGCATAAAGGATGAAGATCCTTATCCCGCGACTCGCGGACTATCTATTCGGACTGACTGTAGTGCGCTGCAACGTAACGCACGTATGCGAAAGAGAGATAGAGAGAGAGAGAGAGAGAGAGAGAGAGAGAGAGAGAGAGAGAGAGAGAGAGAGAGAGAGAGAGAGAGAGAGAGAGACAGACAGAGAGAGGGGAAGAGGAAGACAAGCGAGACACTGCACCTGCGCGCAGTAGGCGCGTATACATAAATATGCAAATCAGGTATGAATTTGTGTGCATGCATGCGTGTGTGTGTATATAAAGCGTCTTTCGTAGTAGTTGGGATTCGTGGTGCTGTAGACTCATATTTTCTCAGGCAACTGACGCATACGGACGCGCTAATACTTTACGTTGGACTAGTAAAGTACATGCATATACAGTTGACTTTCAATAATTAGAACACTCCCTTTAATTTAGCTTCGAGTGAAAAGTGAGCCAGTCTTTTTCTGTAAAAATTTGCAGTAGAACCGAGTGATTTTCCACTCGATTCGAGTGATACGTTACTTAAATAAATATCTTACTATAAAAAGTGAGATTATGTTTGATTTGTTTACACTTCAGTTTAAGTAATAAATAATGGCTTAAATTGTGCGATTTTCTACTTACAATTCAAGTAAAGTTTTCTCTCGCAACAAAGACTGGTTCACTTTTGTCTAGATGACAAGGGATTTTTTCCCTTCAAACCAAAAAAGGAAGTGGACAAACCCAAGTATTTGTCCTCGTTCTCTATCTTAACCAATATTTAAAAAACTCAATAATTCGAAGTGTATTTCCAATAACTTGAAATATTTAAAGTATCGAGTCTGCTTGTTCCTAAATGCGCGTGCAAGGAATGTCAAGTTAACAATTTCAAATGGAAATTTTCGATAATTCGTATTTTTCAAGATTCTGCATTGACGTAAGCTTGTTTATTTATGACGTAACACTACACATTAAACTAACAAATTAAACGGTTATATCATTCTGATAGTCCTTAATGTAACAAAAACCGAAATTAAAATCAATTATTTCAGATCTATGGGACTACGAGAATTGCCTAATTAGTCTGATGACATCACAAGTGAAAAAGCCTTCCAGAGCTCGATAATTAGAACTTTTTGCCCGGTCCTTTCGATCTCGAATTACCGAGAGTCGACTGTAACACACTACGCACACATTTACAAGAAATTACAACTGTGTACCTAATGTACCTATACACGTGCACGTGCGTACAAACACAAATCTTCAGTTAAACGAACCATAGCTTTCCGTCTTGCATGTGTGCAAATGTACACACACACACACACACACACGTGCTAGAGTCACATAACACACGCATGTACATATCGGTCTCGGCAGCGATATATGCTCGAGCGATCTGACAAATCGCAGCGTCATCACTACCAATTTGTTCACACGCGTACCGGTAACTCGATAGAAAGAGAGAGAGAGAGACGCGAGCTGCGGATTCCGAGGTATTTATCAAGGCCCGCGAACGGTCGTAGGAATGCCTCGGCTGCGCCGAATTGCCGTCATCTTTCGGGATCGATATAGCACCCCCGCGCTGCATTGTCAGGGGAGAAGTGGAATTCGTAGATTTGCAAGGAAAGTGAATTCGGTTTTACGCTGGACGAGAGAACCGCGAGTGTAAAGGCTATTTTACGACTCGGCCGGGACGGAGGTATGGATGGTATGGCCGGGGGATTAGGGGAAGAGAGAGAGAGAGAGAGAGAGGGAGTTAGGGGAGAGTGGATTCTTGTATTGTGCAGAGGGTGAAAAATGCTCTCGTAAAGTGTTGAGCCTTAAGCATTTGGTTATTCGGGAGATTACGGTTAGTGTTGACAATGGAGCGGCAGACGTTGAACGATAGAGTATTTTTTGAAGAAGTAGAAGTAACAAAATAGTTGCAAATTAAAAGGGGTAGGTTGTATTAAGAATTGAGTTGCTTTGTGATTATTGTATATCGCATTATGATTATTCAAAACGCTTTCAATTTGATTTCGGTATACACAAAATAGCTCATCAGAAAATAAAAGCACTTAATGCACTTTCAAAATTGATTCGGGAAGGTTTAAAAATATGAATACAATAATAAAAATCAATTTAAAAAATGTAATTTTATAAATAAATTATATATCTCATTTGATTTTACAAGAACATATCATTCTGAGATATCAAAGGCTTGTTCTAGGGTTTCAATATGCTGTAAAGATGGAATAATTCAGTTAAGACATGTTTCGTCCTTTCGCTAACTCAAAGAGAAAGTTTTGTGATGGAAAAATTTTTTGTTATGTTTTTTAACGTATAAATATGATTTATGCCTTTGGGAGTCCGAATACACTAGTCTTAAAAGAGTCTGTGTATGTTGTCTTGTGTGTGTCGTGTGTGTGCATACGTGCGTGCGTGCGTGCGTGCGTGCCAGAGTGCATGCGTGCGTGCACGCATGTATGTGTGTGTGGCATATCACCATTAGCTTAATCTTCGGTATAAGTTTCCCAAACTTTGCGCAGATGCTTGTTATTAATACCCGGTGTGCGCTTGAAAGTTTCAGCAAAATTAGTCCAATAAGTTTCTTTTTATGGCCATTTTTCAAAATTTAAGAATTTTCAAATTTCGGTTTTCTAATTTTTTTTCAATGCAGGGGTGGTTTTTGCCGATACGATTCTATATGAGTAGTTTTTCAGTTGTTATACTATATGACAAAACTTTATTTTTCAACATTTATTACTCGAAAACTATACGATAAAAGTCAGTAAATTTTTACTAAATGCTTTTTTCATATACAGGTACATTCCTGTAAATTTTTAGGTAATGAGAAAAAGAATACAATGTCAAAGAAAATAAACATTAATTCAATCTTTTATAGGTATAGATTTCATTTGATTTTATAGATAAAAATAAATTTTAGAATTAATGACACATCGATGATACCCTTATATACGATAATATGTTTATTGAAAAATCTTCATTTTTCAGTAGGGCTCAAAACACTAAAAGAAAATAGTTAGACAGGAAAATAGAAAAAAAAACATGACAGACAGTACTGTGCAACTCTCCCTTATTTATATAATAATTTTAATTAAATTCTCTTTAGGAAAGCATAGTGCCAAAACAGTGGGCAACGTTTTTGTCTATTGAAACAATCATGATAATAGTTGAAAAATTAATATTGATATATTAATATAATATATTACACAACAATGTACAAAATACACTGCAAATAACACTATTCAGATTTTTAAAGTTTAATATGCGCTCTGACTAACCATAGTTTAGACTTCTTTTACTGTTTTTAAAATCTCGCATATGTTAATTATTTAAAAAACTAAATATAAAATCTCACGATCCTCAAAGCTACCCTATACATTCCTCACCGAATTCTCATGATACAACAAATATAAAACCCCAAAACAAAGAAAAAGCCAATCAAGCCCACTAAACACACAGAGCCAACTATCCATTACTTTTATGAGAAACGTAATGAAATAACGCGAGGCAAGCTTGTCAGCAGCGTGAAAAATGCCCGAAGCTTTTTAAACGCCCTCGTACCTCCCCGCTCCAGCGTGATAAATTACGCGTTGATCGAGCGTCCTCTGCTCACCCCCTCCCTTGTCTGCGTCGTCGCGCGAAGAAAAGCCAGTCGGGAAGCGGAGACGCGCGCGGCGCAAAAAATCCGCGCCACGAGACAAAGTGGAGGGACTCTCTTCCGCGCGTTTAACCGGCGGTGGCTATACAGCCAGCCGCGAGGACGAAATTACTCTCGGTCGGGGCGGCGGCGGCGGCGCGCGCAAGCTCCTCTCGAGGGACTGCTGCGATCGTAAAAAAGGGCCGCGGCAAGCTTCTCGGATATCCCGCGTACGCGCCGATGCGAGCGTGTAAAAAGAGTTACGAGAAGCCCGCGCGCGTAAGTTTTTCATCCGGACTCGTTAAACGAGAGCGTGGATCTTAGTTGGCCGAGGTGAGGAATTAAAGTTTTCTTCGTTTTATTTTTTCATTTGCTGCCTTTCTCTTGGTGACGGGCTCTTTTCCTACTTTGTATTTTTAATAGATTACTTGACCTGATTTTGCGGAGGGAAGGGTCGGGAGGGTAGTGTATTACAGGGTTGGTGAAAGATTTTACGGGCGCTGGGAGAATGCCGCTGCCGGGGTTCGATGGGGATTGAGTTAGCCGGTTTTTTAAGGTCACGCAAAAATATGGTTTTCGTTCGAAATGGAATTTTTTATTTTAGATTTGATTTTTTTTTAGATAAAGTTTGAAAGTACTTTCTTGTCTGAGGGTTTTATCAAGAATTTCCTTGAAAATGTAAATCGAGTAGAAATAAGCAAATTCAGGTTTGATATATTATATTATGATAAAAATTTAAAATCATACAACAAAATGTATTATTTATGTATATACATTGGAGACACTCTCAATCTTCTATATGGAAAATAACACATTTATAGAAAAATTATTATATTCATTGTATGTGCGATACAACCGGTCGCTCTGCGAAGTAATCAACATTTTTCCGATTTAAACAACTTTTTATCGTAAAAATATAGTTGATTAAACTGCTATTATTATTGAAATTTTGAACTGACAATGCTCTATTATTAACATGTAAGTCCAATGATAAGGCACTTGTTTGTAAACATACAGAGTATACATCACTCTCGTCTCAAGCCTTCACAGCTCACTTCACAGTTACACAGCGCATCATAATTATATTAGATTACATTCTGACTCTGTGTCATGTTCCGTGACGGTACATATTACATTTGTATAATTATATCAATCTATGCTTCTTATTTTATCTTTAGAAATTTATATTTGAACGCGTAAATCTATGTTAATGTAATAAAAAGTGTATCCCCGTGATGGCCATCTTTCTTTTACTGCAGTATCACGCCTCTATTCACGGCGCATTTTTTCCGAATTGAATTATCATAATTTTTCTAGAAATTCGAGCACTCCGAATGTAAAAATAAAAATAGCAATTAAAATGTTAAACTTGATATTAAATTAAAAATTGTTTCAATTTGATATTTCGCAAAAAACATCATAAGAAACTAAAAATAACATGTAATCATAAAATCCAAGTACAAATATTTTAGCTCAAGATAAAAGTTTGCCTCTCAGTCAGATCTTCAAAAACCCATAACTTTGAGTTGTCACAGTCCTGTTCTAAAGCTATAATGCTCTCTCTACCTCTCTACGTACCAAAATAATCCCGATAAATTACAGTATTACCCGACACTCCCAAAACTCCACTAAAAATCCATTCCACCCAACGGCAAATCCCATCCAACCGGGCTCGGAAAATCCACCGCGGAATTCCACCCCTCGCAGCCTCCTCCGCATTTCCTTCCCGTCTCCCCCCCCCCCCCTCTCCTCCCTACGTCGCTCTTTCATCTTCTCCCGCCGCAGCGGCAGCCGCGCCGCCCCCTTGGGCCGAGCGTCGTCGTCGCAACGTAATAACCGAGGCCACCGCCGACGCCGCCGCCACCGCCGCGCCGCTTATCGGATATTAATTTAATACACGATCTTGCGCTCCACCCACTGCCAGCTGCACGGCGCGGCGGCGGCGCATCGAAAACCTCGTAAAAAGAGACATAAACGCGGCGGCGCGGGAGCGAGAGAGACTCTCTTTCTCTGTCGTAGAGTGAAACCAACCAAGTGTGCGCGACCTATCACTGACAAATAGCGTAGTAAATTTTGGGGAGGGGGGGGGGGGGAATGTGCATCGGGGTGGCGGAGGTGCTTGGGAAATAAAGCGCTTCGCGCGCAGGGAGTCACTTCAGTTTTGGTTTTCGCGGATTTTGTGAGAGAGGAGTGTAGAGGCTGAGTCGAGTGGATGTGAAGATGTTTTTAGAAATGTAGGGGTTTTAGGTTTGTGAGAAAAGCTTGGTAAATAGGTATGATGCTGGTTTGAGCTTTTCATTTGTTAATAATTATGTTTACGTTTGTGCACAAAATTAAGGTCAGCAGGAGTATAAAAAGGAGTAAGGCATTTAGCGTCCGTTCAGCATAATTTTTCTTTAAAATGTTAATTTATTTTGAATTGCAAATGTACTTTCCGTACATTCGCATGTTTTTACCTTTCATTTTTTGCATGAACATATATTAAATGTTATGTTACAAGCAATTGTCCTCATTTTATAAATGCAGTTAAACTTATATAATACAATACAATAAATACGAGTTAGTAGTACAAAGTATTATATTACTTTGTTAAAGAAAGAGCTTTATATTTTTATTCATTTTTATACATGTACAATAAAGTAAAACTTGAACAGACAGTATTTTTTAGTAAACGTCGTTTATTTATGTGAGAACCTTCAGGAAACTGACGAGTAATATCTTTTCTCGCGGTTTAAAGTACAATCTCGCGAAAGAATGACAAGAAGATTACTTCACTAAATAGATTTGAACTTATTCTTGGAATTTGTTTTGATTCTTTTATCAGATAAAATATAGGATACAAATACTTAATTTAGTAATGTAAATTGATTAAACATAAAATATTATTCTTTTGGAAAACTATATTTCATTAGTTATTAAGTTCTTGTTTATTACGTTGTAACATCATAAGGTTTCTTAATCGATAAAGTAATTGATAAGGGTGGCAAAAATTAATCTGAAATGTCGGCATTGTATCCGCCGAAAGAAAATTAAACATAGCAGGAGAAAATTAACAACACAAACACTTTTTTAACATTGATGTCTAAAACAATACTGATCGCAGGTAGTAAAAAATAACAGCTGCTTCGTAAATATACATTTATTTATAATAATCAGGCTAAATGAACATTATTCGGAATTCGAAAATTCTGATTGATACATGAATCATCAAGAATTCATAAAATTCAGATACAGCAATTATGCAGTGAGATTAATCGAGATTATTAATGTATTACAAAATATACGTATATTATGTCTATCAGTAACAGCGGTCTTTTTGAACCTCGTTTTACCAAGATAAAACCCAAAGCATACGATAAACCTAGAAATATTTCAATTAAAAATTGGTATACAAGGATTTCAGAGTTCCCCTTTTCGGTAATTATGAATCCATTGTCCATATTTTTTGAGTATTTCCTGAAGGGAGGGTTAAATAAAATAATTGCTAATGGCGATTAATACGTTTATTCAAAATATTATTTTAATTTTAAAAATCTATTTTACAAATTTTAAAATAATCACAATGTAATTTAACTATAATAATGTTCCCTTAATTTTGTTTGCAGTCCTTCGATATTGTTCGAACATTGAATAAGTATGGCACTATAATTAACTACAATAAGAAACAACCGTTCTCTTAAATTGCAGGGCAATCCAATAAGAATAATCCGGTTCTTTACAACTCCCCACAATACGAAAACCGTATTTTTCAATTAGATACAACCTCCGGTGCAATCCAATATAATGTAAATCCTCCTTTGTCCATAACAAGACATTTCCGTAACTCTCTCTCCACTCCCTCCCAAAAACTCTTAACCGCATTTAGCCACGCGGAAAAGTATACCCCCCTTACGCGTCTTACCAGTTACCACCAACACACACAACGCACTCTCACTCTCTCTCTCTCTCTCTCTCTCTCTCTCTCTCTCTCTCTCTCTTCTTCTTCCGCCGTAAAATGATTCCGGCGTCGGGATTAGCATATACTCGGATTTACGCGCCTGCCTGCCGCTGCCGTATAGAATACCACCGCGAGCAGAATTCCCCGGGCCGCGCCGCGATTGTGTGTACGTCGCCGTCGCGTCAAACACAGAAAGCCCATTAAGTGCAGGCTCGCGTGTCGAATTCGCTCGCGAGCGATCTCTAGGTGTGCGCGTGTATAGTCTGGCCGCAGGAGAACAATGCGGGGAAGCTCGGAGATGCAAACGTATATATAACGCGCGAAGAAGCGACGCGACAGTCTCTCTCGTGGATGTGACCTAAAAGGACCCGTTGCCGGCCGGTTCGTTGCCTTTGTGGGGTAGCGCGATTTATCAGTCGCGGAGATTGCGGATTCGTTGATTGTCGGGCGAAAAATTGGGTGCGGGGAATGACATGAATAGAAAGAATAATGGAGAAACTAATGGTTCTTCTATGGGGAGCTTCTGAGTATGTTCGTTTAAAATATTCATTTGTTAGGAAGTAAAGTTTTTTGCTAATATAAGACATACTAAATTAACTACTCTTTATTAATTTTTTCCTGGTGAAAATGGATTCCATTTTTGGCAAATAAGATAGTTTTAAACTAAAATGATTGAAAGATGGTGCGCTTGCCCGGTAACAATATAACGCTTTTTTCCGCTTTTTCAGCATTTCTTGAAGTAGAAAAATTAATTTCTTAATAATCTCAACCCTTTTGCAAAGCATTCTCGAGCTTAAAAAAATATCTTAACTTAAAACATAAGTTAAGCTATTTTTTGGCTACGAAATAAGTAAAAATATTTATTTACTGGTGAGTGAAAGAGAATTTTCTAATAAAAATTATAACGAAATTCAGGGTAAAACTTACCATAAATAACTATAAAGCTGGGATACTCCTATTTTCTGGCACTTTTTACTGATATTTTACTATAAACTTTACCTCATTGACTACAATTTTTACCGCACAGACTAAATTTTGTCGCACTGATTGGTAAAGTTTGCCTGAATCGAGAAAGAAGATATAACAGCTGATAACGGAAACAACCGAGCGTGTACACATTTTAGGTTAACTTTAATATAAATGTACTTGTTTAAGTATTAATGATAATGCTATAACAATTGGAAGAAAATCAACAGTATTAAAAAATATTTAATTCATATTTTACCATCAATTTCATTGTGTGACTTTATATGTTCCTTTATTCTATTAGTTTTCTCTAAGATTCGTATAAGGAATTTTACTCCACGGCAGACAAATTTTACCCTTCAGTACGGTAAAATTTATCGTAAATATCAATAAAAATTGCGGGAAAGTTAGAATATCCCAGCTTTATAGACATTCACGGTAATTTTTACTGCGAATTTCGTTATAATTTTTATTTAAAAATTATCTCTGTGCAAGCAAATTATATTATAAATAACTCGAATACCAATATTAATTTTTTGTAACTTTGTAAATTTGTATCCATTTGATTCTACAAGTTAGTGTAAAGATGTAGCAAAAATTTAATTGAAATATTTCAAGGTTAGGTAACGTTTTTATTGACTCCATTAAATGCTTAGAAAATGGAAGAAAAAGGGTTTGATCATTACTACAACCATTTCAAGTTTTCTATCCATTTTTTATAAACGAATTTCTGTCAGGACTCAAACACATGAGTTTCAGCACTGTAACTATTAGATAGCCAATGATTTTATAAAAAATTTAGTAATGAACGTTTATTATATTTGTTTTATTTTATTTAAGATTATGAAGTTATTGAAAAATAGTATTATAAAAAAAAGCGGTTTTAATAAAACTGGTCAAAAACTGCTAGGTAAAAAGATTAATTTTCTTCCAGGATAACGAGCATCTATTCGACTATTTCACTTCCGCGTAACTGCTAACTGTGTTATATAGTCGAAGTTACTTATTAACTTTCAGTCCAATAAACTTCGCCGGTAAGTAGAAAGGGGAAGTACTTTAAGTTAAAGTAGCACGCTGGGCCAGGCTCAGCACGTGCATTGAAGTTATAGCAATCTTCAAAGAGAAGCCGCTGAAGTGCTACGGATCCTATCACGATGAACGTAGAGTCGTCAAAATTTAATTTTAAACACCTAACGCAAGCCAAACTTTAATTACAAGACAAAACTTCGACTATGAGGAATCACGAAGTTAATAATAAGCGCATATTCTTATTAATATCATAAAAAACTCAAATACACTTTGAATATTATAAGTTATTGAAGTTTGGACCCGCTATTTAACCAAGTTGAAAATTTGAATTATTCGTTGATCTTAATATTATTTGATGTGTTCATATTAAACTTCATATGAAAAAAATTACGGCAGCCACTGAAGCAGCTGCATAATGGGTGCAAAAACTACTTCGGGCTTTCTTACTGTTCCCTAATCTCATTATTAAAGCAACAAAAATAACCTACCTCTTATTAATACCAAAATTAATTAAAACATTCAATTATAACTTTAAACACACTGAAAACGACGACCCAGATATCACACTCCGATTAAATCCAACTTCAAAAAGGCGAATAAATGCCCGCCTGAAAGACACCACCACCACCCGGTTGAACGACTTCTTAAACAGAAAACTTTGCCGAGCGAAAATCAGCTTAATAAGCAAGTGAAAGCAAGAAGAACCGAGCCCCTGTTCCTGCTTAAAACAAAGACAGCGGGGAAACAGAGCTCCAGCTAGGAAACAGCCTCCCTCCTCTCCACCAAATAAAGAAACAAGAATCCGAGAGCGAAGGAAACGAAAGAGTCGAAACTCGCGGAAACTTCGCGCTCCCGCCCATTATACACGTATATAATACACATCTACAGCGCTCGCGTTTAATGAAACGAGCTCCGTTCTGCCCCCCCCCCCCCCCCCCCTGAGATCGTTTACAGCAAACCGCGATGCTAATCGCGCGAGCACATACAGAGCTCGCGCTCGTTCCAGCCGCGAAACTTTCGGCGCCAGGCCATCTGTCCTGAACCTGTATACCCGTGCCCCTCGCCCACGCGAATCTTGTTTTCCGATATCAAAGTAGACGAAGAGAGAAAATACGCGTGGCTGTGCGATATGCCGGGAATGCGGATAAAGTCTACACGTGGAGAAGGATACGGGGGGGATTCACGTGCCATTGGGTCATTAAAAATATCGGGGTGTACGTTCCGCATTTTGCACGGTAGGTAGGTAGGCTAGCGACGGTTTTCCTCCTCCTTTCTCCTAATAGGATAGCTGCACGCGATAATGGCTTTCATCCTGGCTGCTGCTCCACCTGGGGAAGTGTGCGTCCGTGTGTGCGCAGTCACTCCCTGGTTCTCGTTCGGTACTTTGGCGCTGCGATAAATCGCGGGCCTCGGTGTAGCCAAGCATGAGCGAGTGAGAGAGGGAGAGCGAGGCGATTGTGTGTCGCGAAGCGCTCAAAAATGAGTCTGCATCCGGTCACGACCTACGATTGTTAAGTGCTGCTGCTGCTGCTATCGCTCCGTGACGCGCGTTCTGAGCTGTGCGAGGCATTTTTTTTTTAAATTTGTCGCTGTTAGGTCAATTACGAGGAGGTAGAGTGGACAATAAGTGGGACGTTGTAGTGAATTTAAAAGGGATTTGTACGGCGTTGTATGGGTTAGTTTACATATATCTTGTGTAACTTTTAGAATGAAGT
The DNA here is from genome assembly GCA_949152435.1 of Gastracanthus pulcherrimus. NCBI lineage: Eukaryota > Metazoa > Arthropoda > Insecta > Hymenoptera > Pteromalidae > Gastracanthus > Gastracanthus pulcherrimus. The sequence continues at coordinate 169,956,280 of OX424574.1, read as the reverse complement.
TGAAAGCATTGAATAAACACAGCATATTTAAATTCATTATTATAGTTATATAAGGCGTTTTTTTTTATACATTTCAAGTTCAAGTAAATGTGTAATAATAAATTCAATGATCAACAAACGATCATTTCTAGTCTGAATTCTTTTTTAATTTTAACGTTTTATCTTAAATTCTCGTTAAAGAAAATGGTTGTGAAAATTCTCTTATATGTAATTTTATACTTTTCCAGCAAGTGTATTTATCATTACTAACATTATTTTATAGATATATTGAAAAGCATATTTCATCGATATTTTTATTAAGAGCAGATGAAGGACTAAAATAAGAAAGCTCTTAAATAACAAAAAAATTTAAAGCTTATATATATTCACTAGGAGAGTATAGATGAAAATGACACGAAAAATCATTGTATTTAAAAGAGTTTAAATCCTCGAATTGAGATGCGTTGTTCATCACTTTCTTAGAAGTTAATAACCTTGGCCAGAATCATATTTCTATGAAAAACAAAGCTGAAATTAAATCTTTTTTTCGTCTATGTTTATTTCGCTTGGGTAGTTTTTTCTTGCATGAAAACTTGCAGAGCTATGAGCAGAAGTAGAGGCGCCAATTTTTACTAACATAATTTACAATTGGGATCAATTGGTTGATATTTCGAAAATACGGGCCCATTGGACAAAACTAAGGGTACTACGCTTCATACTCAGGTGCCAGAAAACACTTTTCAAAGTTTCAGCAAATATCCGTATCCAAACTTCTGGCAATCTCCTATAGCCAGTTTTATTTATTCAAATACTTTCATAATAGTGTGGCTGTCGTTTTTAAAAAGAATATGTATTCCAGGAAGATACAAGAAAATTTGTACAGCATCTTTTATACATATACAATTATGATCAGTATCGAGTCAATACATGTTTTAAATATTTTTTAGATACATTTTTTAAATATCTCATAGTATTATAATATAATGGAACTTCAAAATCATTTGTTTGAAGCTTATTTAAAAAAGGCTCACAAAATAGTATATCTATAAAGCTTCTATTACTCTTTTACAAAAACAGTAGAAATTTTGAACTGAATTGTATATCTAAATTTAAAGATTTCGCATTTACATGAACATTCCCAAAACCTCAACAAAATTCAATTTAACTACACAAATTCTGAGAGTAAACTTTATTCCTCCCTTACATTTCTAAATTTCCCAGGACATCCAAGTGCTCCAGAGACGTAAAAACCATAATTATAAAAATCACCTTTTATACACCAAAGCCTTATTATCACCCACTTTATTCAGAACCCGAGCTACCGCATCGGCCTGCATCTCAAGTCCCTCATCTTACACCGCATCTCGGCATCAAGCACCTTACACAACACCCAGCCACCAGCGGCGCGTCTGCGACCCCGGGAGCTTCAACAACGGCCGGTGCATTAATTAGAGACGGGGGGATCGGCCTGTCCCCGATGTGGGTCCCCGTCGTCGATGGCTCGAGCGCTCGCTCGCCCCAGCCGTTAATTTAATTATATACGCGAGCGCGGGTTCTTTAACCCCGTTGCGGCTTCTATCATCTCTCGCCGTTGTCGTCGTCTTGTGCTTCTTGCTGCTGCTGCTGCTTCGTCTTCTTCTTCTTCTTCTTGCGACGTCGCTAGGAGACGACGCGAGGGCGCTAAGTCGAGTTTGATTGAAGGAGGCTCTGTCGAGCTTCTTGGTGCGAAGAGCGGATGTGCGCGGACGGTGTCTTGGAAAATGTGAGTTGTGCAGAGGAGATTATTAAGAATTTTTTTCCTGGGTGATTTAAGCTGCCTGCAACAATTACTCTTAAAAAGTCTGCATTTTTTAATAAACTTTTTTAGCGTAAAGTTATCGTTCGATCTAACGCACGATTCATTTCTTTGTTCACGTGAGTAGAGGAAGAAGAAAAAATTGTAACGCATGCATGATTTTCGCGTTTTTTTATGCCTACTCGCTAAAATTTAATTAGTAAATATTCAGTATTTAAATATTCACTAATTGAAACCGTTTCATAGTTTTCCCTATTTCAATTTTAGCGAGTATAATAAATGTATAAATAGATAGATTTCCTAAAAGTTGTAAGACAATTCGTTGAAATCTGCCTTTCAATAATACACCGAGTAGACGTTGATAATAAATTGTTCATTTAAACGTCTTGGTTTTATTGCAAACCTATAAAAAGGGATAAATGATTCCTTTGCTTCTTAAAATACGTGAAAGAATTCTATTCAATGTAAAGAAATGTTGACAATGTAGGTCAAAAAGAAAGAAATCCTTTAAGTTTTTAATATATTTATATTGCAAAATGCCAAACAGTTTCGAGTTTATATATTTCAGTATATATACTTATAAATACACGTACAAATATTTTAACAAACGTTAAAACTATTAACTTGAAAATTATTCAAATTAGGCTTTGAACTGCAATCATTAAAATTACTGCTTGGAAGAAAAATTAAGATCACAATTGATTTTCTTTTCTACGCATTGAAGTTTTTTGATTTTTGAATGCACATTATTCATCATCATTAAACCTACGATAGATAGCATTGTATGATTCCATTGTAAGAATGCAAATCCTTCATAAATCAAGCCGATTCCTAGAACACAAGCAGAAAAGACAGTCCCGCCGCGAAACAAAACACTGCTCGCCTACAATAGCCAATAAAGCAACCCTTCCAAAACCAAAGAGACAGAGAGAGAGAGCGCGGTCGCGGCCAACACCGGCACACCGCACCACGGCCCATTATAACCCTCCCACGAGACACTCTCCTCTAACCCAAAGAGCGAGAACGAGCGAGAGAGAGAGAGAAAGAGAGACCCACCAAACTGATAATTCATAAAGAGGTCGTTACCAGGGAGGGGGGGCTTTCGGCACTTAATTTCAGACGCAAATTGCCACGAATTTATCACGCCGCGCGCGCGCGCCGTGCACAATTGCGAGCCCGAGCCAGAGCCTGTCCCATTTCGCAAGCTCACGCGCCCGCGCGTATACTCATTGAATCCTACATATACATATATATATATATATATATATATACACGATATCGCAGCGCGCGCGATCAGCCTCCACACTCCAGACGCTTGTCGCGCGAGTTATTTCAGGGCAATTATCGCAGGGAGCGCGCGCGCGCGTTTAATCTTTCGCGCTCCGTCGCGCGCTGCTTGGCATACGGTGTGCCACACGCTTGCGTGCGTGATTGTAGCGCCAAGCAAGGTAGCAGTAGAAGCTGCATGCCAAAAAAAGCGCGTATATAGCCCGAGTGCGTACTCTCTTAATTTGAAATACTGAACTTTTCACTATTTTAGATAGTGAAAATAATTCCACTGGCGAAACAGTGAAAATTACACTATTTTGTCAGTGAATACTGTATTTACTAGAACAATAGTGACTTTTCACTAGTTTGGTAGTTAATACATAAGTAGAAAAACTGGTAAAGTAGGGATTGAGTTGGTATTTCATAACCTAATTTCAGTGAACATTATTTTTATTTCATGAACTTTAAGTACTATGTTTATTATGTAATAACAAAATAATTAATTAATGAACTAATAAAAATTGGTGCAAATAATCTCTTAATTATGATTATAATCCATATTTCCTTTGTAAGAATTTGAAAAATGCCTAAAACTATTCATTTTTCATAATTAAATTATAATTAAATTCAGTTAAATTCGCAGCACATTATACGAGGTATAAAATTTACTATATGCAAGCAACCTACGTAGGCAAGTGGTGAAGACGTTGGACTGCAAACCTTGTGGACAAGAGTTCGATCCCCCCTAAATTATTTCTTATTTTAATATATATAAATGTTCAAATGAATTCTAATATATAATCAATATCTAATACATCTGATATATATTTACATACGCGTTTAATAACAGCTTTATTTGTTTAATTTGCTGAATGTTAAAATTCCACTATTTCGACAGTGAAATTTCACTTTTTCAAGTAGTGAAAATTTATTTCACTATTTCAGATAGTGAATATTCACTGTTTTTTAGTTGCTGAGTTATAACTATTCAAAATAGTGAATATTCACTGTTTGCCAGTGATTTTCACTATTTCATAATAAGCAAGTACTGGCACCGGAGAATACCAGTGGACGCGTCTCTCCCGGCGTGTTATACAGCGCGTGGGCGACAAGTGCGCGCGGGCGCTGCGGGTGACTTTGGCCGAGCGCGGGCGGACACCACCCCTTTATCGTCGCAGTAGAGAGAGAGAGAGAGAGGCTGGTGGGATTTGCGAGTACTAATTTAGCGGGAGAGGGAGAGGGAGAGCGGAGTTCGTGCGATTCTAGTTTTTAGAATTATATACGTTAGGCTGCTCTTGGCAAGATTCTCATTCTAGAGAGAGAGAGAGAGCTGCGCGCGTTTATTTTTATGTCGCCTTCCGGCTGAGAAAGAGAGAGATAGAGCGAGTACACGCCAGCCTACGCTTCCCCGATCGTATCTAACCCTTATTTTCGCTGCCGCTGCTGCTTCTTTTATCGCTTTTATTTCATCTCGCACCCTCCCCGGTTTCTTCTATTTCTTTGGGGGGTGGTGGTGGTTGGGCGAGCGAGCACCGACTGCTGCTGCTGCTGCTGTCCGTGGTGTTTATTATGTTTTTCCGATGCGCACTTGCAGCACCAGCGCCCTTGTTGTGTTGCGTTATTTTTTTTCTTTCGTCTTTTTGCTGGTGGCTTTCTTCTATTCTTTTATTCTTTTATTCTTTGGGTGTGTGTGAGTGCGCTGCTGGGTAGCGTTCGTTCTTTTGTACTAGGGATTTATAAGGCGAAGAGTTTTTTTTAGAAAAGGGAGGGTGAATTTATGAGTATGTAAGATTAAGGGTAACTGATTTGCTACAAATAGATATAATATACTTTTTTATGGAAAGAATGAATAACTGTCCATAGTAATAATGTTGAATAAATATTTCTGTATGTGAACGATAGAAATTCTACTAAAGTCGAACCTCGCTCGTTTAGAAACAATCAAATTTCGAACTTATATTTGTTTATTTGTAACTAATAAATAAATGAAAAGCGTTATGAAGCAGCTTTGGATGATAATGATAACTGCGAATTAACAACGTTATAATATTTCAGAAGTGAACACATCACAGGATTATATTTGTCATATATGAAAATATATTTTTGACCGTGTACCTAACGAAGTTTAATTCAGTTGTAAAAGTATGTATTGTTATAAATTATTCAAACAACGTAACTATCATATATTTCAGCTTTCAGCGGAAACCTTGGTGGTTAAAAAGCATTTAAAATCGATTCATTTAATGGTTTTAAGGTTAATTTTACGTCTATTATTGGATAGCTTTTAATGAGATTACAATCTTTAAGTGCAATTGAATATTTTGCGATTTCGCTTGACAAGTAATTTGTAACTGGCATCTTTTTCTTAAGAAATTTTAATTACGAAATGAACCCTTTGAAACAAAAAATTCACGACTGACCAATTCAAACAAGCTTCAATCTCTATCAAAGTACAGCCAAGTATCTTTTAACGATGAAATGCACCTCCCTTTCAAACCCTCACTAACAAAGCAACCCCAACCCCTCACCCCGAACCAATTCGACATTAATTCCTTCCAAAACGTCTTTAAAACAACCTTTCTTCTCGTCAACACAAATCACGAAAAGGCACATCAATCGCTTCCACCTCTCTCTCTCTCTCTCTCTCTCTCTCTCTCTCTCTCTCTCTCTCTCTCTCTCTCTCTCTCTCTCTCTCTCTCTCTCTCTCTCTCTCTCTCTCTCTCTCTCTCTCTCTCTCTCTCTCTCTCTCTCTCTGTAATAAAGAGTGAGTGAATTTATCTGCGTGTGTGATGAGTGTACGTATCTGCTTAATTGTAATTGTTTTTAAATTGTGACGTGATGGATGTACAGGTATGCAAGAATGAGTGAATCTCCAGAAATTGTTATGAAACTGTGATATTGACGTACTGTGATATATTAGATAATGACAAATTGTGCCACAATTATTCTTATACTTATATACTGACGACCTGCGATAGTGATCAAAGATTTTAATGTAAAGACGAAATAACAATTTATGTAATGTATTTTTGCCAAATAACAAAATAAATCGTATATCTATCTATCTCTTTCTCTCTCTCTCTCTCTCTCTCTTTTCTCTCTCACTCACTCAATCACTATCTCTCTCTCTCCCTCTCTCACAGACACTACACTGGAAACGCAAATAAAAGTCCGTCCGGACAAAGAATACGACGTCAGCGCTCTTGGACTCGGTCTCTGCCGCGCGACGTTAATTCGCAACAGGCGGCCATGCACTCGTCCACCTCGTCTACCTTCGTCTAGTGCGGTATATGGCGCACTCGCGCTCCGCAACGGCGACGTCACGCGGGCGGTGGCTGCCGTTGCAGCTGTGCGCATGGCACAGTGGCCGACGCGCTCGTTGACTTGTCAACGCTTCCGACGCGCCTCTTCCTCTTTGTGGGTGCAGACGGACGGGACACGGGACAGGGTGTGCGTAAGCAGATGGGAGTCTTACCGTACAGTGGGATTTCGGTGAATTCTTTGGGAGGGGTTTCTTTTTTTTTTGGAGGGGGGAGTGCGTTGCGTTTTGATGAGTTCGTTATGAGTTGGTTTAGGTGATGCGTTTATTTTTATGATGCTCAGGAGGGTAAATGTTGGGTGAAATTTTAGTACTGTGGAGAAAAGTGAAACCGATTTCTTACGAAGTAAATGATTTGCTCTATTAGTTGAGCCATTAAGTACATGATAAGAATAGTTGATTTTTTAGGAGTAAGTACTAGTGAATTTTAACTCACAAGGAGAGTGTAAGACCTGCGGGAAAGGAATTCGTCTAAAACTTTGGGAATTGTTTTCTAATACATAAAAATAAAGCCCAATACCGATTGTTTAATCTCATAGGCTCAATAAACTGAGATATAGCTTAAAACATTAACATTGCCCATATAGCCAATGCTACAAAATTGCAGCATATTTTAGTGAGAAATTGTCTATTTATTGTGTCACTAACATAGATTGGAATAAGGTGGATTACACTCGGAGACAAGTTAATTCAATTTGTTCTTTATAAAAGCAAAAATGTTCAAATCAAAATTTAAAGCAATTGGATGGGATGGCACGTCTTGGATAGTCAGCACAAGATAGAGCTTCATGACGGTCTTGCATATAGATGAGGTGACGAACTTTTGAGTGACAAATGCCACGTACATAAAATTATTATAACAATAAAAGCAAATCAAGCCAAATATTCCACTCAAAATTTTTAGTTGTCGCTTTTATTTTAGAATTTTAGATTGCCACATTTAACTTAAATAAAATAGTTATTTTATACTATCTCTGCAGTCTACGGGTTTTTTTTATTTACCTGTTGTAGGTCTAATTTAGTATTATGCTTCTAGTATTTTCTTGCATCTTTCTCTTTATCTAAGTGGGCCTTTTCCTTTCTAATTTTCTTTACTAAGCCTCTATGTATTGTTCTTTCGTTTCCTATTTTCGCTACATGACTTGCTTATCGCTTGTCTGATTAAATTACCTTCAATTTCTTATATTCAAATTCTCATTGTCATATTACGTGATAGTAACAAAAATTTGAATACTTTCTTAAATAAGGAAAAAGAAGAATTTTCCGAAAATAATCTTTTCCTAATTTTCTTTCTCTACTGCACTCTTACTGTTTATTATTGTACTGAAAGATTTAAATTAATCCACTTCTTAAATTACTTTATTTGATTCGAAGGTGCCGTATGAAACTTTTAGGGGAACAATATAATAATATAATTTGATAAATGAGAATCTGTAAAATGTAATGTTGATTTTTTTTAAAGTAAGATCGATGATAGATGATACTAAAATAAATTGAAAAATATAAAAATATGCATCTCGGAAACCAAGTTCTCTTCTCCGTAAGAAGTTGAGAAAACTGAATTCACTTACATTGAAATGTGCCTGACCCAGTTAGCCTGTAACTACTTTGAACGTTCGTATAACCATATTTTTGCATATGCATATGGATGGTTCTGGGCGTAGTATATTGGAAAAGTAAAATCTTTCATTTTGAATTTTCTAGTAATATTTTTCATGAAGCAAGTTTAAAGTATTACACCGACGGAAAGTATGTAGCAAAGTTTACAGTTTCAGTTTGTACATAGGAAACATAATGAACTTTACATAAAAATGACATTATGTCTAATAAAAATTTATACACTGAGAAAACCGTATAACGTAAAAATTTTCTAATAAAAATTTATTTTTTAAGGTTAAGTAAATTTCTAGTTGGCATTGAATTATAATTTCTTATGAATTTTTAAAATAACGATATATTTTGCGTCAGTAAAATGTATTATTAGTTTGGCAACTTTTTCAATAAATATGGTAATTTTTATAAAAAGCCAAAGATTTCTGCACTATACAAATAAAAAGAATCATTTTTGTTACATAATTTATCTCAGTGTCTACAAATTTTAGCAATTAAAACGAGATAAATTATTTTAATATAACAAATCTAAACTGTATAGTATATTAATGAAAAACACGGAAAGAATATTGTAGCTATGTGACCTACTATGTAAGCTTTGAAAACACGTGTCGAAAACAATGATAAAAATGATACTAACACAGGAAATCCAGCTATCCCTACATACTTAATTCGTACCAGATATATTTATTCGCCGCTCAATTCTCTTGAAATTTCCGTTTATAAGGGGGTGCAGGTAATGTGGCCACTTTAAGGAACTTTCGATTCCCAGTAGATATTTATCGGGTTTTGGGGCTTCGGAAACTATTGAGACACGTTATTTGAACCTTTAACTCTAATACCTCATGAGTTTGATTGCAAGAAAATTTACTCACTGAATTTTAATTAAAGAAGTTTTAAGTAGTTAAAAATTGGTCACTTTACCAAAAGTGTTGTTAAAGTGGCCATCTATCAGTTCTTATGGTAAAGTCGTATAGTAAGTGTTTCAAGAAGTCAAGACTAGCCTAGCAGAGACTTCCTTTATGTGTTATTAAACTACATGGTGCCGTAGCGTACGCCTTGTGTCGATATTTTGGGATTAGTAGGTCTAGGAAATTTGAAGAAGCAACCGTCGTTGTTATCGGCGTCGATTACCTTTTGCCTCGCAATGCATTCGTATGATCACTTTACCAACCGCTAAACGTCAATGAAAGTTGCAATTTACGCATCGAAAACATAAAGTATGTAAAAAAAGGTACAATTTCATGTACCGTATGATTTTTTTCGTTCATATCACTTTGATATAAGTGGTTTCTTTACATGCATGTACTTCTAAGAAATCAAAGTTTTGATGCTTTCGCGCGTAAACATGACACTAATTAGAGGGCGCTAGCAGCGGGGTCACCGCGCCTCTCAACATCTATTGTCACAATACACATACTGTAGAAGTTACGGAGCCCCAGAATATCGCATACAACGAGATCTCGTGTATGTGGCCACATGCACTTACCTTAGATAAATTTTAGACTCATTAAAATCGTGTAAACAAACTCCACTGCTGGATCGGATATTACTCTAATAACAATAGCATATATTGGGCGTGATAACGAAATAAAATTTGGCTCGAAACTATACATATAGCTTTAGCAGCAATTCCGCGTCTAATATATTTTTTATTGATGTGTTGACTAAACTGCTTTCTCATTGTAAGAATTTTTGCCAGTAAATAAAAAAGTAGCATATCATATTTGATTGTTCAAGTATGCGTTATTTCAAATTTAACTACTTAGAGAGAATTTTCTGATAGAAATTACCTTGAAAATATATACGTGAACGCGGACATTATGATTTCAGAGTAAAGTGATCCAAATAAACGATAAGAATTAACGTTATTCCGTAGAATTGTTACTGTTCTGTATGGTGAATATAACCGAGAATCGCGGCAAATTTTTCCGTTCAGCAATGTAAATTTTTATGTGAATCACATTCATTTTTTACACGAATTTAGAATATCCCGCATTTATTACAATATATATATATATATATATATATATATATATATATATATATATATAACAATTTTCACCAGAAACTTCTCTATGTACCAATCAACTAACTGTCTACAATGAAAATTCAAAATCCCAACAAAAACACCGAATAAAACACTCCCGTCAGACATCTAAACGTTTCGCCGCTCCGATTAACCCTCACCACCCACATCACAGTCACCACTCTCGCATCTAAGCAAAACGATTTCGTCCTCACAAAGGCGAGCCTCTTCAAAAGCTCTCTCCCTCAACCATCAAAGCTCGCAAGGAAAGAACGTAGCGACCTCCTCTTCCCCCTCATTAAATCACTCTTCATTTGATCTCCATTCGTCACTTCGCTACGCCGTAATGCCGCGCAAAGTTTCTTCTCCGGTGGATTCTCGTGTCTCTCGCAATACACAGAAAAGGAGAGGAGAGAAGTAGTAGAGTAGAGAGAGAGACTAGGCAAGAGGAGAGGAAGGAGTCCACGGAGATCTCGCGACCTCGCGAAGCTTCTCGGAACTTTATAACCGAGACAGCGAGGGGGAGGGGGGAGTATAGGAGGAAGGGGTCGGCCCCCGTGGCTTTTCTCGTCGCCTCATCTTTAATTAATATTCTCGGAAAGGCGATAATAGCCCCCGCGCTAGCTTGGTCTATGCACTCTCGGGCTTTTCCTTTTTTCTATGATTTCTTTCTCGTTATTTCTTTGGGATTATTGGCGATTATCTGGGATCATTTTATTTGTATACCATTTGATTTAAATTTTTGTTTGTATACGTATTGATTGAAACTTTTATTTTATTTGTTTACCTTTTGAAATTTCTGTTTGATAAAATATATAGTTTATACATTTCTTTATGCATGTAGTCTCTGGTAGAATGTTTGTGTACAAAAAATGGACTGGACACTAGCAATGAAAGCAATAAACGAGCATTTAATAGAGTAAAACGATGTTACTCGATATTAAAATATTTATACTGCATATTCACTTCACTATTACATTTTAACGTGAGTATGTATTAGATTTTTATAATGCTATTCGAGTAATTCTTTTAAAAAACGTTCATTCTACCATCCCAGCGAATAGCTTAACTTTTGTTTTAACTTGAGCTTCTTACAACATTGAACTCAATTAATTCAGTACTTTTTACAACTTTTCAGTAAAAGACATATTCAAACTTCTCGCTAAACTAATTCTTTCCTACAACAAAAATGTTCCACATTCCCTCAAGACAAAACAAAAACCTCAACAAAACATCCAACAACATCCCTGACGTACCCATCATTCCAACTAAATTAAAAATAAAAACCCCCACTCGCCGAGCAACAATTTAATTACTTTCGCGCGGCGACAACACTCGTGTCCCACCTAAACGTCGAAGCATTAACACATCGCTTCGCTCGCTCGTAAACCGTATAAACACAGCAGCGCGCCGACGACAATTGCCCGTCTGCATGCGCGGCTCGCGCATCGTGAACAAAAAAAAAGAAGAAGAAACGACCTTCTCCCGCTCTATCCTATTTCAGCGATCATCGTCCGGGCGACGCTGCCGCTGCGTTTATTGCGTCAAAGCCGGCGCGCAGATCCTCTCCCTCTGTATATACCGACTTTATGCTGTCGGATGGCGAGCGCGTGGGTCGCAAGCGCGGTACATGGCTCTGGCGCCGAGAGAAAATGTTCGACGGCGATGTTGGTGTACAGAGGGAATATTTGTAGTAAAGATTGTACAGAGATTTAGGGTATAAATTATTGTGGGTTATGGTAGATGTTGGGACTAATTCTGACATTTCGACAGCTTTAATTGATATTTAAAAATAAGTTTACCGTAGTGCGTAGGGGTAAGTGTTGGAATATCGCTATGCTTTAGCATACATATGTGTGTAACTGTAGTTATACACTACTACATGCTTGTACAAAAATTAATCGACTTACTAAGAAATGTCCCAAAGACATAAACTGAAATGTGAGATATAGAAAAGAGTGGGGAACTATATGCGTCTGCCCCGATATTCACTTATGTACTTTTGTCAAGTGTTTTTAGTCGTACTAGAGCATCTAGCTAGAGCAGTCGCACATTACTGATGTTATTCCTTCCTTGTGCGAGTTTGAATAAACGAAAGTTATTTTATTTGAAATATACATTGTGTATTATCATTTATTTAACACCCATTTCCAATAGTAAGCAATGCAGTTGTTAGCCACCTGATTGTGATTGGCTATGTTCCGGAAATCATTAAAAATTTAATATTTACAAATTTTGATTCTGTTATTTTCGTGAAGAATAGAGGAAATGCAAAAACCTTACAAGTAAAAGTCGAAACATATAGAAAATGCGTATTAAAATCATGTAGTTAACTTATTATCGCTAAGAAAGCTACTTCGCAAATCTTCATTTTGTTCGTATTTTCAATAAATACAGTAGGTATACATAACCTATCAGATCAAAGGTATTCGCTTTGACCAAGTTCGCTCCGGGTCCGACTCAGCACCACTCTCCCCTACACTCTTCGCGTAATCACACGGCTCGCGGTGCAGCTCTGGCGCCGAGAAGAGAAAACACTCGCCGACGCCGCTTATACATGTACACACTCGCGAAATCAACACAGCGCAGAGAGAGAGAGAGAAGGAAGAGGAACAAGAAGCAGAAAAAAGGGGAAAATTTGAGCGAGAGGAGAAAAGAGCGCGCTTGTATAAAGTTTGTCGCGGGCGTTATTCGAGAAGCCAGGGAACGAGAGAAAGAGAAAGAATGCGTAATGGCACGCGAGGATAGCCGGTCGCCCCGCAGGAAGTACGGTTAATAAGAGCGAGAGAGAAAGGGTACGAGAGCGTTATCGCTTAATCTCGGGGGAAAGAGAGGAGAGAGACGACTTATGGGCGGCCGATTCGATCTGGTTACTTATTCGAAGGCGCGCCGGATAAATTTTAACCCGCGAGAGTCTTAATAGACTTTAAAGGAGAACGAGGTGTACGCAAGCGCATGAGAGCGTATTATGCCGGTTAAGAGAGTGTCGATTTTGTTTATCGTTTGCCGCAGCAAGGGCGATCCCGGGGTAACGAGTTTATATAAGTTTCGGGATAAATTGTGCAGTTTTTCCTGCGTTGTGTACGAATTTATCTGACAAAATTTGATGTTGTGTTGTTCTTATAATTAACATGAAGATGTATTATAAGTAACCGTGTCTGATTAGATTTGACATATAACTACTTCAATATGTAGGTACACTAGAAGGCATTTTCATCAATTTATTTTTATTCTGCAATGCACGAACGCTAAAAAAGTAAATAATAAAAAAATAACATAAAAAAAATAAAAAAAATACAAACTTTAACGATTACGTTAATATTTCGAAAATTTGAACCCGTTTGCAATCATGAATAATACGACTGTACAGTATACAGGTTATATAATATTTATAATGTTTCTAAATTGCATAGTTTATTTGACTTGCATGAATATAGTTGAGATTTAATAAAAATTTATATTCAATATTTTTCGCAATCAACTCCCTGGGAATTGATGTTCATAACGATGATTGATTAACGTGAAAAAATAGGAAAATGTTTATATTTCTGAAATATTCATGAAAAACCGAATGCTAAAAATAACAGTCTAAATTAAATTAAATTTGTCCAGAATACATTTGAATCGTTAATTAACAAATTCTTTTTTAGGGAGTAAATAGTAAGATATTTAATCAAAATGTTGATTATATCGAATATTATTTGTTCTATTTTAAATCAAAAAATATTATTTAGATATCGTTTTATATCATATTTTTCTGAATTTAATCTACAAGCTAATCCGTGAACTACATTTATGTACGCAATCAATTTTTACATTCCAAAAACCGCAATGATTGCCGCGTGAAGCCTTTCAAAATTAATTTCGCGAAACAATAGTCTTATAATTGATGGTTCTTAGAACGGTAGCAGCAGCGCATGCACGTCAATATTAATAGTCTTCCAAAAAGCGCCCCGTAATCCTAATTACAAATGCAAAACCCTCCACCGCGCCAAGTAAATCATCGGCGATCTTCCGCCTCTCCTAATAGATAACCACAACGCGATCTATCCATCCCCAGGGTGAAGCAGAAAAGTGACTCACTCGCTATAGCCGGCTCGCAAGATCGACATGATTGCCCGCTATTAAAAGCACTTTACCGCTCTGCGCAGCGGCGCTCTCGCTCCTTATTAAAATGCCCAACAGTTTTTCAACAGTCATGATGTAATGAGGCAATTGACTGGAAAACTCGCCGCCACTGCCTCGTTCGTTCTTAATGAACGAGCCTCTGTGGAGCAGCGAGGAAGCCTCGTTATATACTGTTCTTATCGTATCCTACAATGTGATCGCCTTCAAAACGTTCGGTATTCGACGTTTTTGCTTTTTTCTTGCTTTTCACGAGGATGAGAAAGAAGTTTTACGATGTAATTTAATTTGCATGCCGATTTATGTGGGATCGCATTAATCAAAACAATGTAGATAATTCTCATAGAGTAAATAGCCACTTTACTAACAGATGGAGAGGTTACATTAGCTATTTTACTTTATTAGCTCGATGGGTTAGGTCTAATGGCATTTCTATCTATCTATGCTTACTTACTTTTGTTGATTCTCATAAAATTTGTTGGTATATGAACATCAATGCTTACCTGTAACAGAAAATAAATAGTTTTTAGTATTTTTATAATAGGTTACATAAGAAAATTAAAAATTAATTATAAAATAGGGGAATAGTCTCTCTACTGACAGACAAAGAAGCTCAATCAGTTATTTTACTTTTGTCAGTAAATACTAAAATATCTTAACGTCAATGTTAAGCAATGTTTCATCTTCCAAATCTTATTTTTTCATTAGTAATTAATTACGAATAAACATATTTAAATATTATTGAACTAAAAAACAAATAGAAAATAAAATAAAAAATTATGGGAATAAATGAAAATAAATAATTTTATTTCATATTGATATATTGATAGTAACTATTAATGACAGTATTCAGGTTATTTATTATATCATTCATATTTTTATTTTTTTGAAGTCTGACATTAGTAGTACCAATATTTGAACTTATATATATTGAAATAGGTTTACATGTAAAAAGTAATAGTTTAAATAAGATTTAATTTACATATATGAAATTCTTACTCGGTAGTCACTATCAGTTGAGGGACTATGTATATATTTCAGTAAAATATTGAATAAACTTTTTAAATTACCGAATTAATTATCTATAATAAAAGTAATGATTTAACGACGTACATTATTCTAAATGTTTGAAAGTACAGCGGTAATTAATCTTACTTATAGGATTAGCAAAGGAAATGCAAATTCGTATCTGCGAGTGAATATAATTCATCTCATATGCGCAGAGCGACAGTTTGAAATGTATATTAAGCAGTTACGTTCTGTCAATACTGCCGATATTTCAAACTTGCAAAGGATATTCGAAATATCGACAAATTTGCAAAGTAAGATTGAAATATACAACGTAAACTTCAAGTATATCTTCTGCGAACATATTGCATGCTGAGGAAAATGGGATCTCGTTGTAGATAATCGCCTCGTAGAAAATATTCAAAAATACATGTACGCAGATAAATAGCACGGCTGAGAGTAACATAAAAACTTCCCAGGGATTCATGTAAATTTTATACGGCATTTCATTTTATATTCCATGTATTCTCCACCGATATAATCAAGTAACTCTAAATAAAGGATATCTGCATCTCAGCTCTAAATAACTTAGCGTATGCAGTTATAGAAATAGTTGTGTGTGCTCATATATGTAAATCAGCTCGTTATAGAACTTTTTATTTATTTATTTCCTGTAGTTCATATCATAAATTAATTTTAACATTTTTAAACTTCTCCATTATTTCAAATCTTTAAATATGTAAATAAGATTTAAAATTATTGTGTTGAAAATAATATTTGTTAACGTCTTTTTGCACACTCCATGATCTAGCGCCAATATAGTAGTTATTTTTATGAGTAACTTTATGCCAGTAATGAAAAATTATAAAAATGTGATTTTGAAAAATAATGTAAAGGAGGATGCCCATGGTTGGCCTATGTCAACCCCAGGTAAAACATTAATGGGGAATCTATAAAACTAATATGAACATGAAGAATTTATAAAATCTTAAGCTTTGAAACAAAAATTTCCGTCTTTATAGAGTAAAACACATAAAAAATAATTAATTCTCTTA
Organism: Gastracanthus pulcherrimus; assembly: GCA_949152435.1. NCBI lineage: Eukaryota > Metazoa > Arthropoda > Insecta > Hymenoptera > Pteromalidae > Gastracanthus > Gastracanthus pulcherrimus. The sequence goes on along the minus strand of OX424574.1, from coordinate 169,940,090 downwards.
ATCTTTACTATTTGATGTATAATAAAATCTTGATATATTCACTTATTTTATCGAATTTGGTCCGCTTTTTATAAAGTTCCCCTTTTATACACTTCCCCGTATTAAATATTTTTTAATGTTCATATTTACGCATCCGTGGGCATCCTCCTTTATGAATACAGCTAAACAAAAATAATCATAGTGTCACTATTAGTTCAGAAATATTTCTTAGACATCTAAGATACTGTCTGAATTTTTTCAATATATTATTTTTTTTTATAAGAGTTATTGCGGAAATACGAAATATATCCACATACGTGGACATGTGCAACAAGCTGTTAGGGTGACCCTTCAATAAAAGAATATAGTGTTTGTGAGACTTGAAGGACCCTTGATTTTATTATGTTCTAAAATTTTGAATACGTAAGTATACCCTTTATATTCGCGTATGTTGAATAACTTTCAAGCTTTCAGTTACTTTAATATGATTATCTTTAAATATTTACTTTTCTCCTTACTTCCAACATATGTGCTTACATTTTCAACAATTTTTGCATGTTCCAAAACCTACCCTCAAATTCTAGAATGAAAAAATTATCAACTATGTATTTACGATATCTATTAATTTTGAAAGTAGATAATCTGGTCCATGGATATAAGAAAAAAAATTTATATAGTACAAAAAGATTTTAGATGTAATTTGAATTGCAACATTTTTCAAATCAAAATTATTTTTCCATTTCTACCCATAGCTCTCGCACATATTCCATTTACATAATTAAACAAATTACTCCTATAATTTTCACGATGACAGCGTGTAACATCAAATATATGAAAACCGCATCTCAACCATCAAACTCGACATTCCCCGTCTCCATCAACGTCCACGCACGCCAGCATCACTCCTTCTCCAAATTACACATCAAGCCAAGCCAAACTCCGGGTACACACACGCAATCCTCCTAAAAACCTAGCTACAAAAAAAGAAGAAATCCACCACCTCACCCACACCCCCTCCTCGTTTTTTTAATCTCCGAGATGAAGCAGACACGCGCGAAAACCTCCTGCACCAGACACAAACACACACACACACACATACACATACACATACGAGTCTCCACGGGCTGAGCACCACTGCGAGGCGAAGCGGAACCGGCGCTGCGTGGCTGCACTTTCAGTGCGCAGCGGCTCGCCTCGCTTTTGGTCCAGCTCGCTGCAGACGCCCTTGAGTCTGATTATACGCCGCGGTTCTGCGGAGAGCTCGCCCCCACCCCACTGCAGCACACACCGGCCGCTTTCTGCCGCAGCAGCCGCGCGCGCCGGCTGCATATCCGAGACCGCGGCTGCAGCTCTTTTTTCTCCGAGAGAGAGAGAGAGATAGAAAGAGAGAAGGCTGCTCTCTGCCTGCCACAGGTATAGGTGAGCCGAAACCCGAAAGAGACCGAGGGCAGATTAAGGCTGGAAGAGTAGTGAGAAAGAGAGAGAGAGAGAGGTGAATTAAATGGAGAGGAGAGGAGAGTGCATGCGGGAGACAATAAGAGAGATGTATTAGGATGGGAATTGAGATTAGCCGGTTTCGTAATTTTGAGGTTATTTTCGGTGGCGAGAGGTGGGAGTTATGAGAGCGAAGGGAGCAAGAGCGGCGGTGAATCGAAATGAAATGGGGAAAAGTGCAGGAGATGAGAGCGTGCGTGCGAGAGTGGGTGTAAGTATGCGGGTGACGATAAGTGAGATGAATGAGGTTTGCAGTAAGGCGGGAATTGTGATATCAGCTATTTTTGGTGATACTGAGCTTATTCCGTTTATGGGAATGGTTTAACTGGTATTTTCGGAGACTGTATTTTGCTATTTTACTGAAAATTCTATTGAAGCATAGAACAAGAATTTTAAAGGGTATATCAATGTTAACGTGTTGTTAGAAAAATGCAGGCTAGCGAGCTAGGCGCAACACTCAACGGAACAACGCAAATTTTAGGCTATGCGGATGACTTGGATATAGTGGGAGATAATGGTGAAACGGTGGCGAGAAATGCGGAAATCCTTATAAATGCGGCTAAAAACACGGGGTTAGAAGTGAGCGAATCGAAAACGAAATATATGATCATGGAGAAACTGGGCATTCGCGAAGCAGAGGGGGATCTCAGAGTCGGAAATTTCACTTTTGAAAAGGTTAGCGAATTCAGATATTTAGGTACAACTATAAATGATCGAAACGAAATTAAAGCCGAGATTAATAAGAGACTTCATTCGGGTAATGCCTGCTTCTACGCTGTGAACAGATTACTTAAGTCAAAGCTACTGTCGAAAAATGTCAAAATAAGGATATATAGGACTATAATAATGCCGGTAATCTTGTATGGGTGCGAAACCTGGGCTCTCACTAAAGCGGAAGAAAATCGTTTTAGGGTATTTGAAAATAAGGTTCTGCGGAAAATATACGGGCCAAAGAAAGATGAGGAAACTGGGGAGTGGAGGAAACTGCACAATGACGAGCTACATAATTTGTACGCGTCACCAAATATTAACAGAATAATAAAATCACGGAGACTAAGATGGGCAGGGCACGTGGCAAGAATGGGCGATGATCGTACAGCAGCGCGCATAATGAAAGGAAAACCGAAAGCAACGCGACCTCTTGGTAGACCTAGACGCAGATGGGAGGATAACGTAAAATCAGACATAACTGAAATTGGGCGGGAAGGCGCGAAATGGATGGGGTTGGCACAAAATAGGGAAACGTGGAAGGCTTGCGTAGATGAGGCGATGAACTTTCGAGTTCGAAATGCCATTTAAAAAAAAAAAAAAAATATCAATGTTAACGTATAATATTTATGTTTTATTGCAATTGATTGTACATTTTTCATTCAGTCAACAAGTAACATTTCGAAGTAGGTTATTAGAATGGAAATTTTTATTGTCTCTCATGTAAAAATGTCAAAATTTGATACAGAATCGTACGGTTTCAAGTTCCTGATTTATATTATTTATAGACTAAAAATTTGTGTATTTCTTATGTGATCGATTGGAATAGAATTTCCTTCCATTTCGGAAAAAGCTGATACCAATATATTATGCACCGTACCGCAACTGATTATACATTACTCTCCAAACAAACATTAACTTATAAACACATATGAGAACTTTTATTAATAATTCTCCAAAATGACATAACTGTTCAAAAAATTACTTGTGTTAGAATTATCATCCAGTATTCTTTTATAACGATTAACAAGGAAATTCGATAATAAAAGTTCAATTTATTTAAAATTACGAAAAACGTGTTGGATTTTTTAATTTTTATCATATATTCAGTGTACTTTAAAGCAGCTTGAAACATACAGAATGTAAATTCAAGATAAAACTTTAATAACATGATAAAATTATTTAAATTCCTATATCTGAATTCATTTCACCTATTGAACAGTACCAGCTTTAACGTTTAAGGGGATGCGAAACTTTACCCGCCAATAAAATACATTCGAAATTTTATTGGCGTTTTTTCGTTTTTCTGAAAAAATATGCATCAGAATCAAATTTCCATTTCAGGGTAGCTTTATTTACTTAAAATATATAGCCGAACAGACGAATTATTATCAGAATCGAAAATTAGCAATTACGTGATTATGCTAACTTCTTATTATAATATTAATAATTTTAATTTACTAATTTTAGTTTGATTCCGATTCGTATTTTTTGAGTAAAACGAAATTTTCGAACGCATTTATCGACGGGTAAAGTAGGCCTGACGCATCCCCTTAATACAAATTTTATTATTTTTATTCCTTATAACGCAAAACAAAGATAGGTAATATATTCTGCAAAGGTGTATTTTTACTCCCGCGCGAAGCTTATTAGTTACAAATACAAATTTAACTTCAACTATTTTCTACCCAGTGCCAGTATCAATGTTATTACAATATGCTCCACTGATTATTTAAAACGATTAATAAACTATCCTCAGAACAATCATAATCCAGAATTAGAAACCAAAAATCCACGACGAAAGCAAACCATAAACAACCACAGCTCTAGAATCAAACACATAAGTATAACAGAACAAAATGCCGGTGCAGAGAAGAATTCGTCCGCATGCAGCCGCATACTGTACACATGCAGCGAGCTACGGAGCGCTCGGAGGCTCTCGGGGGCGCGCGGTTTCGTCACGCCACGTGATCGCTCGGATCGCACGCGCGTATACTCCGGCCCGACGAGCGAATGACCGAGGCTCGCTTAGCCTGCAGCCTGCATGCAGAAAGAGAGCGAACGAGACATATGTACGCGAAACAAAAAAAAAAGGAGGGCGTAAAAAGGCGCGCGCGCGCGCGCGAGAGAGACGAGAATACACAATGCCGGGGCGGCCCGCGCGATGCACTCGTGACTCTCGATCGACTCTCTCTCGCTCTCTTACCGAGACGGACAGACATAAACGTTCATTGAGAGATCTCGCTCTTTCCCTAATTAGAACCAGTTTCGACCCGAGGCCCCCGGAGTACGGGCGTACTTTTTAATACTCATCGCTGCGCGGGACGAATTCTTCGTCGAAGCCATATGTATGTACACGCACACACAGAGTCGGAGAGAGCACGCGGTGTCGCGGAATTTCGGGCCGCCCCCGGGGAAGCCCCGCCAAGGGTTCACTGCACCGAGCGCATGCAGTGCAGAGGTGTGTGTGTGTGTGTGTGTGTGTGTGTGTGTGTGTGTAAGAGTTCAGTTCGTGCAGCGAGGTTTGCTTTAAGGGTCAGGCGTGCACGAGCGCGTGTTAGATGACTATCGCGGGCTGAAATACACCGCGAGGCCTGCCGAATTTTCTTTGGGTGCCTGTGCCGTGCTGCGGTGCATGCATGCAGGTAGGAAGGTATTCGAATGCGGCGAAAGGGCGAGGTGTGCGAGGGGAGTTTAAGGTGTATTGTGCACTGTGGGTATATGGAAGGACGGCTGAATTTATTTTTATACCGTGGGTGGTTGATGCGTGGAATGGAGGCTTTGTAAGTTGATATTAATGTACGGGATTAAAATTAAATACAGTTATGGTGATAAATCTTTAGAGTGTGTTTAAAAGTAAATGTTTGATTGGAGAGTAATTTATAGTCAGTTATGGTGTAGTGTATAATATATTGGTACCAGCATTTTACAGAAAATATTTTAATTGTGTCAGAAGATAGTCATCTATCTCGTAGGGACCCCGTTCGATAGATTATAATAGATAAGAGGTCTTTGAGGGAGAGATCATGCACATGCGATATTACGTATCGTGAATTTAGTGTAGTTCAAGTAACTGATTTATCCTGAGAATCTATGCAGTATTACAAAACGATAAACTTAATATATTTTTACTCTTTTATATATTCGTCCAATGCAGTGCTCTTTCGTATAGAAGCGTAACTTACGATAGATTGATGTTTGGAATTAGTTTCTTGGTCTATGTCATTCTAACACGAGAATTATAGTTTTTAATATCATTATGTTAGATGAATAACATTTAAATTATTTTTACAGTTTCCATTGTTGATATGGGATTATGTATAAATACCAGTTATAGGAAATAAAAAGAGCGGAAGGTATTCATGTAACAGATAACCTCAATCGTTAGTTGTTGTGCAAACAATATTTTATAACATTACTATTATATATTAAATAAAATTAATGAATGTATCGCTCGTATTAAGTATTGATTTCATTTAATTTGACTCTATCGGTCTCCACGAACACATTCCTCTTATAATTTATCTCTAATGAGATAGGTACAAAATTATAAGAGAAATGTGCTCGTGGAGACCGATAGTCAAATTAAAAGAAATCATTACTATTATATGTTATATTATAATTTAATTTACACTGTAAAAAATTACATTAAATTTAATGTACTTTTAAGTCATAAACTGAAAAAATTTTTATATTACACGTGACAAAAATGTAAATGATGTACACATGTGCATGAAATTTAGTGTACATTTGCATTAAATTTAATGTAAATGCGAATTAAATTTCAGTAATTGTGACATTAATTTCCAGTTATAACATTAAAAAAATGTAATATACATCAGCAACTTTTGCTTCCGTTACATGTAACAGGAAGTTTTTTTACAGTGTACGTAGGTACCAGCGGAAGAATTCAAGATAATTTAGGTAATTGCACAAATGTGTATGAAATTTATGGAAAAAACAATTTAATTATTTTTGTAATAAGAAAAATAATTCTTTTGTTAATATATATTCCAACTTCTTACAAAGGACAATGAACATACCACCGAACCGCTGCAAGCTACGAGTCATAATTATTTGCTTTGCATTTCCTCCAACCCAAATTTACAATCAAGACCATCAATATTATCAAATTTATCAATATTCAAGTACTTAATGACAATTCACGAGTATCTACCGCGCAATCCCAACAAAACAACACAAACCCCTCTTTATCCCATAAAACGCTACCACACCCATCCCTCCAACCCTCAACCAATCCAAGACTCAAGACACAACTCGCTCCTCACGACTCATCATAAACTTTCTCACCGATCGATTCCCCAAGATACCAGGCAACTTTTTCCAGCCGCCCGCAGCGCTCATCGTCCATCCGTCGCGTCCATTCTCATCTCTCTCTTCGCTACTCAACTATACACACACACACACACACACGATGCGTGCGCGCGCGCGATATTTCAAAATAACATCACCGCACCAATAGGCTCCGCAGCAAGCTCGGCGCGCCGGCGCTGGCGCCACACACTCGAGATAGACGCGCCCAGCAGGCGCTCGCCTCGCGAATAATCCTCGTTTGGAAAATCAAGCTGTACAATTACCGTGGCGGCGGCGGCGGTGAAGAAGAAAAATCCAACGAAGCGTAATTTATACATGCGGCCTGCGTGCGTGGGTCTTAGGAGCAATTTTCCAGGCGTGGTGAGAGAGGGGGAGGAGGGGAGGTTAGAGAATTGTACGTGCACGCAGGGCAATGAGAGTTGTGTATAGATACATTATGTGCAGGGGATTGAAGGATGCGCGGCTCGGGTTTTGACGGGCCTTCGAGGCGTTGCCGCGTGTAATCGATAGGGGCATGATAATTTCGGTTTTTATGGGTGAGCGGTTCTCTTTTTGCGGGATATTGCCGTGTGATTTGGAGGAAAAGAAATTTAGATGCGTGAGTACCGATTTGCATGCGGCTACGTAGGGGAAGTGTGAGAGGTAAAGATGAACTTTATACTAAACGTTTCACGAAGCTGTGATTATTTATACCTAGAGAGGTATTTTGTTATTCAAAACGAAGGATAGCTCCAAAGTTGAATTACGCGTTAAATTTTTTATGAAGTTTTGATTTGGAGGTAAAGCTCCACCTTGAATACATTTTTCTCCGAATGTAAGTACCTACACTTTCCAACGTATCGTGAAAGAAAACCCACTTCGACGATACCAATATTTTAAAACACACAACTCCGAAAGAGAGCCCTATGCCAATCAAACAGCGAAATAACACACGGCGCACCGCACGCAACAACCCACAACGCGAACGCGAGAGACCCAGCGCGCAAAAATCCGCGTCTCGGCAACGTGCGGGCGGCGCCTCTGCGTACGTATAATACCTACCCATAAACGAGAAAAATCGGCGAGAGGATATAAGACGCCAGGCGGGCAAATGAGATGAAAAACGGGCTAAAAGAAAGCCACGGAAAACATAAAAAAGGTAGGCACAGCTCTCTCTCTCTCTCCCTTCCTCGCTCTGCACAGTCTGCTCGCGTGCTCGCGACGACGAGCAGAAGGGAAAAGAGTCTCGCGCGGGGAAAGTCGCGAAAAACGCCCGCGGCTGTTGCGGATGCAAATCCGCGTGCGTAGCGGCGCGCATAAAAGATTTGCAGGAACAAATACGGGCGAGGGCGAGCGCCGGCATCCCGTGGGATTCAAATGAGGATAAATATTTATAAAAAGAGCGCCGGCTACGAGTGCGGAGTTGCCATCGGGCGTAGCTGCCGTTGCAGTCCCAAGGGATGTGCTCAAGGATGCGCGCAGGTTAGCGGCGCTCGCGCGCGGAGGGGCATGCGTGTGAGCGCGCGCGCGCCTCGCGTATTATTTATTCGAGGTCGTCGAGTCACGAGAGTCGCGCGAAGAGAAGTATTTTTCAATTTCGTTGGGTGTTGGTGGGTTGGTTTGCTTTTTGAGGGGTGAGGTGAGGGGTAATTTGAGATGAGGAGGTGAGGTTTGATTTTCGGATTGTTTTACGGTTTGCTTGGGTGGAAAATACGCAGCAGGTGTGGAGATGTTTTATGAGGATTTCATTAAAGATGTGTGGTTTGTAAGAAGCAGGACAAGAGTAATAGTAGAGGATACCAGTGGTTGCGGAATGGCTGGTTACTTTGTAATAAACTTGTGCCGATTAAAATACAATATGAATGAAAGAAGAGGAACTTTAGTTATATCTCAGTCCTCTATAATATAAGTAATAATTCTGTTTCAAAGATAAGTATAAGCCTAAAAATTACATCCTTAGTTTATAGGTTAAAGTCCCTGCAAATGTAAGCTTTAAAGTGGTGAATAGTTCTCTCAAGCATGAGAATGTCGCATTAACTTTTTTTCAAATTCTTATTCAAATTTTGATATAAGATTTTAAACTATATATAAAAACTAGTATTTCTAAAAACTCAAATTTTTCTATCAAAACATCATTCAGAAATGAAGTAGTTAAATGTACATGTAAAAATTGTGTTAAAATATAAGCAACTGCCTCGTATTAATGCATGTAGGAGATGTTGTAAGTAAATAAAGTTCAAAAACTTTATCGAACACATACTATACTCAATATCACATGCTAATTATATTTTCCCAAAGGTATGACCTTGTTTGCCGTAGTGGTAAATATTTGTACAGACGAAGATCGCATTATGTCTGGATGGCAGTGGAAACTGCACGGAAAGCCATTACTAATTCATGTGTCTGCGGCTGCAAACTTTTTCTCGCATAACTTTGCGTGAGCCCGTTTCAAAGTTAGAATATTGATTTCACCTCTGTGGTTGGAAGTTGTTACCAATACATTATCGACTCTATTCCAATTCGAGGAACAAAATTGATATTAAAGTTTACTATTATATTAATGTTTCAAAAATCATTAAGGAGAGCAATCCGTGATTAACAATTATATTACTTTTTCTTTGCAAGAATTAATAATACTCATATAATAAGATATATGAAAATCCTATGAAAATATATGTATTATAATATCGAAATCGTAAAATATTATTAATAAAAGTTACGATAATGTTTTCTTAATATCTATTATATATTAATTAATATTCTGTAAATAAATTATTTTTTTACTTTCTAATATGCCTTGAAACTAATTTATATCCTTTATGACACCTATTTTCAATGATACATAGAATATCTATCAATTTGAACATTTTTACTATAATTTAATTTATATAATTTAATATATAATTTGTATAATTTAATAAAAACAATGTAAGGTAAAAGTACCAATGCTCAGACGCTTAATCCCAATAATCGGACAGTTGTTCATTGCTCTGCATGTTTTTAAATAAAAAAATATTCGTGACGTTAACTATAAAAATCATTTAATCGATCATTAGTCTATAGATCTGCGGTGATTACGAATTATTTCATGTATCCAATAAACATTTATTTTCAATATTGTCCGATCATACGGACGTGTCCGACCATTGGTACGTTTACCTTAAGTATGCTCATACACATTCTACAGGAATTTTTTTAAGTTCAAATAGTATATTGTCTATAACCTGAAATTTTCTTATCGAACCCTAATAGTATCCTTTAAATGCATGAAGCGATTCCTCGTAATACTGCACATACAGATTCACCACCCTCAAAAAAAATAAATCCAAAACAAGTTTAAATGCAAAATAAATCGCTCACGTATCGTAAATCGTTTAAATTTAAATTGATAGATTGATGTTTTATTTTGATAAAAATGTAAAAATAAATGCAGTTTATTTTATTAGGTGTACAATCAAGTTCTCGACCATTTTTTTAAAAAATCTATTTTTATTTATAAATAAAAAATATTATCTCTACACCTACTCTTGAAAATAATCTCCCTCATTCTCTACACATTTTTGTGCCATCATTCTGACAACTGACAAATTCCGTCTCGAAGAAATTATGGTTGTTTCCACTCAATGAACTTGATGATAATTTCCTCGACTTCCTCGATAGACTTGAAGTGTAAATCAGCCAAGTGGTGTTGCAGAGATCGGAAAAGGTTGTAGTCTGAAGGAGCCATATCTGGGGAATACGCCGCCTGAGGGAGAATTTTCCAACCCAAGTTAGAGAGGAGTTCCATGGTCGCCTTCGCGGTGCGTAGCCGTGCGACGTCCTCCGGCGCTCAACTTAATCAGCTGCTGCCGGTAACAGTCAGCCGTGATAGTTTCACCTGGTTTGAGCAGCTCATAATAAATGATCCTCTTCTGATTCTCCAAATGCACAGCGATACCTTTTTTCCGTGAATATTTGGCTTTACTGAGCTAGTCGCCGGTTTTCCTGGATCAATTCAACATTTTCGTTGCTTAGGATTGTCATAAAACACCTACTTTTCATCATACATATTTATTTTGTGCAGAAAATTATTTTTCTTGAACTTGAATAACAGGGCTATAGTAGTGTCGCGACATATAGCTTTATTTCCTGGACCCAATACATGTGGGACCCAATGGCTCTCTTTTTAAATTTTTCCAAGTTTATGAAGACCTTTGAAAATGGCTTACTATAGTTCATTCCAAGAGCCTCTGCAAGTTCTGACTGCGTACAACAGTTGCTTTCATTTAGAAGTTATTGTAGCTCTTCATCTTCGAGTACTTTCGGATGCCCAGATCGTTCTTCGTCCTGAAAATCGAAATTTCCATTCTTAACCCATTTCTTCCCAAGCGGCCATTTTATAGTCGATCGGTTTTTTGCCTAAAAAATTGTCGAAAAAATTTTCTAACGGAAATTTCAAAATTCTGACTTCAGAATCGGAAAGAGCGGACAATTTTACTTCAGAAAAGTGCTATTGGTTATTATTTTTTTTTCGACAATTTTTTAGGCAAAACCAGTGGACTATAAAATGGCCGCTTGGGAAGAAATGAGTTAAATCGTTGGAACGACTTTTTACAAGTACTGCAATACACAAGCATCAAAGCATCTTTGCCAAAGACTAAACAAACCAGTGTCTTAAATGTTCTTTTTTTAATGAAATAGCTTTGACGATAGTGACGACCGATTTTTGAGGTTATATTAAAACTCCGTCCACTATCATAAGAATAAACCTATACGGCGAAAATAAAAATAAAAAAATGTACAGTGGAACCCCGTTATAACGCCGGGGCCGCAGCTTGTGTACGTGTGAAGGGGAGTTAGATCGCACGGCGTTATAACCGGGCGCGGTATAACAGGGTTTCACAGTATATATATTATCGTTGATTAACATTTAGGGGCGAGAACTGATTTGTACACCTAATAAAAAACTACCACTAGCCATGCCAAGCTTTTTACACATTACGTCTACTATCCTCTTACATCCCAAGCTAGTTTTCTTATAGAAATTCCGCGCAAACCTTTGATTCACAATTCATTAAAATAGCTGTTTTGCAGACGCTCGGGGCAGGAATGCCGCGTTAAAAGTCGCAGTCCGAGGGGCCGACACACAAGCGAACGAAAAAGGATACACACGCGTATGCGTATACACGCCGATATCGAACTCTAGGATCGAAGGAAGGACGCGCGAGCGAATTCGACAGCGAAAGTAAAGGGGGAAGACGAGACCGCGCGGTCGAGAAGTCCTTTCATTATCTACGTGTACAGAGAGAGAGGGAGAGGGAGTCTTGACTTTCGACTCTCGCTCTCTGAGCCGCGGCTTTATTAAAGTTAAGACGATAGAAGGAGAGTCGTATTCGCGACGAGGGGTTGGCTCGATTCGGCCCTTGCCCCGGTGTTCGCGAGTCGTCGACGGTTTTATGATTTTCGCGGGGGAAAGTACTTCTGATGATACTTGGAGAGGATTAATAACGGCTGGATGTTAAATATGCGTTTGATATGTGAATAGCTTTTTTATGGGAGAATCAAGTTATTTCATTTTCAACGATAACTTTCGTTTAGAGGGCATATACTTGTATTTGTAAGAAAAATATAAATGATTGGAAGATATTTGTATTTGTTTACCGATAATGAAAGAAAGTAAAAAATCTATCCTTCGTTACGATAGAAGAAAGTTTCTTTAACTTTTTTTACGATATTTTTTCTTTTCACCTTGAACAAAAACATTGACTCGGAGAGATCGATAATTGAATTTTTGAAGCCGATAAAAATCAAGAGATGCAGTCCAATTAGTTTTTCCATTTTATTGAATTTGTCATCATTCGAAGCTAAACATTTATTATATTATAAGACTTGTCTCTTCAAAAGTGCAGTATCATTTCAACATCATCGATGACTTCAAAATAGTTCAAAATTCATCGAGTAATAAAATCAATAATTCTCCATAATTGGTTCGATACGCCAAAGGTTTGCCTGCTTAATATTTTCGTTGAACTATCAGCTTATCAATAACTTACGTATAACTGTTTATAATACTTTTTAAGCAACCAAATTCGATGTTATCTCCGTAAACACCGAAGCCAAAGGGAGGCCCCGGCAAAAAATTGAAACTAAGTGAATACAGCGTCGGAAAATAAATTCAGCCCACTTAATCACAGGATTCGCTCGTCTCTACCCGCCAGAGCCCAGGCCGCGCATCATGCATGCATAATAAATCAACTACGCATTTTTCCCCTTGCGCACAAGCAGCTTCTCGGCTGCGCTGCCTCCTCGCCTCGCCAACTTCAAAGACGAGAAACCTCCTCTATGCCACACGCGCGCGCCTACACCGAAAATCATCTTAAACGAGTTTCTTCACCGCGTCTAACGCATCCTTGACTCCATCGTCGTATATAATAGACAGCGCGAGCGTTATGCGCGATAACGCGATGCCTCTCGAAATGGAATTAGACCGGCTGCTGGTGCGCAGTGCATAATAGTATTGCGGAGGAGGCTAAATAACGAGCAGTAAAAGGATCTCGAGGGGCTGGCGCAAAGACGCTCGGCAAGCGGGAAGTGCGACTGACGTTAATGGGGGCTAAATAATTTCCTTTATTGTTCCGACCCTCGGCTGAAACCTCGGCGAATTCTACTTGTCTTTTAGTTTCCCGCCCATCCCGCGCATTGTGCGCCGCTACTGCCGCGACGCGTATAAGCCGAGGAGGAAAGAAACTTTGGGAAAAGTGTCGTTAAATTATTGGGAAAAAAGGGTCGAGTATGCTCTTTCTCGGGGTATAATTTTACAATCGGAGGTAGGTGGAGGAAGTTTGCTTCCTCTTTTTTTTTTTCAAGGAAGGGAGAAATAATTATTGAGTTTTTAGTGAAATTTTTCAGGAGTTTGTAACTTTTGTCGGAGTTGATAGAGATGACCAAAGTTTTGAGGAATGGCTCGGGAAAAACAATCGTATAATTTTGAGAAATAGGTTTGGAAAAATAAGGTTTTAAATAATAAAGGCAAACTTGGTCGGAAAATTTGCGCGAAGTTATGAATACCTTCACAAAATCTGTTCTTTTTTAACTAATAAAAAGTGTAAGTTTCGCGAGTTCATTCTAAGTTAAAGCAACGGTTCAAAAGTTCTACGTAAGCATATGAAGTTTTACGTAGATATCATGTAAACGGAAAAAATAAAGCAAAACTACTTGCAGGGTATTGGGATTCAAAGTATCATGGCCGAAGCAAAGCAGTCTCAACAATTTCTTCTTTTCTAAATCACCGTACATATCAGACGGATTTTAAACCTACTAAAATTTAACAATTGCGGTAAAGTAAGACGTTGCAATGGTGTTATATGTAAAAGTGAGGGAATACAATGATGATAAAGTCATTAACTCTATTTGATTTCACTCTTTTTTATTTATTTTTATACAATTAGTTTAAAACTTCATCTGTTTCATATGTCTATTCACGAATAAGAAATTGGCACTTGTATTTCTCAATGCAACTCTCGCCTCATTTTAATATAATAATTGCACGTAACGATTATTACATCCAATCCACTGAAAAGCAAACACATACGACATTACACCCACCGCCCAAAAAACCACTATATCAAAAGATCAAAAACGAGCTGTATCACTCCTATACCAGCGCTTTATCACTCCACAATATCATTTTATTTCATTCAATTCGTGGAAGCAACAGCAGCAGCAGCAGTAGCATCCGCGCGAAGTATAAGCGAGCATCGCGCGCCGCGTTGCGCAGGCGAAAAAGTTGAATACAAGGCCAAAAAGGAGCGAGGGCGGTACGGGCGCAGGAGAGAATACACGAGCAAAAGGACGAGGAGTGAGAGGGGAAGGAGGAATGGCAGTGTTTAAGATACGTCAGCGCGGGAACAGCTACCGCGCGCGCGCGCGAACGCTGTAATCAGCGAAAAAATCTCGGACGCTTTATCCCAGTACGAAATCTCTCTCTCTCGCTCTTCTCCTTCTATCTCACCCTGCGTGTATATAAAATAAACAGCGAAAATAAATGACTCATCAGTCAACTCGATTTTGCAGCTTCTGTGCGCGGGTGCGAGTTTCGCGCTCGAAAGCATCCTCTTTATTCATCCAATAATGTAATTTAGTGTCTGTGTGTCGTGCAGCCGTGGGAAATAAACACGTGTACGCGTGAAAAACAGTTATTCATACATTTTGTTGGATAACGCGATATTTTTAGTACAAAAAGTGTCGGTGCTGCGCAGTTATTTTACATCCATTACTTTGCATATCAAACTTTTTCAAAAATATATTTTATTGGAACATGAGTCATCTCTACTACAATTATTATTTTAGGTCTTATAAGATCAATGTCCGAGCGCTTTTAATTGCTCATATTAACAAACATATGGGTAGATCAAACGTTATGTTTGCACTTTGTATCAATCGAGTATTTAACTTTACCCGACAGAAAAAGGAAGAACATGGATTTACATTGATGAGGAATGTATAAAATCAATACCATGGATTAGAGTTCGACAGTCATAAATCTTAAAAAAATTGATACCCTTCAGTGCAGGGAAAGTCGTGAAAATTGCGATAAAAATTGAGAAAGTAAGTAGAAACTTCCGAGTAGGATTGGACTTCATACATTGCTTTTAATGTAAAAAAATCTAACGATGTTATTTTCTGCGCTGTCCCTGCACTTGTAGGAGTAAATTTTTTCATAAATTCATATTTTAATAGAAGCTCAAATTTCTTCAAAGACAGTCGTCATGGACGTCCTCCAGTAGTTATAAGTTCTTGGTATTAGTGAGTATCTGATCATATTAACTGAGTTCACAGTTTCTTGTTTTTACATTCTACAACGAACAATAAAAACTTTTCAGCCAAATTTATGAATTTTTCAAACGCACGTACGCGGTGAGCGCAAACGAACGTAAATTTCAAAGTTGAATTGGTACAAATAATAACAAAAACCAGAGCGAAATTAAAAGCATGATCCATACGCGTCAGAGGGCAGGGGGCTGCAGAAAACAAATGCAATAAAATAAGCTGACGCGGACAATTAATCTTATTATAAAATGGATTGTATTGCAGTGAGCGGAGGCAGCCGCCGTCTCTCCGCGTATACACAGTTTTTCACGGGTAATTTATCTGCGCGAAAAGTTTATTACCCGAGAGCGCGAACGCGCGCACGCGCGGGGTGAAGCGGACGTCGAGCGTTTGTTTTAATAAGACGATTATTGCAGCGGAGCCGCGGTGCAAAATTCGCTTTGGTTCGTTCGCGCGCGCGCGGGCTATTAACGAGGCAATGAAGATAAGGAGTATTTAATGTTTTTAATGAATTATGTTTTCATCGCACGAATTTATTATTATAAAGAGTTAGCTGGGAAACGTGAGCTTGCATGTTGTGATGGAGTAATGCCTCGTCTTCACTAGTAGTTTAATAGAGTCTCGTTTTAACTTTTAATATTAAATAACATTACAGTGATAATTGCTAGTAAATTTTAAAGAGTTTTATTGCGTAGAGTTATTGTCCATTCTATTTTATCATACTAAAAAGCTTTGCTTTTGCAAACAACATAAATGTTATTCAATATTGAAAGTTAATGCGAGACTCTATTAAACTGCCGGTGAAGACGAGACATTCGTCGGAAATTGTGTTATTGTTTGTGAAAATTTGTTGTTATAATGTTGTGTTAATATAAATAAAGACAAATGAATGTGAATAATATATAATGTTTGTTTACAAACTGTGTCTTGGAAGATATGTATAACCTAATTTAGTAGCAATTCTACACTTATTCACAAATATTCAGGCATAAAGTGACTTGTTGCTTTCTTAAAGAGAAAGCTTTATATGGGTGAATATTTTCGGATAAGCAATTTTAATATATGTACATAATGTATGTATGTATGTATGAATGTATGTGTGTGTGTATAGGTGAGTGTGTGTATGTGTGTGTATGTGTGCGTGCGATTGCGTGAGTGTATGTGTATATGTATATATGTAAATACGTACGTACGTACGTGTGTAATCGAATTTTGTAGACACGATAACTCTCAAAGAAAAGCACTCTAAAAACACATAACCCGCTGAAATTTTGTAGATTTATAAGGTATCTTTTAACTAAGGCTTACAAATAATATAACTAAGTATGCTATTGGAGCTGATTGTTTACTATTAAGAGCACTTTTCAATAAAAATATTAATTTTGAAAGAATTATTATATCGTTAAATTTAAAAATTATATAATTGTTGATAATTGTTTTAATGTTTCCTGAATTAGCATGGTAATGTAATGCATTGCAATATATGAGGCATTAGGTGCAATAACAACTTAATTCAACTTAAGTTTTGGAGAAAAAAGGCGTTCAAAGTTCTTTTTGCACTGGATTATGCAACAGCACACCTGCGAAATATATGAAAACTCATCTACAAATCTTCTAGAAAACGTGTTTGACATCGTATTCTACTAAATTAAGGGTCATAGAATACGAATACGAATTAATTTAATTTGAATTAAGTTGTTATTGCACCCAATGCCTCATATGATATGAAAGATAAGCGAAAATAGTACATTATCTTTGGACCAAGCAGACCTTATTTTAAATACATCATTTGGAGTTAAAAAAAATTTTAGTTATCATTCTTCTTTCATGAACAACATTTTTTATCCTTACGTTGTTCATCAGTTATGATGGAACACTAGTATTTCTTCTGATGCATCTGTAAGTAATGCTTTTAGTTTATACAAACATTATTTAGCAATTCAAAAACCGTTGTTGACTGCTTTAACAGATTACTTATTCTAAAATGAGCCTAAAAAATTAAATTCTAATTCTATTTTAAATTCTAAATTGCGTGTTACTTTATAATTTTCTTGGTGATTTAGAATCCAGTAGTCATATTTTTTTCAAAAACTAAAAGAAATTAAAAATTTTAAATATATATATTTTTCATATATTATATATATTCAATAAGTTACCAAATTATTCAGAAAGCTCCAAAACATCGACATTTATAATATCTGGAATTTTGAGAATGTTATTAAGTTACAAAGCTTTTTCATTGGAAAAGTAATATTAATTTGTTTCGAAGTTATGAATAATCGAAAACGGCAAAGAAAAATACATGGAAAGTCAGCGAATTTCAAGAGTTGAAAAATTCAAACTTTCATGCATTTTGTCAGCATTTTCTATAGCAATTGGAACAGAGCAATATTTTAAAGAAACAAAGCTTAAATTAAAGCTCATTTCATCAACTTTTCTTTTGTATATCTTTTTAGATTCTTTTAGTAATATCTTGAGACGAACTGCTCGTGTTGGGCATCATTTTCATTGTATCATAAACTAGTTCCCGAAGTCTAATCAAAATACGTTTCCTATAGATCGTGGGCTCTCCTTGTAAGTATTATTTATCTTAATAAATTTAATAATAATAACATATTATCTGAAATCGGAAAAAAATTGTTTTTGCATTTACATTAGATATGCGTTAAATTCCTAATTAATACACAAGTTCCTTTCAATTCGCATATTCAATAATTTTTTTTATGAAAAAGAAAAACGGTATTTAACACTTACTTATTTTTATTTTTTAAGTAGCTGTTTAAATAATCGAATATGAATCAAATTTTTGTACGAAAAGCTTCTAGATATTTATGAATCCACGCTGGATTCAGACAAAGAAATTCGTAGTTTTACTACACAGATGTTTTCCAGATGGGATTCAGTCAGGAAGATCCCAATTTTGATATAATGGTTTTCGTCAATCTAGATTTAAGATAAAAATATTCCGTCGTAACACTAAATTGAGGGACGATTTGACGATAAATTTAAAAGATTTAAGTGATTATTTGTGACTAAATTCAACCCAACAGTAAGTATTCATTCCATCAAAAAATAATGAAACCTATCACGGTACAAAGCACGAAATTTCGCGCCAACAAACCTAAAATACAATTCTAAAGCAAAGCAGCAAAACAAAGCAAACTTTTCTGCACTTCAACCCTCATATCCCAACGGTAGCGCGAATCCCGCTCGCTCTCTCCCTCGTTACTACACCGACGGTAATTACGAACTCGTTTTCCCGCTCGTCACTCGTATCCATCGGTGCATCCTTCACATCGTTATCCCTCCCCTCCAGCCTCTCCTACGGGGAACGCTCACTCACTTACACAGGGGCACCGACCCATATTTCTCCAGTATATCCCTCGCACACCGTCTGCTGCTACTGCAGCAGCAGGATGCGTATTCATGCGCCACCTTTCGCGCTCACTGCCACTTGGCGCAGTAGCAGCAGCAGCAGCAGCAGCAGCAGCATCCATTGTCGGCGGCGGGATTACGGATAATTGCTCTGACCCACAAAACGGCTCCGCGCTTATATATACACTGTGTAACGAGATTCGAGAGCTATCGCGAGGCTCTTGCGCATTATGCGCTGTATCGTCGTCGAGAGGCGCAGGCGGTAGGTACAGTCGAGACTCGCAAAACTTGTACGAGGAAGGGATGGAGAAGTTTGAATACCGATTGAGACTCTTGATTGTTTCCATCAGTCAATGATTTTAGATAGCCAGAGCTGTATAAAAGGTACGAATTGTGGGACAAGAAGTTACAGTTGTAGTCGGACGGTCAATGCATGATATCCGGTGTAATCCCAAATATTAACATATTTTAACAATTTCTGTAAGGAAAATTACAGGAGCGAAGAATTGTATTCATTTACATTGTTACTACACGTTCTGGTTTCCTAAAAATATACAATACATTAACCCTTAAAAGTATATTTCTTATAAATTAGAAGCACGAGTCAGCGGCATGAGTGAGAGAGATAAACAGAATGTAAGAGATTATTTGGCGCTTTTCTATAGCGCATGGAAATACTTTCTAAGCACCAAAAATTAATCTAATTTTCGAGTACTAGCAGCAAATAGTATATTGTGCAATAAGGGGGAGGGGGATGGACAATTCCTGTTAAGAGTGAGGGTCTGAAAAGATCACCCGAACTTGAAAGTGCCTTGAAAGACATGATTAGACCTTTTTATGCTAGTTTACCAGGCTGCAGATTGTGCATATTGAGTCGTGCAACGCAGAAATAACCACCTCTATCCTGTTTAGAGGGTTTACAGGGTAAAAATGGATTTTCTCACCACTTCGATCAGGTATGCTTAAAATGTGCAATTTTTCACCTGGCTCACAGACATGAAAATGGATCTATTTCAATTCTCCGTATTTAAATCCACGTTGGAATATTCAATTCTCCGTATTTAAATCCACGTTCATCAATAGTTTATGAATACTATTTAATATAAATAATCATTTTTCTCAAAACACAATTGAAAATGCAGCAAGACTAATACTTGGGGGTCCAAATTCCACCAGAGCGCGCTGTAATCATAACTAAAAGGTATAAAAAAGGCACGTGTTACATTGAAGCATTTTGAACCTCGAAGGATAAATTAATTACATTTAGTATCTTACTCGTGCAGACTTTTTTTGTGGCAAGTACGTGAGAATTCGATTCCGCAAGTACACGATTCATTTGCCACAAGGACTCCTTTCTCTCAGTGTACTTTCTTATAACTTTCAGTAGCTTCAAATCCAGCAACAAAATATTAACTTATTTGCCTAAACCCCCGAATAAATTGTATGCTACCAAAAGAACGAGCAGCTTTCGAGGTGCAGCTGTACGTACTGCGTGCAATTTCCGCGAGAAATCAGTGTTCGAGACTCGACTGTATCTCGCTGGGATCAGCGTCGACGACGACGGCGCTGGCGGTCAAATGAACGGCCGCGAAAGGGGTCAGCGAGTATTGCGAGGCGGTGGGTATAATACGACGGAGGTCCGAGAGCGGCTGGACAATGTGGAACGAGCTGGAGAGATTTAACGGAAAGTGAATGAACGAGAGGTAGGTAGGTAGGTACAGGGATTGGGCGCCCGCGCAGTAAAAGAGCGAAGGGAATTAAGCGCGGTTTTCGGTTACTTTATAATGCCCGCACTGGATCGCGTTACAGGTGAATTAAAGAAGAATTGAAATTGGAGGTGAATGTAAGCGGATAGCCGGATAGTCGCTTATGCAGGTTCTTTTTACTTTTTTAATGTGAATTTATGATGAAATGTATAATGTATTATGTTTAATAAGAGATAATGTTTAATCTGGTTTAGAGATATTATTTTACGGCGATTTTATTATTTTTATTATTAATATTATCATATTTTTTTCAATAACTCAAGGCCTTGCTTTAAAGCGTATGGGTTCTTGATTGAATAACATTCTGGCAAAGGTTACATGTCTTTTGTAAATATAGCAAAATAATCGAAATTAAAGAGAAAAAAATTGTTGATTTGAAGGATGAGACAGTTGAGTGGTTACTTCATTCTCAATAATATGAAGATATGCTAAAACTGAATTAATGGCATTTAAATGCATACATTTTGCAACAAAAAAAACGGAACTCTCAGAGGTCGAAGATTTTGTCTTTCATTCCTCTAATTTGGACCTTTTTGGCGCGCTTCTGCCATTGATTACGAAAAACTTTCGATGCAATGTAATACCGTCGATAACATAAATACTTAAATCAAAGCCTCACCGATCAGTACTAATTTACCTTCATTTCAAGAAAAACTCTAAGATCTATCAAAACAACAATCCTCCGCCAACATTACTTCTCCATTTCCCAGTCTAATCACAACCAGCACACCACTCACAAATAACCCGCGCGACAGCCAATAAACAATGACGCAACAGTGCATTTCGATTCAGCTCGCGACTCCTATAACATGAACGCGACCGACAGCCGGCGCGGCGCGCATCGTAAACAACGAAAGCCACTTCAGAAGCATCGAGCCGCGCGCGCGCGCGTGCGCACCAAGAAGCCATAAAACATTTAGATCTCACAGGCCTGCATCTGTATACGATTCGAAGGCCTGCGGGGCACGCAAAGTGCAACACCGAGTCACGGGCGTATACTATGTTTTCCCACTGCAACGCGAGCTGGGGGGGAGGGGGTCACGTCTTCGAAAATTGCGCACGGCGACGACTACCTCGTGCACTCTGTAATTTTCTACCGCTCTGGCAGATCTCTCTTGTGTTCTACTGTAAGTGTGAGTGTGCGAGTGCGGTTGCCTTTTGGCTCGTCTGCTTGAGATGTGTTTGCGGGAGTTGTGTTGCTTTGGCGAAATCGCGATCTTCGTTGTGACTCGAGGTCGAGAATTCGGCCTCGATATTGTTGCTTAATAAGAGGGGAGCTTGTGCGATGTGTACGTTGGAGGTTTCGTAGCGTTTTTTTCATATGATGAAAAGATTCTATTTCATTCGAAGAAAATGCCATTTCCACAAAAGCAATTTTTTAGACCGAGAATTAGTGTTGGCGGTTAGACAATTTCATTTGATTTAATTGCACAGGAAAAACTTCTTGATAAATATTACCTAAAAACAGATTCTACATAAAAAGTTTAGGTGGATTATTGGAGTTTTAATTGATTCAAGCAAATTTTAATGAAGCGATTGGCTCGAGCAGTTCTATCCAAGTAAAAAAGCAGAATTTGAACCAATATACTAATATTTGTTTTTGTCATGTATTTATTTGCTAACACTTTTGGTACAGCAAAAAAAAACGTTTGTTATAGCAATAAAATATTTACAAATGCATATAATATTTGAAGAATTCTATTGAAAATAGTATGAATTAATCGCCGATCGTTCATACCGTATCCAAAATATTAATTAACATTTATCTATTAGTTCAATTAATCTAATATTTATCGTATCTTGAAAGAGATACAAATGAAAATTACTGTACGTTAGATTTGAATTTAAGTATATAGGCTTAGTGTATCTGTTGCTGACATAATTCGCCATCAAAGCACTTTCGTGCAAAGAGTTAGAATCACTTTTTTTAATACGCTAAAATTGCTTCGCGAAAGCCGGCTGATCCAGCTCAAACATTAAGTAAATTTTGCTTAACCATGTCAAACACATTTCACTGAACTGGAATTTCGTAAATTTTATTCCACCAAATTAGGTAAATACTACTACGGATTTTTCCCACGTGGAATCGTTTTAAACCACGTGAAATAATATTACTCTAAAAAGATTTTCGTTTTGGCATGTTATTCAGGATTAGTTTCTCTTTGTTAAGGGGACTATTTCTCTTCAAGCAACATATTTTCTACATGTTTCAATGATTTTTAAAATGAAAATTCCTGTAATAACTGGCTACCATATCTTGTAAAATAAACGCTACCGAACCTCATGAAAGCATTTTTATTATAGCGCATAGTACTAGCGTATCTATTGATTTCATAAAATTACATTATTAACTGTATACTTTTTTCCAGCAAGTAAATGTGTATTACTCAGGCTTATTTTGCTGAAATTATCCAGAAAACTCACGTATTATATCTATACTAATAAACTGCATCTACAACCTCTCAAACGTAATAAAAATCAGTCAAACCCACAAATCTCCTTCAATCTAAGCATAATACCCTTGCACCCATCGCACTCTCTAACAACCCATTTACCCCGCACGCATTTCCCATCCACATCTCAAACCCCCTTCAAAATCAGCCACTTCCGCATCCAGTGCAAAACCTTCAAGACAGCCGTCCACATCCACCTCGCTCCCAACAGTTGAATGGAACTAGTTCCGCACTCTCCTTGCTCTTCGCGCTACACACCACGCGTCACTATTACGCCAAAGAAACTCCGCCGCCACCGCCGATGAATCGGCAGAGGCCTATATATATATACTCCACGCTCGCGCGCGGAAGCAGCATTTTTCGCGGCAGCAGGCGCGGAGATCGTTGCGCGCGATATAGGCAACGGCGGCGGCGCGCCGTCATCTTTTATTCAGAGGGCCTGCAGCGACGCAGGAGGGAACTCGGATTTCACGACTTTAATGGATTTTAGATAGTAATGAACGTTAACGATGCGTGTACTCGTTTCGAGAATTTTAAGTGGACGGAGTATGTGGTGCTGGTGTTGTACACGCATTTCTCGATGATTTATCGCTAGGGATTGATCTATCGAGCGGAGATTTATATTTATGTTAGGAAGTGTGCTTTTGTTTGTATTTGGAGTTTTGTATTTATTGTTAATTACGTCTTTTAGTTTGATTCGTCGTATTTTGAATATTATATTTAAGAAAAAGTGTATACATTAATTTTTAATGTAAATTGTTGATAAAGTTTTTTAAATATAATAAACAGTTTCAGTGACTACTTTATATTCACGGAATTTAGTAGGCTTGTTTTGATAGCCTGTATAGACTTGAGTTCTGGTCAAGCTGTAAAAAACGATTTTAACATTTTCAGACATGAATGGCATTTTAATAGAACTTGCTAATTTATTATTATAAAGATATAAAAAAAATAATTTAAAAAAATGAAAATTTACCACTTACGATTACGATACCATTCTAACCGTGGATCTAATATTTCAAACATTTTTTTCACATTTAAAGTTATCATAAATTATTTTAAAAGAAGCATACGTTTTAAAAACTTGTTTATTATTCATTGCATTGGGCAAATATCATGGTCAAGAGAAAGAATTAAAAGAAAAATTAAAAACGATTTCCAACGAGTTAAATTAATTCATTAACTTCCACGTATATAAGTGAATACTCCACCCAAAGTGTACAAGTCTAGAAAAAAATACCCATTTCGTAATTATTCTCCTCTAAGCGTGACGGAAATCTAGAAAGAAAATTACGACCTTAACAACTCGGATTTGAAAAAGCTCCCGGCACACAAATGTCACTTAGTCATCCATTATGCCGAAGAAACTCCCGCCGTCGCAGCCTCTACACAACGCTCCTTTCAAGCAGAGAAGAAAAAAAAAGAAAACGAGGCCAACTCTTAAAAACAGCCAGCAGAAAAGTCGAAAAGCTTTTTCCACGCTATTTCTCTCTTTACTCTCCACTATGTGCGTACAATGCACTCGCGTATTAACGAAACATAGGCCGAGGGCGGTAGCGACGACGAATAACAAGATCATTTGTCAGCGCGCGTTCTCCCCGCATTTGCATACACGTCGCGCGGCCGCCGATGCTTCATGCGAGCCGGCCGCGCGGCCTAAGGATGAATCGAACGAGCCTTTGTTGAATATTGGATGGTGCGGTGTATAATACAACGAGTCGCTCTGCTTGTATGGTTTTTCCTACTCTTAATTTTCTCTCTCTCTCTCTGTCCGCGCGCTCGTATAACCGAACTGTCGTAAGCACATCTCTATTTGTTAGCACGCGAGATGCATGCTAATCACTTTTTTTTCTCTGTATTTCCAGCTGCACGCCGCGGCCGCGATGAAGTATACGCGACAATGTGTCCCAACGTTTGTGATGTGCAGTGTGTATGTGTGTGTATATGAGTGTGTGAGTGTGTGAATGCAGTAGGAGAATGTTGCAACGAGCCAGTTTTTTTTATTGCAAATAAATATGGAGATTTTGTGACGAGTAATTTATTGTTCGGCGAGAAAAAATTGCTGTAAAAAGCATTGAGGTTGATACTACTGGTTTTTATTGTGGATAGTTATAGGCTGGAATTGTTGAAAAATCAATACTTTGTAGAGTTAGAATGATGTTGCGTACTGAAGGTAGTTAGTTGAGTAAGTGAACTGTTGATTTATATTGTTCCACGGAAAGAATTTTCCGATAAACATTACCGCATAATTCATTGTAAACGTGGGACATTTTGACAGCAGCGAAAAAACTATCCTGATGAACGGTAAAAATTGCCCTGAATCGCGATAAGAATTACCGTACTAAATAGCAAAAATTGTAATGAATTATGTTAATTTTTAATGTTCATCCGGGTGCTTTTTCCCTTGAAGTCAGGGGGTTTACAATGATTTTTACGGTAATTATTTTATCAAAAAAATCTCTTTGTAAGAATAATCCGTTGAATATACAAATTAACTTTTCCTACGATACTTTATGGGAGTTTTAATAAATTCATAAAAGAATTAATATCCCATGGAGAAAAAAGATAGTTATAGCCTCTAACTGTGCTTAGAAAAGAGAATAATGAAAGATGTGTTACGGATACACTTCATTAGTAATAAGAAAATGTAACTGTATAATAAATATAAATAAAACAACCTACATAACATTTGGCAATTACTGTGATAGTGTTCCTAAAGATATGAACATAAAAATACAGGGTACTAAAATTTGTAGGGTAGAATATTGTAAATATCTAGGTATTGTATTTGATTACAATCTAAAATGGGACAGACATATTGAATATATAATAAAGAAAACAAAATATATATTATTTATACTTTACAAAATGTCAAAATACATGCAATCTGATACACTTAAGATAATATACTATGCATTTTTTCATAGTATAATTACTTATGGAAATATAGCTTGGGGTGGTGCATACAGAAACAATCTGGAGTTACTTCAAAAGACTCAGAATAGAATCCTAAAAATTGTTAATAAAAATAGTTTCAATCAGGACAACCCATTAAATTTAAAACAAATTTTTGCTTATGAATGTGTATCGTATCATTATAATGAACTCAAGAATTTATACTTAACGTCTAAAAGCAAAACCAGAAATAAACTTATTATACCACCAAAATGTTCAAAAGCTGTAAGTGATAAGAGTAATCACATTAGAGCAATACAAGTTTATAACTGCTTACCAACAATTAATATAAATCTTAAAATACTAGACATATCAAAGATTTATAATAAGAAAAAATTTAAAAAATGGATAAGTACGAATATATTATAAACATCAACAAGTCACTGTTACTTTATCCAAGACAAATATGTATTTGGACACTTAGGTTTTAAGTTAGTTTTTAGTTTTACTTAGATTGTAAGTTAATTATTAAGTTATTATACACACCGGACCTATGTACAGGTAGCTCTGACTACCTCTATAGGATGTGGGTTACTCCAGATATAATTAATATATCTGGAGATTAACTACAACATGTATTACGATGTATTACTCTGGTTAAATAAATAAATAAATAAATAAGTTGCTTTGCAAAAGGTCTCTAAAACGTTCTGTATAGTTCAAACGCGATAACGTTCTCGAGTTTCTCATGTATATGTTTGCGGCGGTCGTCGGCGGCAACTTTCGGCGGGGCGAAGAGCGGCTCATTTCTAGCTCAAAAAAGAATGACGCAGAGGTCAGACGTATTTTAGCCTTTGTACAGAACAGCAGTTTCAACGCGCGTTGTAACAATCCAGCCAATATATATAATAATAACTGCTTTAAATACAAATTGAGTATCGATTATTATAACAAAATCCTTCATATAATTACGTTCCGAACAAGATGGGTAAATCGTGGATTATTGACAAATATTGAATAGTCATTTAAAATTTGACTTAGTAAACCAATTATACGTGTATTACTGTAGAAAAATTTCTTAGTATTTAAATAATTATCATGAAATATTATGTATAATTATTTTGATAATATTATGTATAATTATTTTGATAATATTATGTATAATTATTTTGATAATATTATGTATAATTATTTTGATAATATTATGTATAATTATTTTGATAATATTATGTATAATTATTTTGATAATATTATGTATAATTATTTTGATAATATTATGTATAACCATTTTGATAATATAAATGCATGAAAAGCCCAAGAATTGGAGGTGACGTGTAATTGGATTAATTTCCTCGAAAGTTTAGTACTAAATAATGCTGTATTTAGTATCAACCCACTTAACTCTTTGTCTCCAAATTACTAATCATGTACAAAAAGTTATTTTTATCAGTGAGTAGCCATTACAAATTGTTTCTCTCCGGGCACGTAACGTGTAATAAAATACACAGTCAAACCTCAGGAATAGTAAACGTCTAGTACCTGAGAACTATAAAATATCCTATGAATCACACTGGTCATACAATTATTGTCATGTAAACTATCGATAGTATAAATATTATTTGCTTACAAAATTATATTGTTTATTTTCAATAAAAAATATTCATCGCAATAGCGTCTATATTCCTTAGGCTAAAATAGGAAAATAGCAGTAAAAATTGAAAGTACACAAAACTCAATTGCCATATATCCTAACCAAAACACAAGAGCCAGCGACAGCTTTAATCCAATGAAAATAACAATCACCGACCGCGAAAAACACCCTGCCACTTTAATCTCGACGCGAGGGACATCTTCATCCAACCAACCCCCCGCATCATTTTTGTCAACCCCCGCTGCACACCGAGTACAACCGAGCTTCCCCGCTCAGGGAGGCTTCGACCGCCTATACTCCACTGCACACTTTGCACTTAATAAGCTTAACAATTCCCCCGTGCGCTCGCGCGCCGCGTATATGAATTCCCCGCTATACACGCTCTCGCGTGATTTCTAACGCGAAAATCTGTCCGACTATGAGGACGGCGCGTCCCCGAGGAGCGGTACAGTCGACGTTGAAGGGGAATATCCACACCGGGGACTTGTACAAACTATCCAGTGCGAGCGAGCGCGAGTGTGTGCAAGAGATTGCGCAAGCCGCAAGTGGCCGAGAGGTTATGTGACAGTCTGCGGAGACGCCGAGGTGCGGTGCGCAATAGCGCGTGTACGGGAGACTTGCACGGAGATGTTTATTAGACGTTGGGTAATTTTTGTTTTGATTGGTTTGAGCAGGATGCGCGAGGTTGGGCGTAGTTATTACGGTGCGTTTTTGTCATGGAACATGGGCAATTACTTTTCGAACAATGAAAAATAATAATCAGCTTTTGGATGATTCAACTTGTGAGAATGTATGAGAATTTGGTTTTTTATAAGTATTAGATTTATTACCGATTTATATCGTGTACAATAATAAATAATATTTAATGATTTTATATTACATTTTTTTATCTAATGATCACTTAACAACGAGTATATTATTATTTATTTAAGTGCGAATATCTGGACATCTTGACTTATGGATCATTACTACTTATACGTATTGTTAAAGTTTAACTTACATTGACGCAGTTAAAATTTTGTATGTCAGTAATGCGGAGCTTATCTTACCTGAAACATAAAAATATAAATAATTAGATATTATAGTTTAAATGACAAAATAATTAATTGAATAAAGTTAACAATCATTGAGATTGTTTCGATATAATTATAATCCCATCGTAAGCAGCTTTGTAATCAGAGAAACTGAATAGCAAAAATGACTACCTATTTCTGCTCGCGCGCCGCGTATATGAATTCCCCGCTATACACGCTCTCGCGTGATTTCTAACGCGAAAATCTGTCCGACTATGAGGACGGCGCGTCCCCGAGGAGCGGTACAGTCGACGTTGAAGGGGAATATCCACACCGGGGACTTGTACAAACTATCCAGTGCGAGCGAGCGCGAGTGTGTGCAAGAGATTGCGCAAGCCGCAAGTGGCCGAGAGGTTATGTGACAGTCTGCGGAGACGCCGAGGTGCGGTGCGCAATAGCGCGTGTACGGGAGACTTGCACGGAGATGTTTATTAGACGTTGGGTAATTTTTGTTTTGATTGGTTTGAGCAGGATGCGCGAGGTTGGGCGTAGTTATTACGGTGCGTTTTTGTCATGGAACATGGGCAATTACTTTTCGAACAATGAAAAATAATAATCAGCTTTTGGATGATTCAACTTGTGAGAATGTATGAGAATTTGGTTTTTTATAAGTATTAGATTTATTACCGATTTATATCGTGTACAATAATAAATAATATTTAATGATTTTATATTACATTTTTTTATCTAATGATCACTTAACAACGAGTATATTATTATTTATTTAAGTGCGAATATCTGGACATCTTGACTTATGGATCATTACTACTTATACGTATTGTTAAAGTTTAACTTACATTGACGCAGTTAAAATTTTGTATGTCAGTAATGCGGAGCTTATCTTACCTGAAACATAAAAATATAAATAATTAGATATTATAGTTTAAATGACAAAATAATTAATTGAATAAAGTTAACAATCATTGAGATTGTTTCGATATAATTATAATCCCATCGTAAGCAGCTTTGTAATCAGAGAAACTGAATAGCAAAAATGACTACCTATTTCTGCGTGTACATTTGGAATATACACGATTTTCTATACAAATTACCAATTCTGTAGTAAATATTGACATATTCGAAGTAAAAATTACAAAATTAATATTGAAATATCTTATAATTTTTGTACTATAAACGTACAAGCAGATCGAAATACGAGGTACAATCAATCACCTAATTTACAATTTATTATTCACATCGCATGCGAATTTTTCATCAATTTCGTGAACTAAAGCGCAACAAACAAAGTAAAAAAACGAGCACGCTTCCACGATACATCGCTTCCTACGGAACGCACACAGAAATCCGATCGACCCACATCCTCTTACCCGCCAAACCGTACTCCCACGCACCCATACACTCACAGCACACCACACACACACGTACAGCTGCGAAGCAGTACAGGGTATCGTCGTCACCTTGAACAGCGATAAATCTCTCTGCAACAGCAGCAGCCGCTCTTTGGCGGTGCACTCATCAATCGAGCGGCAACTGTTCCGCGTCCCTCTCGAGCACCACACGTGCAGATCTTACGCGGAATTGTTAGCGAGCTCGGAGGCGATCCCTTATTAAGATATCGGCCGCGAGGGCTCTTCGCGCGGATCTATATCGTCTATCGGCGAAGCCGAGAGCCTCCGCTGACTGACTTTCTCGAGGAAGGGGAGAAGGGGGATAAGAATCTCTCGCGCGACCCCCCTCGAGACGGAGCGAACGATCTCGCGGCGTTGGCGATGCAGGGGAGAAGCTCGGAGCGGCTTCGCGGAGGTAAAAGAGGTAAGATGGCTTCGAGCAAGAGATGCGGAGTGCCATTAGCGGCTTTTTAAGTATACGGCTTTTTGCTTCTTTTTCCTGGGGATGGTTTAAACGGGATGCACTAGAAATTGTTAAGATGAATTCGGAGTGAAAATTGGAATGGAATGAATTGATTATGTTAAAATTGCTTTGAGTTTTTTGAGCAAAATTCAAATTAACGAGGGAAACTTTATCGTTAACATAATACATCAAAAAGTTATATTTGTTCTTAAAATGCAGAAGGTTCGGAAGGTACTGC
This sequence comes from Gastracanthus pulcherrimus, assembly GCA_949152435.1. NCBI lineage: Eukaryota > Metazoa > Arthropoda > Insecta > Hymenoptera > Pteromalidae > Gastracanthus > Gastracanthus pulcherrimus. Next base: position 169,909,524 of record OX424574.1, on the reverse strand, counting down.
ACTGTGTTATTTGTTTAAAATAATTATTAAGAACAATACTCTTAAATCTGAATTGATTCAACTTTCTTGCAGCAAAAAGGAATTGCGTATCTTATAGATGATTGCTTCTAACAGCAAAATACGAAAAATGTTTGAATTTTCAATGTTAATTACAATTTACATATTTTATGAATTAACAGTGTAAGCCAATGCTGGGAGGGGTATTTGCTCGCGGAGTAGATGGTTTGTTGTTTTAATAAATATAGTAGATTTTTTGTTAAAGAGTGTATGAGACACTCTAAAAATTTCATCTACAATTTGCTGATAGAAGCAATCATCTAAATTTTATCAAAGATAGACGTTCAAATCATTTTTAAGAAACGAATGTTCTTATTAACATCGTACAAACATTCCAAGAATTGTATAACGTTTCACAAGTATCAAAACCACTGTTCCATAGATGATTTCACGCATCGAAGTGTAATTTAATAAATCCTTTTGATACTGTGCTACAAAACTTAATTCAGTATAAAAAATAAAAGATTCTTTGATACACTTATTTTATTATTGAAGGGCGCAGTTCGAAAAGGCCTGATAACACCTGGCTCAGGGATTTTTTAAGAATAAGAAAGATGAAATTGTTTCATCAATTAGTGTACAAACTTACATGAATAACAAAATAAATTATCAACAATTAAAATATATACTCAAAATATGTTCTAATTTTATTTCAATACATAGAAATAATTCTTTTAGCCCAGTACTAATTAAAAGCAAATAAGACTTTAAGAAATATTTAGGGTTTCATAAAGATCACGAAAGAATGCAATAATACAAAGAATACTTTTCTTACTATATAAACAATACAAATCTACAATGTATTGCGCATTCCAATTCAAACTCTAAAACATAAAACACATATTTACAAATAAATAGATCGCTATAGAAGACGCAGCACAAACTTCACCCCAAACATTCTCCGCACCCTACACAGCTACTCCGAACGACCCAAGTAGCCATTTAGATTCGCCAATATTTGCGATATTCAGGTGTTGAAGCCGAGGTTGAAACAGACCCCGCGCGTAGACCCTGCACATATATACATACACCTCTCCTCTATACACGCATATATATATATATATATATATATATATAATACACCCAGAAATGTGCACGGAGCACGAGCACCGGTCAATTATCCACTTACACGCCTCGCAGACGTTACGTAGCTCAGCGAACCGCCGCTGCTGCTGTTGCCCGCGCGCGCGCGCTGTAACCGTATATATACGCGTACCTCCGCTGCAGTGGACTTTAGCGCTGTGCGCATGGGCAGAGGTGCACGTGTGCATTTTGCGCGGTGGAGGCGAGCCGTGAATCGCACCAAGGCGAAGAGCTGAATGGTCACTGGCAGGCGTGCACTTTTTCTTCTTGTTACGGATGAAAAGTGGCCTATCAAAATGCAAGGATTTTTCTTGCTTTCTGGACATTGGTGATAAGATGAGGATTCGCAATTTTATAGCTGTAGCTGTGTAGATTTGTTTTTTTTTTTCATGGAGTTGTCAAAAATGTTTATTGTAAAAGCTTTTGACGTTATTTACATAATGTAATACACTGCCTGATAAAAACTATCGTATAAAATAGGATAAAAATTACTCTGATTCACGGTAATTCTAATACCAGATAACGTTCATTTTTACAATGCAATATAGAGTCAATTTTGTCGTAATATTCACAGTCACTTTTAGGTGGAAATTGTTCATGATAGACGAATATTATTAAAATTGGCTAAACATAAATTACGAGATTTCTTAACATTAATTTTTATTATTTTCCATTTTATATCTTACATAAAATTCAAGAAAATTTACAAAATATCATAGTCGGAGTTTTGTTCATCTCGTCTTGTCTTTATCTACTTATTTAGTATTAAATGACATTCTACTACTATACTGGAACTACATTGTTCCGCACTTCCTCTCTTGTGCAAATTAATCCGAAATTCTCTTCAAAATGCACGACATTATGCTCTACTTGAACAGGATGAACGCGCGGTTACATTGTAAGGGTACAGAACGAGCTATTCTCGCAGGATATTCTACCATAATGAAAATCCTCGACAAGGAAAATGTAATTATAAAGAACTTTAATTATATAACTTTGACTACTAGCAACGAATAATTAAGTAATATAATTTATTTAATTGAAAAGTAGATTTTGTTTTTCATTTGCACTTTAACACATAATAAGCTACAGGAATAAAATGTTAGAATCGCTGCTTTAGACTAGCTAAAATAAAATTGCATTTCGAAAAACGAAAATAAGTACTTACAAAGGGCAAAATCTCTTTTTCTGAGCACGGGCCGAACAAAGGTACAAATACAAAATGGCATTTACTATAAAATCGTTTAAAAAAGAACTTTTAGCTTTTTATAAGCGTTTATAACCTACATAAAAGGTGTTTCATTTTATTTTGTAATAGAGTCAGCGTGCAGTTGACTACCTTGGTAATAAAAAATTTACTTTGAAGTTAGATGAAACGAGTTTTAGACTAGTAAGTAGTTATTTCCTTCAACTACTAAAAAATCTACGTCTAGCTGTCAATAATGTGATGTTAGTTTAGAGATTTTCCAAATCATGATTTATCATCTATTATAAGAAATACTAAATTCACCGCATTGCAAGCTACCTGCTCAAAGTAATAAAAATACTTCAATAAAACTCTCAAGTTTTGCTTGTTACGGATTCTAAAATATATGTTAGAATTTATTCGCACTGATCCGTCAAGCATAAATAGAACTGTTTCGATGAATTTCTATTTTTATTTAAAAAGTATGCGATTACATTCAACCTACAGTATATGGATGCAGGTATGGGTAAAAAAATCCCAAAATGAACTAGTCATCTTCTTATGCTATTACTTACAATACCCATCAAAATATCAAAACAAATTACAAGCATGCAACTATTCTTTTATAATACCACTGTAGACCCAACTCAGTAGTCACAGGAATCACACTAACTATAAAGAATCCCTTTTCCGAGCGCACGTACACACTATATTCATTAAATCCTCTTACAAAGAGAGAAAAAAAAGTATAAAACAACCCATTTCCCTACTCAGAAACAATCATTTTCCCCGCAAAACTCGCAAGTGCCTCAAGCTCACTTATACGACTTCCACGCGCTCAACCTCCACTGCAGCACCGGTGAGCCTATATGTAGCGCTGGCGCTGGTCTGTGCAGCTCGACGGCCCGCGCGTACGTATGAATGAACGACGGAAGCAGCCATTCAACGCGCTCGCTCGTCCGCGCTTCCGCCTGCGACTCTCCGTGTATGTACGAGTGCACGGGCGCAGTCGTACGTACGCGCGCAAAAGTGAATCCTTTTGTCAGGCCATTACCGCGGCGAAGGACGCGACTATGGCGGCGCGTAGGACCTTCGAAAAGTTCATTGAATAAGAGAGCCTTTCTAAGAACGGGAGCAATTGCGCGATCGCGCGAGGAGACGGGGCCAGAGCCACTCCCTCGATTCTTCGACGGTTGGTCTTTCTGGGAAGTGCGAGAGAGTGAGAGAGCGCTAGGGGTATTTAACTTTCAGGTGCTGGTAATGAGATGGTAGAAGGGATTTTTTGCTTTTTTGGCTTTGGTATTTTAATGATTTAATTAGGTTGTGCGAGTTGCGAGAGAATGCTGTACGATGTTTTTGGTGCGAATTAATTTGTGTGGAATGCGTTGCGAGAATTAAGATAAATAATGGTAGAATATAAAGAGCTATTTATCCTTTCATTTGCAAATTAATGAAAATGGAATTTTGACTGAGGAAGATTCATCGTAGAAAAGTAATTGATTAAAAAGCGCTCTCCTCGCTACAAGGACCATGAAAGGGTTAAGCATTATTAATTAGAAATCGATTAAATTAAATTTATTCTTAAACTAGAAGAATCGTATACGTCATGACTTGATTATTGCTTCTTTGTCATGGTATTTATCATAAATCAAAGTTAAATAAAATGTCCTCAGTACTGATTAATTTTCGCATATTGGGACTTGATCTGATGTAAACTTGCAACAAAATGTTCTGCGAACTTCTGCCATCTCCAAAATTAAAGCTGTACTATTTAGCTTCAAAGATTTATTTAAAATCAAAAGTGTATAAAAAAAATATATAAGACGAGGTATTTTGGCTTTGCTCGCAAAAGTACATAATAATCATATTTTAAGAAGTGCTGAATCATTTGCATATTACTGCAGTCATATACAAATATTAAAAAATTAGTTTCTTCTTGGAAACTCATTACTTAGAAGTTGCATTAAAGTAGTACATGCTACAGATTCTTTAAATAAATTGAATGTTTTAAAAGTAGACAAAGTACTAACAGATATGTTTGCATCTGTTACTACTTTGTTTATATTTGTAATCTTAATTAAAAAATTTATATTCATAATACTTTATTAAAATGCAATATAAAATAATAAAACTTTTTATTTGCGTAATTAATGAAAAACATCTATTTTCACTTCGAATAGAGAGACCATAGAGAAAGGTGATACTCGCTCGTTGTAAGATACAGGTTTATTATCAAAGAAAATAGAATGTCTACTTTGTTGCCCAGGAAACGACTCTTCAAAGGAACAAAAACAACGGACGTATAGCGAATCTTTATGAACACCGTGTTTATTACGCGAGGAGCTATTTTATGCTGATGTACTTCCCGGTATATTGAAAATTACATAAATAGTTCAGAAAGGAACTCGACCTTCCACCTAACTATACTTTTTGCAAGTACCTTACATTTACTAGCTAAAATAATGAGTACTTGACATATATACACCGCAACAATTTTTACTTCGCATATAGTTCAACAAAATAAAGAATATTTCATCGTCATAAATTATAATGAGCGATCCTCTACAGAAATACAAGTTTCTATTTCTGCTCAAAAACTTTTTTATAATCTGAACTTTAATGGTCATACTACTTTTATTTATTTATATATTTATTTATTTATATACGGACATTGGCTGCCCTTTTACTCTTATTTAAGAGTGATAAAAACATTAATTGAGTTCGATCTTCATTTTATTCAATCGTTAATAGTTTTGATGAGCTAACAGTACAATAATGCATAAAGTAATAAAACGTTAAAAAATGCTTAAAAAATTCTCTTTCTTTTCTATTTAATGCTTGATTAAATCATTATTATTTCACTTATTTTATCGGATTAGACCCTCTTGTTTTAAAGTTTCCCTTCACAAAACAATTGCTCCCATTATAAATATCATCCACTTACTAAAAAAAAAGAAAAATAAAAACTAAATTGCATAATTGCCATTATACTTTACATCGAGCTTTACGTAACATTCATACGCTCTCACAAAGCGGAACATAATCCCTCACATAACTTCACCAAATCCCCTTCGAATCAACACGCTCCATCATCATCCCCAAATGAAAACGACGTAAACCATCCTTTGAAATCTCGATACAATCCCCCCCTAACACCAGCCTCGAAACGCACACGCGGCAGCGTCAACGCTACCCAACGCAGCACCAGAGCAAAAGAGATCCATCTCGTCAACGTCACAGGGCACCGCTGCACCGAGAGAGAGAGAAAGAGAGCTCGTAAACACACACACACACACGACACTGCACACAGAGAGAAAGAGCGGGCACGAGTTCGAATAAAAGAGAGCGAGAAGGAAGGAGGAAGGGTTCCGTGGGGCTCGCTGCAGCCGAGTCTGGGTCAAGGGCAACGACCTGATGCTCTCGCTCTCGTTCTCTCTCTCTCTCTCTCTCTCTCTCTCTTTCGGGGTTCGCTGCTCTGCTGACTGATCCCCCTCCTGTTGCCGGCGTCGGCGGTGGCGGCCACCCCGCGGGCTCTCCACACCGCCGAAATGCAGCGTGTTGAAGTGGGGAGGATGAGAGCGAGAGATGGATTCGTCTTTTTTTTTTGACGGACGGCGCGGGTGCGGTAGGTTCCATAGGTGTGGGTTAGAGAGCGAAGGAGCGTTGGAAGAGAGAGAGAGAGAGAGCAGACATGTATTTGTGAATCACGATCATCGCGCTCTCTAAAACTGTAAAATAACCTCGATAAGGTAAATTCTACGAAATTCAAAGATTTTCGTAAGTACAAAGCTTTCTCTTTGAGAAGGCAAACCTAAGATGCTGCTATTTGTTTTGGTATTTATGACTAAAGTGCATTAACTTATTTCGAGATCAAACTTTCATTATTATATCAAAAGTTCAACGTTTTGTCGCAAAATATGACGTTGTCGATGTTTCTTATATGCATCATATGTATTGTCGTTTTTCTTTAAACTGTCTGATTAGTGATTAGATAACTATTTAAAAAGGTCTTTTCGTCGTGATTTCTCGAGACGACTGGCAAAGGCAATCATTATTATTTATGGTTATAGTGCTTGATGTTGAAGTCCAGGTTTAGATAAATGGAGATTTCTGTTAACGATGCATTCAAATAGAACTAATGAGGCATAACAGATGAGTAAAGCACCAATTAATTTAAACTAATTCTAAATATTCGTAAAAAAGGAATGAGTTCACAAATTAATGAAAGCAATGAAAGACGATGAAATCCAATAAAAAGACTATTACAAACTCGATAAGAGAGACTCAATAAACTAACTTTCCTCATCAATTGTAAATTCGAATCAAGTCATCGTCTGAGAATGTAGAGCAGTTGAATTGAAGCCTCCAAAATTAGTTGATGAATAAAAATGACTATATCAATTCTCTTTAAAATGATTTATTATCATAAAGAATCCTTATCTATACAAATGAACTTAAGTGAAGAAGTGAAGAATCGTCGAAAGTTATATGATTTAATAATTGTTGAATAAATTAACCAACAGTTACTAAAAATTAGTAATACGTTTTTTTTTTTTGAAAATGATGTATTTATGCATAAACCGTTGAAATACAATTTTTTGATTTTACGATATTCAATATCGTAAATTTTACGATATCAATATCGTAATATTTTACGATATGGGCTTTCTCAGTGCACTACTCCAAATACTATGAAACAAACTCACATCCCGTTTTAACCATTCGCAATGTTACAAAACAAAAAAAAATAACCACCGGTTTAAATTTTACATATAGCACGTCGTCTCAAGCCTCACAGCAATAACAAAAGGCAATTCGCAGTTATGTTTATACGCGCCTTAAGTTGCTAACGCGCCGTAGAACAAAACGCTCTCTCTCTCTCTCTCTCTCTCTCTCTCTCGCGGCAAAGTTTGAAGCGCGCTAGAGAGAGTTTCCGAATAAACATTGGAAAACCCAGCAGCAGCAGCATATAACGAGAGAGCTCGGCATGTAGCTCGGCGGGGAGAAATTCTCATTACGCGCCGTACAGTCCGGGCTGCTGCAGCGCGCGAGGCGATAACATTACGTCGTTGGGCGCGAGCGCGAGATTCAGATTACGCAAAATGAGGTAATGAGTGTCTCAAGGTAATTGTGCCAGCCATAGAGCTGCTGTTGCTGCTGCTGCTGCTACAGCATCGGAGTGTTGTAGTGTATAGTGTGAGGATTGCTCTCGCGCGTCTAAATTGTTGAAGCTCTCCGTCTGTATTCGTAAATACGGCTCTCTGTTACGCAGTTTCACGCGGGTTGTGCGTGTGCGATGCTTTTTATTTTACGAGCTGGGCTTCTTTATCGTGCCACTGGCGTGTAATGAGGAGTCGTAGGCTAATTTTGGTAACAGGATCTCTGCAATTGTTTTTATTGTGACTGAAGGTGTTTATGTTCTAGCAGTAGTTTGTTTTAATTATTTTTTAAGTACTCTCAATCTTCATATGATTATATATTATTATTGAGTGAAATTATATATAGGAATCCAGATGTTAATTCAGTAGTTTTAACTGAATTCTGAAAGTCATATAAATTATGTCTGCTATTTTTATAATTGTTTTTATAAAGTACAATTTATTCTATAGACAAAACTGTTTTCTTCAAGAAATGAGTATTTTTATCAACTGTTCCACTTCTACAAACCTATAGCAGTGTTACATAGTTTAAGTTACTTATTATATTTAAGTGCAATAACTTCATGAATAAATAAAAAGGTGAAGTACTTCAAGTTAAAGTAGCGCGCTTAGCCAGCCTCAATACGTGCGTTGAAGTTTGCCATCCTCAAAGTGACGCCGCTGAAGTGTATAGTGGATAGTAGCATGATGAAAATAGAATCGTCAAAAATTAATTTGAAACCACCATTGACGTACTTTAGCACGTCACTCTTTAATACAACAAAATGTAGTGTAAAATTACAAATTGTTAAGCAGATCCAAGTGAAAAATCATTTATAAAATTCGAATCGAAACCAAAGAATCGGTCATGAACTTTTAAAAGATTAGAGTCTATCAGTCTGTTAAAGTTTATTCCTTCAGTACATTTTTATTGCAGTTAGTCGTTATTTTGTGTTTTGAGTTTAAAATCTTGATGACTACCGCAATTGATAATCTCAAATCTCTACCTCCATCAGCGATCAGCATACGATTATAGAGAGTCAAGGAGAGAGTTGGACGCGTTTGAAGCGTCAGCGAAATGTTACTAATTTGTTGGATAATTAGTTCGGGCTCCTGTGAACCGCACGAGGTTGACGACGACAAAGACGTCGCCTTATGTACTGGTATCCGCAATTTCCCATGGTCTGTTGGCCTAGCTAATCGCTCGATAGTCTGAGAAGCGCTGCGGCTTTGCCCCTAATGCTTTGAACTTCGTGGAACAAGAGTGAAAGTCTTCTGGAGTAATTTAAAAAAAAAAATTGCCGCGACCCTGGTAGAAATCTAAGCTGGTTTCTAGCCAGATATTATTCTGGTTAAGAAATTAGCTAGAAATCAGTTAAAAACGTCATGCTTTCTAGCTCATTTCTAGCTAGATTCTGCTTAATATTCTAGTTAATATAAAATTGATAAACTAAGTAATTTATGTATTAATTAATAATGGAAATAAAAACAGTTTTATAATAATCAAAGTACTATGCAATTCTAATCATACTACATTAAGTATTTTACTAAATTAAAGTTAAAAATGTATCTTAAATGTCTAGTAGTAATGGAGGTTAGGTTATTTGTTTACATAACGACGCGTGCATTTAAAGAGTATTATTTACACAAAAAGTACCAAAGCCCCGAGGAAAATTTAAGTGTCTTTATTAAAGAAATTTATGTTATAAATAATAGAATGCAGGTGGTCATATAATTATTGTTATTTTAAAAATAACAATAAAAACAGAATAATGCAAGTTATGGCGAAATTTGGAGAATTGGTAAACAAATATTTGTAGTTTTACAATGAAGTTTTATTAAAAAATTTTATTTTCGACATCAATCACAGAATTTTTGTTGACTAAGTTATGATTGACTAATTTTCGGAAAATAAATTATTAGTTATCAAATACTTTTAGTATTGCATATACATGTTTCTATAATCTCGTAAATTGTTATTTGTTGATAAAAATATTTATTTTGGCGGCATACTATATTGAACCTTCAATAAAGTATAATAATGTATATTTTTAAAAACTGATAACTTTTCGAAGCAAAATATAAATAGGTTAGATTTACAAACAAAATACGTTCTTGCTTATAGCATAGTCTTAAGCAGATTCTAGCCAGATATTAGCTATAATTTGACTTATCAATAGCTTATCTAATCTTAATCTGGCTAATAACTAATAAGCTAACCAGCCATTCTAGCTAACTTTCTTCCAGGGGAATGATATAATTTAATAAGGAATAAAGAAAATTATTGGATTAAAGGTAATTTGGGAAAATAAAAATATGTATGCAAGTTTACCTACTTAATTTCGTATATAACTTAAACCAAAACTGCACATTTTGTATCAATGGTTCTTACAAAGACTATCGCGATTTACTATTTTACAAAATTAACTAGTTTTTATGAGGTAAAAAACGTTTTAAAAATAAAACATAATAAAGTAAATATATTGCTTTAATTTTACAAACTTTCAAACGTAATATTTTGTATAGTCACACAAAACAAAATCATGTTCTTTTTCAGAGAAAAATGAGATTTTTTGAAGAATGAATAATAAATTAGAAAAATAGAATCGTGAGAAGCGTCGATATAAATACGAATGTAAAGAGATATACCCGTCTAAAAATATTATTTGATTTGCTTCACATTTGCCAGGTTAAAGCGCAATGATCTCTGGAAATTTCCTTGCACACTTCATTATCTGGATCATTAAAATTCAAATTTAATATTCTTTATGATAGGGAGAAAGGCTTGAAACCTTCATTTTGATTTCCTTGTAGAGTACCTACTCAAATCCAGAACGATCTCGAGAAATCGTAAAACAGTAAGTCTGACTAATTAAATAACACTATTAACAGCTTTTCCATTCTTCATACAAAATCACAGCGTTTTCGTATACTTTTGAATGCGATATTCAACAAAATAAATTATATAAATTTTGTACTGACAATTGATAAATAAAATCCATTGACTTATAATATCTACCGACTGAATAATAAATACCAATAAAATGAACTATTCAACTCCATCACGCTAATACCACTCGCGCCACACTCGCGCGTAAAATCCACTTTGCCACTTTTACCCGAAACCTTCGCGCCATTTAATTATACCCTCCTCCGAAATTCGATTTCTCCCTCGCGCCGGCGCGCGCACGCGCGCAATCAATCCTCCGCGCTCACGGAGATCAAAATCAGCGCCACCAGAGGCTTCTGCTACCCGCCTTAAGAACCGATAATCTCGTCTTAATGATCTGTCCTTCCACACGACAGAAGCAGCATCAGCAACGGCCGCAACACTTTTTCCTTCGCGCCCTCGTTATTAATTTATTTTAATTACGCCAGCCGCCGATTCGCCATTAATAATCCATCTAATCAAATATTGCGTACTCTTCTCGGCTTCTATACCGATCCGCACCACCGAACTGGTCAGTCCGTATATTCTGTATTTTATCGCTTCGTCTTCGTGTTCTCGTTTTTTGGTTGGAATTCTTCGCCTCCGCGTCTTTCACCTCGTTCGCGGCAGCGCTGCTTTTTTGTCCGCCAATTACGCCGCCGCCGACGTGGTAACCTGCAATCATCTTGCTATCCGTAGAGCTCGCGATCTCCTTGGTAAAAATAAAAGAGGAATCAGCTAATACGAGAACGGAATCGACGTGCTCTGAAGTGTATGGGCCACTCTAGTTTAATGCAAATTTAGGTCTCTCCGCACTGATCATTTTATAATTTTGATTTTAATTGTGAGACTATAACGTTTATTCGATTGTAAATACTTCTTTGATTTTACACAACAGTAAAAACTAAAAAAAATATATATTGCTAGTTATCTATTCCTAATTGACTCACAAAATCTTGTACGTAGTTTTATTATACCTTATTCGAGGCATAAATTACTAAGAACAACTGAATTCAGTTGAAATCAAAAAAATCTTATATAAATAATATCATCTATAAAAATCTATATCACTTTGACAAAAAAAAGATATGTATTAGAATAAGTATTCGCTTATCACAAATTTAAAATTACATTGCTAAATTTCAAAATGGCATAGCAAATGTAGCTGACATTTAAATTTTTATCCGCCATATTGGATCAGCCATTTTCTACTTTGTAATTTCGACCGCGGATTTTTAATCAGCAACATCAAAAACCCCCGTATAAATATTTTCATCAAAATGTTTTATATGGTTTTGGAATAATTATTTCTCTTGCAACATGCCATTTTGGGCAAAATTTATTTGTGGAGAACTTATTTTCATGTTCATTTGTCACGAAAGTACCTTGGTATAAAAAATCGATGTTAAAAAACAGTGCAAATGATTAGAAAATCTATTCGATAAAAGGTGTATTAGATTATGTAATAAAAAAGAGCTTAAAGGGTTAAAGTGATTTTCTTCTTAGCAAACTCTATGGCAGTAAATCTCTGTATTAAAGCTATATCGCCAAAGCTTTATATTAAAAACAATTTTATAGTCTATTGTATCCCATAAGAAACATCATAATCCTCTAAAAAATCAGCTTCCCAATATTTCCAAACCCCCACAGAATCCTTACTAACCAAACTAACCCAACCCAATTTCAGATATCAAACGCATACATAGCATCCGCAATCCGCATTCACGTGCTAGAGGCACCTCGAGAGCCCGGCTTCAGCGGAACGTTCGATTTTATTAATTAATCGATTCCCGTTCTCGAGCGCAACGAGGGGGCCAGCATAGCGACGCGCGCACGACTTCCTCGAGCTCTTGCGGCTTGCTCGTTAGCATAATAAATGTGTGGTGGAAAGACGAAGGGGCGGGGGGCAGGCCTTAAGTGGGGGGGAAAGACAAAGTGCCCGTGGAAGGATTGAATATCTTAATTGACAGCTGATTCGGCGTAGCGCAGTCGAGCTTCGAGGTACTCGCGAGTCGTTATGACGTGCTAATTATAAGGTCCTGGTTGGAATAATACGGAGATGTTGTTTTTCATTAGCTGTTACAAATGAGAACTTCGTGGTATGCTAGGAGTATATACTTTCAAAAATAGGTTTAAGATTTTAAATGGTTTTGACGTTGTGTCAACAAATATATTGAGACGTTTAGTTGTACGAAGCATTTTCCTGCTGGAAATCTAAGTTGGTAACACTAATGTTTTAGATCTGTTTGAGGTTCTTTAAGCTCATTGGATAAAACTACGAACATATAATTCGAGCTTCATTTTTAGGCATTAGGAAACGATTCCCAAATTTTATCAAAATCCATGTTTTTCCCTTGTTAGTTAAAAATCAGAACGTATTTTACTAATTAGTATATCAGTATAAATATTTTAGCTAGAAACCCGCTTCTAACGATTAACAATAAAATCTTAAATAAAAATCAGCACGATTTTAACTAATTTCTGGTTAATTTTTAGCTAATGAATTTACCTAAAAGTTAACAATCTAACTCGCTAAACCGGTTACTTTTGTACCAGGTTTCACGCATTTAAATGTGAGTAAACTGATTATATTGAAACGAAACAAATTACGCCGCGTTTAAATACACCGCTCTCGGGTATAATTTCATAAAGTGTGCTATAAGAGCGAGGCATTCTTAGCGTTCAAGCAACGCATACAAACATCCCAATGGCGCCAATCAGCTTAAAGCGTTTCGCGCGCCGACGCCGCGGTCTCCGCACGCAAAAATATATTATTCGCGTGTGCAGAAGAAGTATTTGTTGTCATCGCTCGGGAGCGCATTACGTATTCACTGCAATAACACCCGCGCGCGCTGTGCACCCTCAAGAAAATGAACGCTCGGCGCGAGGCAAAAAATGTGGTGCCGAAGGCGCGAGGATGAGATATTCTCGGAAAAAGGGTTAAGCAAATATCGTATGCAGCCGGAAATACTGAGTAAACAGAAATGAAGCGAGCGCAACGGAGGCAAAAATATTGTGATATTAAGGAGGTGTCGAAGACAATTTGAAATTCAAATTTCCCGCCTTAAATCTTGCGGACAGAGAAATTAATAAGGTCGTAGTATCATGCGGCGATTTTGCAGCTCGTTGCTGGATGATAAAAAATCCATTTACTTGCTACTAATTCAATTAAATTTAATCGAATTTATTTACAATAAACTATTAAGTTATTGTAGAATATGATATAGAAGTAAATTCTCTTAAATGTTATTATACATAATGGATAATAAGAGTTTATTGCTGTGATTAGCAAAATATTTGCAACGACTTTCACGTTGAAAAGATAAGAGTTGGAGCATCAAATTTAAAACGAACGTTTAGAAAGTTTTTTGTCATAAATTTTTTAAGGAAAACTCCAATATTTGTTATTTTATTAAATCAATTATTTTTTCAGAATTGGCACCCTCATTGGATCTAATTAAATATATGAAGACCGAATTATGTAAAACCAGAATATTCACGTCCTTACATATATATGTTAATCTTCTGCATTATCAATTATGTTTTAAGTAAATACTTAAATAGTTCGACAAATACCATTTAAACAAAGTTTGGAAAAGAGAGTCTCACCAAAGATTTTATTTAAAGTGTAATTATAGCTTATACATGTAATAGTGCATTATCTAAGTAATATTAATGATATTTTGGCTATATATAATTTGGTCTATATATATACATATTTAGTTACAACTTTTCATTACAACTTCTTATTGCTTGTTCTGTCAGTTATCTTCGTAATAAAATTAGAACAGAGTCAAAATCAATAAAAAATTTTAATTTTCCTACATTGACACCGCTCTAATTGTGTTATGACAACAGTTTTGTTTTACTTATCCCGTGTAAAAAAATTAGTCTGGGAATAGTCTGACTCAATACGTCTGGTGAAAGTCTTGCAAAAGTCTGGCATAGTGGCCAAAGCCAGACTTCTACCAGACTTTTGCACGACTTTTGCCGGACTAATTAAGCCAGATTAATGACAGACCAGTGCCAGACTATTTTTTTAAAACATATACACATAATAATAAAATATTCTTCCAAAAACAAAGTTATGCGCTCATCGTATCCCATAACAAGACAAATAATCCCTCCAAACTCTAAAAATAAAACCAACAAGTCAAGCAAACATCGAAACGTCATTTTCCCGCCCAACACGTGCTTCTCGCTCTACTCCTGGCTTGCCAAACAAATCATTACGAAATACCCAGAGAAAGCCCGAAAGCAATAGACCGAAAGAAAGCGGAAGAAGCAGCTCACCGCACCGCGCGACACGAGGGAAAGAGGGACACTCACTGCACCCACACTCAACCGCTCGCCGTCGTGTCGGAAAACGGCTGCGGCCGCGGAAACACGACCCTCGGGACATTGCACCAACCAGCTCCGAAACGGTACGCACTCGCACACGCACACATGTGCGCCGCACATACTAGGTACGACACGGGCTGCGGTCGCTCGCAACTTACCGGCCTGTCAATCTTCCATCAATCAGGCTCACGCAAAAAGAGGCGCGCGCCCCGCGGCGGAAAGTCATTTACTCGCGGCTAATGAGCCTCCAGCTCCGGCGCGCCGAAATTTTTCTTCTTCTTCTTCTTTTTTTAATGAGCCTCGAAATACCCATCAATTTTGGGGAAACGGCGTGGCGCGCGTGTTGAGCGGAATTTGCGAGAGAGCACGTGCGCAGCGGAGAGGGCGACGCTTGGTTTTTGGGAAGTTGTCGGTGATGGGGTTCCTCTTTTTTCTTTCTTTGGGAGAGTGGAGATGGGCGATGCAGATTTTGGGAGGCGCTGATTTTTAATGCGCGCGCGGCTCGGTTGAGTGATGGATTTCGGGGCGCGATTGAGAGGTAGCGCGAAGAGTTTTTCTTTTTTGTTGGTCGTGTGGTTTGACTTGGGTTCGTAATGACTGTTATTATGTAATTAGAAGATTATAATGATTAGTGGAGAGAATTATTAGATTTTTTGGAAGAAGAAGCTGTCATGTGAATTTTGTATGCACGCTATACTCGATGAAGTGGAATTAAACTAGAAGATTGAGTTAAGTTATAGAGTATCCCGTGTAAAAAAATTAGTCTGGCACTAGTTTGGGATTAATCTGGCTTAACAAGTCTGGCGAAAGTCATGCAAAAGTCTAGTAGAAGTCTGGCTTAGGCCACTATGACAGACTTTTTTTGGAATTAGTTACAGACTTTTAAATAATTAGAGTAGTACATTAATTATTAGTATCGACTAGAATAGTGAAAATACGTACTTTTCGATAAAATAGGAGAAAAGTTTTTTTACATAATGCAATCTTGTTTAAAACATGAATATTTGTAAAAAAGAGACAAAAATTTAGGTTACTGGCAATTTGATATGACGCGATGCTTTTGTTTTGCACATTTTGTCTAAAGTCTGGCATAGTGACCAGACTTCTGCCGGACTTCTGCAAGACATTCGCCAGACTTATTGAGCCAGACTATTGCCAGACTAATTTTTTACACGGGATTAAAAGTAAATTATTACTAGATAAATACAGTAAAATACGTATCTATAGGTTAGTATTTTTTATTTAAGAATCAATAATAAATAAGTGTTTCTAAATATTCTCAGAGCATAAATGTCAAATACCAAATTGCGTTTGGTCTAATATTTCAGTATTTTTAGCATAAAAAATTATGATTCATGCAAGTTTTAACTTTAGCGAATCCAGTGTATCATATCACACGCCAAGTTACAGATAGTTTCGAAAAACTCCGGTATAATTTTTCAAAAAATTCTCAATACCAATGCGCATTACCATTTATACTTCTCCACTAAAGAACGATACCACGATCTAACAATGACCATAGCTTCCATTCCCTCCGTCTCCACAAATGCATCACTCGATCTCCGCAATAAAGTCTCCCCCCCCCCCTCCCCACAAAAAGTCGCAATAATTTATTCGAATCCACTCCCGCGTGAATCATCCCCTTACAGCATCCAGAGAACACCAGCACCACCTCTCCTCCAAAAACCCCAAAAAAGCCCCGCATCATTTAAAATAGCGCGCTCCCTCTCGCAAGAACCTGCGCCCTCGCCTCGCGCAAACAAACGATCCATATCCAGCCGGGAGAAAGCCGAGCCGCAGAAGCCGAGGCGAGGGCGCGAGAGTGCACTCGACCGCGGCGCGAAAAACCAAATTCATTCGGCGCGGTAAATCCAAGCGCGGGCCTCGCCGCGCCATTAATCGCGCGATTTTACGAGGGCGGCGGCGGCGGCGGCAGAGGAGGCGTACAAAAGGCGAATTAATTCTGGAAAATTTATCGCGCGCGAGCATTGAGAGCGGAGCTGGCGAGAGGGAGTGTGGAGCTTGTAGAGGGAGAGCTAGAGGAAGTGTGGGTGTGCGGGTATGATAGTAGTGGGGAGAGATGAGCTACGGTGCGTTGGGGGGTTTGATGGAATATTTTGAGGGATTGAGGATTGTGAGTTTTGGATGTTCATTGACTAGTAGGCAGTTTTGATAGAAACAGTTTTGAGTTACAGATTATGTTAAACAACCCGTGTAAAGATTAGTCTGGCTCAATAAGTCTAACGAAAGTCTTGCAGAAGTCCGGCAGAAGTCTGGCTTTGGCCACTATGACAGACTTTAGACAAAATGTGCAAAACAAAAGCATCGCGTCATGTCAAATTGTCACCTAAATTTTTGTCTCTCTTTTAGAAATATTCATATTTTAAACAAGATTGTAATATGTAAAAATACTTTTTCTCATATTTTATCGAAAAGTACGTATTTTCACTATTCTAGTGGATACTAATAATTGATGTACTACTCTAATTATTTACTTGTGAAAAATGAGTTTTCTTGACATAATTCCAAAAAAAGTCTGGCATAGTGGCATAAGCCAGACTTCTACTAGACTTTTGCTAGACTTTCGCCAGACTTGTTAAGCCAGATTAATCCCAGACTAGTGCCAGACTAATTTTTTTACACGGGAATAGTTGAAGGACGGGTATAAGGATAGTTTATTATGCTCTGTAATGTAAAAGTACCCAAACGCTTTGTTAGAGTATTTGAACAGATACATATTTCGTTATATCGTTTGCAAGCATACAATAATTCATAAATAAATTGTAAGAAGCTTTTAAAAAATTATTAATTTATAGATAAATGTACACTTGGCATCAATAGTACTTATTTCTTTAAGTCTCGTCTTTAATACAAATAAGATTTGAGAATTCTATAACAAATATTTGTAATTTTGTCGGGGATCAGGGATATGAGCAAGTACTGGTACATTTTTACTGTGTCTTAACTAGAATAATTGATGTTGGATTTTTGAGACTGCTAATTACACATTTTGTTGTTAAAATTTCGAAATTTTAGAACGTTTTTTCAAAAAAGTCATTTCGAATTTTAAAATTGTTTAAAACTCTTCTCTCTTATCAACCGTAATGGATCAGTCATTTCAAATCTTAAGATTGTGACAGTAGATTCCTAATCAACGACCACAGAAACTACTGTAACTACTATCTCACGGATTTTCATTAAAAAGAACTCTCGTCTTTCATAAATGACTATCACCGAATAAACGTCTACCTGCCGCTCAACCTATTATTTCCCACCAAGTAACACTTTCAAAGAAATCATATTACATCCGTAAAAGGAACTATCGTGACTCTCGCAACTACAAAATCCCCGCAATCAACATCCTAAAACGGCGAACAATCAGACGATCCATCTCTCGCGTCATCGTATCCCCCTATCAATCATCTCTCTCCAACAGCCTCTTCATACGCACACTCAGCGCATCCTCACTTTCCCGGTAAGCCATCAGCACCCATTGATATAACTCGAAAAATACGAGCGCGGTTTCCTCTCGCAACTTTCCAAGCAATTAGCGGACGCGCTGCTCCTCCTCGTGTCCCTCAAACTCGCGCTCATACTACGACAAGGGCTCGCTGCGCTCGAGTCGTGTGCGAAAGCCAAGAGCCGCAACGAGAGACAGAAGGGCTGCATACACGTACATACGCGTACACAGCGTGTACGGATCTCCGCGAGTCGCGACTTCCAGGAATCATTATGCCACGCTCTGTTGGCCCGCCGCGCACCTCGAAGCTCTCTCTCGCTCTCTCCCCACGTTATGACCGGATGATTGCAAATCGTAGACGGGCATCAAACGACGACGACGACGACGCTTGACTGTCTTTCTCTTTCTCTTGCGCGCGTAATTATCATAAATCACGGGCGCTGCACGCTGCGCGTCTTTGTCGTCGACTTCGCTTTGTCACGGGACGGTGAGAGAGAAGAGAGGGATAGGTCGAATCGAGACTTGGCGAGGACAAGGTCGCTCGATGCAGCTCTCTTTTTAAGCGAGCTTGCTGCGATTGCGGGGAGATGTGTGGTTGATGGTTGATGACGGACGAGTGCGGTGGGGCGATGTTGAGTTAAAGGTTAGCATGGTTTTTCTTGTGTATTTTTGGGGGTAGATGTGATTTTGTCAGGTTGATGTACGAATTAGATATCCGAGAGATTCGTGTATATTCGATTCGAGTAACATAAGATAATTATTTAACAAGTATTTTCCATTCGTAGTTATATTGCTAAATACGTACTAGAAACGCTTCAGCAACGAGTTTCTGGAAACCAAGCAAAGTTGAAAAACTAGTTGCCGATAGTTTAAATAAAGCTTTTTTAAAGATGAAATATTTACTTTCTACGCCTAATATACGCTGTGAAGGTGGAAGAAGTGCGTTCTGACGCAAAAACGTCTCCGAAATCTTAATCATAAAAATATTAATAATAATGTATGAAACTACATTGGACATAAACAAAATACAATGCGTTCTATCAAAATGGTACATTCAATGTATTTTTAACTATTTTTCTGTACTATTATAAACATTTTTACATTTGTTTTTTCTATATTTAATTATTTACCTGAAGTGTGCTAGGCATCAAACGCATACAATTAAAGTAACGTTACTAAAACGTGTATGTACGGTCGCTGCCAAAAACAAAGAAAAAAGACGCATCCAGTGCTCGAAAACTTGCTAATAACATAAAAGATTATTATACGACCATTTGCCACCTTCTCGCAACAATTATATATCTCCCAGCCTCGGTGCGAAATCATTACTTTTCATTCACTCGCCTCTCGAGTCCTCCTTCAAAAGGAAGAGCAACACTCCGCCGTACGCGGAAAAAATAAACCATTCATTCCGCCCACACGAACCCAAAGCCATTTCTCGTGTACCTCGTATAACGCGTCTTCGCGTCTCTCCTCTCCACCGCTACACTTCATATACAGCGCGCGGAATCTCCGCACGTGCACGCCTCGCGCACCCCGTATACACGCGAGAAACCCCAAGTTTCTTCAATCTCGGGCCTCGCACGCGCGACTCTTCTCTCTCTCTCTCTCTCTCGCTCCGCGCGAAGATGAATTTCCCTCCGTGGCTTCCGGTTATATACACATCCACGCAGCGGAGTTCGCCTCGTTCGTCTTTAGATCAAAAGATCCCGCGTGCGCGGGGGGAGAGGTTAAGATCTGCCTCTGCGGTGGTGGTTCGTTCGCGATTATTGCGCGGCGCGTTCTGGGCTTGTGTAAACGTGAGCGCGAGCGCAAGCGTCTGCTGCCGGGGAGGAGAGCGAATACGTGGCGAATCTCGGGCATATATGTGCGGAGGTGAAAAGTTATGGGGGGTGTGGGAGGATGGCGGAGGTGAATTTTAATTAAATGCAGGGTGGGTGGATATATATACTTTTCGCGAGAGCGGAGTTTTAATTGCGCCGGCAGTGACGTATGTGTTATTCTTGATTAAGACGCGGCTGGTGGATTAGCATGGAAATGGGTTGATGGAGAATGCGGGGTATGTTTCTAGGATGCCGTGATGGTAATTATTGCATCGCTTTGATGGTTAATTTTCCGGGGCGAGTGCAGAGGCTTTGTGCAGTTTTTGCTTCGAATGGTGTATTTGTGAGTGAATATTACATCGTATAAATGAAATGGATTATTTACTTGGGTAATGTGATGAAATATTATTTCTTTTTTCAATTTCGGGACGGCGACACGAACTAAAGAGGTTTCGTTCTAAATCTTGTTAGTTCGCCGGAGAAATCCGCAAATTCATAACTTTACAAAGTGGTAGATTATACCAATATTGAAGGCAAGTTAATTTGAAATTTGCCTAGATATATCTAATCGGGAGATCATTAACGTTGCGCAACTTGGATTTTGATAAGACTTTGGTAGACTTGGTAGAAAGAAGCCCAGCAAGCGTAGTTTGGACTAATGAGCCCTTGTTTTGTAAGTATGCATTAATTGAGTAAATACTGGTGCCATTACATTACTTCTCTCAATTACTCTGCGAGGTTTACGCTAGACAAATAGCTCTAAAAGAAATAAAGACAGAAATAGCTTTAATTTAAGCTTTGATTCTTACATAAATATTTATTTACTCCAAAGATATTAAAAAATTAAGGTCAGTTATGAAAAATGCATGAAATATCACTGTCAATTAAAAGAAATTGACATTGACATCCTTGATTACACAAAAAAAATAAATAAAAAGGAAAATCTACAGCTGACACGCACGTTAATTTTACCGAATCTAAAAGTTTGTTTAATCTTTCTCTATTCAAGGTTATAACAGCTTTCAAAGAAGCTAAAACATTTTTTAGCGCACTATATTCAGGATCCGAGCTCCTGACAACAGGATATTAGGCTTCAAAATAATAAGTTCTTTCCTTTTTTTGGACAATTTAACTTTTCTTTAAACGCTACCTATTCTATCATGCCTGAAATAGTGATTTAGATATTATTTGATCAATAACTCAGTGTAATAAGTAAAAATAGAACTTGCATGCACATTGCTTCAATCAAGCTTAAGGGAATCCGTCAAACCTACTCTACCAGTATATAAGTATATTAAAAAATTTGGTTTTTCTAAAAATAAACAAATACATAGCGGAACACTCGAATTGTCATCATAATGGAAAATTATCATAATCACGCAATTGCTAATTTTCGATTCTTATAATAATTCAAGTGTTATGTACTATGTGTTTATGTATTAAGAATTACCGTATGTTTTGAGAAAAATTAATTTCTTGTACCGTCACGGACCCAGTTTCCGATCAGCTAAGAGCAATTCCGGATCAACTCTAATTTTCATAAAATCCAATTACAATTAAACTTTTTAGACTTTGAACAGGAAAATCTAAATAGTAGATAGTTATATCTGCAATCTTCAAAAAAGTTTTTGCAGCAACAAGTTTAAAGTAATATTTTATGTAAGAAAATGATCAGGAATTGGGTCCTGATCAGAAACTGGGTCCGTAACGGTATACATCTACAGGTCTCACGCAACGAATCGACAACACGAGCTTTTCCTTATCATTTTGAAAATCAATCGCCCACCTCAGCCTATCCTCCACTCCTCGTCTCCGCACCGCCGAGACGAAGCACTTTATACGAGGAGTTATTTACGTGTGCGCTCGCTCCAAAGAGACCGTAAAAAAAAACGCACTTCCGCTCGGAATTGTTCACTTTGATAAATATCAAAGAGCGGGCGCTCTGCTTTGTAGCACAGCGCTCGCGTAGACGGAGAGAGGCGCGCAACTGCTTCGCGGACGGAAAGCAGCGCGCGCAGCGAGAATTTGCATTCATCGCTCCGCGGCGGAATATTCATTCGGCCGAGCACAATTAAAAGCGTCGACAGCCGAAGACAAACGACGAGAGTCGCGATTTCCTCGCCGCGCAGGCTGTATAATGTATTTGCGATGAGCGCGGAGAAAAGGAGGAAATCGCTGTTGCCGTGCCGAGGCGCTTGCCGGTATGCGGTGTACGTATTATAATGCGGGGAACGAGGAGAGCGCGATGCGTGATGGGGAGCGATTTAGAGATGCAGGTATACACAAAGTGAGGCAGAAAATTATAATTAGCATACAGGTGTAACGGTGCACTGCTGATGCTGAATGAATGGAGGAAGGGATTTGCGGTGTGCGGAGAGCTTAATTTGTATTCCGTGTAATTAAGACGACTCTGATTAAGGTATAATGTAAAGATAATTAGTGTTGAGTAAATGAGTCATATACATTTTTTTAGTATTTCTAATGAATGTATAATTCATGCGAATTAGTATTTTTAGGAAGCTTTGCTGCATAACTGGGAAATTCAACGAAACACGTATAATAATATTCCACAGGTACCCGTCTTATATCAGTATTTCTTTAGAAGATTCAAACTACCACGTAGTTGAAAACAGTGCAAACTTGTAAATGGAAACCACATGGTGCTGCATTCTGCAGCTTCATCAGGAAACTTGCATGGAATTCATGCACAGATAAGTTTCTAGCTGTTGCATAGTATATACCGTCATTAAATTTTACCTGCGCTATTAAATTTCATAAACTATGTTTGCAAGACAATCGTAATTGAGCAATAATTTTGGTCGAGTAATACAATTTTTAAGTTAAAATTATAAAAAGAATTGTTTTGAGTAATATAAAGCAATCATCACTTCTATAAAAATTTAAGATAATAAAATTGCACTTATTTAAAAAATTATCATAATAAGGAAACAACTACATCATCGGATAGGATTCAGACAAGAAGATCCTGGATTTCAAGACGTTGTTCATCGATCTAGGTTTAATTACCATTCAGAGTCAGAGTCCAATAAGTATTGTCCATGTACGGGAAACTTAAGGGAAACTGAACCTGGAAAAACTTGGAAATTTACAATTATACAAAACTATGCGAGCACTGTAACGTTACGAAAGAAGATAAATTAAAGTTTATTTTTGTTTAAAGAACAAAAAACTATACATAATCAATACAAAATATAATATTCAAAGAAATATTCTCCGATTATTTCGAAAATGGCTCTAACATCTGTATATGTATAGCTAGACGAATAACTTCTTTTTCATATCGTTTTGAGTGCCTCGTACATTCTTTATTACAAACAGTACTCTCATCAACTAAGGTGTTGTTAGAGTATGTATTTCAAACATAATATAGATCAGTTTATTTCATATTACTATAAAATTGCACAATTTCTATCCATCACGTCCAATTAAAATAAATATATTATACACATACGCTTTCGCACGCGCAGCCATTCATCCAATCGCGCAAATAAATACTCTTACATCGATACAATAAGTACAATAATAATATTAACTAATCACATCTCGGAACATTGATTATTAACAATATCGATCTCAAGCTTGTAACGCTCTGTTCACGTATAGGCGCCCACGCATCACTTTCTCCAAATTACATAGCGACGCCAGGTTACTTCACAGCGAAGAAGCTAACGGTATATCGAGACATCCATCAGCTGCCCACGAAGTCACGAGCACAAAAGCCCAAGATAAAGACGGACGGACACGACGATCCACCGAGCCCGGCACACATAACACGCGCAAGTGCATCCGCGTAAACTGCCGGCGGTCATTACATCCGTAAATATACGAGGCGCACATGTCAATTACGCGCTCGGTTACGCAATAGTCCCTCCCGCGTGCGTATATTACGCGCGTGTACGCGTATACCTGTATACGCGCGATGCGTGCCGGCGGCCGCCCACTCGGTAACGACACCCGCTTAATTTGATCCCTTCTGCCACTATATCTGTCTCTCTCTCGCTCTCGCTCTGGTATACACAAGCTGCTGCGGCACATACCGCGCGTACGTGTAATTCCCACGTTCGGTCGTAGAGCACCTTTGTTGAGAAATTATCGCTCGTGAAAATCGCCATTTCTCGCGGGAGATTTTTTCTCTTTCATATTTATGCGCCGTGCTTGGCTTCGGTCGTGGGTTGGGATTCGCGACGCGGTGGTGTTTCACGGTGTAACGGTCGAGGCGCTCTTCGCGCTCTCGAGGGAGGAACGGACTGCGCGTAACTCGCCGCTCTGATGCGAGAATCGCGTGCTGTGACGATTTGGCTGCTCTTTTTCCCCTTGGCTCTTTCAGCAGCGATTTTGATTCGTTTTCGCGTTTATCGCGGCGCAAAATGCAGCCCTTTGGTTGCGAGATTGTTATCGGTGTTATGCAAGATTGTTTCATGGGATTGGATGATTTTGAGAACATGTCGGGTGTGTAGAAGAGAGTTTTTTGTAATATAGTGAGAGATGAGTATACGGTAATTATTATACAATGGTGCAGCGTGTAATTAACACATATGACTCTGCGCTAACAAGTTAAGAACGAGTCTTATTAATCTAATAAGAGAATTGTATGCTCTTTCATATATATAAATATTAACGTATATCAGCATTTCATATATAAAGAGAACTCAAAATTTATTGATGGTTTGTATTTATTATTTAATGATCATGTCAGTGTACTATTTTGAATTATGTTTTAATTAATATTCTAATAGATGTAGATAATGTATTTACATCTAATGGGACATACATGAATACTTTATTTTTGATTAGCGAAATTCATTTATAACTATCATTGAATCAGGCAATGCACTTCTAGGCTATATTAAGTGTTCACATTAAAATTCAAATTAATGAGCCGATTCGGAATTACTTTAAATTTGTAGGGATTTATGAATCACTTAGTTTTGCATGCTAATAATTACGTTGTCGATTTAACAATTCGAATGTACTTATAAAAATTAATATATTGTTTTTTTAATAAGAATTAACCCGTTAAGGATGAGTGTCAAAAAATTGAAAAAAATCTTGGCAAAATAATTTAGAAATCCGTTTTAGCCTTATTTAGAGAATTTTTGCAAAAGAATTATTTTTAATTTGTTTAATTTTCTCTGTTCTATGCGACTAAAAGTAACTTAGGCCCACCATACGAGATCGGAAAAAGTTCACTTTGATCTGATCTAGCAATTAGATTTACACAATTTCGAATGTATCACGTAGAAATCTAAAAGAAAACGCTAAAATCTTATGGTACAAGAATAGACCATAAAAAGCATACAGGTGTAACGGTGCACGTCCTTAACGGGTTAAACCAATCCTATATTTTCCATAATCGTAGGTATGTTATAAATAACAATATGATCCATATTTACTAGGCACTGATTCACAATTAAATTCATGATGGGTCTCGGGTATTCCCCAGTCAAGGAAGCTATTTTCAAAAAAAGTTAAAAGTATAAATATATATGTAAAATTCCAAGCGGCATAATAATGATTTAAAGAACAATATGATCCATATTTATTAGATATTACTGATTCGCCATTTGATCAGCGACGGTATTGCACATTCACTGAATACATTAAAAAAAGAAGTAGACACTCTAAAATCCAAACAGTGGAAAGCATGCTAAATCCACTAAATCAACAGTGAATATTAACTTTTCTACTGCAGGTTAGTGAACATTCACGGCTGAATCAGTAGATTTTCCTGTAATTCAGTGACATACTTTTGCACTACTTCATTTTTCAATAATAAACCCATAAAATTACAAACTACAAATGACAACTGCACAGAGCTCTCTCAGTTATAACTCACCACCCTAAAAATACAACAAAAAAAGAAAGCAAAAAGCCAAAGACAGCGTAAAAGAAGGAAAACTACAAAAATGCTCAAATTCCAACAAGCACGCGTCCCGCAGCTTCTCGATTTCAATCAGCGTCCTCGTCAATGTCGCGCGTCGGCCCCGAGCTCAGCAACCTCGCGCGCAACGAACGACCTTGCCTCCGTTCTCTTCCGGGCGACAAAAAACGCGCGCGCGGCATTCCATCTCCTCTCCGCCTCCCGTCCGTCCGGTTATTAACATCGGAGCCGAGCGAGCGCGCGCGGCGAACGAAAATACAAGCGCGCACACCCCTCGCGATGCGGGGAGAAGAACCAGACCGGTTGCCGTGCCGAGATTCTGTTCTTTTCTTGGTTGGCGAGCGCGGAGAGGAGGAGGAAGAAGAGGATGGACCAGTTTTTTGTGTTTTGGTACGGAGGGCCGTGATTTGAGAAAGGCTGCGGCGGGACAATGCGCCGCGCGCGAGTCTCTTCCGCTATGCCGCGCGGCGTTGATAAATCACGGAGATTGCTGTTGAGAATATTCGGAGAGACGAGGTGGAGGGTGGACTGGTTTTGCTGGAGTAGAGACGTTCGAGATTGTTTGTTGCAAAATACTGGTGAATTTATTGATTTTTTTGCGTGCGTGTGGGTGAATCCGAGGGAGGTTTAATTTTACATGAGAAAATTTCGATTATAGTATTATTCTATTACGCGAGATTTTTCGCATTTTCTTATATTATGCGTTTTTAAACGATATCTTTCTGTTCTATTAGAAAGGAATTAGGTTAATATGTACACTAGATAAAGATCGGTAAGAACCAATATTCTTATGGTTTTAAAACTTTTAGTATACAAATATAATTATAATATTACACATTTTATGTGCATCAAAATATACAATTACAAGGTAACTTGGTCCAAACTGGAAAAGATTTTACCTGATCCATAGTTAAAAGTATTCGTTTTAATGAATTACATTGTGCGTAGGTAATTCATGGACTGAAAATCCTAGAATTAACCTCAGCTCTAAGAGTAAGCACCTACACAGTCAAACGGTACATGTACAGACAGCATGCGTTGTCAAAAAGCATGTATACTAAATGGTACATGGCGAATGATATACTATAGGTTCTGCCACTAACGATATCAGTGACGGACGAGGAACCATTAGGCATTGTAAGTTAGACCGCTTGGTCGGTAAAACACGGTAAGAGGAAAACAGTAACGAGAACTTAAGTGGACCAGTAAAGGAGTATCGATTAAACCTAATCTCACTTACTCGTACAGTTAAATAAAGCTTACCAGAGTCTCTTGTAGTATCTGCCTGACTGATAGATACGAATACAGTACTTGTTCATTCTACAGTTGACGCAAACAGAGACTCCAGTAGAATCGTCTACTACAACTTTACTGACTGCAGTATGCATGGGATATATCAGCAGGCGAATGATTTAAGTCATCAGTATTAATCTGAACTCCTGAAAGTATAAAGCTAAGCATATCCAATATTGTAAACTGCGACAAAGCTCAACATCGCCGTGTAACTATTGTATTCCGTGATACGATCACGACAGTTGTAAGTAATCTCAAGTGATTAAATAAATAAATCAATTGTTTATATTACAGTTATTTAACGAAGTGTTTTCCGTAAAAAATGACTTCGATATTCCTTATCATAGAATATTCGTAACTGCGGTAACTACACGACGAGGTATACATATAACAAGATAATAATTATAAGTAAACACGTTTACTTGTTTGTAAGAGACAAACGGGCTGTGACCGTCGAATCAAGGGTATACAAACAAGTATTGCTGCACAATAAATTAGCATCGCATATTGTACATGGACAGTACAAAATAAGAACGTTGTCTGCTTACAACAGCTATGTGTTTATTGTTACAGTTTTAAATGATTATTTTGGGCATATTAATGAGACACCTTTGAAAATCTTTATTTTGTTATTAATAAAACGACTTCGCATGCACTCAGGCATAGTTATTCAGAAGGATGACATGATGTCGGTTTGAGGAGGGTTTGAGGGGTGTGGTTATGCCTACTTGTACATATGCATGCGCAGTTGTGCTCAAGTGCATCTACGTATGCGCGGTAATAACTGGGTGCACACACGCGTGCGCAGAAGCTATTGCGTATACAGAAGTATGCGCAGAAGTTATTGCGTATACAGTGGTATGCGCAGAAATTATTGCGTAAACTACTAACTTCGTCCATGCAGGCATGCACAGTAATAATTTCGTGCACACAAGAATGCGCAGAAGAGACTTCGTGCACGCAGACATGCGCAATAATGACTTCATGTGCATAAAAATGTGTTAAAATTTAAGGTATTATTTACTCCATTTTTTATTCAGAAATCATCTGACGTTTCTTTAGGGATTCATTATTCTTTTATATAACATTAACAATCATATTCTTTATATTATAAATAATACATATAAATGATTTTATTATCGCGTCTACTATTCCGAGTAGTATAAATAAAATATGTTAAATATTAACAGAGAAGGGCCAATCAAGTCAAATAATTCATAAATTTGTCCATACGCAGAAAGTATGACACAGAAATCTAAAACACGACCGCATGCACCACGATACATACATACGCACAACTAGGAGCACCGATCACCGCCCGCACATCCTACAATGGCCTCTCTCCACACACACACACACACACACACACACACACACACACACACACACACTCTCTCTACCATACTCTGCACGTAACGTTTCCGTCGAACGGTTGCTGGCACTACTGCCTTCCTTCGTCCGCACCGCGTCGTCGTCCTCTCGTCTGTATATACTCCGCTCTGTGAGCTGCAGACACGCGATTATTATTACGCGGAATGCCCCGCGGCGGAATCCTACACGCATCGACGTTGTTGCGAAGTGCGCTGCTACCGCTGCGCTTTATTAGGGAAATATATATATATAATGGTGAAACGCAGTGGGGGGGGGGGATACTGCCACGGGCATAAATTACGCGAGCGCACGCGCGCGTGCATAAGTATATAGGTATTAGCGTGAATATTCCGAGGACAGCGCAGGGAGAGGGGTGTTATTTGCGGTGCCGAGCGGACGTTATTGCGCACACAAAGTTTCCTAATGACGATTTCGTGCACGTGTCTACTGATAGAGAGAGAGAGGAAGGGCAGAGGTTATTGATACTTTGAGAGCATAGGGAACGTGTTGAATGTGGATTTTGCGTTGACGATGATTACTGTGTTTAGAATGCAGTGATTTTCGAGCAATCGGATTGATGCGTTGTGTTTATGTCACCGGGGGAAAAGTTGTCACCTATTTTGAATATAGGTATTATGAAGTTGCAAAACGAACACATATAAACCGAAGCAATAAAAATAGTTCTAATTATATTGATGTCTTTTGATAAAAATAAAAATATGCAAGTATCGTGTGCTGAATTCCTAATCACATTAGTCCTAAAATTAGCTATAACTTCAGAAGGAGAGATTATATGCCCAAACTAAAGATAACCAGAATTTGCAGTTCTTTCTGAATTTGGTCCTGGTATCTGAAATAACAGATAGTTTGAAACAGTAGTAAAATGTCAAAGAAAAACAATGGTATAATTTAATTTCATCCCGGTTTGGTCGGTGTATGCACTCAATTTAATCAAAGCTCTTGAGCTAAGCTTTAAGAAAAGACAATGCAAAACTTGAAGAAAATAGTACATTGTACAACTAGCGCGCGAAACAGGTGAGTTTCGACGAATGTGAATTTTGTCGCCCGAGCGAAGCGTGAGATGGAAATCCAAACGTCTCATACAACGTGTCAAGAAATATTTTTAAAATGAACGGCTTGCTTTAAGTCTAAGGAAAGAATGTGCAGCAATACTTCACTCGTACTTGATGCACCCTCTTAAAAAAATATTTGTTTTTCTTCAAGTTTGGCATCGTTTTCATTGCCGTTTAAAATCTAAAGCTCAGCTTAAATCTTTTTAACAAGTTTGGGGCCAAAGCGCCGCCACAAAAGCAGATATTTCAACGAAAAACCTCATTAACAACATTCCAGTATTTGCTAAAGCAACATTCCTGAAACATTCTCGGAACGCACTATATTATATGTAACTTCCTTATTATTAAATATAAAACATTCTTCATATAAAACCTCTCCTCGCAGTTTCCGTAAAATCCAGCACACGTAACCTCCAACGCTCTCCTCGCAGTTTCCCAGGCACACTTTCCACTAATCACCAAAACAACCTCTCCACCAATTACACCCCCCGAAATTCCCAAAAGAGAATCTCACAGCTCACTCAAACAAAGCCAGTCCTACAAGCTGCGCTCGCGCTTACACAGCCAGTCAGCTCGCGGGGCTGCTGCTCTTGCAAATCAAGTTCGAAAATTCCGGGCGAAATCCAACCGAGTCACTTTGCCCCTCCGCTATGTGTCTCAAGAGTCTGCGCCGCGCTACATCGCGGCGGAGAGCCTCGTTCTCGTCGACATTAACATTGACATTGACGCGCGTCCCGGCTGGCGCAAGTTTATCTCTCGCCGCGCGCGACTGACGCAACAAAGATAATCGAAGGAGCGCGCGAGAGTTAGTCCCCGGCGCGCAGCGGCAAACGCGATTATCCCGACCAAAGACGAGGACGAGGTGGTGTGGCGGTGGTATGTCGAGTATCGGTGGGACGAGGATGTTGTATACGGCGCTGGGATTGAGTTTGTAGTAGAGAGATTTCGTCTCGTTATTTTACTAATCGTTTTGAGCCTTGGTGAGACGCTAACTGACTGACTGCTGAGTGAGGGAGAGTGGTTGAGGGAGGAAATGGGAAATGAGTTCTGGGAGGCAGGACGAAAGTTGAGGAGAAGAGGGCTTTTGTACGGTTAATGGGAATTGCGTTGGATTTACAGTTTTATGATTTGAAGATGTTTACTTTATTTATGTATAATGTAAGGTGGATCGTATTGAGGAAGTTTTGTTGAAATGTGCATATACAAACTGGTTTAGTTTTATAATTAATGTTAATTTAAAAAGATAAAAAAGTTATTTTTTACAGCACATTGAATATAGCATGCAATCTTACTTCTAAATTATATAAAAAAGAACAAACAAATTATTTTTTGGACAACGCTAACTTCTGAGACATATAAATGCTTAATCCCGGTATATTATATAAACATAAAGTGTAATATCAACTTTGATATTCTATATTTATAGTTAACTTTATGCATTAAGTAGTTCCAAATAATAATAATTTTTCTTTAAATATAACCAACTACAAAGAATAACGCTCTAAAAAATAAAAAGTAGTATTTTTCTTTTAATAATGTATGGAATTGTGATAATATGAACTCACTATCAACAAGAACAATTGGTTAAATACACTGATTTTGTACTTTCTTGGGTTCTTACCTGTGTTGGGTAGGTAGTATAAATACGGTAAAATATATAACATGTAAAAAAGTATATAGTATACCGTCGAAAAGTTTTGATGTTTTCTACACTTTATTAAGCGGTTTTCTACTCCCAGAAAATGTACAAATGATAAGGACATAAGATACACAAATGAATAAATGATTGTTATCGGTATGTGAAAAGTTATTTATAAGAGAACTTGACGTTCAAATAATTTAGAGTTAACAATCTTTTTATTTATACATCTTGTTCACCATTTTTTCGGATAGCACGTCATATGCGACAAATCTATTCTTTTTCCCATATTCATTATGTTTGGAACATTCTTTGTGACTACTGCATAAATGTTAATATTGTATTTACTATGGACTATTTTAGTATAATGATTAACATACTCAAAGCTTCTCCAGTTTCTTTTATTGTGATGACGTTCCAAGACCCAATAAAAATATTTTTTCATTATTGAGACGCATAGCAACAACGTTTTTCAAATTACTTGATTAATTTTTGCATCCATTATTTAACATCATTGTGCGGTTCGTTTTATTTAATCGAACTGCAAAATTAATTATACATTAATTATACCCTGCGAACTATTAATGTTTAATTTTCGCATACTATTAAGCTGGGGTCATAGCGCTTCAGTATGATTGGCCAGTGAAACAGAGCGGCCTTGGTGCTTCAATTTGATTAGCTGACGAGCAGATACCACTCATATACAGTCACTAGGTCATCGCTCCCGACTTTACACAGTGCGCGGGGTCTAACTGTATTGTGAGTCCAGATATGTTGCTAAATAGCATTAATGGGGCACACCACCTTTGAACTCAAAAACGAAATGTATTTGTATGAGTCCATAAAAATTCTTCATTTCAAAAGCATTCATTCTGAAATTTTTTTTACACAAAATAATGATTGCACTATGTTATACCGAAACTTAATCCGATATAACTATTAATGTAGATGGTTCAAATAAATTCAATATTTCGTTAAAATAATGTATATTTAATAATAAAATACTAAGTTGAATGAACAAGTAACAATGATGATGAGTAACAAGTTGAATTGATCGAGTGTTTGCTTTCGAAATTGACGATTCGAGAGCTGCTACATAACTGTCGTTTCTCAGCGGAGAAAAGCGACGTTGGAAAACATAGGCTTCCTTGTCCAGCCCATTTTCTACCTATAAGTACTTACACACCCTTTGATTGGTGGAATTTGCCAGTGGGTGATGATACTCGAAAATTGACCGCGGCGGCCCGGCGTCGGGAGGACCGAGTCTCGAGCCGATCACTTTTTATGACGTCTTGCTGATCGACCGATGTGTCCAAGTGCCAACTGTTTTAGAGAATTCTTTCGTCACAGATCGTTTCTTTTCTGACTTAATGAGCTTATCTTGAATGAGACAGCTGGACAAGGATTTCAATGCTTTGTACATCTTGAATATTTCCGTGAAGTTCGGAAATTCATATAACGTTAATATTTATCATTTAATAATTGTATAAATGATCTTACTTAAAACAATGATAAATAAATTTAAACTAATATATCTTTCGTTTACTATAATACATCAATTGTTATCTAAACAATTAAAAAAAGATGTGAAAAATGATAAAAATGTATTATTATAAATTTATGTTTAAGTAAGATATAATTCGCGAGCGAACACAATATTTACCACAAACCTTTTACTTTATTTCGAAGGTTTAATCTACAAGAATTGATATGCTTTTATATGTCAAAGTCAATATTAAACATTGTCATAATCCTCGAGGTGGTCCAATAGCGACATAAATTCTAAATTTTTTCAAAAATGACTTTTTTATTCTAATTCTTAATCTTACCTAAAAATAGTTATATCTATTTATGACTTTACATGGGAATTAGATTTAAAATAAAAATACTTAGTTATAGTTATCAAAAAAATAAAAAAGGGTGGTTTACATATACTACCACCTTGGTAGCTAAGGGTTAACAGTGAAAAATCATTAGTTAAAATAGGCCTTCTTCGTGCGATTTCTGAGTTAGCTCATTTTTAACAATCGCTCTGAGTTATCATTTTTGTTTGATAACATTTGTGTAACATTATATAATAAGTCAAATACTTAATTATCGATATTATATTTAATATATTGTAATTATTCTAGAACAATTTACCAAAATACATTACTATCTGCTCTTGAGCGGTGCATCGTCGTCTAAGCACGCACATAGACACACACACACAGACATACACACACACACACACACACACATATATACACGCACGGGCGCACGCATGCACGTATACACACACACAAACACACATACACACACACACATGCACACACGCACACGCACACACACAGCGGACATTTATTGAGTGTGAATACCGAAATTTCAGAAAGCAATAACAGTAATTGAATAAATAAAATATAACCACTTAATTTATTAGCTATATACATCTAAGCTTTAGTCTTTTGACAAATAAAGTCAAAAGAGAGAAAACAAAAAGAATAATCACATGAATATAGAGGGGCCTGCGGCGGCTCAGTCGGTAGAGTGTCGGATTCCCACGCCGGTGACCCGGGTTCGAATCCTAGTCTCTGCCGATTGATACAAGCACCTCTGTAAAAATTACATGTGCTTTGTTTACAAACACACCGCAGACCCCCGTCGTCGATTAGCACCACATGGAAGCACAAACATGGCGACGTTAAATAATAATAAAAAAAAAAAAAAAAAAAACATGAATATAGGTCAGGATGTCACAAAAAACCTCTACCAATTCATTAGCACTTAGCTTCCTCAAACTAAATTAATTGTTCCAATATAAAATTCTGTGTTCTAGTAAATTAATTTTTAATTGCTAATTATTAGCTCATAAAAAGTGTGCTATTTTATCATTAATGGTTTGTTAAAAGATAATTTTTTACTAAAATTACACACCGATAGGTAGCCACCCTTATCACAGAATTTTTTTCTCTGTGGGTAATTTATTAACATTATTTAAATATTTAAATTATATGTAATTAGATGTCATTATGTAGATTCACTGAATTCTTATTCATCTAAAATTTGTTGAACGAGTTTCCATTATAGATTTCTGGGATATAACCGTTTAATCTAAATATAACTTCTTTCGTGTATAACAAAAGAAAGAATGAAGCACATCCAAAATTTGTGGTTGTAGAAGATAGGTAATTTTATGCAATTTTTAATGCATTTACACTAAATTAAGCATAATATTTGTAAAAGAATTAATATTTACTTGAATTATCGTAGGAGAAAATTATTTGTTTCCCGACAAAAGAAAAAGGTAAAGACTCAATAACTAGACTGAATATTATTTTCCATATTCCAAATCCTCTCAAATTATTTCAAAAACTTTCCGTCATGTGTTTCCGAGATTAAACAAAAAATGACGTTTTCGTGTATAACAGAAGAAGGTTTAACAATATACCAAACAATATAATAAACTTTTAGGTCGGAAGAGTTAGGTAATTTTATGTTCTCTTAAATGCATTTTCGCTGGATCGATGATATTTCTAATGCACCAAAAAACCCGAAAAACTAAAATGCAAAGATCGAAAAACAGTTATAAAAACAAAAAATATCGAAAAACTAAGAAATTATTTTTGTCCCCCATCCTCTAAAAATAACAAAAATATGAGCCCTGAAACATTAAGTTTCACCGTATATATGCAGAGTAATGCTGATCCACGTCCACACACACACGCGCATACGCACACACACATATCCATACTGATACTTTCTAAAAATTATGTATTTTGATCTTTTAAGTCTCAAAACATGTTTCTCACATGTTTTTACCAAAACTTATTTTTTTACTATCACAAAGCTCCCTCAAAGAGGAAGCAAAAATATTTAAATAGAAACACACGACTGATAATAAACCTCAATGTTATGTAGAAGATATAATATAAATATTCATTTTTCGTATTGAAACGATTGACTTCGATGATATAAGAATTTAAATTTAATGAATGATACTGTGCACTTTTTTCGTAAATGGAAATAAAGCGAACAATGCTGTAAGCTTACATGGACATTTACAGATGGAAATATTTTATTTACCATGCGCGGTTAAAAATTCGTAATGTTATTTATTTTTCGTTTATTAAAGCTGTCTGTATGTTTTAATAACCATAAGTTCGTAAAAATAATAAGCTTCAAATATATTAAGCCCTTTTTGGTTGTTACTTTTTGCATTTATAAACAGGCATTTTGTTATTGCAATGAATTTGCGCACAACGCGCTTTCAGTGTTCAACGCAATACGATACGATACTTTTTTTTATACCTTATCGAGCGCTTTTTTAAGTCGGTTTTATTTCTCATTTTAATTTTTACTTATCACTTATTCGATTTCCTACTAGATAATTTAATCATTTGCAATTACATGCAGTTTGCAATTGACGAAACAACAATGAAAAATGACGGCTTGAAAATTCATGCTTCCCAGTAGTAATAGTATCGGCTCAGTACTGGCACAAAGCAGATAAAAAAGTCACTCAAATCGCTATTTATCTGTGGATAGAGTTTACGTCGGTTAAAAATAGAATATTACAGACAATGAGTATATACCGTTTTATTTGTTTTTCTTTATCCTTGATTTTTTATTTTAATGGTACTAGTCAATGTGAACTGTTTATGAGTTTATATTGGATATGATGTCTTGGTACTGAACTGTAAGGATGTTGTCATCTATTGTACTCCGCATCGCGACGAATAAGATTTAAGAAATTCTATAATAAACAACTTAATGAATTGCAGGATCCAGTTCCACTTAAGCCATGGTCAGGTGTGAGGGATACAATGAAATATGGAAAGTCAATTGCCTGTTATGGTCTAGATTCACGGAGGGGAATTTACGTCTGGATCCAGTAATGATGTGTACTATGGACTCGATTATCTGCTAAGTAAAGGCATCGTTCTCGTCACCTTCATTTATAGGCTTGGTTCAATTATAGGTTTGGTATCAAAATAATTATTTTAGCTAAATAGGTATTACATCTTTTTCTTTCGTTAAAAAGTATTGCACACACAGATACACTTCATATTACTTATATTATTTTTAAAAAATATCTAGAGAAGTTCTAAGAAATGTTGTCATTGATTGAGGTAAACTATTCAGTTATAAATGAGTTTTTAAAGAAAAATAATTAAAATATTCAATTTTCGGAAAATAGGTTTTCTTAACTTAGAGAAGGAAATTGTGCAAGGTAATCAAGGCTTAAAAGATACGGTTATGGTTCTAAAGCGGGTTCAACAAAATATAGAAAAATATATAAAGGATGCCTCAATGTAAATAAATAATTATATACACGATTTTCTAATTTACAAATTATTTTGTTATTTATATTTAATTATTTACAAGGATACTCTTCCATGAACTCAGGAGATCTCTTTTCTAATTGCTTAATCTTTTAAATGTTAGTTTCGCGGATTCTTAAAAATGATACTTTTTTATGCTAGCAAAAAATGATATAGTAACAATGGTCATCAAATGTTGTATATTAAAACAGCAGGTATGTTAAATTATACTATATAGTAATTTGTTACTTTCATTACATGCACTTATGAACGCATACGTACACACACATTTTCTAAAATGAATGTATTTCGGTTTCAAAACCCTCAAAACATATTTTTAATATGTTTAATAAAAATAATTCCAGTATCATAAATATTCCGTTTTGAGGAAGCAATAGTAAGTACATTGTGCAACTTATGCGCGAAAAAGATGATTTTGGAACGAATGTAAATTTTGTCGTTCGCCTCACCTGAGCACATGTGTTGCACATACTATTTTTTTAAACGAGTGTGCGAAGATCGTGCATGAGAGGCAGGTGAATTAGAGTATATTATTAGCTCAACTATTGCTATATTTTATTTTCTTCAATGAGGTATCAGAATCGAGCTACCTCCTCAATAAAGAATTGATATATGTATAAAGATTAAAATAAAGTTGCATGAACATGGTTGGGCCCAGGGAAGGAGCGCCAGGAGGCGAAGCCCGGATCGTGGGGGGGGGGGGGGGGCACAAGTTAAGCATCCTCTGCCAAATTACCAAATGATAAATCGAAAAAATCATTATAGTAATCAATAAATTAAAAAATAAATTCAGAATTTGGGCTTATATAATTAAAAAAATAAAGTACATTTGTGATTATATAACATGACATTTTTTCCTTATAGTAATCAACATGGAACTAGAATAGATTAAAATTTCAAAAATAATGTTCGAATAATGGTAAATTGCAAAGAAATACTTTTGTTTACCGAACGGCTGGAGCGAGATGCCGCGAAGTTTGAACGAGACATTGTCCCGCGAATATCCTTTCAAAATAGATACCTACAGGATTTCTTTCGTTACAAAAGAATTGTATTCACCTGCCGTACGAGAAGCAAAATGAAATACAAATGCGTAAATCGGGCACTTTCTCGCACACTATCTAAGCAGGAGAAACCGAGCTTCTCACACAGAGTTTTAAAAAAAATTTCTAGTTTGTACCTATAACATTTATTCTATGCCTTGTGTATAACGGAGTGTGTGCGTGTATGTGTGTGTGTCGATAATTTCTATTTTTATAGCCATTTGTCGAATTTCAGATATTACAAAATTTCGGTTATTCGAACTTTCTTTAAGGTGGGAAGGTACTCAGAAGCATAAAAAATAACATTTCCTTTATTATTTATTTTGTATCGTATGTATGAATAATACGTCAACAAATTTCCAGATACTCATTTAACCAGATTAGAAAGATAAATAGTTTTAAAAGTTAAATAAAACTTATTAATTTATCGTAATTTAAACTTTTATCTGCATATTTATTGAAGCTCACTTTGCCCCATGCAAAGGATCACTTTACCCCAAGCTCGTGACAAAGTAGGCCTTGATGCTTAAGAGGAGTCCGTATCTTCTGTCCTTGTCTAATCACGTTTTTGCTATTTATTCAAATTGTAGTTTGTTAATTGAAAAACTAAAAGTTGGCCCCAATTGGTATTAAATTAAAGAATATTTTGAGTCCTTAAAAAGTATCTAACATTATTTCCTTTTTGAGAAAACTTCGGAACGCGAAAATTGAGGTTAGCTTTTCCGTTCCGAAGTTTTCTCAAAAAGGAAATAATGTTAGATACTTTTTAAGGTCTCAAAATATTCTTTATTTTAATACCAATTGGGGCCAACTTTTAGTTTTTCAATTAACAAACTACAATTTGAATAAATAACAAAAACGTGATTAGACAAGGACAGAAGATACGGACTCCTCTTAAAATTGATATTAAATAAAGTCTATATTACATTTTTAATATATTTAAAATTATTGATAGTTGAAATATATTTATATATTCGTGCTCAAACTTTTTTAGGCTCATTTTGCCCCGGCCTCCCCTACTGCAAAATATCGGAACAGTATCAGTAACACATAAGAAAACATAGTGTCAAAGAAGTTGGTATCACTTTTTCCTCAGTCCGGCGATATAATGCGATACATCGTTTTCAATGAATGCCACGTACATATCAATCGACCGCTACTTTACAGTCATACGATACACCGGCTCTGCGCAGCTCCCACAATTATTCGTGGTCAAGGCACTAAGCATGTCGGTACCTATCGTGCACACGAAAAGTGGTCTGTTGCTTGGTGCGATAGAAAATAGTACAGAGGGTTACGAGTACTGCGCTTTCAAGGGAATACCTTACGCGGAACCACCGATCGGCGCTTTGAGATTTAAAGTAAGTGTTTAATGTTTGTAGAACTTTCTAAACTATTAAATACTGTTGCTGTGAAGAAGCGTACATTAACATTGAAAAGTAATTGCCATTCTATTTTCTGTTTCAAAAACTTTTAAATGATTAGTTTGAAATATAATAACGGAATGCTACGCACAATCATAGAGAAATAAATCGTTGCCAATTTATTGGCACTTAGATTCCTCTAACTTAATTAATCATTTCAACATGAAATATTTAATAAATTAATTTAAATTTCTTTCTTCGATTTTTTTCAGAAAAGTTCCATGATTAGTTTTTAAGATATAAATAACCCCATTTAAAAAAAGTGTTGTTCCACTATATCAAAAGAATCATAATAATTAATCCAACAATTCTTGCGTTATAAAATAGCTAATTACAAGCTCTTTCAAAATTATTGTAAATTATAAAAATCATTATAATAAAAATCAACGAATGTTATCAAAGATGATCTAATAAACTTAACTTAACTTACGTACTAAGAATTAATACCGTATAGTAATGCTCGTGTATACTGAAAGACATACATTGTTTTAATATTCGATCTTTTGCAATTAAGACAACGTTTCAAAGGTGATAGATGCACATTTCACAGACAGCTGAAAAAACGTTAACGAATTAACAAAGCGTTCAATTCTAAATAAATTAATTGCAATTGTTATGTTCATTCTTTATAAGATTAAGATAATAAACGTTTGCTAATGATCTATACACTTAAATTTAAAAATCATAAACACATTTCTTCACAGAGAAAAAGGATTACTTGTATTAAATGATATTCATCAACTATTAATAATCGTGGATTTAAATACGGCGAATTGAATATTCACTAACAGTTAATGCCTAGATACTTGGAGTCGCATTCAAGCGCCTGGGCGCCATCTTGATTGTTATTGTCGCGCAACATGCAGGTTAATATTGTACGCTTCTGGCTTTCATATCTTATATGCCGACAATAGTTATTTGTTTCTAGCGCTGGGTAATTATACAAATTCTGCTTTTATTTTAATGCTTCAGAAGTATCTCTTTACGCCAGGACAACTTCAAATTAATTCTTATTCTCCGTTTGTATTTATCACTCATGCGACAGTTTGCTTGCTTTTTCGACAACGATCGAGCATGTGAGTTCTTAACTGCTAATGAATCTTTCATTTGACGCGAATCAAAAGTGTCTTGGAGGTTCAAGTAAATGATTCATTTAATGCAAGTAATCCTTTTTCTCAGTGTTCTTTATTAATTTGTCAGAAATTTTTGTAAAAAAATTATAATATTAGTAAAATATTTATTAAATATTCCTTTCACCTAGTGCACAAAATATTGATTTGAAACATTGACCAGGTAGCTTAATATTACAAAAGCAACGAATCATTAGAAACAATGACTTCGATGACGTACGAATTTAAATTTAAAGAGCGAGAATTAGCACTCATTTTGTAAACAGAAATAAAGCAAGTAACTGTAACTGACTCAAAACAGATGAAAAAGTTACTAAGATCGCTGTATCTGTTAATAAGTTATTCAAAGAAATCCTTACTAAAAATATGGTATTCCACAAGTACTGACTTTATTGTACTGACCCAGTAACAGAATAAACACTCATAGAACCATTGCAACACCACCCTTTATTGAATTATAAATAAATCATCGAAATCGGTAACGTCATTCCTCCGTAATCGAAGTCAACACAGAAGGATTCTTCACGAAAATATGGTTTTCCGTACTACCGTTATACTGGCTCAGGAATTTCTTTGCTCGACATTAGTTACGCAATACCAAGATAAGCGCAGCAAGTTTAAAATAAAATAGGTTGAGTAGTTTCTAAGAAATTCTCGAACAAATATACATAGATATGCGATCAATTGAAAACCTCCTTTTTTGAAACCGCTTAAAAATAAAATGTTATATGCAAACATTACATTTTAACTTTGTTTTGCTTTCTCAAAGAGAAAGCATTGTTTTGATAAAAATTCTTTTTGTCACTTTTTAACGTAAACGCATACTATATAACTTGGGGAGTTCGAATAGTCATTCTAAAAAAATGTTTGATGTATGGATGTGTGTGTGCGTGCGTACGTGCGCGCGTGCGTGTGTGTGTTGCTCATTTGCGTTCGAATATTCCGCGGTAAAACCTGACCAAACATTGGATGCATGTTTGTTATCCATGTCTAGGAGTGGATTTAAAATTTCAGCGAAAATGGTCGACTCATTTTGATATCATATAGCGAATTTTAAAAATTTAAAAATTTGAAAATTTTTGTTTTTAAAAATTCTTTTCTAAAGAAATGCTTTTTGGGAAACGAATTTTTTTCACAATAAAGTAGTTATAGAATCCTTCAATTTGAGACCGGAAAGGAATCGAAATATACCATTTTTCATTTGTTATACCACATGTTTAGTAATTTTTTGTTAGCCTCTATAACTCACAAATTAAATGATGTAATTCATTGAAATTTTTACTGAATATTAGGTTTATATAGAACTATAATTATTCCAATTTTCAAGTTAAAAGATCCATTAAAGATCCATCAAAAAAGGTTAAAAATTTTCTTTTCAACTTTTCTTTATATCAAAAAAATTAATGTAGAACAGTTTCTGAAATACTACAAAAAAAATTAAAAAGATCTCTTTGAGAAAGCAGAGTACCAAATCAGTTAGTAGCGTTTCTTGTTATTATCAGTATTTACTAGTGTAACTCTAGTGTATTCTAATGTAATTCTAGATAGCAACTTTATGAATTTCAGGATCCAGTTCCACTTAAGCCATGGTCAGGCATAAGAAATGCGACGAAATACGGGCCCATGAGCAGCCAATACGTATCCCGAACTGTACAAGGAAGCGAGGACTGTCTTTATTTAAACGTCTACGTGAGATCCGTCAGACCCGAAAGTCGTCTGCCCGTCATGGTCTGGGTTCACGGAGGAGGATATACGTTTGGATCTGGCAATGACATGTACTATGGGCCTGATTATCTGCTACGGAAAGACATCATTCTCGTTACCTTCAATTATAGGCTTGGTGTGTTGGGTAAGTCAGCAACAAATTCGATTTTTGATACGTAAAATCGAAACAATTATTTTTAAAAAATTTTAATGTTTTTTTGTATTTATTAATTAAGCATAATAATTTTTCATAGTGACGGGTGAGTTTAGAATCACCTTGAATAGAATTGCATATACAGATCACTTCGCACTGTTTATACTTTTTTATTTAGAAATAGAAATTATTTTATTTAACAAAAATAATTTAATAAAATACTTAATATTTGGAAAATAGGGTTTCTTAACTTAAAAGACGAAGTTGCACCAGGAAATCAAGGCCTTAAAGATATGATTATGGTTCTAAAGTGGGTTCAACAAAATATAGAAAAATTCGGTGGAGATTGCAATAACGTAACAATTTTTGGCGCAAGTTCAGGTGCCGCATCAATACACTATTTGGTCTTATCACCTCTAACAAAAGGTAACTACCTTTTACTACTGCAACGTTTAATTTATTAGTTTTCGTAGACATTAATATTGATAATTTAAAGGTATAATTCATAAGGCAATTGGTCAAAGCGGTACTGTTTTTAATAATTGGGCAAGTATCGAAGACCCAAAAAATCATGCCATTCAATTATGTAAGATCTTAGGGAAAAATTTACAAGATTCTAAAGAAATTTATGAGTTTCTGATGACAATAAATAGCCAAAGATTAATCCAAGCACAAGAAGAATTTAGAAGAACTAATAGCGTAAGTACAACTTAATTAAAGTTCATTAAACATCGAAATATAAACATTTCAATTCATCTTGCTGCAACTATTTTTTTCTTTAATTATTTCATCTGAAAGTAGTATTTAATAAATTTACAGTATTTTTTACACAATAATTCTCATATTATGATATAATCTGTGCCATATTTTTAAATTTAATAATCTATCTAAAATAGTTTTTTTTTGCATTCTGGTCTGGATTATACAACATAACGAAAAGTAATATAAATTAAAATCATATTTTTTTACATAAGAATAATCACTTTCTATTTTTTCGTTATTCTGTTCAGAGAGGGTTAATCGTTTTCCACGCGTTTACTCCGGGTGTAGACGATAAATCATCGAATCCTGTTCTGCCGATTCCAGGAGAAGTTGCTGCTTTAGAGGGCGTTCACATACCTTATTTGTTGGGACACAACAGCCGTGAAGGGATTTGGAATATACTAGGT
The DNA here is from genome assembly GCA_949152435.1 of Gastracanthus pulcherrimus. Lineage (NCBI taxonomy): Eukaryota > Metazoa > Arthropoda > Insecta > Hymenoptera > Pteromalidae > Gastracanthus > Gastracanthus pulcherrimus. The sequence continues at coordinate 169,866,284 of OX424574.1, read as the reverse complement.
ACAATAAATGAAATGATAAGATCACGATCTCCTTTTAAAATCAGATCAAATTACCTTAGTAGGACTGAAGAAAGAGATGTATCCTTACATAGATGAAAATTTTGAGGAAGCAATGCAACCACGTGGTTTAGATGTGCTAAACCGATACAATTTAACTCCAACGGATCTGAGGCACATGTACTTTAAAAACGAGAAAATATCGCATGCCAATCGTGATACCTACGTCGATATGTGCGGAGATGTATACTTTATAGAGGGTGTTCATCGAACTTTAAAAGTGCAAGCCGAAAAAAGTTCAACACCTACCTATTATTATAAATTTTCTTATGCCGAAGAACAGTCGGTACTAAGAACTATGCTTCAGTCCCCAATCGCAGGTGATTTTTCAATACTATAAATTCAAATTATTCTTAAAATCATAAATATATTAGTGTTCACTTGGTATTATTATATTTGTTCCAGGTGCCTGTCACATTGACGAAGTAGAATACCTTTTTCGCGTTAACATGCGTAAACAGTTAGGTTTGGAAGTTTTACAAAAAGGCTCATCGGGTTATAAACTGATGCAACAAATGACTGAAATGTGGACAAATTTTGCCACATATGGGTAACGAAAAATCAATTTATGAAAGTTTTTATTAGCCCTTATTGTTACACAATTAAAAGTGCACGTGGATGTTATGGCAAGGTTTTATAGTCCCTCATTCCGAGTCTGGGTTTAAAAAAGGACAAATTTTGTTTAAATCTTATACACATTCATGTTTGAAACAACATTTTGCATATCCTATGTAGAATTTTGTATTTCGACCATAAATTTGTAATCCACAAACCTAAAATTGAATTTTATTATTCAATTGTAGTTTATAAATCTTTTAAACTAATTATTGCAGTGTATTATCGGATATGTTTCCTCCTAGAGGAAGCTTTGTAATAGTAAAAAAAATGTGTTCTTAAAAGCATGTTACAAACATGTTTTGAGCCATTTGAAATCAAAATACACTATTTTTAGTAAATGCCCGTAAGGATGTATACGTGTGTGTGTGCGTGTGTGTATGTGTGTGTGTGCGCGCACGTGTGTGTGTCTCTCTCTATATCTCTATAGTAATCCACGGTAAAAATTAATGTTTCAGGGCTCATCTTCTTTATTTTTCTTAAGAGGAAACCGCATTCGCTGTTCTTGTCTAATCACCTTTTTGTTATTTATTCAAATAGTAGTTTGTTAATTGTTGTCCCCAATTCATCTTAAAATAAGGAATATTTTGAGATCTAAAAAAGTACCTAACATTATTTCCTTTCCGAGGAAACTTCGGAACGCGAAAATTGAGGTTAGGTGTTGCGTTCCGAAGTTTCCTCGAAAAGGAAATAATGTTAGGTACTTTTTTAGGTCTCAAAGTATTCCTTATTTTAAGACAAATTGGGGACAACGCTTAAATTTTCAATTAATAAACTACTATTTGAATAAACAGCATAAATGTGATTAGACAAGGACAGCGACTACGGCTTCCTCTTAAAGGAAGGCGACTAAAAATAATTTTTTATTGTCTTTCGATGCATTTATGTCTTTTTAGCGGTTTATAGATTATTGCGTTTTAATTTTTCGAGTATTTTGATGCCTAAGTAATAATATCATCGATTCAGGATAATGCATTTAAAAGAGCATAAAATTACCGATCCTAAATTTTTGATAATGTAATTCTTTTGTTATACACGAAAACGTCATTTTTTTAAACGGTTATATCTCGGAAATATATCATGGGAATTTATTGAAAACTTCTGGTTATTAGTAATATCGAGATTAGATTAACCTTGAGTGAAATTTTTGAGTGCTTTCTGCTTCCGATAAAAGAAATCATTTTGAAAAAAAAATCTATTCTCTATGTCGTACGATAAGTTGAGTAAAACGGTAATTTTCGTTTTGAAAATTTCCAGAAAGATAACGTTTAACAATCTCTTTTATTTTTTAAGATATTGGAGGGTTTTTATTATTTGGATATGTTTTTTCTCCAAATTTTTTTTTATCGTTTATATCTCGAGAACGACGCGGTCATTTTTTGCCAACTTAGGCTAATTTTGTAGTTTTTTTGTTTATTAGTGGAAGAAATAAATTAATCCTTTTATTTCTGATACTAAACAAAGTTTTGATGTTTTGGACATATTCAATAAACAAATAATAATGTATTATATATAACTTATTTAGGTACACTGAGGTTAGAAAATATGTATGCAAATAGACACTTTCAAGAAAATAATGTCTTACGGGAATTAAAATAATAAAATTAACACTTCTTTTTCAGCACTAGTCATGTTTGGAAAACAATCACAGCTTTTTGTCTTAAGAAAAGTCTAGATGTCTTTCTGATTCCTCACTAAGATTGGGCTGTAATCCTACATAGTTAGGGCGTCAGAGAATTCCTAGCCCAAGTGCAACCAACATAGGTCACCGAGGACTCTAATGATAGCTTTTGAACTATGTCCTTAAAGCGGTTACAATGGATCTGGTGCTAAAGTCCGGTTATTTATGCAAAAAGTACCCAATTACGGCTCTTTTTTACTTTTATAAAAATAACTCACTAAATATGGACTTTATCAAGAAAAGTTATTCTTATAAAATTGTTTAAAAGTAAATTTTGCATAGGATAAGTAAGTTTCGAGAGTCCGAAAACGAATTTTCTTTCAATATGGACGTTTTACGTAAAAAAACTCGAAAAAGATTGCGTATTAAAAAATTTGTTAAAAAGTATATAATTTTATCAATAATGTAAGTTAAGATATCTCTATGGGTATTTAGAAAGATGATCCGGGTCCAATTTAAAATTTCAAAATGACGGCCTATTGCAACGTTGCTTATGCAACATTTTTGATTCACTGTCACGTTTGTCCATCTTAAAATTTTTTAATGTAACAGATGGCAAATTAAAGGTATTAATATGCACTTTATGTACGCAAAAGTAAAATCTTTTTGTTTTAAAATAGCTCATTTTTTAAAACAAAACGCAAAAATTTTCGATGCTAAGGGAAGTTATTGTACTTCGAATACGTTGACCCACGTTGGTTGCAGCTGGGCTAACTCACATTTTACTCTCCCTGACGCCCTAGCTAACAGTTCGAATCAACTATCCCAAAAACCCTACGAGTACGGCGTATCAAAATAATTTACCACAAGTTTAAATACAAATGAATTTAATGTGCGAAACAATTAATTCATTATTTATAATATAAATTGTTATTAATATATAAATAAGGAATATAAGTCAATACTCAACCCTTAGACGTTAAAAGGTGCTCAAAATTCAACTGAAATTGATTAATGACTGAAACGATTAATATTAATATTAACATTTATAAAACAATTTATTAACATTTATTTTTGTCCATTAATATTTTAGAAAATACGTATTGTAAATTAATTCTTTATTTTTTGCAGATCACCAATCCCTACAAGTTCAGAACTTTTACACGAAAAATGGCTGCCAATTGATGATGGCGTGAACCTTCGATACTTACATATCAACAAAGAGTTACAAATGAAAACTATGCTGAATATAGAGAACCACTTATTATCTGCTAAATCTTCAATGTAAAGCTCAACACATTAATTGAATTTTTCACATTACCATAAAATTAACAACATTATAAATATTTTTTAATTGTAATTATTGATAACATTTTATAGCGATATAATTATAAGATGTCTCTATGTAAATAAGTAATTAAATATACGATTTCATAATTTTAAAATTTTTATGTTATTCATATTTAATTGTTTAAAAGTTTACTCATCCATGCACCAAGATCTTTTTTTACTGATTTTTTGTAATACTTTTCCGTGTTATCAAAAAATAATATATTATTGTAAAAATTATTGACAAGTGTTGGGTTTAGAATAGATCAGGGACCATTCATAAATCACGTCACGCGGTTGTTTAAAAGTTTTGATCCCTCTTTCCTCCCTCGTAATGCATTTTCACTCATTTTATTATGTCTTTGGTACATTCCGACGCGTTTACAGAGACCCGCCCCCCCCCCCCTACAAGCGTGACGTGATTTATGAATGGCCCATTACCGGTATACACACACACGCACACACACTCACACACACAAACAGAAACACACACACATACACACGCACGCAGGGACGCACGCACACGCACACGCACACGCGCTCACACACACACACGTGTAATTTAATAGTTTAATTAAAAATTAATAATATTTAGAAAGATTAAATTTTAAAAAAACGTTGCTCTAGAGTACTAAATCTTTTGACCCACGGGATGAATAGCTAGCTATAAACTGTGCCACCGTACGATACTTTAACCGACATCACCATCACACATTATATTGCAAAAGTATGATTCTGAATATAAAAATAAGAGAAAAAGAAAGAGAGAGATAGCGGGGGGCAATTAGAAGTCAAAAAGAAACTGGGAGAAAGGTACGAGAGCATTTTGGTCGAGTTGCCAAAATTTGAGACACTCGAAAATCGTCAGTAAATACTCAAATAGTAAATTGTCACTCTATTCACTTAGCGCCGATTCCTTCATCGTTATCAGACCAAGTTGGTGACACTCAAGAGTATCAACGACGAAGAGTACGCACGTATAAGTGCGAAATAATCATGATTGTTAAAAAACTAATCTGTAATCGATCCGCGCTCTGATCCATATTATATTAATAGTCGCCTGCTTCTTTTACATTACAATACCAAACCATCTAATATATAATATATTCTGTAAAATATTAGTTTGTTCACAAATTTAATAAAAGAATGTGATATTTTAGCAAAATAATTATTTAGAAGCTGATTATTTTTATTTATATTTTTGACTTTGTGCAAACAAAATATATATCTACTCAAAGGGAAATCGTTCAGTAAATTTTAAAAAACGTTTGGGTAGTTCACCAAAAAGTTGGGTGATCTGATAACGGACTGTAAGAACCCAAAACATTACCAAACTTTCTAGTAAATTTTACTGTACGATTGGTAAATTTTACTGTACGGTTGGTAAATTTTACTGCACATTTGAAAATGTATTATCTCATAAATGTAGAAAAATTATTCATTAGAATAAATAGATATACGACAGAGAAAACGTGTAACTATCAGAAAATTGTTATTCTAGTGTAAAAAAACATTTTTCTTCGAATTTTCAAGCAGTATTACTTTAATTTGTTGGACTAATAATTATTCTATTTGTTATCAATATTATTCTAAAAATCATTTCATTTAGGAGTCTAAATATTTCCTTTGAGTGTTTGTACATTTGTTTTTTACCTTTGTCGAAACTATTTATTTCTAATTTGTGTAAGTCTAAACTTTCAAAATCTGAAACACGCAGCAAATCTTTAAATACGAGTAACAGTCTAATAAAAGGACCCCCTTCCCGTGACATTTATTTTTCATAATTTTTGCGTTTTGATCTTGAAAAAATATCAAATGTGTTATATCTCGAAAAATATCTTTTTTTTTGATAGGTTAGATCGAAAGTTAAGTTTCTTTTACGTCGAGATAGGTATTTTCAAAAATGGACTTTTTCGTTATATTCGAGAAATTAAACGACAAACATACGATGCAGTGTCGATTCGGCACGCTGTCGCGCAGCTTTGTGCTCCAGTATTTAAGTATTTTTTAACGTGTTTTTCTTATTTTAGTCCCTTTGATTTGCAATATCTTTCGATGTTCACGTATTTTTTTCTTCTGATACACTTTTTCAATTTGTGATTCTTATTGTCAGTTGCCTTATTAGCATCTCTTTTTCTTCGTCATCGGTATCTTCTTAACTTTTCTTTTTGGTTTCTTTTGTCGTATCCGTCCCGCTTTTTTTTATTTTGGTTTCTTTTTTGGCCTTCTTTATTTAGAATACGTTAGAATCGATACTTGTTAGAGGATTTATGACTTCCCGTGGCCGCACAGCACGCGCGGCCGGACGGCTAAATCGTACATCGGGTACACGCTGCGTCACATATTCGTCGTTTAATTTTTCGAAGATAACAAAAAAGTCCATTTTTTTAAATATCTGCTTCGACGTAAAAAATACCTGACTTTTCGATCTAACCTATCAAAAAAAACCTTTTAAAATGCCTTTTCCGACATATAACACATTGTATGTTTTTTTAAGGCCAAATGAGCGTTCAAAAAGTAAGGTTTGCCCGGCTGCTTTCCGAACCGGGAAAATTGACGCTAAACGCCTCATGTGTATATGAGGCGTTGGGTGCAAGAACAACTTAACCCGAGTTAAGTTGTTTTGGATGACACATACATATGAATATATCGAAAGCTCTCATGTCGCCCTGCGTCTCCTGCCGTATCTATATATACGTTGGAGACCGTAGCTGCTGCCTCTCCTGCTGCGTTATAGACCGTCCGAAATTCGCGCACGCGAACCACGAGCGATGTTTACCTCCACTTGTACGATTCTAACGGAGTATAACCGATAGCGGTATATAGTTTGAATAGTTTGAAAATATTATTTGAAGTATCGAAAATGACAGTTCCGAGTGGTGAAATAACAGATCAAAAGTATATATAATTTTAAGCTAAACATTAAATAAAAATATACTTAATAAATTTAAAAATATATTTATAATAAATTTTGGATGCAACAATTCATGTATGAACATTATTTTAATAAATAAAAGATATGTTCTGAGATTTATTTGATGAAAATAAGCTCGATTGAAGCGAAAAATACCCGTTCTACGCAAAAATACTCGTTCTACGCAAAAATACCCGTTTTATGCAAAAACAACTTAACCTGGATAAACTTCTTTTAGTTATATAAATAATTTATATTGATAAATAAATGTTTTAACACATGTAACTATATGCTCTAATATTGCTTTTATTTATATATTAAGATACAACAATATATAAACTTTAAACGTCTCCAACGCCTCATATATACTATAAAAATGAAATATATCATTCATTTATAGATTTGGTACAATATAACTGATATTACGAAAAGAAAGCATAGCAACAAAGTAGTTGGCAATGCGACGATATAATTTGCTGCATCGATTTCAATGAATTTTACATAATTACGAACCGAAAACTGCTTTACAGTCGTAAGAAACAGCAGCTCTGCAAAGCCCCTGCACTTATTCGTAATCAAGCCACCAAGCATGTCGGGTCCTATCGTGCAAACGGAAAACGGTCGGTTGCGTGGTTCGGTAATACGCAGTACCGAGGGATACCAGTACTGCGCTTTCAAGGGTATACCTTACGCGGAACCACCGATTGGCGCTTTGAGATTCAAAGTAAGTGTTAGAAATTTTTAATGTTAGACACTTTCTAAACTCAAAACACTGTTCATGTTCAGAAGCATATATTGACATTGAGTATTAATTTTTGTGTTATTTTCTGTTTCAAAAAACGAATGATTTATATCATTAGTTTAAAATATAATGAAGGAATATTGCATATAAGCACGGACAAAAAAGTCAGTAATGGCTACTATATACGATGATTAATATACGGTCATATATGGTCTGTCGGTGGTTAGGACTTGTCAGAGAATAAATAAAATTTAACGTAACTTTAAATTTTTGGTCTTTTAATACTTTTCATTAACAAAATGTGTGCACACAAAAATTGTATCGTATACAGTCAAAAGCTAAGACAATTTTCTTCTATATAACATGTAAAGCATGTACAATAAGTCAAACGCTTAAAAATTATTCAATTCTTTTTAATTATTCAAGAACTAATTTCTAGTTAATTTCTATCTCACGAAAACATCTAAAAATAAATAAGATAAACAACTAAAACGATTAATTTTCAACCTGGGTAATAAATCAAAAGTTATTAGCAATCGAAGATTATTAATAAAAAGGTAAAAAACATAACAGAATCATCGAATTTACGAAATTGGAAATTTCCTTATTATTAGACGTGATAACTTTGGATATAAATAATATTTTTATACAAAACAAAGCTTTATTTAAAGCTTTTATTGTCTATTTTAATGCTTTTTAAAGAAAAAAATTTTACGTACCGTTGAAGCCAAGTTCTTAACATACCAATAATGACCATTTTTAATCATTAATTTCGCAGTTTATTAATTGACCATTGATAAACTTTGCTCACTTTCTTTTCTTTGTTTGATATAGCATAAAGTATCGAAATAACCTGGTCTTGGTAACGCTGAATTTTTTTAATATTTTAATGCGTATTAAGGGCATTTTTTTTATATATTTGCTTATAAAAGCTACATGTTTCTTAAATAATGATAAAATGAATTTGAAATAGAGTTATACGATTTTTAAATGATATTTTTACTTATAGTCCAAGATATCTTTTTAAAACATTGAACAGCAGCTAGCCAATTGTATTACAATAGCAATGAATCATTTAAATCAATGACTTCGATGACACATAAATTTAAACATAGTGCATGAGAATTCACATTCATTTTGCAAACGGAAATGGTTAACAGGCGGTTTGTCAGTAAATTTGACGGATAAAATGTCAGTGAATGAAGTATTTAATAGGCGATCTATATTCTAACCTTAAAATATGCTTTCATATTTTACGTCCGAAGAATACGTTATATCTGTACTATTAAGTTACTCAAATAAAAAGTATAAATAAATTAACTTTTTTAACACACCCCGCCATAAAGTGCGTACTTTTTCCCCGCCAAGGCAGAAAAAAAGCGCTACATTAAATTCCTACCCCCACTCTAGTCCCCACCGCTACGTGCATGTGCCCTCGCCTTTAGCTCGGGCACAAACAGCGCGTGGCCAGGGGAACTAGCGTGAGGTTAGGAAATTAATATGTAGCACTATTTTCCCTCTTCGGCGCTGAACGAATACGAACTTTTTGGTAGGTACATTTTAAAAATCGTATATTGCACGCGTGGATAAAGTGAACCATCGATTGCCAGCGTGTGTGACGCCCTCGCTCCGCTTGGGTATGGAATAAGGGACATTTTCTGTATATTTGCATATTATGTATATTCTGCATATTCTGTATTTTATGTAAACTACATGTTGCTTAAATAATAGTAAAATAAAATTAAAATAGAAGAAGAATAATAAACACAAAGAAGAAATGCACGAGTACATTACACAATAGAATTATTAATAGAAATACACGATTGATAACGAATCTTAAGATCTGTAGATTTATTTAGTGTTCTTTTATCTATAGACCAAGATATAACATTAAAACAATTGAATCATTGAAAAGGTAGCTAATTTATTGTATTACAGTAGCAATGAATAATTTGAAACAATGACTTCGGTGATATAAGAATTTAAATTTAGTGAATGAGAAAGTATTTTGAAATGGAAATAAAGCAACGAATACTATCAGCTTACATGGATAATTATAAAGTTAGAAAGTTTTGATTACCAGATGATATCAATTTTCGAGATACTATAATGTTATATCATGCTTGGTTAAAACCCATTTGTGAAAATTTGTTTTGTAAAAGTCACATACTTGAAATATTTTAAATCAAATTCATCTGTTACTTTTTACATTTACAAACCAGCATTCATTACTGCAGATAATTAGCATGTAACGCTAACAGAAAATGTATCGCTTGTAGTTGCTTTTTCTAAAGTTTTGGAAACGCTTTAGTGTATACGCATATTTGGCAAATGGGAACCAGATTCATCGCATAGTGGGAATGCTTTTAAAATTTGGCCTTATCCCGTTCATATTACAAAAATTATCATGTACCTTTACGATTAGTTAATTACATATTAAATTCTAATTTACAAAAAATCTTAAAAATACCCCTAGGACAAACAATCAATTAAGTTTAATTTGGCATAATTTATCTAAAATCGGTTGTTATTAAACTATGCAATACTGAAAGTGACAAGTTACACTCAACTGGAGTGTCGTATGTCAATAACTGAGGGTTTATTTCTCCACAGATAATAATCCGTGGAATATCTAGAATCGAGTTTCTATACAAAATAATTTTTTTATCTAAAATTAGTGAAATTAAGATCTTAAAAATCTACTAAATATTGCTCTTAAGATGAATAATTATCATAATGACGAATGTGTATGAAGATTACTCTAAACATTCACGGTCAAAATTAATGTTTCAGAGCTCAATAATTTTGTTTTTTTCAATGGAAGGGGGCTGTAAAAAAATATTTATTATTTTTCAATGTTTTTTTGTTTTTATTAGCGGGTCTTCGATTTTTGAGTTTTAGTTTTTCGGGTTTTTGGTATGTTTGAAATAATATCATCGATTCATTTTTTATGCATTTGAAAGAGCATAAAATTACCTTAAATCGTTTCCGACCCGCTATTTTAAATAAGCTACTTTCTTTTGTCTGTTATACAAAAAATGTACTGTTTTGTTTAAACGGTGATATCTGGGAAATATAACTATAAAAATTTTGATAAGATTTGAGTTGATTAGGAATATGGATAAGAATATTTTGTAAAACCTTCAAGCCTATATCCTTTTCCTTTTTCAGTAAGAAATAATTTTGTAAACAAATTTTTTTGACGAAAAATAACTTAAGTAAAACGTAATTAGTTCTTCTAAAAATTTCCAGAAAGGAATGACCTTTACATTTAGAGTTATTTGAGGTTATGTTTTTTTCTTAATTTTATTTATCGTTTATATTTCGAGACTGCGCGGTCATTTTTTGCACGCCAGGGCACGTTTTTTAATGAAGATTCTGAATTGAAAAGAAATTTTGAGAATTCATCAATCTTTTTTTGTTTTACAATGATTTCTTTATTCTATGATATTTTACGATATTCTGAAATCGATAAGGTAAATTATTTTTGTATTTTAGAAATATGGTTGTTTAATTCTTTCTTTCTTTATATTTAATGGCCATGTGTCCCCTCTTTTTTGGGTCTCCGATGCATATGTGATTTAGTATTTTTATTTTCATTTTATATACTTGTATGTTGCGTTGTGCGATGTCGATCGAGCGAAATCCATCACCTGCTTACTAGCGTCTCAGACACTTTTGAGAAGGCTATATTGGGCGCATACGTCCTGCATCAAACCACAATACATAGTCGGAGATCTTTTCCGAAAAAAAGCTAGAAGAAAAAATTCTCGAGAATTTTCACCGGAAATCAAACCCTCGACTGCTTGAGGGTCTTGTATCAGTAGGCAAGCGTCTTACCTACTGAGCCAAGGGGGGTTCTATGATCTCTTCATTTTGCATTTGAAAGAGTATAAAATTATTTATAAACGGTAATATTTCTGTTTTTTTTTATAGCTTTTCCATTGAAATTTTGAAATACCCTCCTTTTGTTATACTCGTAAAAAGTCATATTTAGTTTAAACGGTTATATCTCGGAAACCTATGATGGCAAATCGTTTACAAAATTTTAGATGTTTGGAATTCAGTGAATCTTCGTACTAACATCTAATTACATTTAATTTAAATATTTAAATAATTTTAATAAATTACGTATAGAGAAAAAATTGCTGTGATAAGGATTATTACCTATCGTATTGTAATTTTAGTAAAAAAATTATCTTTTGTCAAACAATAAATGATAAAAAAACACACCTATTTGAGCTATTAATTAAAAAGAGAAATATCAATTTAAAACTAATTTATTAGAATAAAGAATTTCATATTGGAATAATTAATTTAGTTTGAGGAAGCTAAGTGCCAATGAATTGGTAGCGGTTTTGTTAATATTTTTATAGCACTGTGTGACCTAAACCCGCACTTAGGTCACGCTTATCCGTGACCTAAGTGGCGCTTTATTACACAGTGTAATAATGAATTCACATAGGCCACAGATCCCTACTATCCTATAATAAAAACTAAAAACACTCAAAATAAACGTTTTCGTTCATAATAATAGAAAAAAGAAGTAGTAAAGCTGGTAAATACGCATGTCAAGAATCAGAGAATAATTATAAATCCTTAAAATAATGCTTCAAATTTAGAGGTTAGTTCAACTAATTGTATATGACAATTTGGCGCGTATTTTGAATATTCAATCTGAAATTCAATTTAAAATTCAGTATTAATTTTTTTCATGATTAATATTAGAAATTTATTAAAATTTAATTTAAAAAATTTCAATTAGGGCAAATCAATATATTCTAATTAACTGGTAATAATAAACATTTATTATCTTTTCAAAAAACAAAATATCTTATTTATATAAGGTTCTATTCAAACAATGTATAAAAGTTGACTTTGATTATTAATTAACTAATGAATTTTGGTTAAATAATAATTTGTTTATACGATTTCTAATTTCTTTAATTTATTTTTTATGTTTTTTGGATTATATTTTTATTTTTTTTTTATGCGGGGGGGCTTCGCCCCCCCGAAACCCCCCCTCCTCCCCGCCCGGCCCACCCCCGCACCATACACCCTCCCCGATGTCGGTGGCGGGTTTATGTCACTCGTGCTACAAAATAGTATACGATACTCGTGACCTAAGTGTCCATAATTGCACGGCGCGACGGTATCGCCCTCGCTACGCTCGGGCGCTAACTACGCGCCGTGCAATTATGGGCCACTTAGGTCACATGTATCGTAATATACTATTATACTTAATTTTTAATATATAATCTATGTCTAAGAATGTAATTTTCGTGTATAACAAAATAACTACGATAGTTCATCTAAAAAATTTTACACTAAAATAAAGCTTATGATCTATAAATAGTATAAACAGAAGGTGTCGTCTATCTTACGCCTTGTTGCTATGCATAGGATTTCAGAAATTTTAGTACTCAACTTTATGAATTTCAGGATCCAGTTCCACTTAAGCCATGGTCAGGTGTAAGAGATGCGACAAAACATGGGCCCATATGCGGCCAATATTTATCCCGGACTGTACAAGGCAACGATGATTGTCTTTATTTAAACGTTTACGTGAAATCTATTAGATCCAACAGACGACTACCTGTTATGGTTTGGATTCACGGAGGAGCATTTACGACTGGATCAGGTAACGATGCGTACTATGGGCCCGATTATCTGCTAAGAAAAGACATAATTCTCGTCACCTTCAATTATAGGCTTGGTGTTTTCGGTAAGTCAATTACTTATACAATTTTGAATTTGTAAAATCAAAATAATTTTTTTAACTAAATTACATCCTTTTCTTTCATTGCAAAGTTATACGCAAACATATACACTTCATATTATTTATATTCTTTTTAAAAATAAGTGAAATCATTCAGATAAAAATGATTTTATTTAAGAATAATAATTAAAATATTTAATTTTTGGAAAACAGGTTTTCTCAACTTAGAGGACGAAATTGCACCAGGAAATCAAGGACTGAAAGATATGGTTATGGTTCTTAAATGGGTTCAACAGAATATAGAAAAATTTGGTGGAGATTGTAATAATGTGACAGTGTTCGGCTCAAGTGTGGGTGCTGCATCAGTACATTATTTGGTCTTGTCACATCAGTCAAAAGGTAATCACCAACAAACATTTTACTAATTAATATTGGCACTAATTAACATTTGTAATTTTAGGCCTGATTCACAAGGCAATCGGTCAAAGCGGTACAGCTTTTCATAACTGGGCAAGAACCAAGGATTCTAAGAAATGTGCAATTCAGTTGTGTAAGATCTTAGGAAAAAATTTACAAGATTCTAAAGAAATTGTCGAATTTCTAACAACGGTAAATACCCAAAGATTAGTGCAGGCACAAGAAGATATTAGAAGAATTGTTAGCGTAAGTACAGACTTATTGAAAGTTTCTTAAACATTTTAACTTATATTACTTACTCCAAATAAGGTGGGTGTTGTTCATAGATCATTAAAGTTTTTTTTATTTAAGCTGTAGCCAGTAAAATGATAATAACATACAATTTTCAATTAAATGCATACCAATATTTTTTCTTTCAATTATTTTTCTGAAAGTAGTATTTATTAACTATATAGTATAATACACGCAATGATTCTCATTTAATGATGCGATCTTTGATAATTTGATCTAATATTATAATTTTTTTTATATATTTTTTTTCTTATCTTATTCATGGCTTGCATCATACAAATCTAGATATGAATTTCAGATAACTAATATGAATTAAAAAATAATGACTGATTACATTATTTTCTTTTCCTTACTTTGTTTAGAAAGGGATTATCGCTTTTTGCCCATTTGGTCCGGGTGTAGACGATAAGTCATTGAATCCTTTTATGCCGATTCCAGTGGAAGAGGCTGCGTTAGAGGGCGTTCTAATACCTTATCTTTTGGGACACAATAGCCGTGAAGGAATTTGGAATGTAATAGGTACATCAAATGAAATGATAAGATTACGATCACTTTTTAAAATTAGATCAAAATACCTTGCTAGGATTCAAGAAAGAGACGTACCAATACATAGACGAAAATTTCGAACAATCGATGCAACCACGTGGCTTAGATACACTAAAACAACGTTACAATTTAACTGCAATGGATGTGAGACGCTTGTATTTTAATAATGAGAAAATATCCCAGGTCAATCGTGAAAGTTACGTAGACATGTGCGGAGACTTATATGTCACAGAGTCCGTTCATCGAGCTTTAAAAGTGCAAGCCGAAAAAAATTTAACTCCCACTTATTATTATAAGTTTTCCTATGCTGAAGAACAAACGATAATGAAAGCTTTGCTTTCATCTCCAATCGCAGGTGATTTTTTAACGTATTCAAATTATTTTTTAAACCAAAAATATTACAGGCTCTCATAGGTTTTCTTACATTTATTGCAGGTGCTTGTCACTACGATGAAATAGAGTATCTTTTCTTCGTTAACTTGCGTAAACAGTTAGGCTTGGAAAGTTTTAGAAAAGGAACAAGGGCGTATAAAATGATGCAACGGATGACTGAGATGTGGACAAATTTTGCCACACAAGGGTAACAGAAAATCATTTTATAAGAATTTTTATTAACCTTTTCAGATACGTAATTAAGAGTCCACTCGAATCTGTACATTGTTTATGCCGTTATAGATTTTTGAGGTCGCTTATTGCGAATTTGGGGATAGATTTTTAAAAATCAAAATGGTGCATTCAAATTGATGAGAATAGATAAATTCTCTTTAAATGGTGTACATATTCATGTTTAACCCTCCTGCGCAGAGAGCCGAGTATACTCGTCCAAACCACACGTCATTTTTGTATACATTTTGTATCACAAATTTAAATCTTTACTTTGTTGGGACATCTACAACCTCTCAAATTGAAGCTAAATAGTATAGCTATTATTTAGAAGATGTTACGAATTTGCAGAAAATATTGTTGCAAACTAACATTAGATCTAATCCATATACACGAAAATAAACTTCTGCGCAGGAGGGTTAATATACCATATTGCTTTCTCTATAATATAGAATTTTTAAATTTCGACCTCTAATTTATAATCAACGACCCAAAAAAGCTTCAAATAGGGCCATTTGTCATTTTTTACATTTCGGTCCATTGCATTGAATCCCTTTAAAAATCTACTATCTTTAAACAATCGCACTTTAAGTTTATTGTCAGTTTACAAGCTGCTCTCATAAAAGCCCGTGTATAAGAGTCAAACTGTGAAGTCAATTATCTTTAAAACGGTAATGGATAATGCTTTCAAATTTTACATGCTATCGTAAACTTCGTAAAGAATGACATCTTAAATTTTCAGAAACATCCTCCTTAATTCTCCTAAGAAATTAATAATGTAATATTTCTTCAAAGTTTCAAAAGGACTCATTAAAACCACATGTGCAATCCACTTTTTAAAGTTAGAAAAAGTAGTTTTGAGAAAAACACCTTTAAAGACTCAATTTTGTATATTATCTAATGTAAATTATTTTACTTGAACGCGATAATTTTGGAACAACACAGAGTTACGACATCTGTCACGTTTTAAAACAGTCTTACAATTACAAAAATCGCTGACAACTGCTTCAGCAGGATGCTTTCTCAAAGAGAGCTTCTGAAAAATCGAATTTGAGAATTTTATATTAGAAATTCGCTTTAAATGAAGTAATGCTAAACTTAAGTCATTATAGGGTAGATGCACCAGTAGTCGCCCACACCCTAGTAGTCGACCACCTACGTATTTACATTCAAATAAATAAGTATACATGATGCATAATGAATAAATTGACGTTCTATATTATTCTTTGATATCTCTATTTTTATAGGCCACGCGAATGCCTGCGTAATAACATCTCAAAATAACGTATTTGTACCACCATCTTTTTTTTCGTAGTGAAGCTTGCAGGGTCCGCTAATATAAACGTTCATTTTCATGCAAATATTTTTTATTATTGCTTCAAAATAGTATTAACGTATATTAGATAAATCAAAATTTTATATAGATATACGAAATGTGTAAAAGATTATGTTAATTTCCTTATTTAATTGTGGTCGATCACTAGATCTCTCTTTTCCACCATCGTCGACAACTGAAATTCATAACATTGACCAGATGATTCAGTAGTCGAAAATTCATCAAAACTCTGATAACAAATTTTCATCGTTATAAAGCTTTCTCTTTGAGAGAGCAAAATTAAAAGATGTAATAAAATTGTTTTTTATATTTTGGTTAAAACTTTTTTACTTATCCCTCTTTATTACAATGAAATGGTTAAAGCCATTAGTATATAAAAAAATGCTTATGTATGTAATATAAATTTATTATTTATCTATTTTTGCAGATTACCAATTCCTACAACTTCAAACCTTTTACCCGAAAAATGGCTGCCAATTGATGATGGCTCGAACCTTCGTTACTTAAATATCAACAAAGAGCCGAAAATGGAAACTATGCCAAATTTAGAGCACCACTTTTTATCTGCTAAATCTATAAAGTAAAGCTTGAGATATAATTTTGTTTTTATTGTTATTATTAGTATAATTGTATTGTATTAAAATTATATAGGAGGTCTCTATGTATATAATAAAATATATGATTTTATATTTTCTAAAACCTTTTGTTAGTCAAATTCGATTACTTACAAATTTATTCTTCCACGAAACTAGAACATCTCATGACTGATTTATCAATGTTCTACGTGTAGGTTTCGAGCATGCATTCTTTTAAAAATAATACTTTGCTATATGTAGTTGTATATAGTAAAACTTACTGTATATATGAAGTAAATTTAACTTTAAGTGTAGTAAAATTTACTAAATAATACAGTATCTTGAGTTTTTGCAATGTGTAACTAAATTACAGTACATCCTGGTAAAAATTCGAAACCAATTTGTTAAATGCACTGCGCGATTTTGCTCGATATGCAAACGAAATCTATAATCTGCATACAAAACTAAAGTTATTAAATAAACTATCTCTGCTAGTTCGACTACTTTAACACAAGCAAAATCCAGGAAAATCCTTGCATCACCAATAATTAAAGCCAACAAAAGCGAAAATCCAGCCTCCAGAATTCCACAATAACAATAAAAAAACATACTCTGTCAGACTCCACGCAGCAGCAGCAGCTACTCAGCAAATCCCTTATCCCTCTTCCCAAGAAACTCCTGTTACACCGTATAATACCCCCGCAAAGTAGCGACAAGGCGCACCGTTAAATTTCCCAAGCTCTCCGCAATACGTACCTACCTATACTCGCGCTCGCGCTCCGCTCTTGTTTTCCGCGACGCGACGTCGCGTATAATTTTACCTTCGCGCGGCTCGAGGACGTCGAGCCGCGGCGCGGAATAGAAACCGAAAGAGACAATGGCGAGCTGCAGTGCGAGCATCGGGCGCTCGCGCGAAATAATACCGAAAGAGCGGCGGCGAACGAGCGAGGAAAGAAAACCGGTTCTAACGTTAGTTATGGCGCGGTTACATAAAAGGCCTATAAAACGCCGGGACGCGGCAGGAGAATCCGCAAGAGGAGCCGAGGAAGGGAGTCGAAAAGGCGCGCGGAAATTGGAGTTGCGCGGGCTCGAAAATTCGCGTAGAGCCCGTCGGTGTGGATCTTCGGGCTGAGGCGGAGCGCGAGCGCTGACTCTTTTGACGCCGCTGATGAGGTTTTTCCGACAGTCCGAGTATATATATAGTTCGTTGGTTCGCTTGTTTTTTTTTTGTAGTTTACGATCGTAAAATTCGTTATGCGAGCTGTCGCGCGAGAAGCGGAAAAAATACAAGTGCATTGAAACGCGGAATTTATGTTACAGAGATAAATGCGAAGCTCGTCGAGTGCGTTAAATAATGCGTGTAGTTGAAAATAAACGGAAAATATTATACTTGGCGCGGTAATGATTGTACGTTAGCTGAGATTGCGAAAAGTTCAAGATTCTTTATTAATTTTGTGTTGTGTAGTATCCGTTATTCATCCGTTATTAACGATAAATTCACACTAGCGTTAGTAAAGATTTATAGACTTCATTGAACATCGATTATATATTTAACAAGTCTATTAATGACATTATAAACGAGTAAAAATAACTGCCATAAGATTAAAGTACTAATGTTTAAGTAATTTTTTCTCTAAAATTTATTCGGCAACCTGATCTAAAAATTTTAGTGGGGTATATTTCATGTTCATAAATAACCTGTATAAGTTCTATTATATTATGCAGTATTTACATTCAATTTAAAATTTCACAAGTGTAGAATATTTTTGTGTATCAATTCATAAGTGCATCGAATTCTCAAAATAATTTTATGACAATTCAATGCTCTGAGTTTATAAAAAAATTGGTCAGAGGTAGATTATCAAAATAATTGTTCGTATAATTATTAGGGAAAATCATATACCGGCCAAAGTGGAGCTGAAAATAGCCCTTACGGGTGCTCCTCCTATTATTTATGAGCTAAAATGCTTCTTCATTAATTTAATTTTATTATCAATATATTATAGACTTTCTATTTATATTTACTCTTACCCATATTTAAGATATAAGTATAATTTATATTTTGAAATGATTCTATTTCACTAATAATGGGTTAACTATAAGAATAACAAAACTGTGCTCAAATTTTTTAGACATTTGCATAACATTGTTAGACAGTCAATAATTAATTCTTGCGTATTGAAAAAAAATTTTGAAGAGAAAATTAACGTAACAATTTATTTAAGAAACTTAATCAGGAATTGGCCTGGGAATTGCTTTCTGATCAGAAATAAGGTCCATTGCGTTACGCGATTCTCCTCTTCACGGCCACCTTCAAACCCTTTTCCCTCCAAACTAAAACAGCACGAAAACCAGCTCCTCGCTTATAAAACCATTAACCGCAACGAAAAGAAAAAGTAAAAAAAAAGCACGCAAACCACGTCCCTACTACACACCGCGTACCACTATACCCTCGCTCCCGACTCTTACACCCTCAGCTTACCGCAAAACTCCGCAGCGCGGCCGCGGTCGCTCGGCAAACTGAAAAATAAAAAATCGCCGCCTGCATACACATGCTCACGTAGGCCCATAAAACCGTGCAACAGCATATATATACCTATATATACACACAAGCCACTCGTCGTCGTCGTCGTTGCCGTCGGCAGAAATCGAGAGGGTTGCGAGTTTTAAGGCCGCTGTGCTGCAACAAGCAAATCCAAGCGAACGCGAGCGCGAGACAGAAAAAAGAAGAGAGAGAGAGAAAGAGAAGTCTCTCGGCAGAATTTTATCTCGATGCCGCCGCCGCTGCGCGTCATAGGGAGAGAAGCAACGAACGAACGAAGCTGAGGCTGCTGCGCTGCGGCCGTCTGGAGATCGCGCTGGCGCGATATAACCCGGTGAGAGTACACGTTGCTGCTGCTGCAGCAGCCGGGTTACACAATGGACCTGGTGGGCTGGACGAACACCAATTACCCGCTGTAAAAAAAAGGCGGCGCGGTGTCGTCGTCCCTTTTTGCGGAGGCTCCGCTCTGCCTATAGCCTATACATGTGTGTATGTTATGTACGTGTCTCCGTAAATGTGTATATGTAAGTGCGTGTGTATATGTATGCATGCCTAAGTTTATGTTTTTATGTATATGTGTTAATGGATGTGTTTGTGTGTGCGTGTACATGTGTATGCATGTATGTGTCTGAATGTACTTAGGCGAGAAAGTGCTACTGGAGAAGGGATATTTTTTCGATCTGTATGACTGCGAGGGTCCGCGGCACACAGTAGTATGGGACAGGATCCTGAGCTTGAATGTGCAGGTAAACGAATTCGGGAACGGGCGATTGTTTTTTGGCGGCTCTTTTTTTGAAGAGCCTGCAGGAGCGCGCGCGAATCGCTTGTATAAGTTTGTCATTTTTGCTTGCGGTGAGAATCGGGCGATTAATGAGTCGGTTGCGGGAAGAATGAGAAGTTTTTGGATCCTCTTTATGGTAGAGGATGAGTATAGAGGATTGTGTTAAGGATGTTTTGGGAAAGACTTTTTTAGGGTGAGGATTTTTCATTTGGCTACTGGTTCCATGCGGAATGAAGAAAAAAGTAGGCGGTAAATTAATCAATTAGGTACATAATACATTTATGCGGTTCGATTCAATTCATTGATTAATATGGATGTGACAGTATTCATCAATTTTACATATTGAACATGTAGAGAGCTTTTCGATAATCAGTTACAATAAAAGAGGTTTGCAGCATCAAACATTAATTAAAATCCATTTAGGTTGAGTCATGCTACTGAAATTACAATTTGACAGACACATTTAATCTTACCTTATCTAAAACAAATCTTCTTTAAAATTTTTACTTGGTATTATAATTGATGTCAATAATATTTATATAACATTTTTTTATCCCTTTTAGCCATAACTCTTTGGTGCAAGGTTTCATTAGATAGTTATTTTTAAATGCGAGTCCTGAAACCTTTAAGGGGAAGATTAATGCGTTATCGACTAGGTATGACTTTTTTTGAAAATTAAAGCTCATGTATTTAGACTCCACAATGTATAATAAAACTGATGATGCAATCTTTTTCGAAAATATAAAAATATAGCTTTACCATAAACATTGTCAAATGCAGAGAAAGCTTTAAAAGCTTTTTTACAGTACGCTAGAGAAATATCATTGCCAAAAACTAAAAAATTAAATATGAAACTCGTCTTCGCAGTAATGCCCTTTCAAAAGAACACAGCAACTAAAAAAGTTAACACATCCCACAAAAATCTTCGCACAAAAGAAGCCACGACTCATCTCAAAATTTCTAAAAGCATCAGCATCAGCAGCAGCAAAATTCTTTCCATCAAGCCCGCAGCGAAGTGCGACGCGACTTCCATTCATCCCCGAGCCAAAAGCCCACAACGCGCGCACACACACACACACGCCAACTCCGCACTCTCCCGCACAGCGAGGAAAATCCGTTTACGACAAAAGGGTCCGTCCGTTTTTTCTCCCCCAGTCCGCTTCGTGACGGGACTTCGAGCCGAAGACGAAGACCGAGCTCGCGGCGAGCGGCTTTGCCGGCGCGGGCCACGTCTCGTTCTTCATCTCCGCCCTCGGCGCCGCGGAAGTCTCGGGGACAAGGAGCTATGTGCTGCCGCGGCCGCCGTTCCGCGAGTCGCGCACAAGACGAATCGTCATCGCGACGTCCGGTGGCGCATCGCCGCGCTATTCCGGCGAGCAGCTGTCAGCGAGAGAGCGAAGGAGGTGGCGGAGGCTTCTTTGCTGCACGGCGGAGAGAGGTTCGATGGCCGTGAGAAAAGGGCGAAGACTGCGAGGAATGACGCGGTGGGTCGGGGGAGGAAGCGGCGTGAGGCGGCGGTTTGTTTTGTTCTAACGGGATGCTCGTGTATGGAGGAACTTTGTATTGGCGATTGTATTGAGATTGTCATTGTTACTTAATGTCAAAAGAAGAAATTTATCTGTCGCGTTTAAAATAGTGGCACATTTCGTATTAGAATTTTTTTATTACATATTCTTGATTATTATAATTATAGTATAATGAATTAAATAATTATTTTGATATTCGTAGGATATTAGGTATATGAAAATGTAATAAGTTGCAGTATAGGCAACAAAATTTGAGTTTCTCACATTCAATATGAAGATTAAACTTGCACCAGTTACAAAGTCAAATCAGACTTTAATGTAATTGGACCTAGAAGAAGTGATTGGTTTCTTAGCCAAAAAAATATGTACAGATCTGTCGTATACACTGAAATAACCACAGAATTAAAAAAAAACGGCCAGTCGCCAACGCAGTACGTATATGGATCTGCTGCTGTTATTGCTTTAAAAACCTAACTCATATAAAAAGTATACCGATTACTACGTGTTTTCTGTCTAAAAATAATTTCAATTTTCTTTGTAAATAAACGAAGATTAACGATTTGACTATTTAAAAATTTCTCTAGAGCTCCAGCTTGGTATACGCCCAACGGGAAAAATAACTTTAAATATAACGAAAATTATTTTTGGTACGTATTAATTGGAATTACAAAAGATTTATATACCTCTTAACACCTAGTCTTTCGTAATCCTAGTTAACACCTAGCAAAACGCCGAAAAATTCCTCGCCAAATGCATAGATATTTCAAAGTAGCTCCATATCAGTAGCTTAATCTCAATATCAGTAACCAAAGCTACCTCTCCAGCTATACGCAGTCAAGAACCTCCTGCGCCGACCGCACGAGACCTACACAAGACAACCACCGACAGAGCTGCGCGAGAAACAAGAACGAGTGCGAACGACGGTCGGCGAGAGAGAAAAAAAGCACGAGAAACAGAGAGAGAGAGCAGTCGCGTCGCCGCATCTCTCGGCGTGTGCACCTCTTCTCACTCGTCGGTGCGATCGACGTGACGAGAATACAAACCGCGCCACAAACGCACACACACGCATTCGTTCTACAGAGAGCAAACGAACGCGATCCCGCGCTGCGCGAAGATCGTAGACCATGCGCAGAGTAACAGTCTGCGGTGTTGCAGCTTGGACACTTCGTGGATATCGGATTACCCTCTTCTTACATCTGCGCGAGCGTACGTGAGTCCCGCGCTTGACTCTCGTAACCAAGAGAGAAAGACAGAGGAGAGAAAAAAAGTAGCAGGGGAAAGAGTCCGTAGCTACGGACGCGAGCGGATTCGCGTTCGGCGCAGTTCTTCGCCAGGAACGTAATGACGATCGCCGGGCGCGGTGAGTATGCGTGAGAGAGAAAGAGAGAGAGGGAAGGAGAAGATGAGAGACGGGACGCGAGTGCGTCTCTCGCCGTAGCGAGACTAATGACAAGGTGTCGGGGCTTACGTGACGACAATGATAAGAGTGTATGAGACTCGCGCGCGCATGCCGCCCGCCGCGGGCCGTTTCATATACGGACGTGAATGTGTATACGTACGGGGAATGTGAAATTAGCAATGGATATTGGTGTGAGAGAAGGGGAAAATTAATGTGCGAGCGGCTTTGTGTGTGCGAGCTGGTCGAAGGGAACTCGTTCACTTTTTTTAATGTGTGTACGAGTGCGTGTTTTGTTAGGAGGCTTTTTTAATCGAAGTCTGATAAAGAGCTAGATATAACTTTATTTGCAATACATAGAAAAAAGTACTATGTATATTAAATTTACAGTTTTATGCTATAAAGTTCGCCAGGTACATGGGTCAATTGCAGGCCAGTCATGCCAATCATATAAAATTATTATATAATGACGCACACGCAATTTGCACACACGAATCCACAATTACATATCAATCAGTGAAAATTACTCTAATATATAGATTCATTCGGGTAACATAATAGAAAAACCCTGCGTAAAAAATCCATTGTCATTTAATTTATTTTTTAAATGATGTGTTCATTTATCTCGCAATTGTTAGTGTAATATTGACATGCTAAGGATATTATCGCAAAGCACGCGATCTATCAGGTCATGCCTGCGCATGCTGTCTTTAATTTGTAGAGCATACTTATGAAGTAATTGGACATATAAATGAGAAAACGCACCGAAATAATCTTTATAGCAGTTGAATGGCGGTGTTTTAACGGTACTTTTTGTTGTTTTTTTTCCATATATTCTTCATATTATATTATATATTATGCATAAACATAATTCAATACGCTTAAAAGGAGTTTCTGAGTAAATGAATAATTAATTATGCAATTGAGCAATAAAATATGAAACCACGAATTAGCGAAGCATTTTATTATTTTTAATAGCCAGCAACAATTACTTCTATGTGCATATTAGTGTTTAATTGGTCGGAAACTACTCACATCGTTGAGCGGTCAGTGAAGAAGAAAGTATATATAACGTTACACTAGATTCAAAACGTAACTTTCAAAAACAGCAATTATCACGAAAGAAATGTTTATACCTATTGATACTTAATGTTGTACGTATTGACTATAATACAGTCCATGTTGAGAATTAGTTTTCCAGTTCAAATGGATAACAACTTATCATACAAGTTAATGGAAATTACTTATAACTGAATAATATGATGTATAAAGATTAATGATTTTTTGATATTGCAATATACTCTTATATTTTTGTTATTTAGATCCAATCGCACAGAATAATAAAATTCTTTACTATTGATTCAATTTAATATGGCTCATATTGTAGTCAATACAATCTTAAAATTTGTACACCTAATGATATACGATCCACTATATACCTTTTCAGATAAATGACCGTACACTCTTTAGCATAATCAACGGAATAAATTACTCTGCCTTCATACCCTCATAACCACGTCACGACGCTGACGTCAGCGGCAGCAATGGCAGTGGACTCAACGAAAACACTCACTCGCTCCCTGCATCTCATCTTGCATTATAAAACGCTCCCTGAACCTTGCTACCACATCAACGCCGTATCAGATTGTCATGATAAAAAACAACAACAATAACAAAAGCAGTTCATACGCAAACATAGGAGAAAGGAATTATTATTTTAAGAACAAATTTTCTTTGTTTTTACAGCAAATTTAAAAACGTATTTATTCTTATATTGAGAACTACTGAAAAGTTTTCTTATTTCAAGACTTCCATCGGTCAACGCATAATCTCAGAATGTCACGTGGTTACACGTAACAATTAATTTTCTTTCCGAAAATAAGGAATTTTTTGTGTGAGTCCCCAAGAATAATTTATTTTTCATGTGTTTCTTATATTAAGTAAAAAGATTTCTTAAACTAAGTAATTTAGTTTTTATTTTGAATAAAAATATTTTATATTAACGAAAATTAGTATTTTAGATAATAGATTTAAGAACAACAAAATTACGAGCTGCAACAAAACCAAGTGATCCTTTTTACTGCATATCCTTCTGATATATTTATGCACTCACCTCAGTCAGTTCGGTCCAACAGATCAACTGCGAATCACGGCCACTCGCACATCGATTATAACATAAATACACCGTGTATACACAAGAGGAACGGGAGAGAGAGAGAGAGAGAGAGAGAGAGAGAGAGATAGAGAGGGAGCTACCGGCCGGCCGCGGCCAGCAGCATTTTAATTGCTAATTTAATTAAACGAGAGGAGGCCGGCCGAGCTCACGCTCGCCACTGTGCTGCGCGGGGCCCGAGCAATTAAGACGTTATCGGTGAGGCATTATTACTTAATTTATCGAGCCAGTACTCCCGCGGCTACTGCGCGGTAGCATAGCCAATCGCCACGACTCGATAGTTTCGCGACGAGAGATATACACTTTGTTTGGCTGCTGTTTGGAGAGAAGAGGTTCTTAGTGGTTGATTTGGATTTTGTGTGTGTAGCTTTGTTATGATGCACTTTAGGCATAAAAAAGAGCAAGGTACTACAGTAAAAGTCTAGTTATTATGAAGAACGAGTCCTATGAGATATGCACTGTTTAAGGCACTGTTTAAGGATGTTTTCACGATGTTTGCAGGATGTTTTCTAGATCATCAACTTTCTTGTGATTCGTAAGAGCCATTAGGTCACGTCGGGTACTTTCATTCGATTGGTAAACCAGATAGGTTAGGTTATTTATAGTATCCAGACTGTTACTGTATACGTTTTTAATCTTTAGATCTATCAATTCTGATGACTTACCGTGCAGACAGAGTAATCAAAATGATTCATTAAATTAGAAGTAAATATGTAGTAATAGATAATTTAGAATAATTCAATTTTTTATGTTAACGTAACTATCTCATTTAGTAATGAGTGAAAAAGTAATAATTTATATATATTAGAGTATTAGCTACTATATCATCCATGAGCTTGGTTCGAAAAGGCCTATAACAATACGGGACTCATGGATCTTTAAAAAATAGTTTAACTGAACTTGCAGTTAGCTTTTTCTTCTGATTGTCTATTTTAAGATTCTATTAGAAATGCATTTTTATGTTATTATGCTCTCAATTTCTTTCAACAAAGCTAGAATTCTAACCTATAACTTGAGAGCAGTTGCTACATAAACAAAATGAAAACGACTACTTGATATAGGCAAATTCATTAATTTGTTTAGTATCGGACCATAATTATTTTTATTTCGTTGCAGTGACCAACATATAGTAAAAGAAACAATAATAATAGTTAGAATTATTATAATATATTATGCACTAAGCAAGAATAATAATTTTCTCTAACAATTATTTTATCGATGCAGAAGCTACAGCGACGAAAGCTATTGATTTACGTCTCTGGTAAGGTTAAGTTCGATATAATAAATTGGATTATGGTAATTATTTTCAAATTAATGGCAACACCGCACTCTTCCAAGTGTTAACAAGATTGAATATTAATTGAATGTAGAAACACGAGGTGATAGCTTTATGAAGTCACTTAATGCAAATTATTTCCGAAGCTTATCTTAACGGCAAGATTATTCACAAGCTTGACTAACGAATACCGCAGTTCATTTAAATGAAAAATGAATTTCAACGTTACACTAACTACATTGCAACGCGCATTTTATAACTAAATTAATCAAGACAATAACGGTACAATATCAATCGAACAAACGAATCATTTTCAACTATCGCGAATGACGTATTTTCAATCGTACTACCAAAGGAAGACGAGCGGACGAGCGAGCGAAGTTGCAGAAACGATAACTGGATAAGTAGAACGAAGCGCCGCGAGATCGCATTAGCTCGAGCCGCGAGGGCGCAGCGAAGGCCGAGGCCGTTCGGGCTCTCGCTCTCCCATCGCTGCGGAACGAATGGCGATTCTGGCGACGACACGAACGGCAGAACGAGCACGCGTGTTGTATATAGACCGAGAAAGAATGATCATGAGCTTCCAAAAACAAGCGGTAAGTTGGATAATTAATGAAATACAATAGAAACGATCGTTGACCGTTTAATGCTGTTTTTTTTTATTCTCGATCGGTAAAGAACTGCAGTATTAAAAATCGAAATCTGCAAAGGAAATAAACACTTAAGAACCAAAATGTATGTCTTATCCTAAAGTAGCTCGCATTATCTTGTTAGCGTGATAAACTTCGTTTGATTGGTCAATAGAGTTTAAGGTAGTACTATCGGTAAGAGATTGACGGTTCAGTAAAATCTTAAATTTAGCGTTCGAGCTAATTTTAGATAAAAAATGACTTAGTTAAATTTTGGTGAACTTTTGGAGCGTGAGAAAATAGTTATAAGCATTTCAATTTTCATAAATGGCACATCTTTCTCTTCAACTCATGATTGTATAGCACTGACGGTTCAGAATTCGCTCAAATTTGGCAGATTATTAGTTAAAAAACTAAAGAATAATTTGAGTGCTTGTAAATGAGGAATTGGAGCATGTGAGCGTAGCAATAAATAAATGAAAATAAAGAAAGGTACAATTAAGGTCGAATCAGCTTCCATGTGAAACTTTTTATTGATAATTATGATAAATAGAATTGCTTAATGAGAATGTATAATCATTATTTGGTGTAAGTTGATTTATGCAACTTCTATTATTAAATATATCTCGCAAATAAACAAGAAATCAAAAGTGTACTTTTCTGGACTCTCTATCTACCGGTAGTACTTAAGTGCAAATTTCAAATTTAGTGTTCTGGATAAACGTTTTATAATAAAGTTAAAATAATCTTTTATGAATAAAAGGAAAAAAGATTAAAAAGAATACAGGCGCTTATAAGCACGAAATTTAAGAAATTTGTAGAATCAAACGCTGATTCAAATAATACATCGAATGATATTAGATCTTTAATTTTTTTTTAATTAATGAAGACGTAAGAAGGTGTTTTAAGTTAGTTTATTTAGTTAATTTTTCAAGTATATTATAAGCACGTCAAAGAGAATAGTTGTACTTTTTTGAACACACACCCTAATACTGTTTTACCATGGAAAACTAAAAATATTGGTATATTTATTGCTTATTTTGCACTTATTTTGCTTTGTGCAGAAACATTTAGTGTAAAAAAGGTAAAAATGGAGCGCTTAGCATCCTATGGACGTCTACCCAGTGTTTGTAAAGCTACGATTCGCATACCTCACGAAGCGCAATGAAACAATCAAAGAGAATGACCCAAACGAAAGTGCGTCGCACTTTGGAGACGACAATGCGACGAAAAGTTAACGCGCGCGCTTGTTAAGTTTCTACCGAGAATTCGCTTAAAGGCCCCGCCGTGGCCTACCGGCGAGGATTTCCTTTTCATCTCGCTAACCCGCGCGCGCCCAAAAACAAACGCTCTACGCACCGACAGTTTGTACAGTGCGTGTAGGCTCTTCGTCTCTGCCTCTGTCTATCTTGTCTTCCGCCTCTTTTTCTCCATTTTCAGCACGTCTGCACGGCTAGGGAATGAATTTCCTCAAACGACGAGAGCTCGAGCAAAGTGCTATTCCATTCAAATTGTTATTGCCGCGGGCAAAACGAATCGCTACTTGCGTTGAATTGAATTTAATTTTTAAATGAGAAAACTTAATGAATAGTTGATTATATACGTTTAGGATTAAAAAAGAAACTGTGGAATAGTGCTCTTAAAATGTGCGAGGCCAGACTGCAGATACCCATGTTATTAACAGCCGCAAGCGTAACTAAACCGCAGCGTGTAAACGTCTTAGAGCCTCGGGTTTACAGCTTTTTTATCGCATCCCTACTTGATCGTGGTTTTCTTGGTACTGCTTCTTTTAGTAAAAAAGGGCACGCGTTTCCCGAGCGTTAATTTAATTTGTTGTTAAGCAGGATTAGTTATTGTTACTTACTAAGTTATATGGTTGAACGCTTTGGAATATTGTGAAATTATAACTCACCTGAAACAGAAAAATAAAAATAAATTAAAATCATGCAATAATTGAATATATCTATAGAATTATTATTATTCATAAGATAATAAAAATATTAAATGTTATATATTTTTGGGATACTGGTATACAGTGAGCCCTTACCACTTGAAATATTCAGTATATGTAATAGAAAATAAAGTTATTTCACATATGGCCCGACGATATACAGGGTAAATCACTGGGAGAATGACATCCTTCAACCAGTAAATGACCACAATAATTTCAAAAAGTATTAAAATATAACTAATGTTGTAATTAAAAAAATTCTGAGGAAATGCTGTACTAATATAAGCATAGCAATACAGTTTTGTAACTGATTAAATTAATAGGTGGCAATTCACTGGTGAAATTATCCTACGTATTAAATTCTTAGAGTTAAAATCACTCATGGTATAGAATTTAATCTCACACTACTAGAGATTTCACTCCAGAATGAGTGACTGTCACACCAACAGATTAAGCATATAATTAGTTTGCTGAATTTTTATAAAAGTTCTATGAACTAAAAAATAACGCTTTCCAAAGAACAACTCACATCGAGATCACATCTCGGCGCTTCAGCTCCTCTCAAAGCAAACAATCATTCGAAATTAGCCGCAAAAAATCAGCTCGCCTCGGAAAACCGAAACAGCGATCGCTGTAATCCCGCATTTTTCTCGGAACATCCGTCGTCGTCCGCGTGCCCACGCTCGTCCACAATGCCTTTGTAATAGAAATGACCTATCAATCAAACAATTTTCTCGATGCGCGCTCGCGCCAGTGAAAAGGCAAAACGGAAACGACGAGAAAGGAAACTCGGCGCGACGACGCATACGTGCGCGAATATCCTCGCAGCCGCGGAGGATCGTTAGACTAATAGTGATTGGAGAGTCCTTCTTGTTTATGAGACAGTGAATAACAGAAGTTAGAAACACACACAGTGGGAGAGAAAGAGAGAGAGAGAGAGAGAACGTTCGTCAAAAAGTGCGCAGGCAAGCAGCAACAGCAGCGAGAGTTACGTGACGCGAGACATAACTCACTGTTTTTTTCTTATTCTTTTTCGTTTGCTTTTCAGCCTGCGTATATGGGAGGTTCGATTCAACTTGCGTGCATGCGTACGGGCGAGAGCGTCGATTAGTTTCTTGGCTGGATTATACGTGTGACTGCTTGATGAATCGTTCGTATGGGGGAAAGAGCTGCGTGAATACTTGCACGTGGAAGTACTCTCTGCATTTTCAATGAGTATAGTAGAAAAATGTCGACAAATCCGTTTGTATTGTGTACATATATTGTCACAGTTATAATTACAAGAGGCACTCGATACAAAGTAGTTTTTTGGTCGGAATATATATCTCAGATAAAGTAAGTTACAACTAGATTGAAAGTTACACGTAAGAATATATTTTCCATTGTTTAATTACATCACGTTGTGCAGACACTAATTTATTACAGCCGAGCTTAAGGTTACAGTTTACTTTTAATTCTTCGAAGCGACCATGGCGTCACTTCGTTTTTTACACATTTCTCAAAACTACTTCGAGCCAATCCTTTCGCATTTTGAGAGGCTTTAATTAACATCCTGTTATCTTTTTTGTATACCATAAATACTTGAAAGGCATATTTGACATTGCAATTATACATAAGACTTTTCATTCTATTTTATAATTATTCAGTGAAACTGTTCCTTGCTAACATTTTATCCTTATCGGACCATTTATCAAACGCTTCTTATACTAAACTCAAGCCAGTTTTACAAAAATCGGTCAAAATGTCTAGCCGCAATCTAAAAATCGTTCATGTAACCTCAAAATGACGACTTTTCCGCCATGACACCGCTTCAATAATTACGAAAAAAAATTCTTAATCATCGTTTACGATCCCATAACGCTCAATTACATCAACCGTTCGCGAAGACATCGCGAATTCCAGTATCTCTATCCCTCTTCCGAAAAGAAAAGGCAACGCCTCGACTCGAGACCATATCGACGTAATTAATTACGCGTTCAGCCAAGCCGATCATAAACATCGAGCGCGCGTGCGCGCGCATGAAAGATTATTGGCTCTTTCAATGTCAGGGGATCGTCTGCCGTGCATCGAGCCCGCGCATGTGCAGGCAGTCTGCGTGGCGAAGGCTCTTCAAAGCGGAAATGAAAGATGACGAATGGACGATGAGCGCGGGATCGGTAAAGCCACTCTCTCATTATCTCTCGCTAATTAGACGTGAATCGCGCGCGCGCGCGTGGTTCGATCCTGCAATTACCCGGTGCAAGACCATTTCTCTGTATCTCTATCTCGCTTACGAGTGCGTATGTGTTTCTTTTTTATGTGAAGGCTTGGACTCATTTTCTCTCTCTCTCTCTTTCGTTTTCGAGGGGCGAAGATACAATAACGGCGTTAGGGACGGTTATTTTCGATTGGTCTGTTAATATTTTATCGGTTAAAGTAGTTGGGTTTTGTCAATCATATTTTAGAAGATGTAAGCGTGGAAAGTTGAATAATGTTATCAGAAATTCTATTTCAGTGGTGACAATGGTATTTAAAGAAATTCTTTGTATATTATTTTTGGTTAATAATAAATTTAAAACAGCTATTGCGTCATCCAGGAAATTCAATTTAAAATTTTAGTCTACTAAATAAATAAAATTAATTTCACTTATCGTGACAAAAATACCCATAATCTCTCTGTATTTACTGGCTGTTTAGAATAAACTTTCTTCTAATCGTTATTTAGAGAAAAATCTGATAAATTCAAACTAACACTTAGAAAAACGAGTCTTTTAGTCATATGACAATCGAAACTATTGGAGCCACTATATAGAACACATCACACTTTCAGAATAGGACAATAATAATTCTATTTTATAAGTGGATTCTATTGTTCCTTGAAAAAGTTAAAGGAAAAAGGATTTTATTATTCCATTTTATTATTGTGGAGATCAATAGAATCATTTTCTTTAATAACAAGAATCATCTTCCTTAGTAACAGTAAATATAGTTTATCAACCTTATAACCATAATAATAAAATTAAAGTGGAAATATTTGAGCTGATGAAAAAAAGTTTGTTGCTAAGGCAGTTTTTCAAAAACTCAAAATTTCGCGTTGTCATAGCTTTTTTCTAGAGCTATGATATGCAACTAAACAAAACAAATAAAGGTTATTTATTTTTACTAACAAAGTAGTTTGGCCTATAATTCGTATTCTTAGGGATTTGGGGTTGACCGGCGGGTCCTTCCGGGGACGTGCGAGTTCAGTACTCAGGCTATGGCTATTGTGCTTATTGACCTGTAAACGGTTAATAAAATTTATTAATTAATACTGACACCAAAAATACAATATTTTAACGAAATTAAAATTTCAATATTAAAATATACCAATATATTAAAATTATAAATTATTAAAGGGGAACCCTTCTGAAGATTGATTTTTTAGTCATTTATAATCTCTGGATTTGCAAAAGATATTATCAAACCCGTACGAGTTTTTTTTAAATCACCTAGAAAAAGTTTCATAAAAAAATATTAAAAATTTCAAGTAATTTTTATAGACTGCTTCAAATAAAAATAAATCATACTTTAATAGTTTATCTTCTGCAATTTTCAATATTTTTTAGTTAAATCTTTTTTTACATGATCTTAAAAATACCTCTCGTACAACTTTTGTCGATATCTCTTCTAAAAAACAGAGAAACCGTAATATAAAACGTAGAAATACTAATAAAAACAACTAATGAAATGGGCCTAGAAATTAGTGAAGAGAAAACCCAGTACATGATCACTAGCAAATCAGGGCCCGAGATTGCTGATACCGACTTGAAAATCTCTGGCAAAACTTTCAAAAATGTAGACCAGTTGTTCATATACCTTGGCACGATAATAGGCTACAAAAATGAAACTCATAAAGAAATCAAGAAGAGACTAAATTCGGGAAATGCATACCTATATTCGGTAAATTAATTAACTAAACTTACTAAAATCACGATTACTTTTGCGAAAGACTAAATTAGAAATATATAGAAAAATCATAATGCCAGTACTTCTATACGGATGCGAAACGCGGGCGTTAACCAAATGGGAAGAAAATAGATTTAGAGTATTTGAGAATAGAGTCCTTAGAAAGATATTTGGGGGCAAAATAGATGAGATTACTAGAGAATGGAGAATTTTTCATATCCAAGAAATATACGAGCTATACGGGAAGCCAAACATTACCAGAGTGAATAAATCTCGAAGACTAGGGTACTGGGCATGTAGCTAGGATGGGTAACGAAGGAGCAGCACTTAGAGTGGTCGTAGGGAAGCCAACAGGGGCAAGAGAACCCCAGGTAGACCGAGACGAAGGTGGGAGGACAATATTAAAATGGACCTATAAGAAATAGAATGTTATCAGGAGGATTGGATGCAACTCGCAAACAATAGAGAAAGATGGCGTGACTGTGTGAACAAGGCTATGCACTACACAGCTATGGATAGCTAGTCCCAACAAGTAGATATGATAGCTACAGTGATGATACGAGCACGTCTACAGCCTACATAAAGACTATGTGATAGCTGTTGCCCTGCAGGCACCGTACTAGATCCAAAAATAAAAAATCCATACAGCTAAAAAGGTCCATTTTCAATAGTGTCCATGTATTGGA
Organism: Gastracanthus pulcherrimus; assembly: GCA_949152435.1. Classification (NCBI taxonomy): domain Eukaryota; kingdom Metazoa; phylum Arthropoda; class Insecta; order Hymenoptera; family Pteromalidae; genus Gastracanthus; species Gastracanthus pulcherrimus. The sequence goes on along the minus strand of OX424574.1, from coordinate 169,832,635 downwards.
CCGGGATAGAATATAAATAACCTAAATTAAATAACCGATGCGTTTGGTCTCAGGTCTGTCTACTGGACGCGTTAGTAAGGCTATGTAATTAGATCCTGCCTCAGACGCCGATGAATAAAATTTTTAAAACTTACGTATATTCGTATAAATCTGCCCAGAGAAGGTTTCGCACTTCACATTCACCACTTTTTCGATTCATGATTCATCAGTTGTGACCGTTGTCGTCTCCGAATACTACCAAAATATCTACATTAATTTCTACGTTGCCACGATAGCCGATTCGCATCTTGACATCGCAAAGAATCGAACTCTCGTCAATTATTGCTACTGGTATTATTTCGTAATTTACTTTCGCTAAAACATCCATTCAAACCCCATAATAAATGTATCTGTCTCTTAGAGTCCCCTCTTAATATTCTCTCCCCATTCTCTTCTCTTCTCTTTCCTCCATCATCCAACCTCTGCTCCGACGCGCAAAGCAATAACGAAGCAGCTCGCGGCAACCTCAACGCGCCCCGGCGCAGTGGCTCCCGCTGCACTCTGCCGATGCTTCGTTCGCGAACAATTAGCATCGATTACCAGGCATAGGCTTCGCCGGAGGAGAGGCACAGCGGAGCACCAGCAGCGGAGAGAGAGAGAGAGAGAGAGAGAGAGAGAAGCCCAGCCGGATGTGATCCGAGAGTGCCTTGATCCCATTAGGAATTGATCAGCTACTTGGCCGAGAAGCTCATCTCCCACCCTCTCCTGTACACTGTACACGATGCTGCCGCAGAAGCAGCAGCAGCAGCAGCGGCTCTACGGAGGACAATTAGTACCTTCGTTCGTTACATTAGAGTACCCTGCGCCGTAACCAAGCTGCTGCTGCCGCTGCTGACCTCGATATAAACGCAGTGTACACACGCACGAGATCCTCGCTCGCTCTGCACCTCCTGCTCTGCATGCGCGGGGGCTCTTCTCGGCTCTGTGCGATATGGGGGATACGGAGGTGCCCGCATGCGTGCAAGGAGCGAACGAGCCGGATTCGATTAGCAATGCTGGGGAATCGATGCTTTTAAGAGGGAAACTCGGCGAAGTGTATGGGGGAGGTTCGAAGGAAGGGAAGAGGGTAGCAATCGGATATTGTGTGTAGTTTGTGATGGGTAGGTTTTGGCGTATCGGAGTGTTTGTGGGATATTGAGTTTTATTGAAAAAGAGACAGTCATTGGAAAGAAGATAATTTGTTTTTAAATAATTAATAAAATTTCTTTATCATATAATAATAGAACATAAATGCATGGGCATTTAGTACAAAATTGATTATACACGAGTACCCCGTGCCTTTATGTTTTAATTAATACTTGAAAAGGAAATTGTATTATGTATTTTAAAAAAAAAAATTTATTCAGAGTAACTTTCTTATAAAAGCCTTCTTTAATATTTGATTGAAAAGATATTTGAAAAATGATGCCTCTCTTCTATTCGAGTACAAAGTAAGTCAGTTATTTACAGATAACTTTAACAATGTAAATGACTCTCATTCTCAAATAACATGTAATTTACTTTAATTTAATTTAATTGACAATTAATTAACAAATTTTTCGTACTTCTCGTATCTGCAAGCTCGGTACAAACGAAACGAATTTTTATTTGAACTCCGTCCGAAACAACTAAAATACCTGAATGCTTTGAAACTCGACGCAACGCAAAATAGAAATAGTCCCAGCCGATCTCCAATATATTATCACAGTATTCCTTTACATCAGATCAAGCCCTCGTTGATCCAAAGAAAGGCTCTCAGAGTCAACAATATCCTAATTCAAACGCTTACCGAGTGCACGCCCAAAGCTCAACGAAACGCGTAATGAATCTCGCACTACTCCAGTTCATAAAATCCTCATCTCTCTACAACCATGCGATAATCACTCTTACTATCAAAACCATTTCAGGATCCTCCTCCCCCTCTACCGCACTCATTCAAACAAAGAGACGCAAAAATTAAATCACCGATCATCAAAGACAGTAATTAAGGCAGCACTCGCTCACTCTCTCCCTCTCTCTCTTTCTCTGTCTCTTTCTCTCTCTTTCTCTATCAACCTTCGCTTCCTCCGGCAAAGCCTCGCTCGCTGGCGCGCGTCTCTCTGCACCGCTGCAAAAAGGAAAACGACGAGACCACGTCGTTCGCTATACACAGAGCCCAAGAGAGAGAGAGAGAGAGAGAGAGAGAGAGAGAGAGAGAGAGAGAGAGAGAGAGAGAGAGAGAGAGAGAGAGAGAGAGAGAGAGAGAGAGAGAGAGAGAGAGAGAGAGAGAACGAAAAAAAGAAGAGAACCGATCGTACGAACGAACGAACGGCAGAGCGAGAGCCATCCAATCGAGCCGCTCTCGCGAATCGCTTCGACGAGCAATCTTCTTCGATCCGCATCGGGGCACTCGCGCGCGCTAGCTACGCTCTGCAACCAGCGGAGAACTCGCGCATAGGTGGCCCCAAGAGCGAGAGCGAGAGAGAGATGGAAAAAGGATCAGCCATTTCCATGATATCCAGCTTCAACTCCAGCTCCAACGTAAAGAGAGTTTACTCGGGAGAAGAAAATGAAAGAGAGAGACTGAGGTGTGCATTTCCATTCGCATCGAGAGGAGAGACAGAGAGCGAGAAATAGCGCGTGCATCAAAGCTCGTGCACGCATGTGTACACACATCGCGCCGCCGCACAGATTAGAGATTATACAGCCGCGGGCCGAGATTATTACAATGCGCGCGTGTTTATACGCATTACGCGACGATTATTCCGTGTGTGTATTACACTGCGGAAGATACGCAGATGTGTATACGTATGATGCGTAAGCAGGAAGGGCGGAGGCTTTGTTACGATAGAGCCGTAAACGCGCGCGCGCGCACGCGAGTGTAACGTATTTACGGTCGCGCGAATGGCCCTGCGACGAGGATGATATGTAAATATGGGCGAGGGCGCGAGTGATTTTTAAGACTGCTTTTTGCGGATCCACGGGCTGAGGCTGTTAAACGGCAGTTAGGTGGCGCTTTGACAGACGCGCGGTGTGTCCATGCGAGATGCGTATGAGACTTTAGTGCGTGTTGCGGGTGTGCAATGCTACGTATTGGGTTGTTATGTGTGTATTTGTTGGGAGAGAAGTTTTATAACTTTGTGTTTAGCGATGGGAGATTTTCTTTTTTTGTGGTGTGTGGGCTGAAGGGAGATTTTATTGGGTGATCGGGGATTAGCGTTATTGAATTGCGGAAAAGGGATGTGTTACGTTTATGGGGAGGCGTGTATGAGGCTGGAAATGTAAATTTTATAGGTTTGTAGCGATAAAAGTTTTTGTAAGTGGTTAGGGTTTGATAGTCTCTTTAGAGTGCTTGACAATGGGTAGATTTTAAAATTTCATGTTGCAAATTGGCATGAAATAAATTTGACGAAAATTTTGATCTACATATAATTGCAACTAACATTATTTGTATAACACTTATTTAAACGACCTCAACGAACAAAATGTTCCTATAAATTTGTATTCGGTATTTGGAAAGTTTTGGGAGTTTTGTTACTGACTATTTTCGTTTTCTTTGAATAAGATTAATTAAAATTAATTGTCAATACGTAATGGTATATGTAAGTATATATTAACGAGGCATTAACAATTTGTTATGGAGCACTGTAGGGTGAATAATAAAACTCTCAAAACTAAAAAAAAGACGAATTAAAGAAAAATTAGGTTCCTTGAGATCAAGCACTTCTATTCCACCTGCACCAATTAATTACAACCTTTCCAACCATAGCGTGTGTTTCGTGATTTACGTTCTTCACATCGAACTTTCATAAACGGGGGTTTTTGCGGTATCTGATAACGAATCCAAAGTCAACATATCTAAAATATTAAATAACCAATCCAACATAGCATACAAAAACCGTTTGATTGCTAATCAGTGACTCAAAAACACCGACCTAACAAAAAAACTGCACGGGGTCAAAAGACTCAACTCGATCAGCAAACACTATAAATCTATCCCCACAACAATTTTCCACCTACTCAAAACGCCAAACTAAAAAAAAACCCGCAAAGAACCTTAACGAGAAGACCTCGCTCGCACAGGCCAAGCTCGCGGCACTAAACATCAGCTTGATTAACGCCGTGCGAGCTCGAGATGCAGCCCGCAGATACGAGCGCTACAGCCGCAAGAACTTAAAAGAAAAAAAGGAGACGCGCCAGCTCAAAGGATCCTCTCTGCGCACCTTATACGAGCTTCGACGAAAATCATTGGTGTCCGCGGGTCGATATCCACGCGGCGGCGGCAGCCGGAAATCGTCGTCGTTCGCTCGAAACGACAGATAAGAGCTGCAGACCGCGGGCCGATAGGTCAGGCGAATCGCGCGCGGCCGTAAAGTTTACCGCAGCGAGCGCGGGCGCACCAGGTATCGCGACGGAGAGGATTTTACCTCGGCTCGAGCTAGGACCTTTGACTCTGCAGCGACTGTGTGTGGGTGTACTACGTTCCTTGCTTGGTTTTCATTGCGGGGGTTTTGTACGGGGTTGTTTGTTGGTTGTGTGCTACCTTGTTGCTAGGTTGTTACCTTTTGATCTTTACAATTGTACGTTTCGAGATTTTCTCCATGAATGTTTCGTACGGTCATTTTTTAACATGATGTCGTTTCTTAAGGGGATGCGTCAGACCTACTTTACCCGCAGATAAATGTATTCAAAAATGTCCTATTACTCAAAAAATACTCATCAGAATAAAAATTCCTTTTCAGGGTCGCTTTATTTACGGAAAATACATAGCGGAACACTCGAATTGTCGAAATTAGCATAATCAGGTTATTGCTAGTTTTCGATTCTGATAATAATTTGAGTGTTCGCTATGCATTTTCCGTAAATAAATAATTTTTTGAGAAAAATGAAATTTTCGAATATAATTTATCGGCAGGTAAAGTAGGTTTGACGCACCCCCTTAATGTGAAGCTGACCTAACGTAATTGTTTCCACCAATCGCACACAAGGGTCGGGGGCATTCTATTAGCAGTATCCATATCTGAGTTTTCACAGTGCCCGTTTCTTTTACAGGGCTTGGACTTTTGATGTATGTTATTTTTATATACAGATCGTAGGATCTTATCGCAGTTCTTGTTATTGTCACGTAATTGGGAGTTTAGATTTGCCATGCGAGCTCATCAACCAGCACGCGAATTAATAAACATAGTTCGCATGGTTGACATGACAGTACTCTTTAAATTATACAAAGTTACAATCCATAGTCACGGCACAGCAACTGATGTAACAGATTGTCGTAAATGCGTTTTTTTTTCAGTATACTTTTTAAGTAAGTTCCCCTTACAAAAACAATTTTCTTAATATCACCATTGTCCTTGTACTCACACTTGTACATAATTCCTCTTCCAATAAGACATACACCTCAAGGCGAGCAACTAAACAAAATCTAGTATAAAAATCTCCACATCATCGTCCAATTTATTTACATAGTTAAAAGCGCATCTACCCCCACTAAATTTTCCCTTCTCCCCGTCCCCCTCGCCTCACTCCACTCTTCTTCTCCCTCATCCGGCTCTTAGCAGCGTCGGCTGCAGGATTCACGATCGCCGGCCGGCCGGCGCAGCTCTCCGTCGTGTCAGTGGGTTATCGTTCGGAGATCATCGTGGGACCGCAGAGCGCCTTACTCGCTCGCCGCGTGTACGTGATCTTCCTCCTCTCTCTCTCTCTCACTCATTCTCCGCGCTCTCCTTATTTTTACGCTCTATCTGCTCGCAAACGACGAGAGGGGAAGAGAGAGAGAGAGAGAGAGAGAAGAGCGTGCAGCAGCTCGCGAGAAAGAGAGTATATATCAAACGTGCACGCCGCGAGAGAGGAGACGCGGGGGCCTCTAAATCAAGCGCGGGAGAGCAAAGAAAAACACGCGCAGGGAGATAGGGTTGCTCCGCGCTCATCAAAGCATCTCTCGCTCTCTCTGTTTCTCCGGTATGTCGATGCTGCGCGCCGGTGTATACTTCCCGCGAGTCTGCTGCAGCGTCTTGACCTTTTATTTTGGACGTGGAGTCGGTTGCGCTTGAATGAGATGTGGGATGCGATGCGCCGATGTTGATAAACAAACGTTGCCGCGGCGGCGACGGTGGTTGTAGGAGGATGTGCTGTGTGCAGAGGTACGGTGCAGCAAGGGGAGAGAGAAATTGATTTTGTGTGTATGGGGGGAGTTGCTGGAGGTGTATAGCTTGGCGGTATATGGAACGATGTAGATCGGGGTAATGGGTGTGTGTAGAGAGTAGAGGTATGGTGGGTATAGTGGGATAGGGGGATGTTAGAGGTGAGAGGGCGAGTGCTGTCATTTGAGAAATCGAGTGAAGTTATTTTTCAGTCTTGTAAAGGAGTTACATGTTTCATTAATTTAACCGTATTGTTGGGTCTTATCAAACCTGTCTTGTTCTACTTAACCCTCCTGCGTACTTCATATATACGTATAGTACATATGGCATAGCCATGTATTTTGGACGAATATATTCGTCCTACTGCACAGGAGGGTTAATACATGCATGCACGTGTTATACTTTTCATATTTCTAATGAAAAAATACTTTATAGTACCGTGGTAGAAACTTAATCTATTTTTAGAGAAGGAAATGGCCAATTTATACAGTTTTCAAAATAAATAAATAATTGGAGTTATATTTAGAGCCAATTTGTACAAGTATATTGTGAGTAATTCAGTCGCTACCTGGTTCTATCTATCTCTCACGTAGAATGGTATATACTTTTTAGTTAATACATCGATTTTTAGAGAAGCCTTCACAATTCTTTTATAGTGCATAATATATTTAAATTATCTTATCCTTCAGTTACCTGAAAAACTTCAATGTACGATAATAATTATTTCATACCTGTACGTATATCTCTATGTGTGCATAATGTGTGTATGTATATATGGGTGTGTGTGTATAAATCAATGTATGTGTAGGTATACATATTTCATTTCTTAATAGAACAGGACGACAGTTATCCGGTGTCGAAAAATGGCCACATCTGGTTCCGCTTGATAGACACGTAAAAGGGCAAAAATCAATACATATATGTGTCGCAAAAAATACGGTGTGCACCATGGGCGAGAGGCTTTTACCACCCACGTGAGTTTGGCGTACGAGTCGGAGGTGAGCCAGCACGAGCCGAAGGCGAGTGCGTTTTGCGAGCCGAATTTCTCGCTTATTTCTCGACCTCGGTACACAATATACTATTTTGTACAATTTATTATTTTACTCTTGTTTTAGTCGTTATCTTTTTTTTACAAATCTGACACAAATACAGATCATTTTTTGGTATTTTCAGTTAAATATTTTGGATCCGTTAAATACAGCTATAAATTAGTTTATCTAACCAACAGTCTTAACCGAATTTTCTCAAACGATATTTTTCGCGTGTACACAAAGAGAATTTTCTAATAAAAATTATAACGAAATTCAGGGTACAAATTATCGTAAATAACTATAAAGCTGGGACACTCCTACTTTCTGGCACTTTCTCCTGACATTTTACTATAAAAATTACCTCATTGACTACAAATTCTACCGCACAGACTATAAATTTTACCGCACTGAATGGTAAAATTTACCTGATTTGAGAAAAAGAAGACAGCTGATAAAGGAAACAACTGAGCATGTACACATTTTAGGTTAACTCAAATATAAATGTGTATAAATGTACTTATTTAAGTATTAATGATACTGCTACAATAATTGGAAGAAAATCCAGATTTTTAAAAAATATTTCGTACAAATTTTACCACAAATTTTGACTTTCTCTAAGATTCGTACAGGGAACTTTTACTCTGCGGCAGGCAAATTTTACTCTTCAGTACGGTAAAATTTATCGTAAATATCAATAAAAACTGCCGGAAAGTTAGAGTGTCCCAGCTTTATAGTCATTCACGGTAATTTTTACTGCGAATTTCATCATAATTTTTATTAGAAAATTCTCTCCGTGTATGTATTCAGAAATAAACACATGTGATTCGCAGTATATAATAAACTCAGAAACCAATGCAAAGAACTCCAAAGAACAGTTACCCGCGATAACTCCTAACGCAAATTGTCTCCTCCGCAGCAACTACAAAGTTCGACTCCAGCAGCGGCACAACAGGACTTCCGCGCGTGCGCGCTCGCTTGCCACTTGCAAATTTGTGGGAAAGCACGACTCGCGCTTCCCTATCGAGTTCATCAAACTCGCCGCTCGCGCGCGCGCGTCCACGAATGGAAATGTCTTACCCACGAGCGAGCTGCTCGGCGGCCGATTACATATACGCAAAAACGACGGCGGTGTTCGTCTTTCTCATCCTAAACTCGCGCGCGCGCGCGAGCGAGCGAGTCGTTTCATTCGCGATTCTCGCGAGCGGCTTATTACGGTTTTGCGCGCGGCCGCTATCTGCATCGCGTTGCACTTATGTGCACAGACACGCGGAGTGTGCAATTTCTTTCAGTGTGTGTTTGCGAACGCACTTTGAGTAACGGAGATACCTGCACGACTTGGAGTTTCGGGCAATCGTGTGATGCTGTTTGACTTGGTTGATTGGAAATGAGGGGACTCACTGCGAGATAGTGAATCTTCATTGATTCTCCGGGATGAATCACGAAGTGGTTTATGCAGTGACTCACTTATCATTGTGAATTGGAGAATATATTCACTGTTTCACGATGGCGTTACAGTACCGTAAACTGGGGTTATTTTGACCGTCGGGGTAACTTTGGACCATTTTTGAAAGTGCTGTAATGCCCTTGACTAAGGATCAATATTTAAAACAGTGGTTTAAAATTATAGTATTAAATTAATACTAGAACGTAGAGATTTTCAAATTTCAAAATTTTCATCAAAGAATTTATAGCACATGTTACAAAATCGGTCGAAAGTCACCGCAGTTTACGGAATTTTACAGTGAAGTTACACTATTTCACAGTGAGGTTTCACTATTTCACAGTAGAGTTTCATTACTTCGAATGAAGAGGTTGTTTACGAAATAGTAAGCGTTTACTACTGAAGTTTTGTCATAATCGAATTAGCTCGCTTTTGTAATGAAAGTATAACATTGTCAGCCCGCCGACAATCTCAGTTTGAATGTATAGCCGTTGAAATAAGCACTCTTCTGTTTATTGAACCCCCGAAGTCGTTTATGCAGATAGTGGAAACTCAAAACGGATATGAGAATTTCCCCAGATGCCAAACTGAAAATCTACAAGGATACGCCATAACGACAAGTTATTATAAATAACGATGGGGAATGGACCAATTGTTAGATACTTGAGTCGTAGTGCTTGATTTTATTAGCGTACTTTCATTTTAATAAAAAGTTAATTAGATTGAACCAAATCTTTAGCAGCAAACACGAGTTCATTCTTATTGAACAAACTGTAATTTTGTTATTAGACAAGTTATTGAACATTCTGAATGGTAAATTTCTTTCTTAAAAATAGAATGCAGTTTAAAAGCAAAATTGGAATAACTGTATGGCGCAATTATATAGCTATAAAAATAATTGCAATACCGCTATGTCAATATGCAAAATTGTAGCACGCAGTACGTATCAATTATTTCTAATCCTGAACATACCTATATCTATAATGATGCATATTAAATATTTAGCAATGTATACGACCCCATTTTTCCACTGTTCAAACAATGACTTAGACTCTTTCTGTAGAAACTCTAGAGTATTAAATTTCTTAAAATAATTATATGAAATTTAAATTCATCTTTTGATGAGTAACTAAATAATAAGTAAATAATTCAAAATGCGAATAATGTATGAATATTGGTTTTATTTTTTATTTTATTTTATGTATTTATTAATTTATTTATTTAATTATTTATTTATCTATTTATATATGTACATGTTAATTTATTTACTTAATTATTTATTTATCTATTTATATGTGTACATATTTATTTATTTATTTATGTACTAAGGTGCTTGTATATTTATTTATTTATTTATTATAATACACTTATCAAATTTTATAGTACAAATCAGCTTGAAAATGCATAAAGCACGCTTTTCGCTGAAAACTAAAAACAAACATCAATCATTCAAATTAATAGCGCCGAGTAAAAAACTTTAGTTCCAAACGTAAAAAATTTATAACGCACCTGCACGGTTATAGCGCTCTTCCGCCCTCTCCCCCCTCCTCCTCCTCTCTCTCTCCCAGAGGTGCGCACAGCAATGAGTTAAAAAAATTAACGAGCAAAATATCAACTACCTCAATTTTTCACCCTGTGCCTCCCGTAACGGCCACAACATATTACGCAAACAAAAACAGGAAGCCAGCTCACGGGGCAAACAATATAAAAACAACGCGCGCGCGCGCTTCGAAGCGCGATTCATCCCGAACCAGTCGTACATAGGCTCTGCGCACTTCCACACACATCCACAACGTGTACACACCTCCGCGCGTGTTTTTGCCGGCGACATTTTGCGCGCGCGCGTTCTCCTCGTCCGTGAATTTACGACGAATCTCGAAAGTTTGCGCGGTATAACGTACGCGCCGCTCTTTTTTTTATCGGCCGCGCGCCGCGTCGACACCTGGACCCGCGCGCATAATGCATAGGAGGAGGCGCTATAAATACGCGAGCGGACGCCCGCGTTGTCGGCCGTAAACGCGGACCTGGTGTATACATACGCGTGAGGGAGGAAGAGGAGGAGGAGGATTAGGTTCGCGGAGCTCGGCAAACATCCTCTGCGAGGTAGCTCCTTTTTTGCGAGAGGTCTGGGAGAGCTGAGATTTTAGCGTGGGAGGGAAGGGAAGAGAGAGAGAGAGAGAGAGAGAGAGAGAGAGAGAGAGAGAGAGAGAGAGAGAGAGAGAGAGAGAGAGAGAGAGAGAGAGAGAGAAATTGCGAAGAAAGGAAGAGGTTTACGGAACGGTTGTAATGTTGTGAGATGCGGGTGAAGAGGGATTACGCTGTTTGTAAGATGCGTGAGGACCTTGAGCACGGTTGAGACTTTTTTCTTGTACTTGTGAACTTTGCTTTGCAGAGTTTGTAGTGTCTATAGGTTGCTGGTGGATAAATTTTGCCCTAGTTTTATGATGGAACGAAACAATAAGATTGTCGTGTATTTGTTGTAGAAAAAATATAAAATTAAAAAGTGATAATACATGGTATGCCAGTAAATGAATTATCATTGATTTGGTTTTACAGCAAAACTTTAAGTACAGAAAAAGAAAGGATCTGGTTGGTTTTGTATAAAAAATTTTTCTTTAAAACGAATCAATAATTTCTAATTTTCTGATTGACATAGATTACTTATTTTCCGTCATTAACGGTAATTACTTTTTAATTCAATAATAACGAAAAACTGAAAGTGCAAATTCATGCAGTAAATTATTCATGGCGAATGGACCTAATGTTAATAATACACCAACAAAGACATAACTGTGACTGTTCGTTGATTTATTGTTAACATTCGATCAATTCGCTTCATTAATCTGCTTCTTTGTATCTGAAACTACTGAAACGCCAAACCCTTATGTTTCAATATTCAGCAAAACGAAATTGCAGCTGTGTGAGAACCACAATGTGTAGTACATAAACTCAAATTGCGACTACTACAGTTACAATTATTATACATGTATATTATACAATTTTATATTTTTAATATACTTTTTATTCGTTACAAATTAAAAATCTAATTCTCTGAATTTAGAATTCGAACAGTTCAGAGTATAAGTAAGTGTATGTACTATCTAATTTATCTTTATTCAAAATTTATATTTTTGATAATCGCACAAAATTAACCTCTCACGGTTAAAAAGCCTTTTGAAAATATGCTCTCCAACAGTTAAAACCGTGCTTTTGATGTAAAAGATCAACCGGTAACTGACAAAACGAAAGCGATAATAATTACCTGGAAATACAAATTCCATCACTGTCGATTACAGCAAGGGAGAACGCTCGAAAGCAGAGAAAGAGAGAGAGAGAAAGAGAGAGAAGAGAGAGAGAGAGAGAGAGAGAGAGAGAGAGAGAGAGAGAGAGAGAGTGAGAGAGTACAGGGTTATGGATACCGGTGTGCGCGACTTTGGTTAATAAACTGGCAAATTGCGAGGAAACGCGCGAATGCCTACATCAAAGAGGCTTTTGAGTCGCTTAGTCGGTCGAAAGAGGTCGAATAAAGAGGACGCGAGCAAAAAGGGTTGTGTGTGTGTGTGAGAGAGACAGAGAGAGAGATAGGGACAAGTGAGTCAAAGAGAGAAGACTCGACGTTCGCCCGGAAGAAACAAAGTGACGACGACGACGACGACGACGACGAGCGAGCGAGCGAGCGAGCCAAGGAGGAGAAGGCACGATGCGCCGCGTATGGAGAGAAGACGAGTGGCGGAGACAAAGCAAATGTTAGGTAGACGAGGAGGTGAATTCATTAAAATTTATTTTACACTTTGATTAAATTCAATTTCTGGCTGTTTGGGATAAAAGTTACGCGCGCTTTTTGGTGTTAGAGTAGATAAAGTACTAAGGTTGCATTAGTTTGTGTCTTGATATTTAAATAAGCTGCAAAATAAAAAACTTTTACACAAAAAATATAAAAGGTAATTACTAATCAAATAGTATTATTAATCAACTGGTGCGCCAGCGCCACGCGGAAAGTATTTAAACTTACATTAAAAAACTTTCATTAAACTAACTTAAACTTTAAATTAATAAACGACTATAACTTAGTATCATGAACAATATTGCTTTAGTTTCTCAAGAACTGTTTTTATATGAATTCAAAAAGTCATTGTAATAGATAAAATGAATATACTTCTTTACTAAAATTATCATTAAATTAATGTTACCAATATCATTGATAATTCATTACTTCAAAATGAACTTATTTGATTTCATATTTTTGAAAATATATGCTCGACTAATGATTTTTCAATTAAATTCTTGAGATTTTGGCTACTCGATTTGAAAAAGTTGAAATTTATGCAATTGGAGATGTAATCAAATGAATTAAAAGTACTGGAATGCGTATTCTTATAAACTAACAGTTTTCTCTATAAAGAAAAATGGCGTAAAAATATAATAACGTAGGTAAAATCATGGCATACTATAATACTCATCAAGTGCATACAATTACATTTAATAACGACAGCATAATTGAACATTGTTACGGATAATCCGAGACGCACAAGAGACTACACGATCATCTCGTAAAAAAAAAACTCGCAGAAAAGGTAGACTCGGAGATTAAAAAAAGGAACAAGGAAGGATAAGAAAGACAGCAAGGGAGATAAGAATAAGGTTCGCGCAAGCAAGCCATATAGCAGAGAGATGAGTAACGCGAGTACCGCCGCGGTGTTAAATTTTCATAACCCTAGTAAGAACGATGTCTTTCACTGCTCATTCCCCATAATAAAAATGTCTTTGCGCCACCGACTCCCGCTGCCTGCTCGCACTTTACTTAGCCTTCTTTCCTTACCTATTACGTTCGCGTGCGCGAGCGCAGCTCGCGGCTCGATTTTTACTGCGCCGACACGAACGACTTTGAGAATGGGAAAGAGGATGTGAGAGAGGATGCGAGAGTATGGGTTTTTATTGCGAAGTGAGATCGGGTGATAGCGAGGATAAGGGCCCGTCCGCAGTGAGGCGCGCGTTGTGACCAGCTGTAACGCTCTCCCATATAAAATATGTACAAGGAGAGCGTTGCAACTGGTCACAACGCGCGGCCCAATGAGAACGGGCCCTAAGAGGTAGTGCGTAGCTTTATCTGTTTGTTGCAAGTTTAATCCTTTGGTTTCCGAATTATTTACTGAAAATCGGAATTTTTCTAGAAAAAAATCATTGTATAAAAGATTCCCATGCAAGAATTGCCATTACTGACAATACGGGCCACTGCTGGCTCTTTACTGCTAAACAATTAATCCGACACCAGCAACGCTCCGGCACTTTTTTTACTGGAATGATAACAACGGGCCAGTAATGAAATTTTTATTATAAATGTCTGGTTTTACTGTAATGCCAGTACTCAGCCGAACTTGAAAATTCAGCACGTCAGATTGAAAAACAAAAGTATCGCGGATTTGTCATAACCTACTTTTTAACTTCTAATTTTTGTAAAATGTTATTTTAAAATATATTTGCCAATTATTTAAAACAAATGCTACTGTTTAGCGGAATCATGCGATTAAGATATATGCATAGTAATTTTAGTGAATCGGTAAATCTCTGCCGTAAATGATATATTTTCTGTTATATTTTGCACTAAAATTGCGAATATCGGCAGTTTTTGTAATTTCTGCATTGCCCCAGTACTGGCTTGCTAACCTCGGCCCATTGTTATCATTTCAGTATTGCCCCAGCATTAGAACAGTAATATCTGACAGTACTGAACATCTGGCAAAAAGTACTCGTCCAATATTGGGCCATTAGAATCTTCTTGCATGGGTTAATTCATTCATAAAATCATGTACTTTTAATAACGAATGTCCTCTATACATTGCAGAAGGCAAATATACCTCAAAGTTCTCTACATAGATCGTATAGGGACCTCATAAATGCAATATATTTTATAGGTGTCGAATATGCCATATGGCTACAATGGGAATGAATGGGTTAAGCGTTTGTAAAGGGTAACTTTGTTTTTGAGTTGAAGGAGGCGATTAAAGGTAGAGTTTATATAGTTATTGTATGAAATAGTAGTATGAGTATACGGGTGATGGAAATTTCAGCTAAATCTGGTACTTGTAGCTAAATTATGCTCTGCTGTAATTCACAACAGATTTGTATATGCGGCTGTTTATTATAATATAAACTCGGTTATAAACTCTCTAAGCTCTATTATAAACGGTAGCAATTGATTATTGGCAAGCATGCAAAGGGAAACCTCCCTAAAATTCAAAGTTTGAAACGAAAATTCAGTAAAAAGTTTTATGCAATTAATTAACTTTTTCTATTAAGGTGTTTTTTTCTTGAGACTAAATGTTACAGATACTTTTAAAACTAATATACATATTGTAAGTGTAATTAATATCTTTCCCGCTGTAAAATTTCAATCTTAAAATCATTCAAATTATCCGCGTAATTCAATAATTTACGGTAGGCTTTTATGGTGCTCGTATAATTGAAGCTCTTTTTCATGATTATTTATACATTTGTAAAGTTCAAAAATGGTTGTAAAATATATACGTAGGTACAATACATGCACAAATGTGGTAGAGTAATTTTTGCTTTGTACCGATGATTAACGGTATACTTTTGTCAAAATTCAGTAATACTGATATCAAAAGAACAACATAATATTTGAAGATATTCGAAGCCTTTGAAGGTCCCGCCCCTTTCTGTAAATACCATGGTGCAATTTAACGCTCCAACTTCACACTTAAATTTCAATTCAATACACCGCCCAAAAGATCTACATTCCCAAACTGCAACGTCGAATAAACTTTATACTCGAAATTACAGGACAAAGTCTATGCACACACACAGAAATTCCCCGTCCTGCATCCCGCACTTTTTCCCTTCCGTTCTGCGGGCGAAAAGCGGCGCATATACCTATACAAGCCCCGCATGTACCCCCAAGAAACACACTAATCTTTCGAGCGTGTTCCATACTAAGTAACTTTAGAACCCGTTCGAGCCGCCCGTGCTCACGTCCACTCTACACACACCTAACCCGTACCCATCCACTCACACACATTCGCACCGACATAGAAGCAGAGACAAAGAAAGAGAGCGGGAGAGACAAGAGATACAGAGTCAGGGCGACGGCGGCGGCGTTCGGCAGTGAAATCGTCGTCGTCGTCGGCAGGACCGCAAGCGGATTACCGAGTCCTTTTCCGCGACATTAACTCCGCGCGGCGCTAATGTTAGCCCGGGAAAATTTATCGAACCTTGAACAAAACACAACTCACGTGTGTATATATACGGAGATACACGGGCGCGCGTGTGAGTGCAGAGCATACCAGCCGTGCACAAAGAAGAGAGAGAGATGAGAGGGGAAAAGGCCGGATCTTGCGGCTGCTGGTGCCGTGGTACCAGGCGCCTCTCGCGACGGGGGTATATATATATATATATATATATATATATATATATATATATATATATACTAGTACCCGCTCGGCTTTATCTCGCGCGAAGGCTGCAAGAGTGAGTGAGAGAGAGGGGATGGAACAAAGAAGGGTCATGGAATGGAGAAGAGAGGGATATGAGAGAGCGAGGGAGGGAAAGTGTTGGATAATGTATTGCGATAAGGGTATGGGGTATTTTTGTAATGAGTTTATCATGAGAAATTGAAGCCAGAAGCGTTCAAATTCGTGTCAAAGTGTTTACGGAATATGATTTTGCCGGTGATACACTAGTAGAAGCATTTATTTGAAACGAATATTTTTTACAGTTAATGAAGAGAGAGACAAGAATGAGAGATGTGGATTGATGAGACAAGGTATGTTGGACGTAACAATCTTCTTTAATATTGTTATACTTTTATATAAATATATCTTGTACTTGAGATTACTTTATCAAACTAACGAATATTATTTAACGATTAAAAAACGATCAGATCATTTGAGTTATATTGATACATTAATCCAAGCTCAGGTATTGTTTTATATTAAAAAACTCTTTTCTCAGTCTATAGAATAAAATATTCAGAGGCGAAGAGTAGAAGTGACAGTTTCTATCGTTTCTATCAAGTCAGGATATCCTTCGTTTACTAATGATTTCAACGATAATTTTCATCAAATAACTGTCAATATTCACTGTCGTAAAACAAAAAAGTATTCGTCTCCTTATTTTATTCAAATTCACCTCTCTCGAAATCATTTACGACGTCTGATAAAAGCCATCCTAATTGCGCGAGCGGCATATAAACGTCAATGTTTCTCTTCGGTGGCGCACGGACGACTTCTCCCCCTAAAATAACGATAAACGTCACATAAAAGCTACCAGCAGCAAAGTCCCGACTTGACCGCTGTCTCCTTTAAGAAGTGACAACTACCCTCCACGCGCGAAAATTTACAGAGTACAAAAACAATTTAAAAAGCCAGAGAGAGAGAGAAAGAGAGAAAGAGAGAGAGAGAGAGAGAGAGAGAGAGGAAGAACCCACGCGAACACTAGTATATACAAGTCCGCGCAGCATACAAGAAGAAATAAATAAGAAGGAAGGCAGCAGCGAATGAGATGCAGAGAGGAGAGACCGAAAAGAGCGAAGATGCGCGGCATAAACGTTTGCCACCTTATATACACGCCGACGCGTAATGTATTCGAACGCCGTATTTGCCGCCTAATCCCGTCCCGTGCGCCGAGTTTTACGGCCGTTTTATTCACCAGCGGCAGTATAGGCGCTGCTGCTGCTACTCGTTACACGATAAATTCTCTCCCGCGGACTATTCGACGCCCGTGGCGAGTGCAAGAAAAAAACAAGCAGAAGGGATGCAGGGAGAGAGAGAGAGAGAGAGAGAGAGAGAGAAACAGGCGACCGAGGAGGCCAGTCGCCACTTTCGTTAGCGTCTATTTTATTGTGGTTCCGCGGGGAAGCGGAAGGAGGAGATTGTAGTTTTGCGCGATGGAAATTTTCTGCAAGCGTTTTTTTTTCGAGGATAATTTAGAAGGGTGTGAGTGGCTTTCTTGAGTATGGGGGGATTTTCATTTTATACGAAAATGTAATGTATTTGAGTGTTATGAATTGTTTTGCTCTCATGCAATGAAGTTATAGAAAGAAAGGCCAAAATAAACTTATAAGTCATAATTTTCATGGCTAAAAAAAATAATAGTTTGAACATTTTGGGACGAGTATGCTAGACCACAATACTCAACAATTTTGTATATATTTTGTGTCGTTAATAACCTTTCATTAAATGATCATCTTTAACCTCTCAAATGAAGGCTAAATAATATTACAGGCGATTACTTCGTATATGGATGCAGATTTACATTCAATTAAAATCGAATATCAGAAAATAAATGACTGCGCAGAGGGCTTAAATAAATGTCATTTTTCCTTATGTTATACAAAATAGAATATAAGAAGCACTCAAACGAAGCGAATAATCGAATAAATTTTAAAATAGTACCAATAAGTCGCGTACAATTTTTTAGGATAGGAAATATCAGAGAACTTATTTACTACAAATGAATTGATTCATACGAATTATTATGAGAAACGTTTACTAACTATAAAGAAATATAAATAGGTACAAAGAATCTCTTTTTAAGTGTCAACATAAAAAAGATTCATATTGTATTCACTAGATATAGAAATATTTCATGACTAAAAAGGTTAAGCAATAAAAATAAATTAAAATTTGTATTCTATTATCCACATAGACTTGTCTAACACGTGTAAATTTTAGTTTTATCGCAACCAATTATTCCTCAACTCGTAAAACAAGACCTACCTACAACGCTGCGCACGCTAAAACACGGTTAACAAGCCCCACCGCAAGATAAACCATCGCCATCGCACAACGGAATCCTACCTTTTCAACGCACGCACCATCATCACCGACACAAAAGAACTCCAAAAAAAGAAAAGAGGAACGCAAATTTCCGCTTTATTTCATTAAAACGCACGCGACCGCATTGTGTACTCGCCGTCTCTCCACGCCCTGCAACGCTCAAGAGTCAACACGCGCGCGTGTGTTCGATAACGAGCGGCGCGTGTATAATCGATAAATCGGTCAATTATATACTTTCGACGTGACGCTGTATACACGGAGCGACTATAAAGAATAATGCATCGCGAAGTTCCTGTAGTGTCACGGTGGCCGTTAATCCTGCGCGGCGACACATCGATTTATGACGTATATACGAGCCCCCAATTTGTAGTCGGGACTCGCGTATCTAACACACGCGGAGAGACACGGATAAAAAAGAGAGAGAGAGAGAGGGAGAGAGAAGGCGCCTGGTCGTGTATAGAAGAGGGAGCGAGAGACATTTCGAATTAATATAGCCTGGGTGCTCGAATTAACGCATGACGAGCGTTGAGAGCGAGAGAGAGAGGCGCGCCTCTGTTTATCGAGTCGAACGGATTGGACGGCTAATACTGACAACGGGTCCGCGTATGAATGGATGGACGGGGAAAAGAATACGAGTGCAGAAATTAAACGTAACTAATTTTTGGGGGATTTTTTTGTAGATTAGAATCGAAGAAAATTGAGATTGATGCGATGCAATTGTGGTAATGGGAAATAAAAAATATTGTAGGCTTAAAGTGTTTGGGTTGCAACATGCATAAAAATATAAATATACATTTTAAAACCAAATCTGAACTATTTTGAGATAGTTTTAATGGTTCAGATTTCGACATGGATGCAATTTTCGGTTAGTCAATGAATAAATAATTATATAATAGTTAATATTTACAAAATCATTTTCAAGTAAAAATGTTTAGCAATTGTTACAACATAAATATATAAATGTAAGAAAAATAATTCATTGGACCCTACAAACCAATAATTAAGGTTGAAACTAACAATAAGTACTCTGATACCAATATTATAAATATTTTCTATTAAGTAAAAACTAAGTTCAACAAATTTAAATTTTAATTACTGGTTTGTGGCAGTCGTTAAATTATTTTTCCGAGACTATAATAGTTATATGAAGGATATATTTCTCTTCGCATAACAAAATATAAATGACTATTGTCACGTAAAGTTTCGATAAATTTTATACCATGTTATATCTAAATTAAAAAGAAATATTAAATTATTTTCAAATAATAGAATAAGAATATATTGATCTTTTTTACTATCGCATTAATAATTTAATACACTTAATCTTGTACGACACTCCAATAATGACATAATAAAACCCAACACGATAACAATCTTAAAATCCACCCAACAGAACCACTACATGCCAAAATAAAAAAAAAAGCACAAAATGAGCAAGATAAAACGAGCCTTAAAAAGCAAGCAAGCTACACGGCAGAAAGAGGCGAAGATCGACTAATAAGTGCACCCGACACCGCTGCTTGTGCCGCTGACGAGATATAGGCGAGGACCCAAGAAACGCTGCGTGGGGGCGAGACGAACCGAGAGGAAGAGTATCCGCGCGAGAAACGAGGACGGCGATGAATGAGCGGCGAGAAGAACCGGAGAGAACCAGTTCTATATAACCCTTTGAGCCCGTGCGCGCAAACGAGGGGGAGAGAATCTTCGATGACGTACGGGCGCGAGCCCAGGGCCTACCGGGTGGTCCTCGCGAAATACGCCGGACGGCTCAGAGGGGGAATATAACTCAATCGGTTGCAAGGTGCGATTGTTCGTGGATTTGCTGAATTTTTCTAGGTTATTTTGGGTAGTGGATTTTTGGTCGTATGTTGGTTTGACGAGGTGAGTGAGTATTGTAAATTTTGAAGAGTAAAGAGTTAATTCATTTTATAGTGTTAGTTTGGGTGAATATTTTTTTTGTAGGACTACTTAGTGAACGTAATGCGTAACGTAATATGAACCTGTGAGACACTCTATTTTCATTGAATTTTAATAAAGGTGAATAAGCATAGAATTAATTTATTAAAAGTCATTTGTCAATTTTTTTTTTATTTAAAATCAAATTACAAAGATGTAGATAATGAGAAATGTTACATTCATGCAGCACTGAGTCAATATATTTTGCAATAAAAAGTACTTATACCTAGCAACAGAAGTATAATAATGGAAAAGCTAAAGGCATTATTTTAATTTTCGCAAATTTTAATCTCATTTCTACATGTAAACGAGATATTAAACTAGAATTTGACCTCTCATTTAACATAAAACAATGCACTAATGCGTTTAAAAATTAACGAGAAATGTAAGTTAAATCAAACTGAAATTTCGTTGTGCAAAGTATCATTTGATAAAATACGAAATTGTTTTTTAAACGCATTTCCGAAAATACGGCGCATATATAATTTACTTAATTTAAAAACCATTTATTAATGCTCGATGGTATTTTAATCAGATGACAATATTTACGAGAGTCACTACCAAAAACCGCAAGCGCTTCGGGTGTTATTTTGTAACTACGAGTTTCGTATAGAATAATTAAAATGGAATTTCGCAGGGTGCACACAAAACGAAACGGAAACAAATGTAAGCCCGCAATGCTTTCAATTAATCAATACGCGAATTTAACATTTTCTTTCACATTTAGAATATCCTTCTGCATGAAATGAATTTTATTTAAATTAAATTCAAACATATTAATATCACTTACGTGATAATTAAAGTAAAATTTAATGGAACTCTGAATCAGATTTTACTATTCGACTTTTAGACGGTATAAATGGAGCGTTTAGAACAATATACCTACAGCAGTATAACTTTAGTTAAATAATAATTAGAGTAACTAAAATAGAGTATTACATTGATTTTGTAGTATATTATTGATGACTCACACAATTACCAAAATTCAAAATCTACAGTACTGAAAAATCTAAATATCTAATACTTACACTCATGTTTAGTAAATTTTTTACATTAAATATCATGTACAAACAATTTAATCCTGCAAATCATATAAATGAATTTAAACAAATTTTTCAATCTTCCTTTACCAAGTAATCCACCCTCAAACAACTTTCCCGGCACAGGCTTCTGCAAATTTACAAGCCTTGAAACGCGAAACTTTGGAAATTGAAAACTCACGGGAACAAAACAAGTTTTCCCAAAGCTCGATGAAAAAGAAAATCAGCAACAACAAAAACCCGTACACGTATATTCCTTTTCACGAAAACCTTTTCAAACTTTCCAACACTTTTGACTCCTTTCCCCAACATCCTGCAAAAAACCAAAGGCAAAGCGCAGGCCTGCTCGAAACACCGCAACCAACCTTCTAATAAAAAAGAATCTCTTCCATCCTCGCCAACGCGCATACCCGCGGCGGCCGCAAGAAAATCTCTCGTGTAGGAACCGCGAGGCGTACGGTGCACAGCCCCGTATTAATGGAAATTTCAGCCATTAAGGAGTTTTTGTTTACCGAGCCCGTAATTGCGCACGCGCGCGCACCCGCATTTTCCAAGAGTGCCGCCTATATACTCTTCCCCTTACTAATCCTCCTAGGTTGCGGAGTCAGCGATACTCCAGAGCTGCTCGTCGTCGTCGTCGTCGTCGTTGTCGCGAATATCGACACGGGCGCGCGGGAGTTGTGCGTGGGTGTGTGTGTATGTGTGTGTGTGTGCGTGCGCGTGTGTGTGTATGCGTGAGAGTGTGCGTGTGTGTGTGCATGTGTGTGTGTGTGTGCGCGCGCGTGTGTGTGTGTGCGTGTATGTTTATGTGTATGTATGTGTAATGACGGCAGAGTAGAGGCAACGGTGGGTTTTGTTGAGAGGGAAGGAGAGCGAAAGGGGAGAATGGAAATGAGTACGCGGCGGACTGTAGGTATGTGTAACGAATGCGTCGCACTTCTCTGTGTGTCTGTCTGGTGTCTTTGTTCTTGACAATCTTGATTACATCGTGCTTATTTAGAGAGATAGGGGAGGCAGGGTACTTTCATTGATAGCGCGAGTTTTCAAGATTAAGTTTTTAAGGTTAATCGTTAGTTGATAATGAGTATACGTCTCGATTATATATGATGTAGCTTCTGCATTTAGGTCATCAATACTACTTCTGAGTTAGTTAACCTATTACCATCGAATCGTACTTAGGCTGTTTCAATAAGACAGTGAACACTTTTAGAAATGAAATTTAGTAGAGTTTATACCTCTACAACTAAATTCCGGCAAGTATTTTTTCTAATCAATGTTCGGTATCTTTGTGAAACTGAGGTCTAATGTATACATTTAAATCAGTGATACTCAGCGAGAAGGATGTAAACTTTGGAAATGACTACGAACATGCAAACAGCATCTCTAAAAATGATACGGACCATACTTTCAGACCGAAATAATAAAATCCTGGTGAATCTAAGATATTCAACCCCAACCCTTATTCACATAACGCTTACAGTGCATCGTATAAGAAAGAAATATTCTATTTCATTTGCGAATATTATAAAGGAACATACAGCAGAGCTAATTACTGTAACTTTTTATAGTTATAAGTATTATTGAAAATCAAAGCAGGATTTATCATTAAATATACCTATATAGTGTTTTTCTTTAATACACTTCAATAATTTTTGTGAACGGTTATTAAGGTAAAAATTTGTTTGTGTGATTAAAAAACTGAAAAAACATTCAGCTGTTTTACAGTCGCCACTGTGCAATTTGTAAGGCTTGCACGCGACTAAACTCGAAAATGTCAAGAACACATCCGAAAATTTCCATGCCTATAATGTACGGTTTGGCGGTAATGGATTAAAGCTCAAACAGGGATAAATTTCCACTCCATAAAATCAAATAAGTATCACCTACCACCTATTTAAACTCACTGCACCATTAAATACAATTCTCCCCACACAAAGCCAACTCCGAAAAGACTATCCTCCAATATAATCCAACTACAAACTTGCCGGCAAAACGCATAACCTAAGAAGCTTTGCCTAATTCGCCATAAATCCCGACGCACAGCAAGACGATCTCTTCCTCCCAGGGCCGCGCCACCCCCCTCTATAACTATACGCTCAACCCGCGCGCTCGTCAAATTAATTTACTAGATATTAATAGACTTTGAAGTACTTGCGCGCGCGCGCTCGCGCCACCAGCGCCAACAGTTTTGGGAGGGTATATAGGTATAGGTAGAAGAGAGGATCACATCATCCTGAAGCCGAGGCTCATAGGCTCGCTTCGCTTATAGGTACAGCGTAAAACCCGTCGAAAGCCCGTCGTCCTCGTGTATATATATATAGTCCTTTTCGTTCTCCCGCTCTTTCTCTCTCAATTCATATAAGGATGGTATATATCTATACAAGGTATTATCTATCCATCTCGGTTTTAGCGCGCGCATCGATTTAAACCACGGGAGGCGCCAACAGCAGCGGCCGAAAGGCGTGTCGGTAAGCACCGTCGGACATCGTTATTAAGCGCATATAAATTAGCATATAAATTGTCCGCGGCAGCGTCGCGCCGGCTGCAGAACTCTCGCGCGCCGCAGACACACGTACATATATATATATATGTATCTATATGATGCACACACAGAGTGAGAGAAGTCCGTGGTGCAGATCTCTCTCGTACAACGCGCCCGGATCGTTCTGCATAATCCCGACTCTGTGCTACCGTTTCTCCCTCTATCTCTCTTCCTCTCGGCCTCTCTGTCTCTTCTCTATCTCTCTCTCTCTCTCTTTCCCCAACAATTCGTGAACGCAGATGCGCAGAGAAAGAGAGAGAGGGGAAGAGTGTTTGTTCGCTCGAGCATCGCTGGTGTAGGGATGATAGCGAGGCGGCGGTGACTACTCTTTTGAATCACACCTCGAAAAACACGGTTCTGTGGCCGGGAGCTGCGAGTCGAGTCTCTCTTCATCTCCCTCTCGTATATTTATGCCGTGGTGGGAGGGTTTTTTGGTCGTTTTGCGGGCTTTTTGCGTTGGAAGTAAGTTGGACGAGGCGCGCAGGTTTCGGATGTTCGCGCTGTTGGATGGAACTGATTGCGAGGTGCGAGGTTGATTAAGGGAGTTTGGGATTTTTGGGAACGAGAGGGAACTTGATTGTTATTTGCGCATTCGAGAAAATGTAATTGATGGTAATTTACATGATACTTCGGGGAGTTGTACGTGACAAATAATATTTAAATTGCGATATGTACCTACAATTTAAATTTAGTATAATAATACTGAAATAGAATGTTAATTTTTAGTAATGCGAATGTCTATATTTATACTCATATTCAGATAATATCCAATCAATAAACAAATAAAATATTGAAACATATAATAAAATAGATTATAATTAAAATACGATACGTGCTTAATGTGCCAAGTTAGTATATTTTAAAATTAGAAGGAATAAAATCATTTTAATAATAATTACTATAAATATAGTAGAATTAGGTACATATGGTATCGTCTGCTTAATAAGCCATCATAATATTAAGTCTTCTGAAATTATACTCTTTTTTAAACATCAATTAAGTAATTGTTAAAAATATAATCCATTGTACTTTTAAATAGTTCGTATATTAATTTTATGCACCTTAATAAGCACGTCCATGCTTATAAATGAGTAGATATTGAAATATTAATCTTAAATGTATTAAAAGAGACTTGATGGATTATCGTGGCGCTTCCGATATTAGCGTAAACTTATTCTGAACGAAAGCTTGCACAATTTAACTTAAATACAAGCTTCAGTCTAATAAACGTTCCCTCCATTAAGAAAATTTATTTGCCTTATTTCGATTTATTCACTGTATTTTGTTCACATCGATCAAGTAAAAATCGATTTCTTGTGTACACAGCTGTAGCACAGCTACAGAGCGAACGCATAAATTACCCGGAGCAAGCGCTCCACTTTGAGCAATTTAGGTAGCATGTAGTTCAGAAGAACATGCGAACTACAGTCGCAAACTTAATTCCAAAGTAAAAGACCGGCATGCAATTCACAGAGATGCCAGCCCCGCGCGGACACACTCCCAAACCGATAAATTGCGCTTCTCTAAAAAAAAGCACTCGTATAATTCAGACTTTCCATTTAAATAACCCAGAAAAGCCAAAAAGAGATCCCCTTTATCTTCGCGTGCCACCACTTTACACACATTTCACGAAAAATGTAGAAATTTTCCAAAATATAAAATAGCGCCGCCGCGAGCCCTTTTTATCTCTCCGTCTCTCTTCCAGGATAAAATTGTCAGCTTAAATAAAAAAAAAGATTTTTTGTTCTTTCTCCTTCTCTCGTTCTCTCTCATTTTAGCGCGTCGACTGTACTGTGGAGCGCGCGATGAGGGAAACGATATAGAGGGACGGCGGCGACGACGACGACAGACAATGGCGACCATTACCGGTGGCGATGATTTTCCCTCGGCGCTACCGAGCGAGCGGGTGTTCCGTGCAGAGCGCGCGGCGATATATAGCGACGCTATGGCGCTGCTGGCTCCTCGGGACAACGAATTTCATTGTCCTCTTTCTTATTATCTCGTCCCTCTATTTTGGCACTCCGGCTCCTTTCTTCTCCATCTCGCGCGCCGCTGTCTTTCGCTTTCGGAAGATAATGTTATCGGTTTTGTTGATGAATTTTTTAACACTTCTCAAGTGACGATTTGAAGATTGTGCTTTACTTTAATGATGCGACAGTTTGCGGTATTATAGAGATTCTATTTGATCGCTTTTAATAAACTCTTGCCATTTGAAACTCACGTAATTTCTATACCAAAATATATATTCCAATAACGTTATAAAGGCAGTATTTTTGTAAGCTCCAACAAGTACCATTTATGTATTTTTAAGATATAAATAAAATTGATATTTTTGAAATATCGTATAACTTAAACGGTTACTAAATCATTGTTTTTTAAACTAAACGATAAGCACGTTGGCGTCTACTAATGTAACTTCAAGATTATATTAACTTTAGACTTTTGCTGATGAAATTTGTATGTTATCTAGGACTTCCTTTTATCTAATAACGATCACCGCGTTTTAACCGGTCTCACAGCATCGTTTATATAATATAAAGAAAAAGTACGATTAAAAAAGAATTGATTTTGCTAGTATCGAAATGTTCAAATGCTATTTCTCATATATTGAAAAATATTTTCAATATCAACTTATTTAAGACTGTTTAATCTGCAAGGTTGTTTTGTTTAACGTCTAAACTTTGAAATAAAATAAGATTCATTGATTAATTCCATAGTCTCTAAAATACAAGTAAGAAAAGATCCATCACCCCCTTTTGACCTATACAGGCTAAGGAAGGGAATCAAAAAAGATGGGGTGACTGAACGTTAAAAAATAAATCTTTGATTTAGTACTCTGTGCAAAATATTAATTTTAAATTTAACGAATTGTGAATGCGAGTACACTGGACAACGATTCTACTCATCCCTTTTGCAAGCAAAGCAAAGGCGAGCGTGCAATCCATTACGAGCAAAATAGCCCCATGAATCACGCACTAGCACCCAAACCTTATCCCTTTCTCAATCTTCCCTGCCAAAACAATCATCGACGCCCTCTACAAGAATACTCCACAAATCTTATACATCTCTCTTCTCAATCTCCCTATCATGGAAAGAAAGGATTAGTAATGATTACTAACCCGTTAGGTAAATCGAAGCTATTAATAGGAAAAATCCGCTCTCATTACTTATCCGGTTAGAGACTGAGTACTTTGGTGTTGCTTATATAACCTTAAAATTTTTTTGATTACACGTTTATTCTTAATAAAATTTACATCGATAAAGGTTTTTGCAATGTATGCAAAGTGAAATAATTAATAAATATTCATATTTTTTAATTCGGTTATTAGTACTCAGTCCTTATCGGATAAGTAAATATCGGATTTTTCCCATTGGCTCCAGTTTACCTACCTGGTAAGGTAATCACTCGTAACTTCTATCAGTAGCGACAACTAATAGCATTCTCTATTCGCGTATACCCCTCAAAAAACCTCCACCCCCCACAATCTCGTATTTTGCCCTCTCTTTCTTGCTTGTTAGCCCGCACCGCTCAATCTCTCCCCGCAGACAGACAGCTGCACCTCCGCGCGGCAGCATCGAGCATCAAGACGAGAAGCTCGACCGAGCGAGAAGACCCAAGGGTCTATATTGGCCCTGCTCTACTCTCCCTCTCTCTCTTACGCGATCGGCAAACTCGCGCAAGTACCCACTTGGAAAGTCGCAAACTCCGGCTCCTGCCGCTGCCGGCGCATATATCGACGCGCCCTCGCGCGAGCGCGTTGCACACGACTGCAAACGTCAGCACGCGGAAGGGCGAAATTTCCAGCGGAGCGCCCGCGCCGCCGCGCTGCAGTCGTCGAGGCGTGCAAATTCCGGGGGCGGGGGGGGGGGGGCGAAACTTCGGGGCGCCGGAGCCGAGCATCTCTCACCCGAACGTCGCGGAACTCTGCGGTGCGCGCTACGCCGACGCCCGCCGCCCGTCGGATTTTAAGGGTGGATGTGAGAGTCGAATGTGTGGCTGGAGGATGAGGGAGGGCGTTCAGTGTGGAAGTGGAAGTGAAGGTTCTTCGTCTCTTGGTTTTGGCGAGGAGGCTGCTGCTGCTGCTGCTTCCTGGGCGCAAGGGTGTTAAGCGAGATTAAGGGATGGATGGGTTGGAGAGTGACGTGGTGCTGGCGATTGCTGGAGTGAGGAGGGGGAGGAAGAGTCTTTATGTTTTAAATGAGGGGAAGGGAGAAGTGGGGTGGAGGAGGAGGGTGGGTTTGATGTGAGAGTTGGGATGAGACGTGGATTCTAGGGAATGCGTGTTTTATTATTTTATTTTAAATAGTATTAGATACGTTAATAAATATAATGCATAATGTGTGGATTACACTCTACATTTTAGTGCCTAAATTCATTGTCTAAGGAAAATTTGTCTGGATTATATATTATACCTCCAGAACAAGACTATGACAACTCTAATTATTTTAACTTGATTTTTGTATGCAGAATTACTTATTGTACAAAAATAAAAGCCGTATATAAAACAGGTTGAAAAACTATATTATTAAAATTATAAAATTTAAGTAAAAGATTTTATTTCGTGAAAAATTTGCGCTATTTGGTTTTACAAAATATTAGAATCTCAAGTTTTTAGTCTTTGTAGTAAAAATATGATAATTCAAAATAGCGTACATGAATCCAAAAATTTTTATTTAATTGGGTTCAATGGGTTCAGATATTTTGAATTTAAAAATATTTATTATAGATACGGAACCAATGATTTCAAAAGCTTCTACAAAATAAATATTAGCTAAATCTAAAATAAAATTAGAATTTTCACCATTTTGAAATTTGAAAAGCAGTATTAGCCAAATCCAAAAAAGAAATTAGAAGTTCAGTCGTTGATATCGCCATTTTGAATTTTAAAATGTTTACTACAGATTCGTAACCGGCGAGCCTAAGATTCTACAAGCGCAATATCTCATGTTTTCTGTAAGTTATCAATTTTTTAAGTAATTCTGTGAACATTTCATGATACCACTTATAGAGCCAAATCAATTACGAAACAAGAATATTAGAATCTTTAGCAAGAAGAAATACATAAAACAACGTAAGACGTAACAAATATTAATACCAAACAGTAAATCAGTTCAAAATCCGACGCTGACGCAAACAAATCTCTCAAAAGAGAAAAGTAGCTTCCACCAGACCCGGCAGAGATAGAGGCGAGAAGCGGCGAGAACTGCAGCGCACGCGCGCGCGCGAGAGAGAGAGAGAGAAATATAGAACAAGAAGAGAAGTGAATAGATAAGAAATTAGGATGGTAAACTCGACGATGGGTTATATAAGAGTCGCGCGTAAAGCACAATTTAAAAGTTAGTTAAAGCGAGCGAGCGAGCGCCGCTCTCGTCCCTATCTACCGAGGCGCACGCGCGCACGCACAAGGGCGATGAGTTCGCGGATAATTATTTATCGCCTTATCAAACTTTTATAATCCCGATTCAACGTCGTCGTCGCCGCCGCTTTCGCTTACTTCAAGTTTTTAACGAGTTTCTAAATGTCATAAATGATCCCGGCTAGAGCGCGAGAGAGCGCACCCGCGATTCCGGATTATGCGGAAGAGGTGTAGAGAGAGAGAAAGAGCCTCGACGATGCCGCCGGAAAAGCACAAGCTGAATCTTTATCGGTGGATATATCGCGGGTTAGCCTTGCGTGTGCGGGATATAAGATGGTCGAGGATTTTTTTTTGTAGGATTATTGAGTGTTTGGTTTCAAGGAGTCGATGGGGGTTGATGATGAGGGTTTTACGATGATCGAGATTGACTATTATAGGTGTCTAATTGAGATAAATTGAAAATTTTGGTATAAAGATTACTTCTATTTTTAAATAAATGTATGTAAGTTGTTATTGTGTATAAAGTGTAGTAAGTAGCACAAAATTTCACTGAAATAGCTTCGTTAATAATGTAATAAATAAGGAGGAGCGAAATTTTCAAGTCTTGAATATTGTTAGTTTCATCGATCTCTAGAGTGGCTTAATACTCTCACGGTAGGTAATGTCCGAGATCGATAAGACCGCGCATATTTAGAACCTGTAATTTTACCTCTACAAGGTTTGTAATAACACAATCAGAAATTACCATAATGGAAAGCTTTTTGTGCTCCACACGATTATACCGAAGAAGCTTTAACGTCATTCTTGTTTAACATTATATAAACTTTTACAGTAATTTTGTTAACTATAAATATAGTAGAACCTGTACGTAAAATTTTAAGGTTTAGCTTAACACTTTTATTAATTGTATTAATTTAATAGTTTCGACATAAACTACAAATTCAATCAATGTTGTACTTTTACTAATAAAAACATGAGAATGTCTACGCAGGGAGAATTTTCTGATAAAAACTATCGTAATAGTTTCAATAAATGCAGGATATTCTACACATTCAAGGTAAAAATGCATATATGATGCTTGGTAAAAATTAACCTGACCCTCTTAAAATATGATCGATTCAACAAAGCATTAAGTTTCAAAAACAAAGCCCCCAGTCATTCTTAATACGATTCCTCACTTCACAATGCGAGTCCTTCGCCTTGAAATTCCCAAACGTCACCTTTCAAAAACAAGCCAAAACAAAAATTCCTCATCGCCGCATTTCCCCGCACGTACGCTTTAATAAAAATTAAAAAACCTTCCCCCCTCCTCCTCTCTCTCTCTCTCTCACACACTCTTCTCGACCACGCGTAATAACTCAAACGTCTCCGTTCTCATATTATACGAGCGATAAAAAAAGCTCTCGCCTCGGCTCGCTGCCGCGCAACGAACGCGAGAAACCTCCAGGCTCCGGCTCCGGGGCGTTTGCAACAGCGGCAGCCTTAAAAAAAAGGAAAGAGCGAGAAGCCAGCGTCGTACCTATACATCGGCTACCGCGCTGTTATATACACTTTGAAATGCAAATTGAGGCGCGCGCAAGGCGGGCGACGGCGGCTGCAGCGGCAGCGCATCTCGTCTAAATCACGTCTAGTACGCGCCCGTAAAAGTTCGCCACCGCTGCCGCGTGATTTCGCCCCCCCCCCCCCTCCCCGCGTTCTGCTGCGTTTATACGGTCTATTTATTCGCCAAGTATTGAAAGTAGTTTTACGTCACTTGAAGAGACGCTTACGAATGGACATTTTTTTCCTAATTGGCGAAATAGAGTTAGTTTTTGCTCGAATGTGAGTCAAGATTTTTTATAAATTCGAAATCTATTAGTAATACTTCACGTATATCGACACTCCTTACAAAGCTAGCAAGATTTGAGCTTTCGAAAAAAAATAATATTTTTTTTTAGATGGCTCTTACAAGAACAAGCACATTTTAGATTCTATAATAAAGACTCTTACTTTCTTCGAATATCCAAAATAATCATAGTTTTTATCGGAGAATCTGAAAATTACTAGTTTTTTGTAGGAGGTTAGGACACTTGGGATCCTAACAAGAACTAGTACTTTTTCTGAAATCTGGAACGTATTAGTACGTAGCGTCCATATACTTTATATAGATATTACTGTGTAATTTAATAATACACGTGCAAGTACTTGAGTATGATATACTTACAAATCCACACGTACGTACGTCCAGAATTTCAAAAGTATATACTGCCTATCTATGACCCAAAGATATTACTACGTTTTTGTGTTGATGACTTATCGGTTAAAAATTTTATGTAAGTGCGTAAATATATGGATCACTCAACTTTGACCGTACACAAAAACGTCCATATGAGCAATGTCGCTAATCTAAAGGAAATGAATCAAAATTTGTATAAAATATACTCTTCATCAATTTCTTTTACAATCATCATCATTTCTAGTATTCTTATTTTAAGAGATAACTAATTTACTCCAGTTTTATTTCCTTCCAGGAGGGTACCTTTATTAAAAAAATTCACTACTGATTAGTGATGTTAACTGGCTCAAAAAAGAGCCATCGATCCACATTTAAACACTGATCCGATTTCTATTATTATACCTTGAATTAAGGCTAAATTCTCGAATAGCGTGAATGTTCACTCGTCAAAGGCGTTATTTCACGGTGCGTAAGTCTGCGATCAATACCTTTGAGCGATCCCTGCGGCGTTTATATGTTTGTAAGAGTAAGAGTAAGGGAAGGGGGAGACGAAACAAGGTGCAATTAATGTATGAAAGCTCGTCGTCGGGTTGATCGCGATGCATATTTGTGCATGAAGACAGCGAAGATGCGTCGTAGTGTAATACGATGCAAGACATCAAGTATACGCAGCCGCGGGCGCTTTTATGATTTTTTACGGTCACGAGGCAAGGATAGTCGATATAACGTTAGGAATGTACGTAAAATACGCTAGAAGGGAGAGATTGATATGGTTTTTATTTTTTTGATGATGATGCGGTGCCGTTGACTTCGTCACGTCCTTATAAGGGTCGAGTATAATATAGCGGTAAAGAAAAAACTGCTGCTATTTATGATAAAAATGTATGTGACAACTCTTTAAGTTGTTAAGAATGATATTTTCACTCAAGGCCTTTAGAAAGAGAGCTTTTTTATTCGAAAATTTTCAAATTAGATTATTGTAAGATACTTCTAATAGCAAATCCTTTTTTATGACTAGTGCATATTTTTCAGTTGATAACGTTTTCTACTAACAGTCATTATTTTATTTATTCATGTATACGTAAATGAGTCTTTTATTAATATAATCATAAAAAATGGCCTTTTATTAATTCTCATTCTTTTGTTTTAACAGTGTCTTATACCTTTTAACATAATAATAGGGTAGTGCGCCCAACGGTAGGTCAGTGAAAATGCGAAAGTTCACACGTCGTTGCAGTATTAAATTTTCAGTAGGAACATCAAAGGAGCGAGCGAGCGAGCGAGTGCTTGCCTGAAGCCAGCGGCTACTACTATCCACGTACACAGTTTCGCTCTAGCAAGGTGTGACTATACCGTAATAAATGTGAACGAGCAGGAGGCGAGTGTTAACTATAAACAAAGGCCTAGTGATTATACACAAAGAAACATTATAGAAATGCATTTAGTGGAATTTCAAGTAGTAATATCCAGAACAAGGTAAGACATAAATTTACATTATTGATATTATTTTGTACTTCCATAATTTTTAATTACTACTAACGTTTTAATGTCCAAAATCCTTATTCGAAATCGAAGCAAATATAAGAAGTTGCTTCTAAAATGATCTTATTGTATACATCGAATAGTTTATTAAAAGAAAAACAAGCTCTAAATATGATTTTTAGATGTGATGGAATTTGAACACAACTATAAATCGTTCTGATAGGTATTTTGATAAGTATTCATCGATATAAAGATAAAGAATTATTTAATTTGTAATTTTTCAGGAAAACTTTACAGCACTATAAACCATTGCTTTGTATTAATTGCATCGCCATTTTGAATTTTACGACTGGCAATTACATTTTTTTCGGTATTTAACCCTTTAGTGCCTATTGCAACATATCTGCTCCATTCTCTTTGAAGCAAAACGTACCTACTAAACTCATGCACTAATTATAGAAGCACCTTTAAAAGAACCTGTAATAAGTACCCTAAAATGGACCCTAAAAGATTAAATACTTCATTACATTACAAACTGTATACTTCGAACAATGAATATTTCCTTTAAATCTAAATTCACTGTTCAAATTCAATCTCGACACTTCTCGAAATCCAATTTTCCATCTACACACTTCCACGCGCTCCTATCTCTATGAAAACTCGAAACACAAGAACCGTCGTCCCGCATTGCCGCTATAGTTTCACGAGAAATACGACTCAATCCTCGCTCCACCGAAGTCGTCCATACACAAGAGCGATGCGAAGCCCAACCGAGCGTCGACGAGACACGGCAAAGAAAGAAAAAACGCAGAAAAAAGAAAGCCACGAAACGAACGAGCACGAGAAAGAGTAAAATCCTTTCTCTCTCTCTCTCTCTCTCCGGGCACGACGAGAGGCAAACGTCGAAGCCGGGCTTGCGCTTGCGCGCGGTATAATAATTAACGCGTTTGCGAGCCGTCGCCTGCCGAGCGTTTACGGCCCGAGTTATAAAGAGCTTTTGTATTCTTCAGGAGGCGCATAATTAAATTTAAACCCTCGTGCGCGCCAGCGCCCGAGAGGGTAGCGCGCGCATGTAGTGTGCGCGGCGGCGTCCGTCGCCGCGCCGTTTATAATTTTCGACGTCAATGTGCTTTGGCGTTTATGCTTATATAAAACTGTAGCTTTAATCTTTGGCGTGGATGCAGTGCCGAGAGCGGAGGTCTTGCGGGGAAGAGCGAAAGGATGAAGAGAAGTGAATTTGGGGAGAGTGGGTTGGGATTTTCCGAAGGACGGGTTAATTTTGGGAGGGCTGGGGTATGCTCAAAGTGGATTGGAAATTCAAATTTCCCGCTGAAAATGAAATGGATCGAAGGATGAATAATTAGTTGTAGTTAAATATGTAGACCGAATTGTGTGATAGCGAGACATAGGTCTTGATTGGCTTGCTTTATATTATGATGTACCATTATACAAAGTTTCAAGCAAGTATTTCAAAGTTTCCAAGAACGTCACTCGAAGAAAATCTTTAGTCTGGACTCCCGAAACTTTGTTCAAACGCTGGCATTCGTCGAAATATTGAAATATTTACTTGAATCTTTGGACAATGGTAGATTAATTAATATGTAAGAATATTTCGAACAAATTATTTATTTCTCCATCTTTATATAATTGACATTACGTACTCATAAATAAACTCCAGAATTTGCGCTAGATCATAGAGTGTGCAAGAGGAAGTTAATATAAAATAACTATCTATTTTATTTTGACATTTACGCACCGCTAAATCAATCTTTTAATGGTCTGGAATCATTGTTTTAAAGTATAATAATAACAATTTTATAAGAGTCGTCAACTTTTACGATTTTGTCTCTTACTTTGAAACAATTTTAAATGTTCATAGAATGGACACTTAACAATTCGAAAAAGTCCCGCCAGAAAAGTAAATGCGTTATTCAATGTACAAACGGTACACAAACTATATTCCAAAAAACCAGTAACAGCAGTTCTTTAGAAACTTTATAACATTATGAGAAGATAAGAAATATATAGCGGGTAAAAGTTTGTGCAAGCTCAAAAAGTTACTATTTGAAAATCCGCCAGTATCAAAATGGAAACCTTTGTAGAATTCGGTGCTACGTTTTTACAACCTTATACATTAAGAAATTACAACGTTTTTAAGAAGAAGAATAAATGGAATTCCCCAAGGAAACTCAATGAACTTCTGCTAAACTTTGCAGAACAAATAGAAAATATTTTTCAAATTTTTATCGCCAAGCCAACTTTCTCGTGAGGAAGGAACATGTTCCAACAGCATTCTATCATTAAGTACAAAAACTTTTCGCTAACGATTCTTAGACTTTTAACAATGTATATCTAAGACATACGTTTTCTTCACTTTAGAAGTGTACATTTTTAACGTAAATTAACTTATGTTAAGGTGCCAAACTACTGTGAAACCATGAAAAATGGTCATTTTTGGGGAATTTTCCACTCAGTTATTTAAATGTCCAACATAATTAAGTACTACTAGTGCCGAGATAATATTGGAAAAATTATGTATTTAAATAGAAAATTCAAATAAATTTTGATTCAGTCTGAACCAGAATTATTATGATTGGTGAAAAATTAACAAATATTTTTTAATATTTATATTACTGTTCAGGTGCAAAAAATGAAATATTTTCCTTGTACCTGTCCATCATTTTACAAAATCCTCTAACCAAGTTACATTAAACTCATTCCCTAACAAAAAATTCTTGAAAAAATTACCATTTTTCAGAGCTCCCCACTGCGCAATCTCACTACCCAAGTATTTTTAGTTTCAACTATTTCTATTTACATCCAGCAAGAAAAAAAAAATGTCTACCACTTACTTCCTGCTTGTTGATTATCACCTTACAAAATCCGTCCACCCAAATCACACCAATCTCACACTCCTACCCCCACACACTGCACCAACATCCCTGCAACTCCTCCTTCTTAATCCACCTAACCATCTCCATAACACACACAATGAACCATCTCCCATCTCCCTAAGCTCCCCGCGGCTCCCGGCGTATACCTCCGCGTATAACGCGCATTATGCACGGTCTATTTGATCGACGAGACATTATCGCGGCGGAGGTATACGCGACGCGACGCTCTCTCTCCCTCTCTCCTCGGTATATATAACGAGGCAATTATCCCCGCTGATTAGCAGATCGAGGACGCGAGAGGGCGCCGCGGGGCGTCGCGTCAGCGGCAGCGTTGCACCCGCGTGCTACTGCACATGCGGATGTATAATATAAGGTGTGTGTGTGTGGGTTTGGACGACGAGACGACGACGACGACGTGCGGGTTTGAGGTGATGGAGAAAAGGTTGAGGATTGATATGGATGGATGGATGGAGGTCGTTTGAGTGGAATTAGAGAGGATGGTGGTGGTGACGATGGAAGGAATGAAGGATTGTTTGATTGGCGGTATTTTTAGTATGTGGGTTACGAAAGGTATTTAGAGGGGGTGCCGAAATTTGGATTTTCTAAAGTATGCTAAGAGACTCTTACGGAAATAACTGCATGTAAACCTGCAGGTCAATCGGATTGAATGTTAACCTGCGGATCAAACAGTATGTTGACCTGCAGGTAAAACTGCATGTTAAACTTCAGGTAAAACAGCATGCTACGTACGATCCTACATGGTAACATGCATATATAGATTTCGCGGTTTTTATACGCGAGATTATGCATGAATCCGTGCGTATGATCCATGCATCATACATATATAGGGTATATATTGTATATAGGAAATTAATTCAGTAAGACGTAATGCAGGTAACCAATAAATTAAACAGATATTATGTATCACAGATTTAAATATGCGGGTCTAATTTATTTATAAAGCCGTACGATGAAAAAGTTTTTAATTTTATGTGTTTATTTATAAATCTTACTTCAGCGGGCTAAGTAACACATAAAAAGTAAAACGTAAAAATATAACTGCAGTTCTGAAGCAGATTTCAGATAAATAAGAAAACTGGCATATGATCATGTCCTTGCCTAATAAATAAATGTTGAGCTTTGAAGTTTAATATTTATGTTTATGATGTCATCGAGTACCCTGGTAGAAATCAGCTCAATACTGAAATGCTTTTTTACCATAACTAGTCATTCTCTAGATATGTCTGAAAATTAGGCAAGAAATGGCTAGTTACGGTAAGAAAAAGCGTTTTAAAAATTGGAAATTTGCTTCCAAGGTACATTTTTACGCTTCTTTTCAATTATTGTTTAGCTTGAATTTAAGCATACGTTATTAATTATATTTAATATTTAAATAATTTGTTGGAACTCCAGTCCTCCCCTTGAATTTAAACTGATTTAGTAATTAGAAACAAAATGGTAAGTTTTGTAGCTACTAGGTAATATAATAATATAATAATCATAATAATAATAAAAATTAAATATACAATCTTCATGTGAATTGTACAATTATTAAGTATATGTAGCTTTTATGGTTTGCTCTTATTGCAGTACATGCAATTATTTTGCCCTCAAAGAATATTTTTAAAATATTCAAAGTAAAGTATCACTTCGAGAAAAATTAAGCGAACCAGCATGACGGTCGTATACGTTATGGAAAGAGCATATAAACTTATGGCAACTTTCGTTTGTAACTGAAACGAACGATATCGGAAATGCATCAAAGAATTGTAAGAGCTTTACAACGAGAATATAACCTTTTGCTTGCTAGCGGACTGTCTATAACGACTTTTGTGACTTGGAATAAATCTTCATCTTTCTTTTGATATAAAACTTGCTTCTTAAAAAGAAAAATTTATCTTTTTTATATTTTGTTCAATGTGGACGTATCTTTTAAATTTTACTACGGTAGTAATCTTTTCAACTGGTACCTTAAAAATATCATCTTTAACTTTCCGTCAAATTACGCAAAGCTATCTGCCAAATAAGTCACAAAAATTCATCAACTTATTAAACTATCGATCATTAATTATAATGTAATCAAACGATTCTCAGTCATCTATAGAAACTAATCGATAAAAGCAAACAAAACCGACCAAACAATAGGCTCACATTTTTTTTATGTCGCAACGCCATCAGTTCGCTCGAGAAAAGAACGAAAACAATCTCACCGCGTGCGGCAACAACGAATATAACCAATCCGCATCTCCCTCGCAATAAAATATCATTCAATATTATTCAAGCGTGAATATAGGTCGAATATACTCTTCCTACGCACAAACACACATGCTCACACTCGTGAAAAGAGCTGCTGCATCCTTTTGAAAAATTACGCAAAACTCTGCATACCCACCGGCTATAGGTACACAGACAAATGGCACACGTACGAAGAAAACGCAAAACCTGACCACCGCTAACTCTCACACGGGCACAGCCATGTGCAAGAGACAGAGAGACCTGCGCGATGTTTATACAGAGCAGACCAAGATTGCGTCGCTCCAGTATTCGCGACGCCGCGTACGTTTTCATTGTTAATAGTCCGCGCGCGCGGGAGTGTTGCGTAACGGACGCCGCGGCATGCATCGGCGGCAAGACAGCCGCGGCGTTGCAGAGAGACAGAGACAGAGAGAGAGAGATATTGCCATTTCCATAGATAAGCGGGCTTGGGGGAGGATCGAGCAGGAGGAGGAGGAGCTTCTTTGGGAGCGTTTTTTGAGGAGCGGAGCGCGCGCATACGTACGTATCGTTTGTCGTGGGCGTTGCATAAGCTAGAGCGCGTGCAGTGTAAAAGCGTCGAGAGTTGGGTGTATGGTATAATGCGGAGTGACTTTAGTTGTGTGTGTGTGTTTTTTACGAGTGGATGGAGATGTGCGAGGACATTTTGTATAGCGAGCTAATTTTATTAGGGATATTTATTTCGAGGAGACTTACTTAGTGAGACTCTTGAGATTGTTTTTATGAGTAGATCGATTGATGTCTAAATGGTCTTTATCGAATGAATATTAGTGGATATTTAGAAATGATTGTCATTAACAGGGAGATATGATATATAGGGCCCTGAAAGACGCAATAAATTGCTGATGTTTATTTGGAAATGTTAAAAATACCGAATTCCAAAACACGCATCGAGGGTTTTTTTTTCAGTTATGCACTTTCATTGTATATAAGTATGAATCTTGTGCTCGAATTTCTAACCAAACAATTGGACAAGTATTTTACTAATAAAATAGCTATTATCACTTTTGTTTAGATAGGATTTATGCTGATATTTTTAATTGGAAGTTTAAAATTAGAATGTAAATTAGTAAATGAAGCAAATATTCTATTGGCTTTATTTCGTTAATGGATCATTCTTTTCTGCAGAAACTTTATTAGGTGTAAAAGTAAATTAATATATCTTAAATAAGTGCTAGAAGATTGCATAGAGCTAAATAATTGTTTAGGTATTAATAGTTGAAAATCTTGAAGAGGTTAAAAAACCACAACGAGAAGTATATAAGGGCGTCGGAGCGTCCGATCAGCTTTGTACCGTTTTACACTTATACTAGTACCTTGATTATTAAACAGCTTCGTATTTGTGTTGCAGTCTTAGTTCATAGCCATATTTCCATAAACTGACTAGCTTTTCAGCTAATATCCGACAAAAAATTTCGATTATTTTTCCACCCAGTTTTGAAGAACACAGTGACTACAAGAATGGATAATTTTTAAGAACGTAAGGACGTTTATTTATGAACGTTAATATAATCAAACTGCAATAAATATTGATAAAATATAATTTTTCTAGGAAAAACTTATAATTTATTGTTTGTTAAACTAGATTAGATGAGTTCTAAATTTGTTTAAAAAGTTTTTTAGTTTTGTCCAAGACTTGTTAAAATTACTGACTGTCAAAATTACATTAACAAATCAACATAATAATGTATGATAGATTTACTTAGATACCAGACCAATAAAAAATAGACAAAACTATACTAATCATTAAAAGTAATAAAGAAACATTTTAAATAAAATAATCGACTATGTGTGCTGTATACTACTCTCTATATAAAGAAATAATTTTTTTAATAAATTAAAATATAAGCTGCTAATTCATATAAACCTACCATTCAAAAGCGCAATCCTTCAAAAAAGAAGAAAGAAAAGAGAAGAACAAAATCCTCTCACGCGCAGCTCTTCGCTTTAATTTTCACAACGCCACTCTCAACATTCTAACGCTCTCGCTCCCTCTCCCACTCGCCTCTTCTCCTCTCCACTGATGCAGCGGCGCAGACTTATCTCGCTCGCGCAGCGCATTAAACGAAATTAACGCCGGCAAAAGAAGTCAAGCCGCTTCGCCCCATCGATAATAAGTACATTAAAATCCGCGCGCACCCGCTCAAAAGACGATAATTGAGGGTAAAAGCGCGCGGCGCTCCTCCGTGTGACTTTCTCTCTTTCACTCGCCTCGCGAACTTGGCGGATAAAAGCGGCGGCAGCAGCTGAAGCTTCAGCTCTGTATACTTCTTTTTAGCTTCGCGCCGCGTGCGCATAAAGCCGCGCTGCAGCAGCGAGAGAGGCAAAGTGCATTGAGATGCGCGGCTGCTCGGAACTGTTATGAGAGATCAGATAATGCTTGCGCGCGCGCCGTGCGAGCGAGCTTTGTGCAGTGTAGTGTTAGTATAGTGAAGCACACCGGTGCGCTTAATGCCTCGGCTACGCGAGAGAGGAGGTTTTGGATGAAATTTTGGAATTGCACGGGCGAGGGTTATGGCTTTTTGGGACCGGGCTAATAGAATTTTTAGGTGTGACGTGTGGAAGTTAGATAAGGGAAATGAGTATATCGTTGCTGGGAGTTGCGGAATAAATTGGAAGGGCTAAAATAGCAATTATATGTTCTTTTCTTTGTGAGACAGATTTTTAATGCCGATAGAAAAAGAGAAAAATGAGTGAATTTTAATTAAATATCTTGTTATCATAGAATTAAATGAATTTCAATTAAACGATTTATGTATAAATTTTGAAGGCATATT
This sequence comes from Gastracanthus pulcherrimus, assembly GCA_949152435.1. NCBI lineage: Eukaryota > Metazoa > Arthropoda > Insecta > Hymenoptera > Pteromalidae > Gastracanthus > Gastracanthus pulcherrimus. The sequence continues at coordinate 169,791,692 of OX424574.1, read as the reverse complement.
TAGAAAAATTTGCAATAGTAATCGTACGAAATAGAAAACAATTTAAGTGAAGTGTGATTGTGTTCGCTCAACTGACTTTGAATGTTGTACAATGCTAATAACACACTGAAATTCAATTAAGTGCATCGTATTAACACTCAACTTAAATCTTTTTTCGTCAGGGTATTTGAGGTTATATTAAAATTATATTTATATATTTTATATATTAAAATTATATTAAGATCTATGTTAAAAGTTATTATTTCACCTAAAATCGATACCAAATAAGTTGATTGCCAAACACTATCAATTTTTACTTTTTAATAACATAAGTTATTCTGGCTGAGATGCGTTTAAATTAAATCAATAATATGAAAGTTGCATTAATTGTTTTTTGCAATATTCAGGAATTTCAGTTTACTTTATAAATAGTTTCATAATTTGGAAAAAATACTTTATACGATGAATTACAATCGATATTAGGTAAAAAACTAACCTTTTACATGTATAGTAAATGTAATATAACCCGACCAAAGTAGCAGAGAAATGGATATGGTTACGTGAGCAAACGCTCGGCCAATCGCGTACGTTACACGATGAAACGTTACACACATATAAATTGATATTCTCCGCTCCAGTCTGACATTTACATTCCTAAAGCTTTCCGAGAGCAAAAGAGTTAAAACCCACATTTAAACATAACATTTCCCCCGATAAAAGTTCATATCAAGACCAAGTCATTAAATGAATCAAAAAAAGAAATTAATTAAAACAACATTCCTACCGTCCATAATTCAGAATTACCTCCCAAGATGCTCACCAACATTTACACATACACACACATACATCCAGCAACGCAACAAAGCCCCAGTGTCATCATCCCCACCAACCAATTCCATCTCGTCACTTTTTCCACCTCTCCTCCTTCCACATCTCTCTCTATCTCTCTTTATCTCTCCCTCCCTAAGACATGCACGAACTTGCTCGCTCGCGCGCTTGTGCATTCGTGCGAAGCTCTGCAGCAGCAGCGGTAGCGCATACGCGGCTGAGCGAGCACGCGCGAAACGTGGGAATCTGGATAACGCCGCGGCACGGCGGTGCGCGATTCGGAAATAATCCCCTGGATAAAATCGTTCTACGCTACTGCTGCTGCTGCGAAGACGCGGTGCGGGTGTATAGTGGGAGTTTCGGAAGGAGTAGAGAGAGAGAGAGAGCAGAATGCTGCGAGCGCGCCTGGATTAATGATGAATAATGCGCGAGCTACTGCGCTGCGCTGCGGGGAAGATGTATACGCGGAGAGGATACTTGCTAAGGTGTTCTCGGGTTGGAGTGTGATAATGGTGTTGTGGGGGCTTTTTGTATTGAGATTGGTTGGTGAGGTGTGTGTTAGGAGGAAAAGTGGAATTAAATTCTTTGGAGATGGTTTTTAACTAAGTTAGGGAGTTTTTGCTTTGTGCGAGAAACGATGCTTTAATCTACAGGGGTCTTATTCTCTAAGCGTATCGCGCGCTTACATTAAGTATATGTGTTAACATTTTGCTAAGAAATTGTAGATTAGATAAGTTTAAATTTCGAAAACCTGTGTTAGTTTTGATCAAAAAAGAGCCTAGGTAAGATATTAGAAATGCACTCGGAAAATAATATATTTATGAAATAATAATTTTGCACTTCTTATGACGACGTAATATTACTATAGATGTTTAGAGCAATTAGTATTGAATTATATATTGGCAATCATAAGGATAGCAAAAACTACTTGCTCGTTAGATTTTATACTCATCCTATCCTATACTATATATAATAATCTTGTCTTAAAAAAGTAACGACGGCCATCTGATCTTGTCAGCACGGTACGTGACGATTTAAATGGTTAAAGATTTTAACGCAAAACACGCTTAGACTCCCAGTATTCTAAAATTAAAAGAATTTAATACATAGATTCGAAGAAAATAATCTAGATTTCCACAACATTAATAAATAAATCGTACAGTACACTACAATATGATGCTCTCAGCATTTTAGTAGTTGAGGATATGAATACAGAGCACATTTTTTATGTTCTATATAGCACTTAGACCTAATGCACTCTTCAAATACTTTGAAATGGAATCATATCATTGGTATATTTTGAAAGCACTTTTGATCCATTTAGAGCATACTTCATACAGATAATGGGTTGGGCATGCAGAGCAAAAAAAACGTTCCATAAAGAGAAGTTTGATTGAAGTAAAAGCCTTCTGCAGAAAACATTTCAACGAGATTACTTTACTACAAATTGCGTCAAAATCCAATCTAAATCTTCTTACCCACAATAAAACTGTTCATATTCTATTAATTTCTAATGCTTCGAAATGCATCCATCTCCGCAACTTCCCCCTAATAACGTTTACGATCGCGCAATCTCATATACCGTCATAAAACCGCGTCACCTCCAACCCCGTGCACTTTTAAAAACCCTCGCTCGTAATTTGTCTCGGAAGCCGTACAAAACAACCTCGAAAAAAAAAAAGAGGCGGCTGATCCCTCGGCCCATAAAGCACCTCCTCTCCTCGAGCTCTCCCCCGTCGCGTCGCATTAACCAAGCAGCAGCAGCGGCGGCGACGGCCGATAAGTGCCTATCGCCTTCGCTACGTCATTCGCGCTCTACACGCCGCGTATGACACCTCGTCTGTATCCCGGGCTAAAATGTAATAATGGGGCGCTTTCTCGGAGGACAGTCGAGACTCGAGGCGATCGATAAAACGTCGAATGAGGTGCGAGGCGAGGCTCTTAAGCAGCGTAATCGAATTTAATGTAGGCAGTCGGAAGCTGCAGTGAGATATTTGTAGGTGGAGGGTAAGGGTCGAGGAGAAAAGAGATATGCGTAAGAATTTTTTAATTTGAGTTGATGGTTGCCTGTTAGGAGAGACTTACGAGCAGAGTGCTATAAATGTGAGGCTTGAAATCTCCTGAAACATTGGAATATGTTTTGTTATCGCAACTAAACCCTTCTTCTTAAGATTCATATCAGCTGCTCTACTACAAGTATGCATTATTCTCTTAGACAATATTTATAAATAAACTTTGTGTCTTCTTCGGAGAATAAAAACACTACCATACTCACAAAAAAAATTTTCTTGAAGGGAAATTTCAACTATATAATAGCTAAAACGTTTAGGAATTACCTCGATTCAAGCTACATTCATTTTCTTCTGCATCATTTTCATCACATAAAAACTTACACAGATGTGATAAAAATTAGAAACACTATTTTCACTAAATCCGAATATACGTCTTAAAAATAAGAGCCTACGCTCGTACTCCGATGATACAACACACTCCAAAATTTCATGAGATTCCACGACCCGCATCCCTAACACTCTCCTTGTAAGTAGAAAAAAAAAGACTTGCGACGAGCCTCGCCAGGTCAAGGAACACCACCCAAAGCACTAGTAAATCCCACTCATGCAAATTTTAGAAGAAGGTGCAAGGGAGACACGATTTTGGGCGGCGTCCAACTAATAGTAAACATCTTGACATCTATATTTGCGCCCCGCGCTTAAATTGCGTTTCGATTTCGCCCTGCTGCCTCCGCTCTCTCTCTCTCTTTCATTTTCTCTCAGTCTTCCTCTCTCCTATCTCCATCTCCCATCTCCATCTCGCCTGTTTATGGAAGTTGCGCAGGGAGAATCACGGGGTATACATACATGTACGAAGCTCCGGTCCCCGTGCAGTCGCCACGCTACGTTTCCCGCGAAGTTGGCGAATTTCATTCGGCTTTTCGCCCCTTCCTCTCGATGTGCACGTACGTACGTGTACATGTACACGTGTATACGCGTGCGTATGGTATGCGCAAGAGACGACCGCAGATGCATAATCGTCCGAGCGTCTCCCCGGTGATTCGCCCTGGCGCCGGCGCGGACTGATTTTTTTCTCCCCCTCCTCCCTCGCTCTCTTTCTCTCTCGAGAGAGAGAGCCTTTGATGGACTCTGACACTGAATTACTGTGCTCGCGAGCAATTTTCATTTCGCTCGGGTTTGTTCGCGTTCTGTACGTTGTGTTTTTTTCTCTTTCGTTTATTTTCGCTACTGCAGTTCGCGTGTAATTTCAGGGACCTCTCTCGTCCGAGTTCGCGCGCCTGTGTGTTTCGTTATTCTTTTGAGTGGGATGAGCATTTACGCGGGGGTAATGTATGCATTATGTTTCGTGCATGAAGGTCCAGTTTTTAAGGATAATTCAGTTGAGATGCATTAGCGGAATATTACGGCGAATTATAGTACTTTATGATAATACCAGTGTCCAAGAGTTATTATATAATTGAAAAATCTAACAAAAGACGTTTTTTGAAATTGATTAAGAGATAATCATACCTGCCATTGGACAACCCCTTTTTATTGATATTCTCTGTAACTGGAAACATTAATACGAAACTTTTGTTTATTTTAAATAGGGGAGACTTGCTTAGTACAACCACTCATAGGTATTTTGGCTGTAACTTTTGACCTAGACGGCGAAATTTAAAAATAAACATTGCAATTTGTTTGTTGAGTGGACTATTTTAAAGAACAAAAATTCTTTTTTCAAAAATAATTATCTCAATTAATTATAAATCCAAGTATAAATTTACGTTTTTACGATTTATAAAACGGTTTGGCTAGTACCGCCAACTAATAGTTTTCATAGTTTTAATGGTATAAATGGCCAATAAATAGCAGTTAAAAAGTATTTAAGGTCAGAAAATAGTATTCTTATTAAAAATATGTACTTTAGCATTTGTTAGAAACAAAAGAATCACTATTTTTTCTCTCTTTATGATATTTCATTTATCAGTAGTTACTTTGTGGCTTTTTTACATTATTGCCCGTTTGTTTTACCTTGTATTCAAATTTAGACATTTTGCTGCTCAAAAGAAAATACAAAGGAAAACTCAAGAGTATATTACAGTACAATTTAAGTTTTAATAGGTTAAAACGAACTTTAATTACTAAAAGTATGTATAATAATATATGGGCGGTACTAGGTATAAGTTTTGCGAGCGATACTAGGCAATAAATTTATATTACAAATTTAGATAGTACTACGCGAGGGCAAGGAATTATCGAGGAACCGAGCATTTTTTTAGCAGACGCTGGCCAAATTAGCCTCACGACTATTTGTCGGAACAACTTTTGTGCTTTGAATTTAAAGCAATGATCTAGGAGTATGTTTAATAGCACTATATTATGCAACAAATTACCGTACGTAAAAGGTTCCATCTAGTAATGGAAAAGAGACACGGCTCATAGACGGTACTAGGCAATGGATGGTACTAGGCAAGTCTCCCCTATACATTATTGGGATCGTCTAATTCAATCATGAATATGAACAAAATTTACAGCAAATTCATTTTTATTCCACTAAACGGGAACACGGTAACAGCAATTCAATTTACGAAGCTACATTTACATCGCCACTTTAATCGAAAATTTTATAAGCCTATCGTTAATACGATTCACTCTCGCGTAAACGATATACTCCACACGAATGTCCCCTCCCTCCCATAAAAGAAAAATTAAAATCAATAACTACGATTCTCGAACATCAACGCAGGCGTTACATTTTAACCATGAAACATTATCGCCGCCAGTGTGATAATAACCGCGCTCTCGCGCGCGCCCCATAAATAAATCGACCTCGTTGCTCGATAATTGTTATGTCATCCAGTTACACGCCGACTCGGCTACGCTGAAACTCGTTTCGATCGCGAGTCGGGCACAAAAAAAGACCTCTCCGCGAGGCACCTTCGCACCGACGACAATTAAAACAAAAGCAAGAAAAAGAAACGGTAAATAAACTGCTCGCGAAGGTCGACCGGAGAGCAGTTTCTATCCTCGCGCGGACGCACGCGACGGTATTATAAGTGCATCGGTGTAATACGCAAAGGACTCGGTGTTTTTTGTTCTTGCAAAGTGTGCGCAGGCAGAGAGCAAGAAAGTCGCGCGTCTGTGTGTACGTACGCGTGCGCGCGCGTGGCTCTGATGAAGCAATCGAGTGTAATTCGCTCTCGAGAGTGAGTGTGTCGGAGGTTTTCTCGGTCTGTCTGGAGACTGCGAGGTAGTAGTAGCGGATGCGATGCTGTAATTAGACCGTGATCGCTCACCTGAAACAGAGAAACGAAACAGGGAGATCAGATTTTTTGGCTCGGATTTCTTTGAGAATTAATGTGGAGACATTAATTGGCGGTGAGTTTCAAGCGTCTGAAGTATGTATTATAAACAGACCTTCTTTCAACAATCATGTGTCATGTATGTGTATTTTTAATTTAGTTGTTTATTTCTAATTATAACAATTTAGTACCATTTACTACTAAATGGGATACAATCAAAGTAGGATAAAATTAATATCCATAAACAGGTTGTTGGAGTGAGTTTTATGATTGTGTCTGCACCTCACATTGTATTTTGCGGTGAAACTTCAAAATTCACGTTGTTGCTCTAACAATGAAACTCGTAGTAATTAATTATGGTGTAAAGAATGATGGGCAACCATTAGGAAATATTATTATAATTGTTCCGTGAATAACTGTAAAACTGATGATCACCTGTTAGTTTCAACTCACGCTGTATACTACAATATATGTATACCACACGTTCTATTACTAACAATTACAGAGACCAACTTTTTTCGTTTAATTTTCAATGACGAGGAAATATATTTTTGACACGTGGTTGTCTCGATAATAAACAACAACGTTCTAAAGAAATATTTTCTCAATTCAATATTAATAATCAGATGAAAAAAATAATAAATCATCCTAAGTAATTATCGGTAACAAGTAGGAAGTTTTCACAAAACCTTATTTTTATAAAATAACAAAAAAGACCTGAATGTTATTGGCATTCGCTTCGCAAAAACATCCATTTCCAAAACATATTATTCAGTCTAAAAAATATTGCACAGCCTGAAATCCTCATCCTCAAACCTAAAACTTACGGAAACAAAATCGCTCAGTCCAATAAATGCTCGAACCTATAAATACGCAACGCCGTCGGCCGCACGCAGCGCTAGCTACGTACATAGCAGTCCGCCGCAATATTTCATTGAATCTTCAGCAGATATATATTCAGTTTCCGCAACTACACTCCATTCTCGGAATGCATCTTCCACCATCCTCCTCCTCCTCTCCCTCTCTCTCTCTCTCTCTCGTGACCGGAACAGCCGCGAGGCGCCTTCCCTTTGGCGTCAGAGCAGGATAGCACCGGCGGAGTAGCGCACAGAGAGAAAGAGAGAGACGAGCTTCGGGGAAACGCCGTAAAATAGCCGAGGCGATGCTGAATGCGTTATTGGATAGAGAGAGAGAGAGGGAGCAGCGGAGAAAAACAGCGCGAGAGAGGTATATAGGCGCGCATCGCGGTTGTTTGCACTCGCGGCGCGTTGCGGGAAAATTGCCCGGCCGCCGAGAGAAGAATAAGGAAATATCAATCTCCATGGAAAGCGATTTCCTTCCGGTTGCGTCTGCACTGTGTGGGATAGGAGACGCGACCTGGTCTTTGCCGGTGAGTGTGCAGGTAATACCCTTTGTTTGGTTGACACGCGAGGATGAAAGGATGAGGAGTTGCTGAGAGTGCTGGTGAGCGGGACTGGATAGAGTGGTTTATGCGGATTCTCAGCTGATGAGGATGACATTGATTGGATAAGGTGTACGTAAGGATAAGGTTACATTGAGTAAAGAGTCTCTTTATACGTAGTAAGGTTCTTTGGCTTTAAAGTCAGCGAACTGAATATATCTTAATGATTAGTAAATCATGATTTTGAACATCTCTAATCCAACTGGATCTTTTGATAATTATAATCAGATTTCCTAATATAAGAATCTGATTTAGAATGAAATGCATATTATGTATGAAATAATTAGTATTTAGCGAGCTTTTGTAGGTATTATTTAATAGAACTATAACATGCATTTGAACCAACATCTGACGTGCTGACATATAGCGGAGAGGCTCAATAGATACCCGTGGCCATACTAGGTTCATATTGAAGGAATCCCCAATACCTTATTATATTGGTTTTTTATGATCAATGATTATAATATTGAATAGGGTAATTGTACCAATTACTAACGGTTCAACGAAATTGCCAAAATATTGTCACTAAGAAATAGGAATATTCCTTGATTATTATAAAGCCAGAAGATTTGAAATAGGGTGATTTGAATATACCTTTATAATACTTAGTAAATTATGGCTTTGAAAATTTCTAACCTAACTTCACTATTTGTATAAATGTAATGCATTTATGTAATATTTCAAATACATCAATATACTTATAATAAAGAAATTCTTTTTTCAGTGTATGGATAATAAATCTTCAAGAAAAAGAATTCATTCTGGTTCTATACCATACTACTACTTAATGCTTTTCCCAACTTAGAAAAAAAGTTCAGGATTGGAAGTATTGAGGATTATACTGAAATTCCTCGAATTAAAAGCAAATGAATGTATTACTATTAGCTGAAAATTCAACTACATAATACGCATTATTCAAACAAAATATATCAAAGTTACATAATACAGACATTTATTTTTCAACTTAAATAGAATCCCAATAAAATTCTCAGTAAATCGGTAGTATAATTGTCAAAAACATAAATCATACTGTAATAATTCGACTTCTGAAAAAGTACATATAATATGCATACAGTTGAGTTGACTTAAAAATACAATGTATTAAAAAAAAGATTCGCGTTCATTACAAATGCAATTGACAGGATACAAATCCAAAATGAAAATGCACCTTTAATTTTCAAATTTTATTCAAACGCTTCACGTATGAAGTGTACTCAATTAAAAGCATTTTAATGAAAATCGCGTTGAATAAAAACGTTAGCAAAAGCAGAATAAAAAAATATAGAGTAAAATATTGTGATAAAAGCAACGTTAAATGGATGAATATCACAAATACAGAATACAAACTCTTTCAACGTGATTTTGCAGTGATTTATTCTACTTGCGCAATTCACATCGCCAATACAAAAAACGCGACTACAAAAAAATCAAATTAAACTGACAAAATAAAGCAACAATTCATTAATCGTCACTCCTCCCTCTACAAACCCCCATAAAAAAACCTGTATCTCACATCCGGCAAATGATCCGATTAAACGACAATATAAAGCTCCGCGCGGAAATAAGCTCGCGCAAGCGCGCAATAATTGCAAACGACTCCGGCGCATCACGCCCTAATAAATAGCGAAAACAAAGGTCCTGCCGCGAGAGTAGAATACCGAAAGAATATAAAGAGCGCGAACCTTACACCCGTGCATACGCACGCATAAAGGACAGCCGCAGAGAGATAGAGAGAAGAGAGGCGCTTAATACCGCAGCCCGAGCGCTAAAGGCCTGACCCACATACGCGGTGGGTGGGCCCCTCGTTCAAACACACATACATCTATACAAACGAGCCGTTCTACATGCGTATAGGGTGTATAGGTGTAGGTTGAGCAGCACTGCTGCTGCTGCTGGTGCACGAGCGCGAACAAATGAATGAGTGTGGGCGAATGCGTGACCGGAGAGTCAAGCGGGTGAGCCGCCGTCGCGGGTTTCTCCCTTCCCTTCAATACACACACACATGCACACACACTATCCTCTCTCTCTCTCTCTCTCTCTCTCTCTCTCTCTCTCTCTTGGCTTTTGCATTATACGCGGCAGCAGAGACAGGACTGCCCTTGTGCATCGAGAAACAGTGTGTGTGTCTGCGGGAGAGGGAAGCGCGGAGAGAGATAAATAGGGAGCAGCGAGAGATAGGATAAACAAAGAGTGAGCGAGAGCGAGGCTGCGTACAAAGGTTGCGAGCGAGAGGTATACCGGTAAGAGTGTGTGTGTACGTGTGTAGTGCAGTGTTGGAAGTGGCTGTCACCTGGGACTGTGTACAACGTGTTATCGCGTTGTTATTATCGTCGCATCGGCGATGCACTGGCGAAGAGAAGCGGGCTCTTAATTTTCCAGATGTCAGGGGCGAAAGAGAGAGGAGAGAGAGAACTATAGTGCTGTGGTAGCGCGTGTGGCCTGAATTAGGCAGGGAGTATTTAGAATTTTAGGAATCGGTGGTGGTGTCGCTGCTGCGCTGCTGCTTGTCTGTGCTCTAAATCGGATTTCTGAAAATCTTTAATGAGGAAATGTAGTCGGGGCAAGGCGTGATTTAAGGGGGAAAAAGGAGCAATTTGATGCTGCTTCTTAGCATGCATGTTCTTGAGATTCGTGGTGCTGATTATTTTAACCCTTTTGAGACGTAGCGTTGCATTATGGGATTATTTTGTAAGAGGTTTTGAGTTAGTTACATCGCGATTTTAAGAGATTTACTCTGGAATTTGAATGTGCTAAGGTACTAGAAATAAAGGTGTATAAAAATAGAAACTAAAACTTAAAAATTACAGACAAAAAAAAATTTATAATTTCTCCAAAACCATTAAGAAATTCAAAATGGTGGACTAAAATTGTATGGAAAACCAATCTCTAAAACCTCTACACACGAGGTTTGAGTGAAACCAGTTCAATAAAAAAACGTATCGTTTATAAAAGCTTAATATATTATGCAATGAAAAACTTCAAATGAGAAACTTATGTTTAATGTTCTAATTTAGGTTAACTTTTAACAATAACTGTAAACGGTTGTTATTTAGATCTCCCGGTTCTATTGTCATTATCGTTATTCAGATCGCCGAAAGTGCGTGCTGGGAACGAGATAATTAATGGCTTGCCAGTGTTCCACGAGTCTTCGCGCATTTAAATACAAGGGAAGAATATGCGGGGAAAAAAGTAGACGGTAGCCGCAGGTGTACAAATGGCTGAGGTTAATTAAATGCCGGAATGCAAAAGAAAAAAAAACTATTGTTTCTTCCGCATTTTTTTCTGTGATTACTTGAGCTGCATCTAAATTTGTCTTATTTAATGTTTTAATCAGGCTGCCTCTAAATAAATAAAAAATAATTGTTTAACAATTAATTATTCTTTGCATAAAGATTTTTAAATTATCAGTACCACAGTTATATCGGACCTGAATAATTAGTTTAAATTCTATATAACATAATATTATTAGATATATTAGATATCGCTATTTATAAACGAACATGAAGAAATCGAATGATTTACACCGTATTTACTTAATAGGACATATAAAGCATTAACACCTCCTTAATGGCCGTCTAAAACCCATAAAAAGCACACCTTAAATTTCAAGAACACACGAACGAGCAATAAATAAGACGCCAACGATGCTGGCCCACATGCGATATAAAACTCCAAGGCCGCGCGGCGCCAATTCTCTCGCAACGGCGAATAAATAATTCCCGCCGCATGCAAATGATCGAATCGGTAAAAGCGCGCACACACACACACACACACACACACGTGCTAAACGCATTCCTCGAGCAATCTGCAGCGCGGAATAAGAGACGTGTCCAACTACGTCGATGGAAAGTATAACGAGAAAAGCGGAAGAAGAAGCAGCAGCAGCAGCAGATTCCGCGTCCATTTTGCGCGGAGAGCGAGGCAATCATCGGTTTATTTAATCGAACCGGCTAATTGGGAGAAAGGGGGCTACAGGAGACGCGATTAAATCGCTCGATTTGCACTGCGTTTAATGCGCGGGGGGACGGCGGAAAAGAGACGACGACGACGACTGGCGCATATATGCGGGCATCGGACGACGTTGCATTAGGACATCTTTACGGGGATGGCCGGCAACGGCGGCGGCGGCGCAATTTCAATTATGATTTCAATTACGATTCTAATTCATTCGCGCACGGCGACGGACGCGAGATTCGCGGAAATGACTGATGAAAAGAGAAGAGAGAGAGGTTTTCCCATTTTCCTGGCGATTTCTTGTTCGCTGGCGCTATCGACGGGGAGGAGTCGCATGTGTGTGTGTGTGTGTGTCATATAGGCGTAAAAACGGGGATTGTCGATGGGGCGAGAGAGAGAGAGAGAGAGAGAATGAAGGCAATTTCGCGAGCGACGAGCACGAGGCGGTGCGCAGTCTCTTTGTTCGGTTGGAGCTGGTCATCTTCATTGTTTCCTATTTGACGATCGATTCATTGATCTCGGTGCATTTGTGCGTTGAGAGAAATTATACCGGAATTATTTTTTTCTACATAAAGGACGTAACTTGTCATTTTCCATCAAAATTAATATATACATAATATATGCACTTAATATTATTATTTCAATTATTTATAGTATATAAATATAAAATAAATATTATATACTATCACCTCTTTAGAATTTTACGAGAAATCTCGTACACTGAGAGAAAGGATTCTTTGCGGCAAAGAATATTTCTTAATTGTTAAGTTTTGTGCATTTGAATACGGCAAAATGAATATTTCTTAACGGTTAAACGCATCGTCTTAATAGTTAAGAACCGAGTACTTGAGTAGTTTATATGACCGTTACATGTTAGTATAAGTTTTCGCCTGCCACGATTATGTCTACGTATATGATGTTTTTATATCCTAATGCTTGAAAAGCATCATTATATGCTAGAAAATTTTCAAATAATCTTTCGTACTCGGCATGTTTATCTTACTCGTGCAGACTTTTCTCAAGTTCGAGTTCTTAACTATTAAGAATTCAACATTTGCGGCAAGTACGTGAGAAATCGGTTTCGCAAGTGCACGATTCATTTGCCACAAGGAATCCTTTCTCTCAGTGTATACGAGTGATTTTGTGATCGTTGATCGGGAATCCGTTGTCTAAATTGCGAAATTAAAGATGGCAATTACATTATTAGCTACTTTTAGACCTATAACCTTAAATGTTATAAAGGACAACGGATCCGTGATCAACGACCCAAGAACCTCAGCACCTATATCAATTTTCCTTTAAAACTTTATTAAGTGTTATATTTACAAAGTATTCTCTTAGCTGATACAATTTTTATCACGACGAGATTGCTTTACATTAAAAGCAAATTATAACAATACTCAATGGCGCTTTTAAACAAACGGCTTCTCTTTCATCCAACTCCCAACAACAAGCAGCCATTACTATCGTCCGCGATTTATCACCAACACTCTCGCATTAGCGCCAGCTCTAAAACGCCCAATACTTCACTTTTTCTCTCGCTTTGCGCCGCTCGCCTCTCGCGCGAGGCAATGCCTCACCGGCCAGAACTTTTCTCCACTCGCGCAGCGCACTCCAGCCAGAAAAATGCTCCGGCTTAAGCAGCGAAAATTATAACGCAACTTTGCCCGCGAGCCCCCTTCCCTACTTCCTGCCGGCACCTCCTGATGTACAGCCCTTGCTGCTGTTTCGCGCGCCGCCGGAGCAAAGTCGCGGACAACGGAAGCATCATAGCCCCGGCGATCGGTCGAGTGTGTGTACAACGCTAAGTGCGTATAAAGCATCCGTCTGCCAGAAGTCCTCGTCGGCGCTCTGCAGTGGTGAGTTTTCTCGCGAGGGCGCGAGAGAGCCTTTTACGCGCCGACAAACAGCCGGCTGCAGGTCAGGAGATAAAAGTTTGGAGAGGGAGAGAGGGCATTGTCGGGGGAAGAAAGGACTAGCTTTGTGCTGGGGTTTTATGGGACTGTTGGGGGAAAGCGGAGAGGTAGTGTCGCTTGGATAGGTGGATTTTCTGGGAGAATGTAGAAATGAGTTTTTTGGATCTTAATGAAAACTGAAGTATTAGATACTATGTGTTTCTGTGAGTGTATTACATATGATGAAAGAAGGCAATTTGCAAAGTTATAATAAATGAACAATATATTTTTTTCAGTAGTATCATTATTACATATCAATAAAATTATTTTCACTTTTGGCTTTATAGAGAAATTTAAGTATTAATTACGAATTTAAAAATTTAATTTTGGTGGAGAGTATAAATTGAGTACTGTTTTATCGGGTCAGTAGATAACATTAAATAATCAATGTTTATTAATTTAATAACACACTTTTATATCTCGTTCGAGTTTTCGAAATGCAAATAAAATTAAAAGACTCTTTGACCAATAACATTTATTAGCTGCTGAAATTAATACGGTTTGTGGTGCCGATTGGTATTTAACGTGTTTCTCGTTTAATTCGATCATTTATTACCATTATTTGATCTTCAATATATATGTATGATGATGTTATTATTGCTCTTATTTATAAGTTTCAAAATTCACTAATAAAATATTTATCGGATTTAATTTAAAATTTGAATTAGAATTATTTTAAATTTGTAATTCAATTGTAATACTGTATTTATTTATTTATTTATTAATAAATTATATTCTTATGTGCTTTCAACTTATCGCCGTTAAATCAATTGTCACATATATTTATTCAATTTGCATAAATTTTAATGTATAACTTCACGTTTCATATATAGCCCAGCTTAAAATACATATACTTATCATAAGAATCATATAAAATTTTGATACACAGCAAAAGTTTTTCGGTTTTGAGCATAACTCAATATTTCTGAAAACTTTGCATCACATATATCACGTAGAATATTCAATACATTCATAGCAATAATTCACGAAAATTTCGCTTAAGAAAATAAAACCCGTCGATCAAAAGTTCACCGCGAATCTTCCCAGCTATAAACTTTTCAGCACATTCCTTTTAATCTGCAAAAACTCGATTCACCTAGAACAGGGAATATCCAAACCACTCCTCCCTTTTCTCCCACTCTCGCGATATCAATCTCCTTCGGCTTTCCAGCTCCTCTCTCTGCCTCTCAACAAATTGTTCTTTTGATTTTACCGTTCGTTAATCTCGAGTCTGCTGCAGCACAGAGAAAGAGAGAGAGAAAAGGAGCATCGCCATCGTCTCTCGCTACTCCAGACTCCTCGCGTCCCTTTTATTGCAGCGGTCAAAGTGGACGAGAGAACTCGAAGACGAAACTCTACTGCTCCGTTCGCTACCGTATTTCTCTCTCTCTCTCTCCAGCTCTCTTGGATGGCGATCACCGCTCGTTCCTCTGGGACGAGAGAGATTCGAGCTTCTACGACGAGAGACAAGAGCGGGAGCGAGAGGGAGAACAGCAAGTGAGAACGATGAAATAAGGAGGTAGCGAGAGTCGAGTGGTCGACGGGCGCGGGAAGGAGGATTGAGATGGATGAATGGGCGCGCGATTTTCATTAATGAAGTGGACACTATAGCGAGCGAGCGAAGTGAACGCTGGATTTCGGAAATTCGGATGAATGCGTTCGAGCGAGATATTGAATGTAATCGTTTTGCGTTGTGCAATATTATTGTTCGTAAATCTATGAATCTGTTAAAATTGGTTATTAATTTTAATTTACTCGTTGTGCCTACTCGTACGTCTCTTTATGTGAAATATAGAACAGGTATGATATTAAATGAATTTAAAGGCTGATTATATCATCAGATAAAAGCAACACGAATAAATAAAAACAAAATGTCTCGACCAAATTATATTACATTTGTATATCTTATATACGGTACTTTGACTTTCGTCATATTTATTTTCTTAATCACGTGAACTTATACCGTTTAAATTATCATTTAGCAAGAACAATTTTCAAATTCTTTTTCACTTTTATATATAACTTATAAAAAGCATTAATAAATTATATCCCCTCGCTAATCGTGCAATAACGATCGAACAACGGCTTCTATCGGTCAACCAAACTGATGGCAATTATTTTTCATTCCCACTCCAAATCACAAAAATTCCTTCCATCGAGTCCAATACTCCAAGTTTCTTCCAGCAGCCAGGCCGTTCCTTCCACCCCCGTACAAAATGAAAAAGAATACATCCAGCAAAAAAGCCAGCCTCCCTCGCACGAGCGCGGCGAGTAACAAAGTGCCGAGGTCACAAGAAAACTACGTACACACATACCCCTAGCTAACGTCGCTCCACCCTCACCGACAAGAGCGAGCACCATCCTTTTCCAATAACGCCCCGGCAATATACCGAGAGCGTCGCTCAGTTTATACGTACTCGACGGACTCTCTCTCTCTCTCTCTCTCTCTCTCCGAGTTTGAACCCAAAGCCGTGGCTGAAGCTCAAGCTCTTATATCCCGGCGGCGCCGCTGCACGGCCAATCGGCGATAAAGGCGGATTACCTCGCGATCAATCTGGGGAGGGCAGCGCGCGGTCGCGAAACTGTCGCGGCGGTTAGACGAGAGCTGCGCCACTTTTTTTTCTTTCTTCCTTTTTTGAACGGTTGGACCGTTGCAGCCGCTCGCGCTCGCACGAGAAATTACGGTGTACGGGACGTTATGACAGACTCTCGCGAGGTGTGGTATCGGTTGAATTGAAAGTCAAAGCGGAAGAGAGGTGGATTTTGTTGGGGTTCTTTGGGATGCAGAGCTGAGGCTGTTTCAATTTGATGCGGGAGATCGTGCGTTGCGGGATAGATTTGAGGTGAATTTTTTGTGATAATTGCTATTTGTTTGAAAACTACCGTGATGCAGTATAAAATTCTATTAAAATATAGCACGATTGACGAGGGTATTTATAGACTAGTAGAAAAGAGACCCGATTATCTTTTACTTTCCTTTTTACTTTCTAAATTTAACTCGAAAGAGAAAGAAACGAATGTTTGAAATCAATATTTTATCAATAGGACTTTTTGAGAAGCAAAAATTTTCAAATCTAAATTCAAGCAGTTTATGAGAAATATATAGATATAGTTTTCATTTCGTGACAGAAAGAAATATGACATGCCGTGACTAACGAATTGTACGTAGCCGATTCAACAATGCGAGCATTATTATAGATAAAAAATCATGTACTTATAATATATAATATAATCTGATTGGAAAATGTTTTAATATTAAAATAAAAACACGCAATGTATAGGGAAATGTTACAAGGCTTTGTTTGCATAACTGTGATATAAGAAGAAACAAAATGATTTCTTTGTAACATGTTTTCTTATGCAAAATTATGCATGCTGATCCAGCCATCTATATTGTAATAACCAACCACAAGAGTTAGACAGGAAACGTTATTAAAATTTATAAATTTTCATTTTCAGCCTATGATTTAAATAGCACAATAATATGTCGTTGATTCATTTATGATAGAATGATGTTTGTTAACGATAAATCTTTCAATGCTGCCGCTTTGCAACAATTTCATATAAAATTTTATACATTTGTTCTCCCTAAACAAAACTGAGTGACGTTTATTTTTGTACTAAAGAATTCTCAAGCATCTAATATGCATACCTGCATGATCATACGTTATGGTTAATAGAGATTTTAAATTTAACGTACGCTCTTAGAATGCCTGCGAATATATACTTTAATGTGTCTATTAAACTTATAATTTACAACTTATGTACAAAACAGCAAAACTACAATTTCGAAATCGAAAAAACATTTTCAAAACTACTAAATTTTATACCAGCTTGATGTGTATAATCGGTTAAGTGTTAAAACTACAGGCTTTGACTGTCGCAAAATAGATATTCTCAAAACTTAATTAAGAGTAGGAAAATTTACGAGAGGTACGAAGCTGTAAATAACTGTAACGGGATATTAGAATTCCGGAAGCGAATTTTGATAAATCCGTGGACAGGCGGAGAACGGCAGCAGCGGCAAGGAAGGAAATTCGAAATGCAGTGCGTAGCGTGACATTCATAATTTTCTTTCTGCTTTTCTTAAACGCTCCGCACGAAGCACGGAGCGTAATATGTCGAAAAAGTATGACTAATGCACCGAACGGAATAAATCTGTTCTGCGTGCTTACTTTTGGCAAACTTCCCGTTACTACAGCGGCAGCGGCGGCCGTGGCTGCAGAGCGGCAGAATCGCCGATGGAGAAAATACTGTTTCATGGTCGTTTGAATTATTTGCTTGACCTGTCATTGTAACGCGTGCGTCAGGAAACGCTGCGGAAAGTTTAAATTGCATTTTTATCTTCTTCCCGTGTTCTCCTGCGCTTCTTTTACCCTCCTTCCTTTTTTCCTCGTCTTTGTTGGCGTTCTTGATAGAAGTTTATCAAAATTGGTTGTACATCCACTCTCGTTCCTTTCGCGGCATAAATTAAAAACACCGCTCGGCTCGATGGCACTTGACTTCACCGGAGTTATGGATAGCGTGGCTTAATTGTTAATCTCAACTTTGTTGTACACGTAGAGGAATGAGTTAAAAAATGTCTACGTCCACTCGGAAGATTAATGATGCTTGTGAAAAAACCCATCACCTGTCTTGAGAAAATATTTTCTCTTCGTTGTTAAAGTTCGAAATATGTTAGGTGATATGACTGGACTTATTACGTCCTTCTTGTTTGATGCTAGGTAAATAGAAAAAGATTCACTTCTTTTTTCTTATTATTCGACGTTTTCGCTATTTACAAGTGACCCTTTTAAAACTTTTTATTAACAAAACCAATGCATATTAGTTACAACATTATCGTTACAATTTGAGATTATAACACTATACAAGATATTCAAAATTAATATTTACCGCAGAATCTGTATCAATGATTACTTAGAAAATCCTCTGGATTGTTTTAGTTAAGACTGATAAAAATAATGTATATTATAACAATATTAAATTATAATACAATTAAAAATATTATATATTCGAATTTTCAGCATTACAACTCTTTATGCATTCATAGAATAACCATGTCATTTAATGAATATTATTAAAAATAAAAAGAATAAATGTGAATTGTCTACGCAAAACAATTAAAGTGATGAATTACATCTAAATGCTAATGCCATAATAAAATTCAGAAAAGGATGTCTCAAATTAAACTAGTTATACCCAAGACACGCCACACACGTTTATATTACACTCACTTATATTTTCTTCTGCACGGAAACTCGATTGCTATCCCAAAGCAGCTTAAAAACACGCATTTTGCACGCCGCGGTAGCGGAATTGAATAAAACATTCGAAAAAAATGGCAAAAAAAACCATTCTTGATAAATATCACCCACGCTCGCGGAATAAACCTTTCTCACGTCCTCGTAAACTGCGCAAATTTGAAGATAAAAAAAGAGGCGTGGAAATTGTCGGTAAGGAAACAAATGGATTTTAAGGTTTAATTTGAGACCTCGCGAGAGCGCGCAAACGCGCACGACACGAAATCATACGACTGAAATCCTGTAATACCGTACCTATATCTCCGGCATTATCCGGGCCGAGGATCGCGGGGAAACGACCGCGGGAGTCTCTCTCTCCTGCGGCGAGCCGCCCGCCCCTTGTAATTAAACGTGGCATTATCGTCAGTTACGATGTTTAATTGCCTGCACGAGCGCCATCTGCATTGAATCAATGAGGGAATCTCGCTTCGACGTTGCCCTGTCCCTCTCTCCCTCTCGCTTGTCCTGCACAACAGAGTGCATACACAGAGAGAGACGGAGCGAGCGGACGTTGGCCACCTCCGGGGTCTCTCCGGTTCCAGCTCCAGCCAACGAGACAGAGAATCTGCATGAGGATACACGCGTATACACACGCAGTAGCGGCGCCTGTTCCCGAATAATTCCCCAAGAATTCATGGCCAGATAGACGTAGGACTGTGCGTATACACACGTATCGTATGTAGATGCGCATGTACGTACGGGCTACCAGCTACAGCTATCCCACGGAGGAGTTGTTTACACGTGAATGCTGGACTGCGCGGGGTAGGGATATAGTCGCCGCGACGCGAGTATTTCACGCAGATGGACGAGCTTGGCGCTCCCTCCCGGTCCTTGTGTTTTGTGCCTCTGCACTGCAGCCCAGCCGAGCTTTAGCTTCGGCTTCGGCCTCCGTTGTTGCTGGATACGCCGCGCATCCCGAGGATGATTTAGAACGCCGGCCGGAACGCGAGCGCGCGCAGTGATTTTTGGTCGTGCTCGCGCGATCGCCGCGCATTGTGATGGAAAAAGCACGGCCGGCGGGGGAGTGGTTTTGGATGTGTATGGCGCGGCGGTGGGTTTTTTTTAGGGTGGTCGTCGAAAATGTACGAAGAGATCGTGAGTTTGGAATATAGAGGAGGATTGTCACACGGGGGAAGAAGAATAATAAAGGTTATGTAGTTGGGAGCTAGAACTGATTAAGTGGTTACTACAATTTTTGTAGCAAAACCTATAAAAAATTCGAAACTGAGTTACGCGATCAAATATTATATTATCGTTTGATTGATCGATATATAACGTAGATACAAATCTTGCAGATAGCATTCATTGTCCACCATTCCAGGACTCGGTATTCACCTTCGTGTAATTTATCCTAGACGGTTGGATAATGAATCCCTAAATTTCTTATTGTATCAAATTCACTAGAGTGTCTAGTAATGATTATTACTTTTCTCCATAGTGGTGTTTGTTAATAACTAAAATTCCGGACGATAAAAATATTATGACCTACAAAACTGTTTATATCACAAAAAAACATGAATTAACAGTCAATTTTTTTTAATAGCTTATTCGATATAATGGTTATTAATTTAAAATATATTAAAAATAATACTTTTTAAGGCTTATATGCAGAATATAAGGACCTAGTACCCGATGATATACACGAAAGAATCGATTTCAAAGTATCACTTTCAGTATCATATAGTAAATCACCTCTTTGAAAAACTAAGATTACATTTGTCAAATTATGCAGATCTTTTTTAAAAAAGTAATTCCTGAACTGTAAAATGTACGCAAAAACGAATTTTTTATGATCGATTAATATTTTTTTCTATTTGTTTTTAGTTTTGCTATGATCACTAACCCAAAGGAATATGGTGCAAAGTATTTAGCTAACTCCTGCCAGATGTACCCATTATTATGAGTATGACGTATATTTACGAGCCCTAATGGCACCTCTTCCGTAGGTTCAATGCCCAAAAAAATTCATATTTTTATTTTGTTCTAAATAACTGTATATGTATGTTAAAAAAGTTACATCGTCAAAGGTTTCAACTTAGATCCGTAATCTAGCTTTGTCCTTTTACATGTTAAAATGTCGAAACTTTACTTGTAGATTGCTTATTTTGCGTGCAAAATGGAAAAGGGTGATAATGACAATTAAATGTAAAAACGTGTACAATTTTCTTTAAATTCTCGCAGCAGTTTAATGAGTAAAGCAGCCCGGTAAAAGGCAGAACACAAGATGAAAGACATTCAGCAATGAGTAGGGGAAGCACACAGTGTATGTTATACGACCACGAAATTACAAGAGTCAAAGTGTGGTGATGCTTTGACGGTTTTACCGCTTCGAAACGATCCTCTCAACCGTTGTAATTCGGCCACGGTAAATATAGTTGAAACATCGTAAAAAGCATACACGGGCGCTCTCGAGCTTTAACGCGTTTCGACTATGTTGCACATAAAGACGCATTTCATAATAACAATAATTGTAAAAACGTAAAATATAAGCACACATGTTAATTAAATTTTAGCATCTTTTGCTATTACTAATTAAATTTGTTCGAGTCAAAAGAAAATGTATTAAACATTACTTTCATACAACCTTGAATACAGATGAACCGTAACAGCTCGTTCAGAGGTAAAACAGAAACAAATGATACAATAAGAATTCAAACGTACGTTAAAATGAACGACTCTTTAACGCCCGCTTATATTAAAACTGTACAACAACTTTTCTGTCTGCGAGAATCACCTCAGAAAAATGAGGGGGTGAGGCATGGCTCTGCTGTTTATTATGCGAAATAAAGATTTCTGTCGCGTACGAGAGAACTGGAGAGCACCCAAAATTGAACATTATTTTTCACGGGGGTCGGACGTTTCTTTCGTATAAATCTGTCGCGCGGATGAAATGGGGTATTTGGTGAAATTTACTAGATTATGCGTGTCCGACCAAGCTTAGAATTAATGTCAACTTTCGTTGAATTATCGCCGCGAACGTTTAAGGTACATTTGTTACTTTTTAATATACGAAAGAGATACTTAAAAATGATTATTAGGTGCAATAAATTAAATCCCATTTTCAGGAGTGTAATTAAATTGAAAATACGTAGTTGATCTAATGTGAAGTTGTTTTATAAACATAACGATAATATCTTCCTGTAGTATTAACGAGAAACATTAAAACTTATTAAGGAAATGACTCAAATATATCCTTCAAGCTTCACAATTGTTCAAATCAAATTCTCGAAATTGTAATATCACCGTCAACATATACTTGAAAACCGCAAATAAACGTTCTATCGCCGACAACACGCGCTATATTTAACAACCAACGGAACTTTTCGAAAAGTGAGGTAAAAAAATATAAAACTCTATAATAGTTAGTCCACACAAAGACTTTCTTTCACATGGGTCATCCGGTATAGTTTACATTGCCTGTTTTCAAAAGCCTTCATTAAGCCGAGTCGAACCGCACCTCGCCGCGCGCTCTCATTCTACATAAACTTTTGCATCTCTCTATCTCTTTCTCTCTCTCTCTCTCGCGGCTCTTTCGCGCGCGAGGCAAGGCGTCAATGGCTCGTTTCCACTCGGTTATTTGTAAGAGTTCCACCGACAGATAATTAACGAACGACTACCACTACCACTGCGTCAATAGAAACGCACGAGACGTCGAGTCTCTCGCGCCGCGACTGGGAGAATTAAAAAGCTGTCGGTTAAAGACGTCGGAATTATTTGCTCATTGTTTCAAGTGTCTTAATTGCGCGTTCTTCCGCCGTGTACAGCGCGCGACTACGACGCCGGCAATGACACGTTTCTTCGAATAGTTTATAACGAGCGGGGGGGGGGAGATATATAAGTAACTGCGGTAGATTCGAACGTACTTCTCGTTGCTTTTTGTTTTCTAACTCGTGCTGTTTCGTATTAATTAATAATATTTATTATGATTTACACACTTAGACTTTCGGTACTTTTTACTGACATTTACACTAATTATACCATAATAAATGATAGAATTAGTTTTCTGTGGAGTAAATATTTCGTATATATACATACTTGAAGAAAACTAACAAATACTGGAATATATGAAATTATATAACGAAATAATAGTGAAATCGGTATAAAATATTTCATAAAATACTTTTTTGTACGTTTACGTTAAACATTATCTAATATTTGCGTACAGTCAATTGGCATCCCTCATAAAATATATACACTGATCGGCATACTCTATGAAATTTTAACTGACTGTCACTAAAATTTAGTTATGTAAATAGGGGTATCTCTATTAGACAAATTTATTATTCAGTACAATCAAAATTCTGGCAAAATATCATTAAAAAGTAACGGAAAATCCAAATATCTTGCGTTTACCGCCCTGGTAGAAATCTTCCCGGATTTCTATCCAGAATTCACCGATATTTTTTACCTAAAATGATATTTTGATTATATAATGCCACAATTAAAAAAAATTAATTTATGCGTGTACTATTATATGAAGTTGTTTATTTTTTAGGCAATAACCATAGTTTTAATAATTTGAATAGTGTTAAAGAGTAAGTATTAGCTAATGATGCTTCCATATAATTAACACCCTGGTAGAAACGTTCCCCATATGTTCGCCAGATTTTACTCTATTTTATAGGGAATGGCCAATTTCTGCTTAAAAGTCTGGCCAGAAACCCCGCTACCTGTCGACGTTTTCTCGTCAGAAACCTGACCAACTTATGGTTAATGAATAAATAAATAAAAAATAACGTTTAACGAATTTTTATAAGTTAATAATGATTATTATGTCATGGATTTAATAGCTTATTGTTAATAGAATGCTAAGATATATTTGGGATAGATTCGAAATAAAAACTAAAAACTTATTTCATTAAAAGTTTTTTTAAGGTTAGAGTTTTATAATTAATTAAGACATAAAAAAATCAAATAAATAATCGAATAAAAATTTGCATGCTGTTTTAACGCAGAAGTACTATAATGGGATTTACATTTTCAATAATTTTTTAGGGTTATGTAAGCTATTTAGATTTTCTATAAATTTCTGGTCAGGTGCTGGTTTATTTCTGGCGAACTATTAGGAAACGGATCTGCCCAATAGATCGTGAACCGACCATCTAATATGCTCAAATTTCTACCAGGGCACGTTAACGAGAAAAACTCGTCAACTTTCTACCAGGGCGTATTTCACGGTAATTTTTACAGTGACTTTATCCACAATTTTTATTACATAATTGTCTAGATTCTATATATAGTTAAGTGTTTTAATACGAATGTTTGCGATTATTATGTGACTTTACACGCAGGCATTGGCATACATCATGATATATAGTACATCTTTAGTCGGAGTTACGTAGTTCTTCTACAAAGTTTCCCCTCGTCAATAATAACAGTTATTATGCGCGTAGATGGGGGAACTGTTATAGGTACATATGTGAGGTAAAATATAGATAAACCCATGTCAACATACGGACAGTTAGGAACTGTTTGATATTGTAACTCCAACAGGTCAATGAGTATTTGAATAACTAACTTCAACTCAACGATTTATTTACTTTATTAATGTGATCAATATAACATAATTTTCGTTAATCATTAATTTTAATTTAAATTCAAGGTTTTCGATTAAAAAAACTTCATTGTTTTGCACTCAGGGCAATATTCATCTCGTATTTTTATATAAAACCGTGTTCATTCCTAATAGTTCAAATATTGAGCAAGCCGACCGTTAAATTCGAAACTCCCAATAAAAACATATTTCACGGAAACTGAAATTACGAACGTTTCGCTTTCGTGATTAATGAAACACTTTTTCGCTCGCCCGCGTGTCACACACGAGTATCGAACAATTAAGTATAAAATTGAAAACATGGACATAAAAAAAAAATCGTCAGTATGCACCCCCTCCCGCCCTCCCGATAATACAACGCGAGTTCCGCTTCAATAACCGCCCGATGAAAAAAAGAATTTTCTTCTCTTCATGCCCATACACCGCTGGCTTTTGAATAGAACCGCCACTTTAAAAAAAAACAACAAAAAAAACACCACCGTATGTTTTCACGCTCGCTCGCCTCCGAAATATCGGAAATGCATTAATTCGAATTGCCGAATGCAAAATTTCGTACACTCCCTGGCTCCAACTAGCCATCTCTCGGGCAGCTACCCAGCCGAGCGTTTTAATTTCAATTCACAGATAAAATTAATCATTACATAGGAGGCTGTCCGTCAGTGCGCGCGCGCGTATACACGTCCCCCCCGAGCGCAAACAGCGCCAGTCGCGCGTCTCATAGCCATGAGCGCTCTGCGAATGGCACCGGATTAATTGAATTCGATCGAAAGTAGATTTGCGAACGACGCGATCAGCGCGGCTCTAATTCGCGTGAGAGAGAGAGAGCTTATATTCTCTCTCTCTCTCTTTGCCACCGCATGCACCGCATCGAACAAGAGATACCGTGCGCGTATAGAGCCAGTATAGTAGTATAGCTCACTCTCTCGCTCTCTCTCTCTCTTTTCACTGTGTGTGTACTTAAGCGAGAACAGAGGAGCGTAGTGTGTATGTGTGCGTGTGTGTGTGCGTGCGGGTCAGAGCACTACAGATTTCCATATGTTTTCCAGTGGAAGCGCGCGTAATATTTAACGCGGCCCCGCTTTGTGCGGCGCACGGCAGCGGCTGACGAGAGAGGATCCGCTTTCGGCTCGGCGTATAACTATGTGCCGCGGTATGACTTTCTGTTTCTATGAATTCGGCGCGGTGTATTTTTTTTTGTCGCGCCCCGTCGCGGCTTTGCGGGCGAAAATCGAGAGCTGTATGCGTGTGTATATATAGAGTGGAGTTTGGGCGTGCGTTTTATGAGTGTTTTAGTTAGGGGGGTTATTTTGTTTTAGCGTTGACTTGCGTGGTTGGTTTAGAGATTGAACAATATTTTTTGTATATTTTTTCCGGGTGTTAGGGGATTAATAAAAGTGAATCGAATGAATTTTTATTTGAATTCTAGTGTATGCGGTGATGAGTGATGCGTTATTTTAAGCCGTTACTGCGTTTACGCACTGGTTTGAGTGAGAAACAGTTTTTATTAAAGGATTTTAATCACTTTTTTAATGCAACACGAACAAAGTTGAAAAATGTATGTAATATACCAGACCTGTGAGGCGATTCCTGTTCTGAAAGTTTAATACTTCGCAGTTAAAAAAAAAAACATATTTTTTGTAATTTTCTTTTTTGCTATTTTATGGTTTGCTTATGTACAATTACCTAATTAATTATGTAAAACATTTATCTTTTCAGAAGTAAAACATAATTCTGCAATGAACGAGTTAATCAGTAGAGTAGATTATTATTTAATACAAGTGTTTGTAAGAAAATATCGCAAATGAAAGTGTGAAAATGAAAGATACTTAATGGTCTGGAGATACACTATCTTCGCACGATAAAAATTTCACGCTATTCATGGCTTTATCTCTGATTTTTATGCTATTTCATGTAAATACCATTGATAATAAATAGAAATCGCTTACCAATTAAAATAAAATTAGATGAACTTCATAAGCTTAGAATTAATATATTAGTGTCCGTGAAACAACCTAATAAAATACGCACATTCAGTACATTTAGTGATAAACTTCAACTTACTAAAGTTTATCTTTGTACATATCATACGTATGGCAAGAAATGCACAGAAAATCTTGAATGCTTAACACAGTCATTTAAATTGCTAGTTATGATATGAATACTCACGTATTCATGATGTATTTTTATGCAGTAAAAAATTTAATTTAACAACTGTAAAATAAAATCAATGGTTTTCAATGATGATTGCTGCTGTACTTGAAATTATTTTCAAAAATGTTATTTTGCGTTTTAATAAGTGTTTTGAATGGACAACGTGCAATAAAAATGCCCACTGAATTGTTGTATATTCCATTAAATGTTTATGAAGTTTACGGGTAGGTGATTTAAATTTTAAAATTAGAAAAGGTAGAATTTTATTTCCTTTTCACTATGGCCTTCCATTCTTTTTGTTTTACTAAAGTAATAAACGTAGTGAAAAATTAATTACTCATACAATAAAGATAAACTTCACTTTCAACAAAATTCAAAAGAATGTAATTAAAAATAATAATGTGAAATTAACCTCGATTTTACTCTGAACAAATTGCTATTTAAAATAAAGTCAAATATATGCCCAATTCTTTTAAAAAATAAGCTTAATACTACAAATCAATTATACTTAATATAATTATCATTGAATCGTTCCAGGGTTATATCATATCATCAAAATATTAATAAAATTGATAATTTATTAGATTTTATTTGAAAGTGTGAAGAAATATATAATTTAAAGAAAACTTTATTGGGCAGTATTAGAATATCCTTGAAAATATTAACAAAAATTGATATACTATTATCTTGTATAAGACTATTATAAAAGATGCTGGCTGAAATGTCAAAGCTTGAATAAATTTTATATTTGACATCTGCAAGAAAAGAAAAAATATTCTCAAAAATATATGCAAAGTTTGTGAGTTTGTGTATCCCTGGGAGAAATCAGAATATTTACAATTCGGTTTTTGACCAAGAACTGGTACCAAATAGCTAATTTCTACCCAATGAATTTACTGGTAGAAAATTAACCATTTTTATTGGTCAATGTGTTAAGGGGGTACATACACCTTAAATTTGAAATATTAATTATTATTTTTAATGCTTGATAACACAATTTCTAATAAAAATGTATACTTATGTAAAAAAAATTGCCCTTTTCTTACGCATAGAATGTACCATTTCACTGGAAAAAAAGACCCAAATATCGATTACAAGTCCAGAAATCTAGCGCCTAACTTTTCATGACAAATTCACTGATATAGTCCATTCGTCGTAAAGTATAGTATCTCACTGTAATAGGCTGTCAATTTTTCAATTTTTTTTCACTTTGTTTTGACACTGACTACCTGCAGTATCAAAATATCGAAGATGGAAAACGAAAAATTACTATAATCACTCATTTAAACGTAGAACACCATTACATTTTTATTATTTATAAGCATTAAAATCGAATATAGCACTAGAAAAGTTTCTTAAAATCAAAATTTCTTCAAGATTTTGGTACTGCAGGTAGCCAGTGTCAATACAAAGTGAGAAAAACTTGAAAAATGTGCAGCCGCTTACAGTGAGATGCTATATATGTACTTTACGACCAGTCGATTATATCAGTGAATTTGTCATAAAAAGTTAGACGCTCGACTTCTGGACCTGTAATCGATATTTGAGCCTTTTTCTCCGGTGAAATGGTACATTATATGCGTAAGAAAAGAGCAAATTTTTTAAATGAGTATATATTTTTATTAGAGAATTTTGTTATCAAACATTAAAAATAATAATTATTATGTCAAATGTAAGGAGTATGTACCCCCTAATTAAATAAAATAAAGGCCTTTCACATTTAAATCAATATCTAAATCTAATTAAAAATAACAAAAACTATTCTTATACATTAAACTGTCAATATTATGAACTGTTCACGTGGAAATATACTAATTGTTTGTATATAATTATTAAATAATGGTAGTCTAACGTTTTTAATTTTAAATTTGACCATCAATTGGCAAAAAATCGTGCTACGTTAT
The DNA here is from genome assembly GCA_949152435.1 of Gastracanthus pulcherrimus. Lineage (NCBI taxonomy): Eukaryota > Metazoa > Arthropoda > Insecta > Hymenoptera > Pteromalidae > Gastracanthus > Gastracanthus pulcherrimus. The sequence goes on along the minus strand of OX424574.1, from coordinate 169,763,309 downwards.
ACTACTTTTATTATGAAAAAAAAATAAATAATGTTATCTACCTATCTATCCATCCATCCACCTTCACCTCCCAAATTCATCCTCCCCTCATCCAAAAAGAAAGCCCCAAAACTCCATCGCTACACCTCACCCTCTCCCCTCCCCAAAGCAACCCACACACACCCGATACCCGCGAGAAAGAAAGCCAAGACCCGCACATGCACCGGCTGCACCGGCATCCTTCCCTCTCTTATATACCTATACGTAGGCGCGACAGTCTCTCCCTCCCATCCTCCTCCCAAAGACGTACTATATACATACCGGCAACGCCTGCGCCTCTACTCCGCGCGCGTTTGGACAGGGCTCCGCGGCGAGCTAGCGCCGAGGGTGCAGCAGCAGCAGCAGCAGCAGCTACTACCGGGTGGGGAGACAGAGACGGAGAGAGAGAGAGAGACTCGGCCGCGTTTCCGGCGCGGCGTGAATGAGAGAGAGAGAGAGAGAGGGCGAGGGCCACGAGCCTGCTGCGCCGGGAAAAATCAATAGCGGCTCACCGAACCCAACCCACCTCAACCCTCTCTCGCACTCTCCGAGCCGAGCCTTATCTCTATGTCACTCGCTCGGTATGTAGGCTTTTCTTTTTGTAGGATGGGTGTACCGAATAGCGACAGTGGACCTAGTGATGGATACGGTCATTTGGTTTGTTTAAATGTTGATGATTGTGAATTGAACAGCGGGGTTAAGAATGTAATTTGCTGGCAAACGAAATCTAATTGTAATGTCATTTTTGTATCGAGACACTCGTGTACGATTTATATATGTATTGTAATAAACGAGGTATGATCAGAAGAAGGCTCACAAATTGCTTGAATGTTCCAAGGATATATTGACACTCGCGTATTTCTTGTTGATATTCTAATAGGGTTTCCATCGTAAAAATGCAATATGTTTGAGAGATATCAGTAGATTGTATCAGTACTTGGAGCAGAATATACCGATTTTCTTGAAGGCGTCAGTAGCTCAGACGCATTTGGATTTATTTCTTTTGAAATTCTAAAACTTTTCTGAGAATGCTTTGCTTTCAAGTATACCTATACGTTATTTGGCTGTTCTTGATCAAGATATAATAAATAATACTCCAGAAGATAACTAAACACTAATTTTCATGTTACTCAAAAGTTTTAGTCGATTTTAGATTGTAATAAGATATAATACAGAAATTACAAGATAATATAATTTCTGCTTATTCTAGGATAACTTTCGCCATTAACCCTTTGTTTACCAAGAATGCTTCCAGGTAGGGGAAGTCGGGGCGTGATGGCCACCGTTAAAGTTACTCTATTTTTTTCTGGTAATCCAATAATAAAAATAAGAACTACACAATTATAAACTAAAAATATTCAGCTACTTATTTTTTTCGATAAAAGTATAAATATTTTAATAGATATTGTAAAATAAATGATTTTGAAAAACGTAGCGAAGTGACCTTTACGCCCTGCGGTTCAGGGCGTAATGGCCACTACTGCGGGGCTTCACGGCCACATCATTATTTATATAATATTGACGTTGAAATAACGCGTGTCATTTGTCACATATAGCGAAACATCTGTACATTCGTATGCAATTTGTATTTTCACCAAAAAGTATATTGAAAAAGCAGTATAATTATGTAAAATTCTACCTAAAAAGTCAGGTTTATACGATGTTTGAAATAATTCTTTTTTTATTATTTGTATAAACGTACTTTATTTGAGAAATATATGCAAAGAAATGTAAAAAAAATAATTTATTTAATAAATTGTATGCAGTGGCCATACCGCCCCAAATGCACTTTTCCAAAAACTTTAACATTTTCATTTATGTGGAATGAAAATTCAAAAAATTTCTTTTCCTACACAAAGTTTAGATAATAATCTACCAAATCGCGGTATTTTTAAATCGGTGGCAAAGCCTTTTACGTATTTCCCAGTTGATTGAAATTCATTGGAACTAGCTCATGAAAACTCTAAATTTTAATTTCCATGTAAAACATATTTGCTACAAATATTATAAAACTTTTTTATGATTTACGTGTGTATTACTCATTTTTACGTCATTAAGAAAAATAATCAATACTCTAGTCTTTTATTTAACGAAATAATCGAAAAAAATTGTAAAAAAAATTTATTGTTCTACAACTACCAATAAATTCTGAAACACATTTTTAAATACCTTTCAGAAGTTTTTTTCAACTTTTTAAGGGTCTGGTAAATACAGAGTTAAAATACTAAATTACATTATTAATTATTTATTAAATCAATCTATTCATAATAAAAATATTTTATTTGACAGACAAAGAATATATAACGTTGCGATAATAAAATACTACGGATTTTATAACAATACGTCATTAACTTAACACAAATAAAACTGCTATTTTTAAGGCGTCAGTAGTCGGGGCACTTATCCCTGGTAAAAACGTTGAATAACTATTCGCCAAATAATGCCTAATTTTATGGTGTGTGGTCAATTTATGGCCTATATTATGGTTAACAACCCAGCTTATGGCCGACAGTTTATGGCCAAATGGTGGTGTAATTTATAGAATTATTTATAAATAAAATTTAATTAACTTAAAATAAATGAATACATATTCGATACTTAAAAGAGAATAAATAATTAAAAAAATATACAGGCATGTTTCACACCGAGCCTACATGCTGAAAATATTCAAACCTAACCTTAAAATATTTTCTCTTGTCTTTCTTTTAAGATGTGTACGATAAATTTTGGTTTAATTTAATCGTCTGTATTAATAAATATATATTAATTAACTAATAAATACATAAATTAGAACAAACACTGCTTATTTATTTGTATTGAACTTACCCAACTACTCTAGCTAAACGACTTAAGTAAAAATTGCTTTAGTGATTAAGCAGTACGATTTACTAGATTCTATTGGGAAAATTTTACTCAGCAATCCTGCTCAACTTTTTAAGCAAAATCTGCTAAACTGCTCACAAGGCAAAACTACGATTTTCTTTAAATATTTCAAACAGGTAAGGGTCTGAATTCTCCACAGACCCCCGCTGTCAACATACAGTGTATATATACATGCCTGCATGTGTGTTGGAAGAGGCCTTTGCACGCTAAAAGAATAAGGACATAAACATAAGAATAACATTGATCGATATATCTATATATACAACAAATAAGAGCAAAAAAACTTATTTCTTTTATTTCTTGTGTATATAGATATACTAATCAATGTTATTCTTATGTCTTATGTTCTTATGCTTTTAGCATGCAAACCACCTAAGCGCCCTACGCCGTGTGTGTGCATATACCTATACTAGGGCATATATTTTATGTGTAGAATCAGAGTTAAAACTTAGAATGCATGCAATACTGCAACTTCGCTTATATATATCGCATTAATAAACTAAATTTTTATTGTAAATTCGATTAAATCAAAAAACATTGTGCGAATTTAAATTTTAATACATGTATTTGAGGTTATAAATTTATCTTTACTCATATTATGGTCAACTTATGGTGTGATTGTTGGCTACAAATTGACAACAGAAGTTGGTCAATAGATAGCGAACTGACCATAAATGATCTTTCCTTTTTTTTTAGAAGGGGGTGCACTCTCGACGATCGTTTTTATTTCGTTTTATTTTGCGATATATTCGACCAACTCTCGGAGGTCTCTTGACTCTTCTTTGGTTTTATTGGAGGTATCGAGCCAGAGTATTTTTTCTTTTTTTAGACGGGGGACGTGTGCGGATGATCGAGATTGATTTTGATTTTGAAAGGGAGATTGCAAGCTGGTGGTGTTTGTGGCGCCTGATTTATAATCGATCGGTGATAATCGATTGGTTGCCTATATATTTGGGGTATTGAGATATTCGTGGTGGGAGGTACGGAGGAGGGAAATTTTGAACGTCAGAGCGTGATAGCGGGTATCTGATTTATGCGCGGTGGATTTCGGTTTAAGATATGCCAAAACTAATTGGCAGTGGCACCGCATTCGTCACTGTAGAGTGGATGATAACGAATTTTTGGGATACTATTTATCAATCGAAAAGATTTACTTTTTATGTTTTACAGCCATTTGAAACTATTTTTGAGGATTATTATTGAAAATAAAGGATGATTAAAATATAAATAATGTTTTACTACACTGATTGGAATCTCGGAAACAGCACATATCCATTGACATAAATATTAATTCGTAGAAACATGTTTCAGTTTTAATTGTTAATTAACATTTAACTAGAAATACATTTGGATAATGCTGAAAAGCTTTCTCTGTTTTCAAACGTTAATCTACAATATGTTAATGTATCATCTCCCACACAAATCTAATGTATTTTTCAATGCACTATTCATAAAAAAAATATGTATTTCTTTATTATATAAACAATATATTATTTTTTATTAGGATTATTTAAAACTGTTACCTTTAGGATTATTTAAAACTGTTACCTGAAAAGATGTAATTAGAATCCAAGTATTTCATAAAGCGATTTAAATAACGAACGAACCGGCAAAAAAGCTTTATCAAAAAACAAATTCCATAAAAGAACCTTTCCATGACCTAGCATAGGCATGTACACATTCCTATGGGAGCAGCATTTGATTATCACGAGCGATATAAGGTCAAGGGTGATCCGGCAATTTATGTCAGTAGCAGTAACAACGCAGCAGCAGCAGCAGCAGCAGCGTTGTTCGAGCGCCAGCGAAACACAAGAGGGAAAGTATCGTTCTGCGAATTCTTCGAATGTTTATCTTTTTCATTCATTTTTAGTTCAGTTTTTATGTGCTAGCGTCATGTGTGTGCAAAATTTTAACAATTGTTTACTTTTTCACTGTGCATATATGCAGCTCTATAAAATAGAAAATTATCGTAAGCAGAACATTTTAATCCGTATACAATTGTATGCATCATGTAGCAATAAGCATTCTGTTTTTAATTACATTTTTTTTATTAGTATTACATTGAAGTTTAAAAGAAATTAAATGTCATATTTGTTTCTCATACAATAGTCTCAGTTTTGTTGCTAAAATTCCCCTTTCATATCGAACGAAACATAGATTATTACGTAATACCTGTATTCTGAATAAGTGAGATTAAATATTAAGTTTTGTACAAATCAATTTCCATTCTGTTGTATTATTAAACATCCGCCTGTGAGAAAGATAATATTTGCCAGTGCTGCGCGCGTGTAACTTGTTGATTAACGCGGAGCAGCAACAAATAATACATCAATCCGTCGTTTGCTGCTTCGTTTTGTTTCATGAATAATTTATTCGCGATATGCGTTTAAGGTGCGCTTATTTGCATGCGTGTCGTTTTGTAAAATATATCGTGAAACGTTGCAATTAAAAAATCATTATCATAATGCGTGGTATTAAATAATCATTGCTGAGTCAAAGGGGAAATGCACCGTTACTTGAACGTTGACATTGTTAAGTGTAATCAGACAGAGATACATGAGGCATGATAAATGCGCAAAATTAATATTACCGCGGTGCTAAATCAGATTAATAACAAATATTTTTAAATGTTAATTAACCACTATTATGATAATTTCATTAGATGACGAATAAAATGATATATATCTTGCAATGCATGTAAAATAATTTAATTATAATTTAAGTAATTATAAAAGGCATTAAACGAACATTTCCTGGAAATATTAATTGAAAATCGATTTTCATTAACAAAAGAATGAAAACCGCACAAATAAATCGGAGGGGAGGGGTCCGTTTATTAGACTGCTTTATATAGATTTGCTGAGTATTTCGAATTTCAAAATTTAGATTTACACAAATTAAAAATAAATAGTTTTGGCAAAAATAAATAACGAATGTACAAACAGTCAAAGAAAATATTTAGAGTTCTTAATGAAACGATTTTTGGAATAAAATTAATAATAAGTAGAATAATTATAAGTTAAACAAAGTAAAGTAATACTGCTTGAATATTCGTAAAACATGTTATAATAATAATTATAACGTAATAATTATAATAATAATTATAATGTACGAGAGTAATTATATTACTCTCGTACATCATTTTTCTAATAGTTACATGGTTTCATTATCGTATATCTATTTATTCTAATGAATTATTTTTCTACGTTTATGAGATAATATTAATACAATTTCCCTTCGTTTATTTGAACGTCGAATTATTTGCATATGTTAATTTTAGCATTAGTTATATTTAGTGTCGAAACTATAAATATTCTTCTTTATCTATTTGATTGTAATAAAAATTCTAGAGTGTTAGCAAACCTGTAAAAACAGTCTAATAAATGGACCCCCCCCCCAATCGGAGAAAGAAAATCAATATTGTAATTACGAAAATAATTGATTTTTGAAAACACTACCGATTTCAATATTATCTTGCAGGTAGCTACATATTATGCAGATTCTTTAGCGTGTCCTCTAATTTTTTACTCATTTTCAGATCTTAAGATGAATAAAATGGCAAATAGCAACTTAATTTGAGAGTTTTCATATAAATTATTACATGAAATTAAGATTGTCAAACAAACCTTTTAAACAGTTGAAATTGTTCACATTCTTATGTTTTACGTGAATTTCCAGCAATATACCCTTGATCATTTTCTCTTAAATTCCCTTGGACAAAATATAAGCATTATTCAAATAAACAAAATATCTAATATCAATCTACCGTAAATTAGCAAAAAAACTCTACTTGTATATTGCATCTCTGGAGCAAGACTATCACAACTCAAAAGTCTATATTTTTTAAAATTCAGCAAGTTAATTTTTCATGGAATTAATTTTTTACGTAAATTTTATAAGTGTACAACTTCTCAACCTTTTTAAACCAATTCTTGAAGTATATGAAGAGCATTCATTGTCGTATGAGCTATTGTTTCGGAGTTGCGATATTTAGTCGTCGACACAACCATGAAATTTCGCACAGTAATAACTATTCATATTTTTAACAATATATTTCAATTCCACGTGACTCTCCTAATGTTCACTTGTATACAAGAACTACCTCCAATAATATTAAAACAAACCTCTCCGAACATTCAAGATCACGAAAAACAACATTCAAAAATCATCCAAACCACAAAAGAAAAACGATACCTCCACCTCAAACACGTCCGACCTTATCTCGGACAGTGAAACCTGCCGCTCAAGACCACGTCAACCCAAGGTAAAAGAAAGAAACAACCGCGTGCGCAACGACAGCGAGATCCAGATCCACAGCTCTGCCTCAAACAAATGCAATTCTGTACGCGCGAGACTGCAACAAGAGCAGCAGCGATACACGCACACACACGCACACTGGATTCGCGCTTGTTCTACAAGTGTTCCCGACGTGCGACTACACCGCCGGAATTTGAATACAATGAGCTGTTTTGAATTTTTATCGAGGCGCGATTGGCTGCCGCCGCCCAACCGCAGCCGCGGCTCGAATGCAAATTTCCGCGCCAATTAAACCTTATAGTTGAACTTCGCCAGTGGAGAGAAGAGGAGGATTCTGCTATATATATTTATATATAGAGTTGCACCGTGTTCTGCGGTCGCTGTACGCTTCGAATATTCCGCGAGTGCGGAATCGCGCAATTTATACATTTAGCGGTGTGCCATTGTCCGGCTGGGAGGATTTATTTTAACGATTTTCCAACTGAAAATTTGGTTAAATATCAAATATTTAAATTATATATATTTTTTTAAGTGAGATTTATGTTTTCGCTTCTATTAAAATAAGCTTCTCTAAAAAAATAATCTTCTTTATTATTATTTGCAGTTTAATTGTATTTTGTTTCTTTTTAATTGAATCATATAAAGTAACTTATGGTGGTTCTTCCAGGGGAATTGACTTTAAATATAAAAATGTATACAATAATTTTTTTACATATTGCAATATGAATGATACTTATACTTTAAGCGGAAAAAGTACAGGTTTTTCAATTTTTATATCGGTAAGCTGAATTTTTTCAAGGAACAAAATGTGACGTTTCAAATTAAAATTGGATGAAAAATGAAAATGATTCGGATCTTTTGTCAAATAATTCTCTAGCTGACGCAATATCTAATTTTTCACTTTAAGTATCATGCTTTTATATTTTAGCGTTTCTCATATTGTATTATGTGAACAAATTATTTTATATTTAAGGTCGATTCTCGTGGAAGAACTACCTTAACTTCAAATTTCGTTAATTTTGTATTAATAGCTGATCTTCAATATTTACAGGTAGATCTACAATATTCAAGAATATAACAAACATTATGACCATTTGAAATTATTGGTTTCATTATTCGGTAAAAGTATTATTTAACGATTTTATGTAGTAATAAATAGTTTTTAAAAACCACAAACTTTATTTTCTGTTCTATTTAACTGGAGTTTTATTGTCAAATCATATGACCACTATAAAAAAACGACATTTTATTTTCTATCTTAATTGGTATAGGAATTGCTTTCCGTTATCCTATAAAAGCTTTTCAAACTATTGATTTTGAATTTGACCTGAATTTTCAAATTTTATTTTACATTGGCCTGAAGAGAAAAGAAATCGATTTCAATTTCATACGGCAGATTGAAAAATAATCAGTTTTTCAAGTAAAAAAAGTACTGCGTCTCGTCATACTGTAAAGAGTTAAAACTTACGAATTAATTAACAAATGTATTCTCGCACGAAGAATTTTACGGTGGCACTACAGCGATTTTATTAATTCATAAATAAAAATTTCGTATAAATTCTATTTACATTGGTATTGTTTTCATACAAAAATATTTTTATAAATAATTAGTTCAAACAAATGCAGTACGAGTGATGAAGCTTAAATAAAATCGTTTTATAAGAAATATAACAAATTCAGCAATAGAAACATTAAAAATATAACGAGATTATGAAGAAAAAGAAAAAATAATTTTAACTGTACAAAAGAAAGATTCACTTGGTGAAAGAGAACAAATAACTGCGCTTCTATATTCTGCAGCGCTTCTGCGCGAGCAAAGAGCTTTGACTCGAATTTTACTGCACCGTAAAAGCTTTCTATGCTTCCGCACTGTACGGAATTATACTTGACCGTCGTTCGATCGGCCTCGATTTCCTATTTCTCGATGCCGTAAAGGAATAACTGAACAAGATTATTCTGTACATTATATGCCATCCGAGACTTACAATTTTTATTCTCCTCTGGAAATAAAAACTACATGAATCGTCGACGATAAATAGAAATAACAGTTTAATATAGGTTTTACTTCTTTTTTATTTACTATTGCCAAACGTTTATAAATATGTACTTTAAGGAACATCTTATAATTTCCTAATGAATTTTATCTCGTTTGTGTACCGTAGTAGAAATCTGACTACTTATGCAGCGCTATTCAAACTATAAATAAGACATTTTACAAGAATTAGTTCAAGACTGGCTAGTTACTAGTATATAAATATTAATTTCATTTTACCTCAAAATGGCAACTTTCCTTCCAGTCTACTAGTATACATACTGCAATATTCTCCACTAGTGTAATAATATAAATTGAACATTTTATTCCCTAATGAACATTGATACGAATCTTTAAAACTTACTGTAAAAAGGAAACAACACTAAATATCCTAAGAAACATTCACGATTAACGCATAAACTTTTGCTCGACGCTTACAATATTAACACAACAACAGCAGCAACACCAGCAGCTGCACCAGCAGGTATAAACATATACTCCGAAGCCCAAAGGATCCATGCATTCGAATGGCTCTGCGCGCACGAAGTAAGAAGAAGAAGAAGAAGAAGAAGAAGTCAGAGAAGTGCGCAGGGGAGGTCGTAGGAAGGCAAACAAGTGAAGATGTAAAATAAGAAAGACGACGTTGCCCCCGCGAGTCGCACACGTGCACACGCACACGGAGATATGCTCCCGGACGTGCACGCTCAAAACCAATCGACGCACACGTACACACCAGACTAGCCAAAGGTCCGTCGCGTCGCAGCAGCAGCAGCAGCACTATGCCGGACATTAATTATGCAACGCTCAATTTAGCTGCCGCAAAATGGACATTCGCGCAGCGCAGCAGTCTCTCACTTGAGAGCTTGCAAAGGAGCGGGAGGGGGGGGGGAGGTGTCCACGGCTCGGGTAAATTTACCGTCCACCCGTAAACTCGGAGCTCTCCGCCGCTGCTGTTGAGCGTGTGCACGTATATACGTACGTGTATGTGGCTTGCGCGAGAGTAAACTCCGTGTCGGAAGAACGGCTGCACCGGAACCGCACGCTTCGAGTAAGAGATTTCCCGTGAATTTATAAATGATGCGCGCGAGAAGAGTTAACGTCGCTCGCTAGGTGATATACGACTTTTTGGGAGTTCTTATTGCCGGACTGAGTATACAAGTGCAAGTAAGGATGCAGATGTGATGGGGCATGGGAGATTTTCTCGAAATTTGACAGATTTGTGATTTTGTTTTTGACTGTTGTTGAACGAAGAGAAACATATTGTAATTGCTACTAAATGGGGTTAGGACTGAGTACAGTGCAACGTGAATGACTCGTAATCGATGAAACCTATTTGGATTGATTCTTAATATAGTATAGTAATCAATCCTCCTAGGATAATTGAACAATATTGAATAATTATTCAATATTTGGCTTATTTTATATGTTATACGTGTATTATTGAAGAAAAATGTTTTAATATTTAAATAGTTATCATAAAGTCTATGTGTATATGCATTTTCTTAATATATAAGCATGAAAAGCGGAAGGATTGGAGGTTATGCGAAATTTTATTCATTCCTATACAGGTAATTACTGAGTCTTAACCTGCGTAGTACTGTCAACCCATTTTACTCTTCGTCTCTGAATTTCTACCCTAGTGTACTAATCATTACTAACTTCTTATCTCCCTGTGTCGGCCTTGCGGGCGGTTAACAGTGCATTTGTATAGATTGTAATATAATTTTTTTTTGTAAGCTTTTGAAAGTTTCATGATAACTTGAAAATCAAGGGGGATATAGGTGTAGACAGAAGTTTGAAATTTTTGTAAAGCCTGCACTTCGGCTCATATATTTTGAGTTTTTAAAGATTGGAGATTAGTCAAAGGAAATACACATCGGTTTAGAATCTTTACCATCTACGCGAATGCGAATCACAAAACAAATTTTATTTTCTTCCATATTTTTATTTTATTTTTTCAGGAATTATCAATACATAATTTTACATTTATTTCCTACGTTTATTGGTTGTATCTTTTATTATACTTCATTATATAGAGTATAGATTTAACAACCTACACTCCGTCTTTATGAGGACATAAGGCATTCATACTTACATATAACATTCTTTACATAAGAGTATTATATGATAATCTTGATTCATAAAACCCAATAAATTCATTCAATATTTATAATTGTGAGTTTTAACATGAAAAGATTTGTTTTGCAATGAATCAAATGGATCTTTCTTAGAATTCAAGCTTATAAGATCCATTGTTTGCAAATTAAATTAATCTCATAAAATTATTCCAACAGTGTTATAAAAGTGATAAATACACTTTAGAATAAATTATTTATGTCATCGTAATTTTCTGTACTTTTTATTGTTGTACATTGTTGAAACTCACCGCTTTAGAAATACGTCCATTTTGTAGAGCGTTAGAAATTTGGAACTCACCTGAAACAAAAAAATAATCATCATTAATACATGAATCAAGTTGATAATATCCAAAAATATAGTAAATGTATGTTTTCACTGATTCAACACAGTTAAATGCACTTCGCCATTCCAATTAGAATAACCTAAATATTAGTAATACAATAAATGACAGTGATGATTTAATTTCTCCTTATCCGAAAGAAGCGCAAACATTATCCTCACCGATATATCTCTCTCCCATAACTAAGTATGCGTATTTATATTATTCAGCGTTACACATCGTACAGCACGACGAAAAGTGGCGTGTTAAATGAAAATTTATCCGCGAATTTAACGCTCGTCGCCTCTGTCGAGGCTCACTTGCACTTCGTGTGTGTGGCTGACGTCAGAGCTACGCAGTGCACACCTCTGCTGCACCGTAAGAAACTACTAAAAAGGTTAGTGCGATAAAGAGGAGAGGAAGATATCTGGAACTATATACGGATGATTCCACCTTAACTAGTATATAGCCTAGTTTGTATCCATGAGTTATATGCATGTTTAAAAATAAGTAAGGTTATAATTAATATGAATTATGATATATAATATGAAGATGGTATCGATGGCCCTTAAGAAGAGCAGTACATTTTAAAATCTCACGCATGGCTAACACTTTTCAGCACTTACTCCGAAAACTAACACCTTTAATGGTTTTCTTTGAAATCTAACATTTTTCATAATATTTTTCATAATTTTCTCACGAAGCTATAGCAATATAAATTAGGGTTGTACCTAAACTCTAGTCGGATCGGGTCAGTTTGTTTTTTATCGAGTTCGAGTCGGGTACTAAACTATTTTGATACTCGAAAAATTATCGAGCTACCCGAATATCGGCTGAAAATCACGAAACGTGCTAGCTTCGTGAGAAATTTCCAAATATGTTACTCTTCGTGGTAAAAGCAAAAGCTGAGCTAGAATGATGTACACAAAATATCGGTTTCGTAACATCAATATTTTTCTATACAACGCTGTTTAAATCTTTTGATTTTAACGAAATTTCCAATTCGTGATTTGAATTAATAATATGAAATTTAAATTCCGTAGCTGAAGGATAATCCAAATTACAATAAAAATGTGTAATTTGTCAGTTCCACGATTTTATGCTTCGTTGACGCATCAAAAGTATCCACGAAATTGACCTAGATTACCTATAAAATTTCTCAAAGAAATATCCAAAAACACATATATACATTAGTCATTTTTATTACAATACTACCTTAGCATTACCCTATTAAAATTCTGTCTATGCTGCATTGCATCTTTAATTATAAAGTTACCACTTTTTTCCTCTCCGTAGAGTCCCGGATGCAAATGCGAGCAAGCTACGACGGAATCGCCCATATACGAAACGCACCACGCGACCGCGCGGTAATCCTCTTCTCTCCGCGTACTCGCTCGGACAGATTATACAGACCAAGAACGTGAGCGAGAGCGAGAAAGCTACATAAGAGAGAGAGGAGGAGCGGGAGAACAGAGACACCTTGATAATGAAAAGGTAATTTATGTCGAGAGCAGGGCGCCCGCGCGCGTGTACGTTCCCCTGTGTTCGACGATAAGCCAGGCGCGAAAGACGACTCGCGATCATCCTACAACGCTGTAACACTGATAGATATCGCCGCGGAGCGAGCTCCTTTCGACTTCTCTCTCTCTCTCTCTCTCTCTCTCTCTCTCTCTCTCTCTCTCTCTTGCTTATGAGACACATCACGCGTGCTGGAAGTCGTCCGACTGCTATACAGCGATGTTCGTTCGGATGTAATTCTTTATGTATAACGGTGGCACAGCGGCACGATGCTCCGGCTGGTGTCGGATGCGTGTATACGCACAATCGCCGGTGGTGCTGTTTGTTCGGGGCCTTTTTATTCTCCGCTTGTTAAAGAGACACGGGGACTGGTTTTGCCACTCTCGCCGAGCTTTTGAGTGATTTAGGTTTGAAAGTGTGGATTTCACGGATGTGGCGTGAAGCTGGCTGTGCTATTGGCTTTTGGCTGGAATGTTTTGATTGATTAGTTTGTTTTGCAATTGGTAATCATTTTGGGTGTTGAGGATATTAATTGATTTAGAATGGATTATTTATTTACGCTTGGGACATATGAAATTAATAAATATAATAAACATTGATTTATAAAAAGAAACACATCGCGACGCTTCATTGCTTCATATCGATGAATTTTGTGGTTTAGTTTTCTAATATAATTATATTATGTAGTTCTATGTTACCATACAAAATCTCGAGTTTGAAAGTTTATTAGGTAACGGCAATATATTCACTTTATCGATGTTTTATTTATGTACTTTATTGGAACATTTTTTTGTTATTAGTATCAGTTTTTTGTCTCATTAAAACTACACAGATTTTATGAAAAATGAAATAATAATATTTGTAAGAAGCGTCGGTGTATTGCGAAATGAAAACTAATAAAACTATTTATAACGTTTTTAATACTCACACCAATATATAAATATTGTAGACTGGCTGCACTACCTTATGATAGACATAAAAAGAACCTTCTTTGCATTTTGTGTCAGATTTATTTCACGTCATGAATACAGCAACCAAGTTTATTAGCAAGAAGTATGTTACAACTTTTTAAAATGTAGTACAATATTAATGTTGAACGCGTTTTGCATGTTGAGTCAAATACGTATACGCTGCATATACGAAGACTATATTATATTAGTAAACAGTCCGAGTTGAATTTCTCTGGCGGACATAGTGCTTGTTATTTAATATGATGCTTGTGAGTGGATTTGATATGAAATATTTTTGAAGAAGTTTGCATACGACATGCACGTATTTGTTTTCACAATACATATTCATTTACAAAGTAGAAAGGAGGAAGTCCACGGATTTATAATATTTGAACCGTTGAAGGGGCACGTATAAAACTAATACCATTTTCTAGAGATCTCCAAAACATGAATTTAAAAAAAAAATTGACTCTCTTATGTGTGGGGAAAGTTGAGGAAAACGCGGTGAAAAATCTTAATAATAAGTAGAAATTGTCGAGTATGGCTAGACTGATTACATTGCTTTAAATGGGATAAACCCATAGATAATATTTTTCACCTTTCCCCGCACTTAAGGGTTATTAATTAATTTTATAAAATTAATTTATAAACGAGCTTTAAACCGTGGTGTTGATCTTACACGTTCCCTTGAGGGACCTCTATGGACATCCTCTTTTGTAAATATAAATGAAAGAACTTTAATAAATTGAAAAGAGATAGCATCTAAATTATGTGTAATTAAAAATTCTAATATACATAATAAAAAATTATTTTAACGTTTTCACGCGAAGAATAAATTTTTATTTACATGAAATGGTCAACATTAAATACTGCACGTAAGTATTTTAAAAAAGGTTTTTCGTGCGAGTATCTTTTAGACTTTAAACTGCAGTCGATGGTAAAAAAGTGGGGCTCTGTTCGCTAAGCTAAGCTGATAAGTTAAGCTCTAAAGAATTGCTATCATATTTTCAATTCTCTCTCCTGCATTATTTCCGCATTATGTCCGCATTTGTGCTCATAAATAATATAAAAGTGCTTGATGAAATAACGCTGACTATATAATTCAATATAATTTGTAATGTATACAGAAGAGTAACAATTTCGTTGTTCTTTGAAAATATTTAATTATTTAAATATTTATACAACGAATGCAGCTAATAGATGCTATAACCAGTATATTTGAAGTAATAAACAGAATCCCAATTAATTTGTATAATATTACGTTGTAATATGAAACGAGCCAGAATAAGCTCATTTACCTATACATGCACTATAACAAAATTAACTACACCGTTAAATAAATCAACGTACTTTGATTGTTAAAAATTAATAATACAACTGTTTGTTGACACTTTATCCATAAAAGAATGTGTGTGTAAAGGTAGCACGCAAATCTGAATTGACACATTCGCAGTTTGTTATTTTTTCAAACAAACGTGTATTCTAAAATTAACAAACAAAGAAAAATAACACATTATAATTTCATCCTCAACCGTGCAATATTCCTAGACGGTCAACATAATTTATCGACCGATCGCAACAGCAACAAAAACACATCACAATTAAACTCACGGCACCGTTTCCATCATCCGACTCACGCACTCCCAATCTTTCAACGCTAAAATCGCGGTACAAAACAACACGGCCCTATCGCAGTCCGATCCCGCACCTCCGCAGCGACAGTCCGCGAGTCGAACCCCACGCACGTCACGCGCGCGGCTCCAGCATCGGCTTCGCTCTAAAACTCCGCGGCGTTGCCCGTGGCATTAACGCACTATCCGCGGCGATTAAATGTTCCGTAACCGCACGCGCTCGAACGCCAGCTCGTTAATGCGACTCCGTAATTAAATCCGCCGAAGTGCGCCATTCGCGCATAATGGGCAGCTCGCGCGCGCGCGGGTATACGAGCGATTAGATTAAGCCGCGCGCGCGCTCTTTGCCGCCGCCAAAGGAAACTACCGCCCGCGCGCGCGAGCGTCCTTTGCGTTATGAATAATTAGTTGCGCTCGACAGGTTCAATGGCACGTTGTGATGTGTATAAGGCAGCGGGAGCCGCGAGAGTTGGGCAGTGCGAGCGAGCCCTGGATTACGCGTTGTGTCTGGGTCTAGGGTTCGAGAGAGTCTCTGTTTGAGCGTTGAAGTGGAATTAATGTAAGAGATGGAGAGCGAGATGAATTTGGAAGAGTCGAATGGATAGAGAAGATTTTTGTGGATTTTGACGTGCCGGATGATATTTAATTGTGCAAGTGGGGTCGATGTGATTTGATGTTGAAAGTTAAAAACGAGACTCAGTCAAAGCGTAGGTGTAGAAGCGGTGTTACGAGGTTTTGGTGCGAGGTTTGTATGCAGAGGTGATATTGGAAAATCTATTCTCTTTGGCAGGACAAGTGTGAAGTGCGGATGTGTTTTGCTGTGATGTTGGATACGTAGAATTATTAGTTTTGTACACAAGTACGCGTTGTATCTAAATCGAATGAGGGAATACATTTTTAGTGATATTGGTAGGTGGGCTTTCGTATGTTTTATTCAGCTTTACATTGATAGTATGAATAGTTCATTTTAAGCTTTGTAGGTAGAGCGAGAGGTAGAGTTTACAGTTGCATAACAATTTTGCAAATCATATTGGATTTAAAATTCGGTTCAATACTGTTGATACAATCTACTAGAATATTTTTCTTTGTATGCTGTTGGGCTGCTAGAGAACATATAAAACTGCACGGATAATCATTAAAATTTTTGAAAGTAAATTTTTTTAGCATGTAATTTCCGTATAAACTTATTAACGTCAAACAGCTTTTATAAGGTAAATACTTCCGCTTTCAAGTTGCTTTTATTGAGTTTATGCAATCTTAATTAAAATGCTTCTACAACTTTAAATTTTACATAAGAAAAATAACAAAATTTAATCAAAGAAACTGTACATACTAAAAATGTTAAACCTTCAATTTTAATTAAGGCTCGATGTTTCAAAGGCTTCGATTCTTAATAATAGAAAAAGCATATTTTCTTTGAATGTAGCCGAGCCTTATTTAACTTTTATTGAAATAAGTAAAAGTTATAGAATAAAGTAATAATCACTAAATACTTACGACTTCTATTTTAATTCCTCATATCAATTAATAAACAGAAGAAAACATATTATGTATAAAACCAAAAGTTTTGCAGTTTAATTATTATATATTATATAGATAAAACCAAAAGCAGGTCAGTTCTGTAACACGCTATGAAAAGTACTATAAAGATAAAAGGCATTTTCAATCATTTATATAAAAAACTAATTACACCACATGATTCTACGGCCACGAAAAAAACACATAAACCACGAAAAATCATATGAATTTACTCCTGTAAATTCAGGGAAACCAATGCAGATTGAGATAAAATCTATAATTTTCACTATTCACTATTTTTTATGTTTATTTTGGACAAGATGTGGCGGAATAACACGTACATGAATCCAGGTATGTAATTGTCAAAAAGTTGAACAAATCTTGTTCCTCTTACTTTACAAGGCATCAGGGCTCGCATCGGGGCGTTATGTGAATCTAGAAAAAGATAGTACAACCGGACTATCGTAAGCATCAATCTGCCAAATTTTCAGAATATAAAGTATTTTCTGTTTCGAATGAAAGATCAAAAACTACGCAAACTGTCTCGTCCATCCCGTGTCCCAAACCTCAATTTCACACAAATATGCCAAGAAATTAAAGTGCAACAGGATTTATACTTGTAACCTATACATTTATTTTGTAAACAATATATTAGTATTTTTTTCTAAAAATAATTAATGAATATTGCACTTCTAGTACCGTACATGTAGAAAACTGCTGGGTTAGAACAGCGAAAAATGTATCTGAAGCAGCAATTAGCAGAGGTTAAAATCATCACATACAAGCGCCAAAAATGATTGTTATAGTGTGGAAAATTTCGCTACTTTACCTACAATACCCTAGCGCATAACGCTTTGCTGTTCTACCGATATTTTTTTACGTGTACCTTTATTACATGTCTTGTCTGTTCGGCGAAAAATTCATAAAAGGATCATTCTATTTGAAAAACAAATATCTGAACCTAATTCGCCGTTTAAATATATAGTGGAATTACTTATTATTTAATTTTTCATGCATCTGGCGCATTTAAATAAATAGATTATTAAAAAAATGTACATGGCAGACATGTCTTGTCTTGTCTTGTCCGTGCCATTATATGTGTTTTGAAGACCATAAGACCTCAAATACCCCGATTCTATCAGTTTGGCTCTCAAAAATTGCGGTAGATGAATAAATATACAAGTATGTATTATGGACAATCAATGGGATCTAACGACTAAAGAAAAGAAATTTGCGTTATATGTTGATAAAATATTCAAATTTACCGAAAAGAATAGGCAATATACGATGAATAATTAATATTCATCTAAAAATATATAACCAATTTATTTTAAATTATAAGTTGGTTAGGTACCTTTAACTACATAGAAGTGTTTTTTTATTTCACCGATTATAATTTTCTTTATTTACATAGTATTACTACATCATATTTTTTATTTTCTGTTTCAAAGCCTTTATCCCTTTGAAAACCATACTCTTGACAAGAGCCAGTTTTATGATAATAACCCTTATACGTAAGCATATTTAATTATTAGCATATTTAAAAATTTATTTTACCACTTAACATTCACATTTAGATCATACAATGAAAAAAAATTTTGTTAAATGTAAGTAAACGTTTCCTTGAATCGTACTAAGAAAAGATTTATTTGATAATAGTAAATATTTAATTATGTTTAGACTGGTATTCATCAATTGAATAAATATTTACTAAATTTAAGAAATATTTACTTTATTTAAGTAAATCTTTTCTTAGTACAATTCAAGGAAACGGTTACTTAGATTTAACAATTTTTTTTTTCAGTGTAACAAGTCAAAATACACTTTAAAAAGTGGTATATCATCACGATTGTACTTAATACTGCTCTGAAAAGGTTAAAAAAAAAATAAATAACCCTATTTACCCCTCTAAACACACACACATACACACACACACACACACACACACACACACGCCCGAAAGCAGCATGCAGCAAGAAGAGTCATAAGACACGAGCGTCGCGAGCGAAAATCTCAGCGTGGCAACAGCGTACGTATAATAGAGCGGCGACGCCCGGTGCGCGCGTAAGAGATTATTTTGTCAAATTTGCTAAAAACATCGAGAGAGACTTGCTCGCTCGCGACACAGATCCCCCGCGAGCGCGGCGCTGCGGTACACGTGTACAACTCTAGAAAAGGCGGCGGCGGCGGCAGCGCAGCCTCCGGTACATTAGCGCGCCGAGGTTCGGCAAAGCGTGACGAGCGCCTGACAACCCACGACGACGACGACGGAGACGCTGTCACGCGGGGCCTCGCTGCATTAGCGGAAAGTGACGCTCCAGCGGCGGAATGAACCCGGACGCCCGCGCAACGCCGGTATACGGAGAGAAGATAGAAAGAGAGAGAGAGGAGTCGTGACACCCAGCGTGTATTTTAGGAGACGCGGAAGTGAAGGAGTTTTGAAAAATCGAAATTGGAAGAGCGGGAGAATAGGAAGAATTGGTGTGTTGCGCATTTTTCAGGCAGATACTGTAGAGGAATTTAGAGATTGAATGTTAAGGGTATAGATTTTTTCTTTTAGTTTTTGTTTTAGTTTTTAAAGGATTGGCAATAGTTTGAGGTAATAAAGTGGACTGACTTTTTGTACAGTGATAATTTAAGAATAATGATATCAATATTGTATATTTTACGATATTATGGGTTTTCTCAGTGTGTATATTTTCCAGCAAATAACTGCATAAGAAATATAATTTAGAAAACGTTACTTATTAAAAAGGAAAGTATAAATCAATACCAAACTTAAAAATTACAAATTGAGGGCGTGGAAACAAAAAGGGCGCGGTTTTGACGGATAAATATTGTCCGACAATATTCATATTTGGAAAAGTTTCGTCAAGTTGAAGTGAAATTGGATCGATTTATTTCAGGGTTAAAGTTTTCATTTTTCGTAAATAACTAGACTAAAAAAACTATAATTTTGGTTTTAACACTCAAAAGTTCCGCAACGAAATTCTCTATTAATGTCTATTGTCAAAATTTAGTTTTGAGCAGAAATTCCCAAAAATATCAATTCGAACAATACTTATCCGTCGAAATCACGCTATGCGCCCTTTTTGTTTCCATGGCCTCAAT
This sequence comes from Gastracanthus pulcherrimus, assembly GCA_949152435.1. Lineage (NCBI taxonomy): Eukaryota > Metazoa > Arthropoda > Insecta > Hymenoptera > Pteromalidae > Gastracanthus > Gastracanthus pulcherrimus. Next base: position 169,742,933 of record OX424574.1, on the reverse strand, counting down.
TATAAATATAACATGTCAAGTTTAGTATATTATGATCTATTTCTCTATACTTTGATTGTATTCTATTTTTTCTTCTGATTATTTTTTTTTGGGATCTAGAATAGTTCAGGGAAATCTTTTTTTCTTTCTTCTATACCTCGTATATCTAATTTCCCCATCACTGCCAACCATTCAAACTTTTGCATGTTTGTAGGCACCATCCTTAGCTTTGCTTTGTAACAAATTTCTTAATTTTTATAATACTTCTATTCATGTACAGTTTCCTCTATCCTCTCAATTTTCTTGCTTGCTTGACTGTATCTCTATGTATACCAAAGTTTCATCCTTGTTGCATAAACGAAATTCAAGTTTTCTAAAGCAATTATTATTGCAAACAAATCACTGCAGACTATTTTAAAGTTTATTAGTTTATATTTTAATTCGTTTATATTTATTCTCCGATATAAAACATAAAATTACGTTAAATAAAATAATACACTAATTATATAATTGAAATCAGGTCAACTCGCTTATCATAATAGTACATTTCGACACGGGTGCGGACTTAAAAATCATATGAAAGTTGTGATTTAATGCGGTATAACATATATATTTTTATAAATAAACACTTTATCGCGTATTACAAGAGCTCAAAATAACATATAATTATTATACAAATATCGATCAGTAAATCACATAAAAATACTCTATCTTTATAAGTATGACAGCACAAAAATAGACCTAATATAACGACCCGCTCGCTGCAACCTTATCACAAAAACATACAAGCCCATCACACTGTCCATTCCGAAAAAATCACATACATACATCCACATCGACAAGGCAAAACCTCCACCAGCCGCGATGCGTATCACTTTCGCGTGCACTACATATTTTATTTATAGCCGCGGGTTGTTTAAAGAAACCAATCCAGCGCGCTGAAATTCCATTAGCGCGCCTGCACTACACGTACATACACATACGTACACACACGCACGTGGCAATCGAGCAATATTGCGAACACCGTGCTATGCGCATGCATGCCTTATTTCCGGCGCGAGCTCTCCGCGATTTCCCCGCGTTCAACCTGTCGGCATTACACACAATAACGATATAATATCGAAGCGCGAGTCACATCTGCCCTACACGCATCGAGTTCTATTACTGCAGCTTAAACCGGCAAAACTAATCGCTGTTGCTAGGGTTTGTAAACCCTTTTTAGTAGAAAATCAATCGCGACGAGCACTTTTGCAAATAATTTCTCATCGTCAGTGTCACTTTCAGGTATAGAGAGAGAACCTCGGCAAATAACGCTGCGGCATTTTGTTTTGAGCTGCTGCTCGTCATATCGTGCACACGTCAGCCTGTGTGCGGTAGTTCGTTTATTGCAGAGAGGTCTGGTTTGAAGAATCGAATGTAAAAAAACATAGATATACACGGGAAGGAAAATTGAATATGCATGAGTAAATGTATGCATCAGAACGCTTTTTTTAATGGAAATTTCTTTGTTTACTAACTAAAACAGCGGTTTTTAAAATTTGAAAAATATCTATATGTTTCATATAATGTTGTTGTTTTCGACCGATAAAGTAAGGTAGATTTTATCATATCATCATACTAAAGATTTAATGAAAATGTCAAGCCATTCAAAGTTAAACTCAAAAGTGTATGCAATGGTTTGACAACATTTTTATAAAAATGTTTACAGTATGTTTTTGAATGAAATATTAACGAATATTTGCGGTTCAGGATTTTTTGTTATAAAATCTGTCATGGTATAAACTTCTTTAAGAAACAATAAATTGTTAATTTTGTATTAAGGTGGCTCCTGCATAATATATAGCATACTAAATGATCATTAAAAACAACATTTTTTTAACACTTTACTGAAATATTCACATGACGAAACATTTTTAACAAAATTTTTGTCATTTTAAATGTATATATTGTTACCTAATGAAAAAGAAGGATTCTATACTTTAACAGGATGCCGCGAGGGATGCCGGACACCGACATTACAGTTTTTTGATTTATTCAATGAATATATTTGCTAGGTGCATAGACGGCAGCGATATCTAGAATTCGGAACTTCTGACAGATTATTCTGCAGTTACACAACACACACACACAACACACACACACACACACACACACACACACACACACACACACACACACACATATAAATATATGTGTTGAGTAACTTCAGAATAGTCTGTCAGATACTATATATATATTATATATAGTAATATATTCGAGTCTGTCAACGCCGTCGTTTCTGGGTGCGCTCACATGAGGCGGTTGATTTCGCGCGAAATGGGTGGCGCGCGCGCGCAATCCAACATACATAGAGACTGAAGGGTCTCGTTGGTCATACATGTGCAAGTTCTGCTCCGGGAAATTTCGAATAGCTGTTGTATCCTTAAAGACAATTTGTGTTTCTTGCGTTTTAACGAAGGAGAGTATTTTGACGATACTGTAAGAATCGTAGCATTCGAATCGTAGTGGTTTATCAGCCTCAGTATTAGGAGCATTACGTATAATTAGTACTCTGTTATAAATAAATATACGTCATAAATATGTCTGTATATTGCGCTACGATTCTTACAGTATCGCCAAGACACTCTCTTTCGTTAAAACACAAGAAACATAAATCGTCTTTGAGGATATAACAGCTATTCGAAATTTCCCGAAGCCGAGCTCGTGCACGTATGACCAGCATGACTCTTCATCCTGGTTCTTCATAATCCGGAATCAACCGTCTCGTGTGAGCTTCCCCTCTGGCCTCCCCGGTCGCCGAAATCGTTTCTTTTATCCTCTCCAAACCCATGTACATAACGAATACCATCTTTCAATTTCGCGAACGTACTCACAATCAATTTATCACTTATAATATGCCTACGCTCGTAAAATTGCGTTAAAGGAAAAGTTGACTGCATCAAACGAAAAATCGATAATGTCGGCAATTAGTACAAGGCATAGGACTCGGCTCTCCCCTTAAACACACAGCGACTTTTTATTCTTCATGATCTCTATTGTTTAAATACAATCAATATTATAAGAAAATAAGAAAATTGTAAGTTTTAAATTAATTATTAAATTAGTTGATTCCTTTACAATAAAAAAGCATGTAGATCCTTCGACAATAATTCCACTATCCTATTACGAAAAATTTAATTATAAGAGTAAAAAAATTCAGTTTAATTGATGAAATTTTAAATAGTAAATAATAATATTAGAATTCTAGAAAAGAATTAAACAAATATTTACACTATACATTAAAGTAAACATTTGCCTAATTAACATATTCCAAGCTACCGCATTCGTAAAATATACCCTGCATTCACTTCACCAACATACGAGACACATAATCCACCCCGGCTAAGCACAAGACAAGCATTTACACTGCGTTTAATTTCGTATCTTTATGATGGTGTGACCGAAATTCCGCGCATCGCGTCTACTTGACGCTGCATACCTGGATCCTAGCATGTAAAGCGGGGTAACCCGGTTTCGATATTACAGTCGTGCGCGTCGTCTCGTACCTTTGCTCCTCTCGAATCGTTACAGCACGAAGTTGCACAGCACGTCTCTCTGACAGAAGCTACTGTATTACCTATTAACCTGGCAACGACATGTCACCGCGACTCGGTTCGGTGGTTGCTATTAACGGCCGCAGCTGCTGATATAGTAGTAATTCAAGATTATCGATTATAAATTAGGGCTTCAAGTCAAATCGAATAAACGGATTAGATATGAATATTTTAAGGAAAGATACGAATACGTTTACATATTGTCGAGAATACGTGATAATATTTAGGCAAGTGCAATAAATTGATAATTTGTAATCAACGAATCGATAATTTACATTATAGAAAATAGCTAAGAAGATTTTATGATGTGTGTTAAAATGTAGTTTCTCGACATCTTAAAGTTGCAATTGCACATCTACTGTATCAAAAAATAATGTTCGACACTGTTGGGTCGAAAAGTACTAATACGGAAGAGATAAGAAATGTACAATATACCTATAGGATTGTTAATGGAAAATATATCAAAGACGATTCTCTTTATAACATCAGTATCGAGAAAACAGACCCATCTAATATACAGACACATACAATACATACAATAACAAAGCATTCGTGATTTGCAACCCTCGAAAAAATTAGGTTAAAAACGCTAACCTTTTACACGCAGTTCGCACACCAAAATCCGGATCTCTCCTGCTGCTCACAGCTCGACGTTTCCTCCGCCATTGTTCGGAGCTCCTTTTCGCGCTCCCTGCACCTCCGCGCGTTCAAAAATTTCCGTTACAGATACACTTCGAAAACGCGCGTTCAAAAATTTCCGTTACAGATACACACTTCGAAAACATCGCAACGTCGCGAAAGCTAAACGTACACAAACACTGATGCACTGCACTATGTATACTTCCCTACGCGAAAAAACACGACTCGCGAGAAAACAATGATATAATCCCGAGACGGAAGCGAACGCGCGGAGATGAGCTCAGTTCTGCTGCTACTGGTAGGACTATCCGCTTCTTGCTGACCGGCAGTCACGTGTGCTCGGGATGGCTCGCTCCTCCTGCAGCGAGCGCGCGCGACGTTGCAGGATGAAGCGTGTCTTCTATGCTCGCGCCCCCCCCCCCCCCCCCGCCGCTCGTCCGCTTGACGCCGTCGCGAGCCTTTTTCCGTTGACGAGAGTTCGCGGAAATCGCGCGAGAGCGAGTCATTCTATGTTATTGCGTGCGATTGTTTTGTATTTTTGAGATTGGGCATGCAGAGTATTTGTTTTATGTGATTTGACTGTAGCATTTCGTTGTGAAATTCACGAGAGTAAAGATGTTGTTTAAATGTAGTACTAACCCGATTATAAAAATGTATTTGATGCATCGAAAGAGAGAACTGCGATAGCAATCGCAAAGCCGAAAGGCAGGAATTTCAAAATAAGTACGTCTTTCTTGTTGGGACGTTAGGAAGCGTCGAATTTATGTTAAACCATAGTTCTTTGTTTGGTCACTACGACTTTTAAGCGCCAGAGTCGCGAGGTTTTCTAGCTTTTTTTATGTTTTCTTTTTAATGTTCACGTCGCTACCTATTATCTAAAAAAGACGATGTAAATAAATCAAAATATATATAACTTAAAAGTAACTATAACTGGTGTATACAATTATCGTTGAACTTCTATAATGTACGCGAAGTATATTTCCTTGTCAATGTGCGCATATTATTAATATCTGAGTGTATTTCTAATAATGAAACTGATAATTTCGCGTTTATGTGAGGTTATGTTTTTCTTGATAACCAAGTTTCAGTTGAACTAGACCATCAGAGTAAGCTGCAAAACTAAGGTAAGTTGACATTGTTAACGATACGTTATGATAATTATGTGGGTGCGAGCAAATCTTAAAATAACCAGTCATCCACATCTATTGTTATGCATTTTTAACAGCAACACGGCAAGTAAAGCAGCATTGCTCGAATATTTTTTGTTTGTAAAACTATATGTTTATATATACAATATACATTTATTACACTTATTTACTAAAGTTTCGTACTTTGAAAATATTTTATTAATATAATATTATATTTATACTGTACAGGGCTCGATTACTCGTTATTAATTAATAATTGAAGATTAATGTGTAGCCCTTGAGAAGGGATATTAAAAATATATCAGAAACGTTGGGTATAACTCAATAAGAATTGACTCGTAGCGTTCAATACATTCATCTTAAATTATAACATTATATTGGCTAGCTTGATCAACTTTCTGATTTTATTATCAAACTTGGGTACTGCAGACGTTAAGATTAGAGCATTTCAATAAAGAAATCTAAATTTTATATAATTCTTTTACGTAATTTCTTTTATAAAAAGTCAACACTCGTTTGAACACAAATTAAATATTTAATGATCATACTTAGATAATGTATTTACTATTAAAATGATAATCTAAACATGTATAGGTATACACTATATCTATAAATTATTCCTATTACATTGTGATTTTAATTATGACAAACAATTTCACTCAAAGATGTGAAGTTTTAAAAAACAATCTGCATAATATTAATAGGAGCTGTATGAAAATATAAGATATTATTCTAAATTATATCAAATTATCTTGAAGATACGGTAACACGACGTACATCTCATAAGATTCCTCCGATCACAAACATCACCGATACTCGAAGTTCTCGCTGAACGACAACGCGTCACGAAAGTTTCCTCGCGAGTACAATACAACCAGCAGCGCCTCCACTCGCGTCAACTCGGTCTCACCTCCATGCACATATACACACGACACGTCACCCCTCCTCGTCTCCCCATCACCTGGTTGAACCTTACCGGCGCGCCAATGCCAATTACCATTTACATATTCACAATGGGCCACGTGCTCTCTCGGCTCAAAGTCTCGACCCCCGCGCGATAAAGAGACACACCGCGCTCGCGCGCTCGTAATTCATCCTTCAGACCTGTGATTTCAGCCTGCCCGCCTGCCTGCCAAGCTTGCTCTTCGAACTTGAACTCCTTTAAGAGGTTGTAATTACATCGGCGCGCGCGCGGTGCTGGTATATACGTGCCTATATATCCGAATTCTTTCGAGGAGAGGAATATCGGTGCCTAGCAGGATTTATGGCTGATTGTTTTCAGGTGGTTTTACGCGGAATTTCGCGTTTTTACGCGTGATTCTCGCGAGTTTGAGAGGTGGATTGGGGGGGGGGGGGGCATTTGCTCGGCTGATTTATGGCGCTCGCGGACGTGCGGGGAGGGGGTAGACAAAGAAATGTTTAATGTATAATTATATGCGCGCCGCGAGGCGATTTGTATACTTACAGTGTTTCTCGTTGGGCGCGTTTTTATTGAATCAAGTTTATCAGATTTTGCTCTTGAAATCTTGTAAGATTCTTAATAAGTTTCTATATTTTTATTGGAACTGTATATGAGTGATTTACAAAAATGTTGCGTACCTGTTCCCCACTGCATATTTGTATTATTTTATGTATAATAGTTTATATTTATTTTTTACAAGAAGAATGTTACAAATTGAATATAGAAGAATTCAAATGTTTAGCATAAGCACAGTAGGTATTTCAAAACTAGAAAGAAATCATATTTTTTTCCCATTACAATTTATTAAGTTTTCTATTTTTTAATTAAATTTAACTTGGTTATATAATATACTTTTTCATCTATATCTTAAAAAAATTAATTGTAATCACCGTGGCAGTATATTGGTATATTTCTGCACATCTTCAACTGTATATTTCAAAACTTGTAATTACGAGTACATATTACACCGATTATAAAGGTCGCGTCTACCTCAAATAATGCGGATTGCTGTCATAAAAGGTATTCATAGTCAGAGACCAAACTATACATTTTGAAAATACAACGGTCAAATTTCTAATAACTAGAATTTTGTAATACTTTTCATGTTTAACCTGTATTTTCAAAATTTGAATTTTGCGCTCGTATCTTGCCAACGAATCAAATGACGCTTACTGTGATTTCAAAATGGTGAAATATCTTTTTTAGAACAGAAATTTATCCAACTAAAAACAAATGTAAGCAATTTATCGGTATTATCGTTTCATCGCTTACAAATCAAATATTATCCTTTCTGACTTGAAACTGACGTGACTTACGTATTCTCATATACACGACAAATCATCGATGTGTTTAATTCGCGGAAACGCCGCAGCAGTAGCAACGGGTAATGACATTTTGCAAACCCATGTTTTCACGGGGCTTTAGCGCAACTCCCGGGAGCGCGACTACATACCATTAAATCGGCGATGCAAACGATTTCTTAGAACCGAGTGGCGTTTCATCCGAGTTATTGCGCGAGTGCATAGAAGCGCAGGAACGAGAGCGAGATCTTCGCGTGTACTTTATTAGCACGCACTGCGTGAGTTACGAGGCACGATGTCGTCGATAAATTTTCGCGCGCGTATCAACGCGAGATGTATTGGTTCGTAATGGACGACCGCGCGCAGGTATAATAAAGAGAGTCGGGCGATGCGGTAGGTGGGAAAGGAAAGTAATGGAAAAACGCGCGCATTACTCGAAAACGTAATTAAATTGATTGGAAAAGTTCACGATGGCACGTAGTGCTCCATTAGAAATAATTAAAAATCAATTTTCATCATATTTATTAAATATAAAATAATAATCCTCCGCATTCCATCTAAAATATTAATATTCCTCATATATAAATATTAAAAAATCTATATTACTACGAATCATATGTCAATCCAATAATAACTTGCAAACACCGAACAAAATAAATAAAACTACACGCTTTACATTTGATTTCATCGCTTCGTAAACACCAAGCAAGGTCGCGCAGACGTTTAATGCGCGTCATTATACATCTCGCACTGCTTTACGCGCGCGTGCGCATAAAACAAATAGACCGTAGTCGTATATAGAACGCGCAGTGCGCAAAACGAGTCTGGCGCGAAGATGAAGCTCTGAATCCTCCTTCCCCTTTCGCCGCTGCGATTTTTTTTGCCCTCATCTTTCGCAGCAGCAGCAGCAGCAGCAGCAGCGCGTGAATAGAGCGAAAAAGTGCCTGCAGCTTTGCATTCATGGACTATGAGCGCGGGGGCGGCGCGCGGCACTGTGGGGTTTTGATACTTCGTTCGTTTTCATTCGCTCGCGCTCGCTCGCGGATTTTTTCTTTTTCGCTGGCTGAAGCGCCGCGGATGACTGCCAATTTTCATGGCTCGTAAAATCGCGGATCAGTTTTCTTCCTTTTTTTTCCGCCGTGTACGCAACTTTATGAATGTTAGAGTGTTTTGATGTAGTCCGGGAGATGTATGTGACACAGTGCGTTTATTGAGTTTCAGAATTTTTTTGAACGCTTAAATAATTGCTTCGTTATATTCCTAAAATAGCTTTTACAATCACGCTATCTGTGTTTACATCTGAAAGATTCAGTGTCAATGAGCTATTAGTATTTTTTAGCGTAGTATTGAATTAATTATGACATATGCTCTTATTATCTTTAAAATAGCGGAAAGTAGTAACTGGGATCGCGAATACCCCGCTTCTATTTTTAAATGATTGTAATACAAATATTTTGTAATACAATCATAGAATCGATTACTCAGTATATTATATATTTCTCAAATTTCTAACTCTTCTCTGATGTACACTTGGTACCCTTCGTATCTCGTCGAATGAAATTTAAACGTGAACATTGAAGTTAATAACTTTTAAGGTCTGGGTATACTGGAGTGTGCAACGCGTAAACTACGGGAATGACAGATATTTTCCATTATAGAATACTGTTTAAAATTGTTAGAAATTGTTTTTTATAATGAAAAATAAAATGTCGGATGTTAATGATTAAAATTTTCGTGGTTCAAACTATTACTAACTGTTGAATATTAAAGGTTCACCTATACGATCGAATATCTTACTGACAAGGAGATAGTCAGGGTTGTGGGTCCTGATTTTCTATGAAACTTTGAGGATCAGTTCCTGGTACCTTAAAATGAAGCCCAATACCCGTACACTGAGAGAAAGGATTCCTTGTGGCAAATGAATCGTGTACTTGCGGAATCAAATTCTCACGTACTTGCCGCAAATGTTGAACTCTTAATAGTTAAGAACTCGAACTTGAGAAAAGTCTAAGAGTAAGATAAACATGCCTAGTACGAAAGGTTATTTGACGATTTTCTAGCATATAATGATGCTTTTTAAGCATTGAAATATCAAAAGATATTATACGTAAACATAATCTTGGCAGGCGAAAACTTATACTAACATGTAACGGTCATATAAACATCTTAGAAATATGAAAAATTCAGTTAACCTTAAAGTCAGGCGGTCAGCCGTTGACAAGCGACTCAAATACTCAGTTCTTAACTATTAAGACGATGCGCTTAACGGTTAAGAAATATTCATTTGACCGTATTTAAATTCACAAAACTTAACAATTAAGAAATATTCTTTGCCGCAAAGAATCCTTTCTCTCAGTGTAGTATTTTTGAATGGACCCTATATCACGATATATAGCTAAATACATTAATATTAGACATATATATCTATATATATGATTTTTTCTACATTACACGTATGGGCAATGTTAATGTTATTAGCAGATACTTAAAGTTTTATACACATTCAAGACCGGCATCCCTGATCATCTCCTTGTGAGTGTGCATAATTACGAAAGTGCATATGACACAGTAAAAAAAGTACATCGATCGCAAAAGTGCTTCACAACTTCAACTCCCACATTCAAATTTTGTTCGACGTGTTATGAAGGCCAGTGAACGTACAACTCCCTATCCCCCTATTTTAATCTTCCCCCCAATAACATAATTTCAATTCACAACGAAATCAAACTTTCCGCGCCCGAGCCCATTCTCCATCAGCGTAAATCACGTTTTATTTTTACCTCACACCTATTTCGCCCCACACCCCGAGCACTCGATCCGTTAAACGGGAATGTAAAATAAAAAAACACAGCAGTCAGTAGGCCTGTCGCGCCGCTCCTCGTAGATTTCCCCCGAGCGTTCGTTCAACTACTTCCTCGCCGGCTGACGTGCACACGGCTCTATTTTACCCTATATCTCGAGTCTCTGCGCGAAATCCTCATCGACGTCGCAGTCGTCGAAATGCGCGCCAACTTGGCGGATTAAGTCCGAAATCAGCAGTTGTGGACTTTGCAGCGCGCGGAACGTCTCTAATTCCGTTATAGCAGCGGCGCGCGGCGACGGAGGCAGCGTGATTCATGACGCCGCTGGATTATTTGCGCGTCTATTAATCCAGAGTCGGCTCTCCGCTCTCGCCTCTATGCTCCATCTCTGTATCCGCGTGCGTCTGTCGCGCGCACATGCATATGGGTGATTCCGCTGGAGCTGTATATAATCTATACACCCGAGGGCGAGATTAGTTTTCCGAACTTGCCGGTTAAGGTGATGCTAAACCCTCTTGTTACCGTAAAATACGTGGAACCACTTTTTTCATTCAATATTTAATTTTGAGAAAATATCTCTCTGAAAAGTTGTTGTTTTTGAGTAGGACAATAACGTTTCACAGAGATATTTACTCAAAATTAAAAATAAAATAAGAAAAGTGGTTCCTCATATTTGTCGGTGACTGGTGGCTTTAGCATCACCTTAATGAGCGTCGACAGGTGGGTGGGTTATGGTGTCAGCTGTTTACATCGTAGACTATGTACCTTGTACTATAAACTATGCAGGTTTTGACGGTATTTAACAGGTACGTTCGGAAAAGTGGATTTTCCAGATTGTTGAAGTATTTGTACGGCGCTTTATACAATTCCCTTTCTCCCTGAGGGAGCATAAGAAATATCTGTGGTAAAAGTTGCTTCATTTTAAATCTACACTACGAATGGGAACAAGAATTTAAAAACGAAATCTTAGTTCTGTACAAGACAATAAAGAACATCATCAAAATAAAAGTGACTTTCAATAATTTTTATAAAAAATAATCTACTACATTAACTCACAAAAATTTCAGCAATTATCCCTCCATCACCACTGAATCCCCCATATACACAACCCCCGTGTCTACATCATGGCGCGCGTCGCGCAGATACCCGGGCGCGTGCAGCAGCAGCGACGTCGAGTCCTCTCCGCCCTCGCGCAACTTCCTCCTCGTCGCCTTCCCTCCCATATCCCCCCTCTTCGCTTCAGCTTCAGCCCTTGCGCTTCGAGCCCCTGATATATATATATATATATATATATATATATATATATACATATACGACGACGCAGGGAAGGGAGGAAATTCCAGTCGACCGGCGCGATTGCAGTCATCTATCATGCCGCCGCCACCGCCGCCGCGTCGTAGACGTCGCGCGCTGTAATTCGTATATATACCTACCGCGTCAAACTTCACTTCGAGCCCTCTCAGCTGCTGCTGCCGCTGCTGCTGCTGCTGCGGGGGATCAATCAAATCAGGCTTTTTGCCGAGGCGACTGCGCGGAGCGTTATTATCCGGATGGCCGAGGCGCGACCGTGAGGAGATTTTCTCGCGCTCGTTTTGCCTCCGCGATCTCGCCGATGATTTGTCGAGGTGGTTCGGTTTGTTTTAGCGATGGAGAGGAGGGCTTGGGTTGTGGAGAGAGGGGGATTGCCGAGGAAGGAGAGGATTGGATTTTGACACTTTTCGGATGGCCGGCGAGTGGATTTGAGTTGATGGGATAGGTATTTTTCTAAAATTGTATGCTGTTTTTGGAATTTGCCTTTGTAGATTGACTAATTTTCATTGTAGATATTTCATTGTGGAAAGGAAAAAGATACAACGGTTAATTAATGGTAATTGACGTCAATTAAAGATCTCTTGTCATTAAGTGCGAGCATCCGAACGTACTATATAACTCGTGGAGTAATAATAATGATAGTAATTGTAGCTCTTCAACTTATTTCTAATGTATTCTTATTTTTAATGTAACGCCATCATTTTTATTTTCTTGAATGAATTGATTTATAGGTGTAACATATTGTGAATATAAATTTGTGTTTACTTTTACTTCAATCGTAAAATGTATACTGATACGGATACGACATTGGTTCCTCTAATTCCTGATCAACATTTGTTTCTATTAAAAAAATCTATTATTACCTAAAAACTTCTAAAGTTTAAAAATACATTTTCGACTAGTTTATTGCTATATCCAGATTTTGAATTAAATTTAAGTAAAAATAAATTAAATACAATAATTTACTTCAAATCAAGATCATAAATTGGATTATAATCAGGAATCAATACCGTATCGGTAATCATGATTAAGGAAAATATCAATACTCACCAGTTTAATACCATATTTCAATTGAACGAAGGGTTTAAATCGTATAAACTCACCTGTAACAAAAAGAAAAAGAAAATTATTATTAACTTTATATTTTGGCTGTAAATCATTCTATACCATATGTCGCTTTTTATTTTTTATTTTTAATGACATCTCGTATTCTACCAAAACACAAATATTTGTATATAATATATAAGTCTCCGAGATCGCTGTCGCTGAGTGCTGCATGTATTTAAATTCACTATTAGGGCTAATGTAAAAAAAAACAATCAAGTCATTATTTGGCTACAAAATGTCTATCCGACAAAAAAAGCCGAAACTAGTTCAATCCTCGAATCCTCAATATTACGAGCGTTCAACCTTCCAAACGGCTCACGCGCAGCGCCACTCCAAAAAGAGGCGCATCATTATCCCCGAAGATTCATTCAGAAATCATCGTCCTTTCAACTGCGCTATAACCCCCTCTCGAGGCTCACGCGCGCGCATAGGTGCCCTCTTAACCCAAATGAGCCCGACTTCAAAGCGAGTGGCGCGCTCGACTCTTCTTCTCTTATTTTTTGACCCGCTGCGACATTTCGCGGCTCTGCTGTGCAGTGGCTGTTATTAGGCAACCAGAGAGAGAGAGAAGCGAATTTTGCGCAATAATTGCGAGAGCGACACTTTAGTCGGGCGTAAATTGGGTACGATGGGCGTCGCGCGCACGCGGTTATACGTGCTCGCGGAAGCTCTCACGGCCCGCCATCATCAGTATGAAGTGCAGATTTGTACGCGATTCCGATGCATTCGCGAAGCATGCTTATCCATATTTTCTCGATGATTTCGCGAAGAGGCTTTTAATCTTTGTGGCTGGATACTTTGCGGGTTGCTTTGGGAATTTTAGATTGGGGATCAAGGGCACTTTTTTAATTGGCTTTTAAGCAGAAGTGAAAGTTTAGAATGAAGATAAATATTTCGTGTTTAATGGAAATCATTCTTTTGACCGGGACAGTCGTAACATTTTAGCGAAACTAATATTCTGAAGTAGTGTAAATCTCTGAACTGGAAATGTAAATATTTAAGCTTTAAAGTTTACGCGGTGCGCGAGTTTAGAGACTTTTAAATGGATTGACATAAAACTTGTAAAAATCTTGAATTTTACCTTTTTTAATAGAAGTGGAGCACGACGTTTAAAAAAATGTAGGTATGTTACATGAAAATGTTATTTTAACCAAATTTATAGTGGCTTTATCCATTTTTGCTGGTTTTGCAAATGCAATATGCATTTAAAAGTAATTTTTTTTAATTTAGCTATAATTATTTTCATAACCTTAATATTTTGAAAAACTCCTATATATTTTTTGTTGATCTGTCAATGATTAATACATGATCGTGCGACGAATAAATGTGAATGCTACAATTTTTATTATTATATTTTAGAGGTTAACGGGAAAATTAAAAAAAATAGGTGGATATACTTTTCTAAAATCTATTTTTAAAAAATTGTCTAACTAATTAATTTAATTAATTTAATTTAATTCTGAATTTTTGGTTAATGCCTAAAAAATTATAATTTCTTACACTTTAAAGTTCTTAATGTGAAGCAACTATTGTAGAATCCAATAGACATGACAATTTTGAAATTCTAACTTGATAAATGAACTTGATTCATTCATTTGATGAAAAAGTAATTTTACGCTCTAAACAATTTCAAACAACCATTTCATCAAATGATAAGTTTTCTGATAGAGTCATTGTTTATTTTAATGGACTTGATCTTCACTCAAAGAGTTTAGAAGTCATAATTATACAAAACATAAATTATTGCTCTTACAAGAGTGGCTCATAGAATATCTACTTAGAGATAAAAATTTGTAAAATCAACTGATATACTTATAAAAATCAAGTGAATATTTATCTAATAAGAGTAATCTACAGATTGAAATACACTTTCACTCGTTAATTCATTTCCCACATTTAATACTGTCTTGTCTCGTAGGTTACGATAGTGATGTTGTATAAAAGTCAGCGAAATCCATTTTCATTTCTTGATGATTTTTCATTCAATTGCAATAATTTGTCAATGTTATCACCCAATCAAATAATTATCCCCTAATTCTCACAACGTCACCCTCCCCAAACACCCCAACAATCCCAACCAGAATCCCCCTTCATCCACTCCAAAAAAATCATCTCCACAGAAACACACTGCGACCCACGCCCCAGACTCACGATGTCACACCAGCATCGTGCTTCTATCTTACTCACCCGTCGACCCTCGCAATGCAACCTGTTACTTTGACGCCTCTCGCGACTGCATCAGCAGCTGCTCGTCACCGCTCGGCGACAGATCGATTCGACTGCAGCAGCAGCAGCAGCAGCGAGAAACGCGCCCCGAATGCATCGTAGCGCGGTTACGCCGCGCCGCTCGCTGCATGCACGGATACGTACGTGCGCGCGCGGGGGTATACGAGGGTGCAGAGCATGACTCGACTCGGAAGAGGGTCATCTTTAAGCTTTTCTGGGATATTGCGGGCGTCATGGGCTGCGAAGCCACGAAATTTCGGAGAGGTGCACGGGTGTGCGTCGAGGACTGGAGGTGCGGAGGGATATGTGTGCACGTGCCGAAAGGGAATGCAAAGTAATGAGAGTGCGCTTTGGCGTTTTTCGCGAGAAATTGGTGTGTATATACGTATTTCGCTGCCTCGCAGATTCGCGGAAATTACGAGTGGGCCGAGGAACTTACAGAGAGAAATATGTTCGAGTGCTTTTTACGCGCATATTTAATTTGAATGTTGTAATAAAAATGTTGAAGTATATACTTTGCAGAGAAAATATTCTGTAATAAAAGTGATGTACCATAGATACTACTATGCATTAAGATACAAATGTAAGACATTCTTATTTTGCTGTGCTTTTCACTAATATTTAAAATAAATGTTATCGTATGTTGTAGAGTAAAATTTTCCTGAATTTGATAAAACTTCTTATTAAAATGTTTGAATTTCAGTGAAATTTAGTTAAAATTTCAGAAAGACTCATATTTAATTTTTGTGCCTTACAGACAATTTTACTATAGTATACTTTAAGTTTGTATTATAGTACCTACTTAATTTGAAGCTACTAATCAAACGAAATTTAAAATGCTTACAATGTGGCATGAGATCCTATTTAGGACAGACTAGCAGTTAAATATTACCCATTATTATTATTATTATTATTGTTATTTATATTATTATTTTTATTATTATGTTTATTATTATTATTATAAAGGCCAATTAGTAATGGTAAGCAACTACGGTGCCTGCAGGGCAATAGCTATCACATAGTCTTTATGTCGGCTATAGACGTGCTCGCATCATCACCATATCTATCATAACTACTTGTTGGGACCAGCTATCCGTAGCTGTGTAGTCCATAGCCTTATGCACACAGTCACGCCATATTTCTTTAATGCTTGCGATTTGCATCCAATCCTCCTCATAACATTCTATTTCTCATAGGTCCATTTTAATATTGTCCTCCCACCTTCGTCTCGGCCTACCTGGGGTTCTTGCTTCTGTCGGCTTCCCTACGAGCACTCTAAGTGCTGCTCTTTCGTTACCCATCCTAGCTACATACACAGCCCACCCTAGTCTTCGAGATTTAATCACTCGGGTAATGGTTGGCTTCCCGTATAGCTCGTGTATTTCTTGGTTATGTAAAATTCTCCATTCTCTAGTAATCTCATCTATTTTGTCCACAAATATCTATCTAAGAACTCTATTCTCAAATACTCTAAATCTATTTTCTTCCCGTTTGGTTAATGCCCACGTTTCGTATCCGTATAGAAGTGCTGGCATTATGATTTTTCTATATATTTCTAATTTAGTCTTCAGCAGCAGTAATCGTGATTTTAGTAAGTTATTTACCGAATATAGGCATGCATTTCCCGAATGCAGCCTCTTCTTGATTTCTATACGAGTTTCATTTTTGTTGTCTATTATCGTGCCAAGGTATTTAAAGTCCTCTACTTTTTTGAAAGTTTTGCCAGAGTCTTTCAAGTCGGTATCAGCAATCTCGGGCCCTGCTCTGCTAATGACCATGTACTGAGTTTTCTCTTCACTTATTTCTAGGCCTATTTCTTTAGCTATTTTTATTAGTACTTCTACGTTTTTTATTAGGGTTTCTCTATTTTTTCCTATGATATCTATGCTATCTGCGTATGCTAGCAATTGTGTTAGGGAGTCATTTATTGTAATTCTGTCTTTACTTTCTTGTACTGCTCTGGCCACGTATTCTAAAACTAAGTTAAATAAGACGGTTGATAGAACATATCCCTGTTTTAGCCCGTTGTGGATGTCAAATGGTGTGAACCATTTTGCATCTTATTATTGAGTCATACGCTTTCTTGAAATCAATGAATAATTGAAGTACCGTTTCCCCGTATTCCATTTCTTTTCGAGGAGCTGCCTAACTGTTAATATCTGGTTGCTTGTTGACCTTTTTCTTCGAAATCCACACTGGTAATCCCCGAGGATTTCCTCCTCGAGCTAACACCCTCCTAGCAGCTTATCTTATAGAACTTTTGATATTTTCCCAAGTACTTTCGATGTCAATCCCTACCTTCCGGTCGCCTAACCTATTGTTATCAGATACATCCAGTTTACTTGAAAGTTTCTCCCTATAACTAGTTTTAATTAGCGGGTCATTTAACTTTTCGAGAATAAATTCCTCTGTTTGACATGTTTTATTCTTATTTTTGTTTACTAGTAAACGAGCCCTAATCTTGGCTATAACAAGAAAATGATCTAAATCGCAATCGACTCCACGGTAAGTTTGAACGTCGAGAATGTCAGCGTGCCGTCTTTGGTCAATTATAACAAGGTCGATTTAGTTAAGTGTGCGTCCATTAAGACCTCTCCAGGTTACTTTGTGCCTGTTTAAGTGAATGAAACATGTGCTTTTGACTATAAGATTCTTAGACGTGGCAAAATTAATTACTCTCACTTCATTATCGTTACTAACGTCATGTATACGTTCTTTTCATATGATTGGTCTAAAATTTTCCTCCTTTCCAACTTTCGCGTTAAAATCTCCAAGCAATATTTTTGCGTCATGGGTTGAAAATGTATTAAACACCTGCTCTAGTTTTGTGCAAAAGGAGTCTTTGACTGTATCGGCCGTGTCCTCCGTTGGGCAATGTACATTAATAAATACGTACCATCGGCTTTTAACGACTAGGAACCCTATGCGATCATTAATAAGTTCAAATTTAATTCCCGTGCGCATTACTCTTTTACTTACTAAGAAGCCCGTCTCTAGTTGGCCTGCCTTTTCCAATCCGCTATATGAAAGTGTGTATTTATTTATATACTTTACGTCCGGGCCTCCTCGTCGCCTAACCTCCTGTAGAGCTACTATGTCTATTTTATACCTATCTGCCTCCCTTGTTAGCACCTTTAATTGCCAGTCCTGAACTAAGCTACGCACGTTCCATGTGCCCACCCGTAACTCCGTTATGGTTCTTTTGCATGATTCTTCCCCGATAGTCCCCTCCCGGACATCCGAATGGGGGACATCTTTATGTCCGGACTTGTATTTTCCCAGAGAGGAATTCATGACTTATGTTTGTGAAAGACTCGACGGATTGGTTTAGGTGGTAAATACCGTGTAGGTTCATCACGCCTACTACCCGCACTCCGTGACCTGTGTAACATTTGTAGATGCTCCGCATTGTATCGTCTTGGTGACCGATTCATGCGACCTGCTCTTCCTCTTAGCTTTCTTTTTTCTTTTGGTTGATAGGTTCGGGATTGGCCTGGAAGAGGGTGCATTAGGAGGGGTAATGGTGAGAGGTGTGGTTCGTTATCCTCTCATTTAGTGGCTGTGGGCTGGGTGTCTAGACGCTGGGTAACTTACGGTCCGCTGCCTCGCGATTTGATGCCTGCACAATATCTGCACACACACTCACTGCATAAAGTATTGATAAATGTAGTCTAAATGTTTGTTGCGCGACATTTCTGTCCGGCAGCATTCCGTAGACTGGCGTGTAACTGATGGGGACTAAAAAACCCTCAGCTCCGCTAGCTAAAAAAAATTAACGGGCTTTCGGCTTTCGCTGCGTTGCTGCTCATGGCTCTCGCATGTTTATTCACTTTCTCGCAGTGATTTTTGACTCGTGTTGCCTTTGTTCGTAAGGTTGAGCATTCGTAATAAGTAATGATTGAAAAGTCGTTGTTAGTTTTCCGGAAATATAAAGTAAAATAAACTCGAGGTTGCGTGAATTTCTAATGACATAATTTTAAATTATCGGTTGGATATACGAATAATTTAAAAATGGAATAGCGTAAATCTTTCTTTTTTTATAAAAAAAAACTCGCATAGCATTAAATGAGACGTATGCTATAAATTAAAGTCATGAGAGTGATATAAAATGATATGGATAAAAAATAGAATAGCGTAGATTTTAATTTAAATCACAAGTGAAGTATCATATATTATAAATAGAATACCGTAGATTTTAAATTAAATCACAAGTAAAGTATCATATATTATAAATAGAATACCGTAGATTTTAAATTAAATCACAAGTAAAGTATCATAGATTATAAATAGAATACCGTAGATTTTAAATAAGCTACGTAAGTTAAATATTATCGCTAGAAAGTAATAGACGTTTACGCGAGCGGAAAATTATGCTTACATATACTGTATAAAGAATTTAATATTATAGGACAATGCAATACTATTATAGTTAATTATAGTTATTGGGTCTGACGTTTCATATATAAGGGAAGAGTATTTTTTAACAAAAATTACTGTAAAATTCATAGATGAGAACTATAATAAATATCGTTAATTTTTACCGTGAAGTATCATTGTTTACTACGTTAACTATTATTTTACGCAATTTTTATCAGAAAATCCTCAACGTGTACCACGACTTACCCTATACAATTTGCACCAGAAAATGTCCCCCTACGTCCAAAAGTAAATAACCACAAGCGAAACATCGCGAAATCAATGCACCCTTTCATCATCCCTCGACTCACAATAATTACATTCACGCGAATCCGACGATTCGCCTTTGCAATCGACCAGCACCAAATAACGCAAGGTCTCGCGGTCCAGACACTGCCGCGCTCGCGCGAGCGCCTCTGGTATTTGGCCCGCTCACTCGAGGCCGTCTAATTAAAGACGTCGCTACATTAATTTGGCAGGTCGCGGCGGCATCCCTTAATTCCGCTCGCGCACCGCTTCGGGCTCTCTGATTTACGCCCTCGTTGCGTGTAACGGCGTCGCTCGACTTTCTAGCCCTGTACACTCCGTGCTACCCTATAACCAAAGTAAGCTCCGCGAGGAGCCTACGAGATTCCTAATATGCTGAAACTACCTCTTGCCAAACGCGATTTCATGGTGTGTGTTTGTAAGTGTGTATGCGTGTGTGTAAGTGTGTGTAGGTGTATGTATGTGTGTGTGCATGTAAGTGTGTGTATGTATTTGTGTGCGGATATGTGTGTGTCAGTGTGTCCGTGTATATATTTATGAGTGTCTGTGTATATGTGTGTATGCGTGTGTGTGTGTGTGTGTGTGTGTATGAGTGCGTCTATGTGCGTGTGTGTATGTGTGTGTATACCTTTATTCGTACTGAGGGTGGATCTAGGAGTTTTTTTCTTTTGTTTTCTGAAACATATTCATAAAGTAGCTATATAATATCGCTGCCGCTGTGGCTAGAAACTTCTGCGTAATTATAGCATAAATTTCCGTGGTCTTATAAGGTTGGCGGCTTTGTTTTCTTTTCTTTTTTATTGGTCTTGAATAAAAGAAACGGTTAGCGCGAAGGGCTTCCGTGTGTTTTGTCTCTTTGCTGCTCAGCGCATTATAAGAAGAGTAATGTTATTGGAAATAGGTTTGTACGCTAGAGCTTTGGTTTAATTATCTTATATCCCGGAGAATTGTGATACGAAAATTAGCACCGTTTAAAATTATGTGCTACTTGATTTTGTACAACAATTACCTCGAAAATTACTTTTCCAAAGTCATTATCTTTCTCTTTACTTTACATGTATATATGTAAAAGTTAGTTTGTTTAGTTATTATTCAATCACGCATGAACTATCACGTTGTACACCTTAATTGATTTTCTTCATTTCAATCACGAGAAACAAACTGGTCACATATTCTGGATAAGAAATTATGGATAATGTTTCAGTTTTCCAGAAGAAAATAAGGTAAATAACTGTCTTCACTTTCTTTGTCATTTAGTTTACGCGCAGTATATATATAAAAAAACGTGGACTTTTTTAAATTAATACCTTCAGATATATGTAAATCTCAAGCCGATAAATATAATTCATCAATTTACTGTTACATCCCACCCATATACGATATTGATAAAGTCCAACTCGCACTGCAAAACGGAATAAATCCACGAAGAATTTTCGTCCCCGCATCGTGCGCTCGCAAATTCCCTCCAATAAAGATTCCCATGTAAATTCGGCCGCGGGAAAACAAAACGCCCATAGCCAAAGACGAAAATACGCGCGGCCCTCCCCGCGCTTGCACATTTTTCCGCGATTCTTGCCCCAACGCAGCTCGCAGCGCTCACCCCCGCCAACTTTTATTTTGATTTTTGCCAAGTAATCGTATCGGCTTTCGCCTGCATATACACCCAGCCCAAAAAAATACACGTACAGCGCGCAATCCCATCCTTTTTTTTATCGCTCTTTTCTCTCTCCCATTGCATATACATATAGTATAGTCAAACGTCGATTCCCGCCGGACACAATACATTTTACGGTCGTTGCAATGGCGGAAAGACGGTATAAATAAAAAAATAAAAGAGAGAAAAAGAGCGATCGGAGCACGGCACAGCGAACTGCCCCGTTGTTGCTGAGAATAAAAAAATAAAAATGCGCAGGCCGAACGGAGATTGGCCTTTGTCGCTGCTGCTGCTGCTGCTGCCTTTTTTTCTATGCTCCGCGGGCATCGCAGGAATTTTTCTTCCTCCTCGCCCAACATACATAACAACAACCGCAACAATGTATTATATCTATATATACAGACATAGCAAAAGTATGTAGATGTATATATATATACGCACCCATTCTGTGCACATCCGCGCCCGCGTGCTCGCTCATGTATGCGCTCACTCTCTCTCTTTCTCGCTCGCTCGCTCTCTCGTGCCCTCCCGCGTCTCTCTGCATCACGGATTAGTGCATCGAAATGATGAATTTGCAGCAGCAGCCAATCAAGCACGAAGCGGCGCTGCTCGCCGGGGCAATAACACTGGCATTCTCCCTCCCCTCCAGCTCGCGGGCAGGAAGTGCGGATCGTCGTGTTTCCACCTGGCCGAGTTTTTCGACTGGTCGGAGGTGGCAACCGCTCGCCGATATATAGATATTCCGATGCGTCGCGTGTATGTACATATATATATGTACGCGATTGTGTGTGCGTGGAAGCGGGAGTTCGATTATATATCGAAAGAGGTCAATTGGAAATCGAAAACGGAATTTCTCGGGGCGCTGGCCGACGGGAGGAAGTGTGTGTATATAGATATAGATGGGTATAGTGGGAGGGTACACGCAGGATTGTGCGAGCAGCGGAGCGTTCGTCGAAAGCGTCAATCGATAATAAGATCTCTGCTGCTGTGAACTATGACTCTCGGTGTGCGGTAGAGATTGTGTGCAATGCGGTGGCGCTTCGTGAGGTGTCTTGAGAGTAGCGAGTGGAGAGATAGAGAGAGAGAGAACTCTCGAGGGGAATAATAATAATAATTGATTAGGAAGAATGAGGGGGAGAGTTTGTGTGGGTGGATGGAGTGAGAAAGAGAGAGATGATATGAGGATTATATATGAGGCATTGATTGCAAGTGAAGGTTTGGGTGAACTTGCATAAGCAATGCATTTATGGAGATATCTTGATACGACAATAGTTATTTGATGGGTTGAGTAATTCAAATATTACTAAAATCATTATCATCATCATTATTATTAAAATTATCAAAACAATTGTTATGGTTGTAGTTGGGTTTTGAGGTTCCAATAAGGAATAAGAGCTAAAACAATCAGTATTTATTTAAGGTAAATCTTGCGCGAGACTTGATATTAGATAATATAAAGATAGTTTATAATATTATTATATCAATCGACACAAATATTAAGCATTTTATCGACAAATTTAAAGAGAAAATTAATATTGAAATGGCGCAGAAAGCGCATAACTATATTATGGTAAAAGCATATTTCCAGATCTTCAACTAATAAATTAGATCGTTCTTAGGTCAGATACGTGCACTAATGCGTATTGCAATTAAAAAAGAAATGTCTAAATTTTATTTATTTAATTAAACATTAATATTATCCACTGATAAAATATATATTAATAAATAAAATAACATAATTTATAAAATTATAAAGTAACGCGCATGCTTAGAGTCAGATAAACAATTAAAATTAAAACTTTGCAATCATATACATTAAGAATGTATTCGAGAATTATAGGTTTAAATACATCTAATCGAGCTCAATACATTTAATTTAATGATACATTCTCTTGGTTGATTTTAATTTTAATTTGTTATTTCTACACGGGAAAAAATGCTTTGTTAATTTAACAAAGTCACTTGGTAAAATTCGCACTAACTATTTTTCTTATTACACTTACCAAGTAATTTTTTGTTTCTATAAAGTTATTTGTTAATTTTATTAACCCATTTATTAAATTAACAAATTACTTCGTAAGTGTAATACAATAAATAGTTAGTGCGTATTTTACCAAGTGACTTTGTTAAATTAACAAACCATTATTTTCCGTGTAACATATGCTTTCCAAACACTATTTTTGTTAGCGTTGTTGCAAGAACTATTTTAATATTACAGTTATATATTTTAATATCAGAGTTACTGATGATATCACGTTCAGTATTATATGAACTCATAAAAATCGGTAGAATTCCTAATAACTTTTCACGAGAAAAGAATTGCTTGTTTTTTTCAGTTCTTTATGCAACAAACGCAGTCCAATTTAACTTCACCAATTCTAAAATAAAAATTCTGATAGAAGTCGACCCCTTTCTCGGCTACAGCCTTTGTGTGATGTAATTAAATGGAGGATCTGGTCGGTTACGTAATAATATTGACAAAATGTAAATGTCAATAACTCTTTGAATCCCGTGTATTGTCGTTCTGTCGAACAAAAACAAATGGTGCTAAGATTAAATGCTTTGTTTCTCTGTGGTAGTGTAAATGGTAATACAGTAAAATTACTGTAGTCAAATAAATGTATCTTTACGAGCAATAGACACAGTTTATGTAAGTTTCACGTGTGGCATCGTTTGTATATATAGCGTCAATAAAATTCACGCTATATAAATGTAACTTTCTCCTAAATTGAATTGTTTGAATTTTTTTGTTAAACTTTTAGTAGATAAAAGTTATTTATTTACTTTACATAAAATGTAAGAATGATATTCTCCAACTCTCTAGCAACTGTTTGTTTATGCAAATTATCAATTTTTAACAGACCTAAATATCTGGTTTGAAAAAGAATAATATACTTTGAATGGCTATTGATTGACTGGCCTATTAAATAATGTTTATTATTTGTGCTTAGTGTAATGAGCCTGCAATTAATAAGAAATTTTCCATCTTTCCAAGCTCAAAACGTATCATTTTTTTTCTTTCTGCCCTACTGCTTGTTCATTATATATCTTTCAGAGTGCAAGTCGAGGTAATTCAAGTGGTAGAGTAAGCTAGAGAGAGAAAAAGTTAGAATGCAACAAGGGGAGAGCTAAGAGCAATAGCACGATGAATCGTGAAAAAATGCGGAGCGCGTGTACGATAATCGAGCTATTCGACTTTATTCAGCGATATTAATGATTCAAGAGTCCCAAAGGCTTTATACGCCAACAATCTTGCGTTTTTAAGAGAGTGGTTTTATTGATAGATTATAACCGCAAGTCAATCGTAACGAATCAGCCAAAGGAGATGAACATGCTTTGGATGATATTCATAAAGAATTTAACCGTGAATTTTCATCTTTACTAAATTTACAATATTTTTATTATTATTCTTTTTATACACGGAGAGAATTTTCTAATAAAAATTATGACGAAATTCGCAGTAAAAATTACCGTGAATGACTATAAAGCTGGGACACTCTAACTTTCCGGCAGTTTTTATTGATATTTACGATAAATTTTACCGTACTGAAGGGTAAAATTTGCCTGCCGCAGAGTAAAAGTTCCCTGTACGAATCTTAGAGAAAACCAAAATTTGTGGTAAAATTTGTATGAAATATGTTTTAAAAATCTGGATTTTCTTCCAATTGTTGTAGCAGTATCATTAATACTTAAATAAGTACATTATACACATTTATATTTGAGTTAACCTAAAATGTGTACATGCTCAGTTGTTTCCTTTATCAGCTGTCTTCTTTTTCTCAAATCAGGCAAATTTTACCATTCAGTGCGGTAAAATTTATAGTCTGTGCAGTAAAATTTGTAGTCAATGAGGTAAAGTTTTTAGTAAAATATCAGTAAAAAGTGCCAGAAAGTAGTACTGTCCCAGATTTATAGTTATTTACGGTAATTTTTACCCTGAATTTCGTTATAATTTTTATTGCGTAGATAAAATATGAAATTTTGACCAAATAAATTATTTCAATGATATCAATGAAATACTGCATGAATGAGGTGATATTTTAAAGCATGTATTGTTTGAAAAAAGTTGCTATCATTTTGCAGGCCCATTGTAATGTCATGCTATGATGCGATATTGCGATATAATTTTCCACCGTGCTAAATTTGCTTGCATGAAATAAATCTACTTAAATTTCTGACATAAGAATAAATATTCCAATGACTTTGCAATAAAATAATATTCTATGAAGTCACACAATAGAATTCAATGATAACAAACTTCGTTATGTACAATATTACTAGTAGTAACAGAACGTATAACCAGACAAATATGTATTGCATATATTTTTTTTCACTCTTAACACACCACAATAATCCCAATAACATTGTTCCTACACTGAAAAAAATGATATTGGCAAAAATTACAGATTGGATAGGTAGGCCTAGCTAACTAACTTTACATCTACATATGTAAAGGGTTTTGCCTGTAGAGAAGTACATACATTTTGAAAGAGGATCTTAAGCGTTGTAAAGTGTAAACATGTTGTTTACTCGGCACTAATAATTACAGTTTAAAATCATGTAGCTCTCACAAAAAAATAGTCAACTTGAGTGTAATTTTAACACTCAACTGAATTTCCGCATTGTACAAAATTAACATAACATTATAACATTGCACTTATTTCCAGTTGAGTGTTCCAAATTAGATTAAGCTCGAGCGTTTTTCTTAGTAAAAAAGAGTTTAATAAAGTTCTCTTTAATATTTTTTTCCAATGCTCGTTGTATATTATAAAAGAAGCCATTCGCAAATTCAATGAAAAAAATATAAGCAAAAATTACTATTTCTATTTGTGCAAATTCGATTTTTTTATAAAAATTATCACATATATAGTGAAAGTATAAATGGCCAAACAAATACTACATTTTACTCCGAATGTGGCCAATTTTACTACAAATATGGTATTATTTTATGTATCTCTAATGTACAAACAGAAATAGTAATGCTACACAATTTTTTTATATCTTCCTTCCGTGTAATAAACTCTGACTGATGGGTCAATTTACATCATCGTATCTTGATGCCCCACTGCTATACACATTCCCACATTCCACACACACCACCAACCATACAAAACCAAGTACCACCTCACCTTCTAAAAAATAATCCACATCCTACTTTTTCAGGGTCTCTTCACACTCCAAACACACTCTCCAAATACACACACACACACACACAGCGCGTAAATATCCACGCTGCATCGCAAGTCTCGTTGTCATCTCCGGCCAGCAGCAGCAGTGCAGCAGCAGCCAGGCCATAGGCTGCACTTAACCGACATTCGTCATCGTGCGCAGAACGCGCCTATATGCTCGCGCTCGTGTACGTGACGCGCGTGCACACACGTGACTCTCCTCCTCGTCGCCGTCGTCGTCCGTTGCTACTGCGGCTGCTGCCATATTGATTGGGCTCTCTCTAGCGCGCGCGAGCGCTCGTCACATTGCGTAATGTCATTTACACGCCGCTTACACACACGCGCTCGCGAAATTCCCTCCGCTGGTGCACCGTGCGCCTGTGTATATATAGTTTAGCTCGACTCGCGGATGCATCCCGATTTTCTATGTACCGATGCGCACCCGGGATGTGCGCGCTTTTATCCAGAGCGTATTGAGGGACTTTCTATGCTGAGATTTGGTAAGCTTGGAAAGAGGATAGAATTCTGGTTGAGGATGGTTTTGTTTTTTGAGGAGACTGGTTTCGATCGCGAGTTTTTCACTTGAAACATTAGTATTGGCTTTACTATACAGGGTGTCCATGGGTATGGAGACGGAATAGTATGGAAAAGCATGGAAACCGTATTCATACTTTTGGGACACCCTGTATGTCGAAAGTAAATGTTTGAGGATTTTAACCCTTAGATTGCCAAGATGAAAAAACGTGTATCGTCTGAGATTTTACTTAACAATTCCGTTTAAAATAGTTGAAGCTGAATATTCCAAAGGGCATTTGAAAAATGGTAGTAATTTAGCTAAACACGAGTTTTCTCCACTAAGTTCTAAAATTTTACAAATTACTATGAGTTTTTGATAAAGTTATAGTATTCAATAAATCCTTGAAATAGTATTCATTAATTATGGGAGACCCTAGGCCCTCATTAGGATCTAAGGATTAATAGCAATTCTTAAAAAAATGTTGATTTTATTTTCAGCTGTGTCGGGCTAGTCTAGGCTATTTTTGAGCTTAAAATTCGCGTATTAACAACTCAAAACATACTGTAAATCTGAAAATATGTTTTCACTAAGATATAAAAAGAAATAAGTTATACAAACATAAGTTTACAATTCGTTTCAATTAAATATAATTTTTTAATAGCTTCCCTGGTAGAAAATTATCCAGTTTTATCAAGATTCTCGATTATTTACCATGGCAAACTAGATAAATCTACATTGTTCTAGTTTATTTTCCACCAGGGTTATTTTCACATTAATAGATTAGACAAATATCATGTTGAAATACTGAAAAATTAAATTTACGAGGTTTTGAAAGTGAAAACGTTTTTTTGTTAAAAAGAAACTATGCAAAGGATGAAAATAGTTTCTGTAAATAAATTTTCTCTTACATCCGAATTAAAATTTTTTAACAAAAAACTCCTGTCATTATTGCGGATGGTTGTTGTGTATATGATACTCGTGGAAATTCGCATTTTTTAGATTTTTGACCGAGTTGCGTATAGTAAAAAAGTAAAAAACAGAATAACCAGACGGAAAGGAGAGCAAAAACCAGTCATGAAATTCTGCGGTTGTAATAAAACAAATGGAAATGTAGAGCAAAAATGACTCTAAGAGAATTTAAAAATAATGTTTAAATATTTATTTTACACTTTTATTACACTAAACTTTAGAAACAAAATTTATACATCACTATTAATTTTAAATAATAAGTTATATGTTAACCATTATTTTTAGTTCATTATAAATATTTTTAGCATTTCCAAATACATTATCATTAATAATGAAAATTTAAGTGCCCACTTTCCATACGTAATTCCGCACTTCCCCACTCTCCAAAAATTAAACAGTAAAACGTAGTTAAAGTAAAAGTAGAATATTAACTTTTTCACTGCAAAATAGTGAATATTCTGTGCTTTCTTCACTAATTCAATGACAACGACATACTATTCACTGTTTGAATTTTACAGAGCAAATAATGAATAATACGTAACCACATCATCCGTTAAAACGCCCAACGACTCCGTGTCCATCGAAAAATCACGCGTTACAGCGTGTACACAGCAACAGTCACACACGCTATATACATGCACACGCACACACAGACGTCCGTAAATATAGTTCGATCCGCGTGCAGCAGCGGCCCGAGCTTTTTTATTCGATTAAACAAACCTTGCGGAGCCGCGCACGAGACTCTGCAGAGTCACGTAACCCGCGCCCGAGTCAATCAGCGACCATTGATTCGCCGGCCGTCCTTCTTTTAATGATCGAATAATCATCGGTCGCTTATGTATACACTGTGTACAGACAGCGAACGAGGTTTGTAATATTGTGCGCCGGGTATAAATAACTGTGTATCGAAAATTCAACGGGACGAATCGATGTGCGTGTACTGGCTACATGAAGCTGCTAAAACGACGTCGTTTTGTTTTTTTTGTGCTGGCTCGTGGTGTATCCAGTGCAGCGGTGCTTGTGTATTTTCGTTATGGGAGTATTTTAATGAGGCATTGTTGGAGTTAATTGTACGAGCGTTTAACGGCATTTTTCGGAGTTAAGTGTTCATAATTTGAACGGCATTGTTTGTTTTGTGCTTTGATGATTTTGGGTTGATGTATAATGGGATTGGGTCGTTTATTCGGTGATGTATGTGTGACACGATTGTATCCGACAGCGTGAATTTTCTCAAAACAAATATAATATTTCTCAGTTGATATAGTTAGGCTTCGGGGCTGGTTGTCAGTGATTTATACTTGTATGTAGGGGAGTAAAGAATAGGTGTTTGTCGCCAGATTTATTAAACAAAATTATTCTCTTGGGCCATTAGTAGCATTGTCATAAAGAACCCAGATAACGTAGCTTTTTTTAATTACTCCGTATATAAAATATATTTTATCACACTATAAAATGAAATGTGTAAAAAACTACTATTCTGGGAATTGATATATTAAGGAGACCTGTAATTAGGGTACTAATTAAATATGTTAGGAAATCTGGCGTTATAAACTTACATGTGCTGTAAATCTGGAATTTTATTCATGTTATGATATTTCATTTCAGATTCTAATATAAAAATAAGAACAGATACTGTTCACCATTCGTTTGCCTTTCGTAGTACTGTTTGTTTCTTTGTTTTGGATATCATTATAAATTTTTTCAAATAAAAGATGCCAAGAAAATAAATTAAACTATATTTTTTTCATAATTATAACCCACTCTTATCGCAAAGTTGCAATAAAAATGCTGCTTTCAATATATTTTGCAAGTATAGTTTCTGGGTGGTCCTTTACAAGATTTTATAGTTATTCAAACACTGTAAAATTATTGCTCTCAGAATCAGCTATTTTATTTCCAACAACTATCAAAATAATGATTTTGTGAACGTAATTCGTTTAAGTTTTGTAAATTTATCAGCCTGCAAACGTACGTTTACATAGTGAAAATGTATATTAACTTCTATCAGAATCGTACATTTACGAGATTTTCAAGTTGTAGATCTACAACTAACCACTAATTATACATCTGAATTTTCAATCTAGTGTACCCACAAAATTAGTAAAAACTGCCACAAAGACTCAAAATTGCATCCTGTAATCCAACAGCAACTCTCCAAAATCGAATTTCGAATACCCGCGCGATACCACAAAGACCTCGATTCCCTTCGTAGTCCCACCGCTGCATTGCCCTGCGCTGCGATTAACGCAAATTCGCACCCGCTCTCCGCGCCACGTGCATTTACTTGCGCGCGCAATAAAAGCCCCGCAGAACGTAAAATCGCGAATAAAAGGCGTCGATTTGCCGCACGAGAGATGCGCTGCGTGCAATTTGCTTGCGCGCGTGCGCGAGCTCTCGCGGATATTCGCCGGTCGCGGACGACGCGCGCCCGCGTTGTGTTATACGGTTTTGGCCGGCCGGCCTCTAAAAATACCGGCGCTTCGGGCTATTCTCGCGCAACGTCCGTAAGCTCTCGTTTAGAGCAAGAGAAAGAGAGAGGGTTGGAGCGCGCGCGCCTTGACGTATTGAGAGTCCGCGAATGAGCGAGAGATATTTAGAACTAGAGGAGAGAGCGCGGCGAGAGCGTGCGATGCACTTTTATGCGTACTGACGTGTGCTGTGTTAAGAGGCACGGCTTGGAGGAGAGGGTTTTGATGATGAGTTGCTTGCGTTTGGATGAGTCACGAGTGCGCGCTGCGCTTGCGACATTTGTGGAGGATGAAAGATTGGAGTTTGATTCGGGGAGGGAATTATTTTGGATTTTGTGAAGTGTGAGCTTTTTTAGACGAGCTTGGTTTTTTACTTTTAGATTTAGAGCATAATTTTATATAAGAAGGAAAAATTAGGAATTAATCAATTGAGGGTGGACGTACCATTTCTGGCCACCTTAAACTTTTTTTGACTTTCGAGAACGTATTTACTAGAGTAAAATATAATATTTCATCATTCAACAAATTTGTACATATGATAAAACATATGTATATGATAATTTCATAGTTTGTCTTATGAAACACCCTGAGGAAATTTAACAAATAGAAAAACTAAAATATAACTCATTTTTCACTGTTTTTGGCCACCTAATGACTAGTTTTGACCATAGGGATGTACCGGTTATGGCCACTATCGAAATTGATGTTTACAATGAAAATATTTTCGTATTATCAATGATTATCAATAAAAATGCATACATTTAACAATATAGCTGTTATTTCTTGTAAATGTTTGGATTTAATCTCGTTTAAAATGTTAAATTATATATATTTTGTATGCTAAAGTACAAATATACGTAAAAGTCATTTATTAATTTAAAAATCGTTAAGGTGATGCTAAAGCCACCTGTCACCGTCAAATACGAGAAACAACTTTTCTCATTTAATTTTCAATTTTTAGCAAATATCTTTATTAAACGTTATATATTTCTAATCAAAAACAACAAGTTTCCAGAGAGATATTATCGCAAAATTGAAAATATAATTGGTGAATTAAGTGGTTCCCCGTATTAAAATGATCATTTTTCGTTCTTAGAACAGGTTTTCCATTCTTCACAATGCTACAAAATGTACATTAAATTTTATTCAATTCGAAGACATTTTGATGAATGAAATATAACCTATTATAACCTATGACATACTTTTGATGTCTCTAGTAATTTATTTAAATTAACCTTTTTACTGACTAAAAACGTCATTTGAAATCATATTATCTATTTCGTAGACTTACAAAACTTAAAATAATCATGTAAAAAGTAAACCTGATGTATTTTTATGATTAAGGTACTATGGCCAAAACTAGTATATTAATGTTTTTGTTGTACCACTTCTGGCCTCCTCTTTAGTTTCTATAAAATTTCTATAATTAATTGTACCTATGTAGTTACTTGTTACCGCAAAATGATATTATTAAGTAATATGAAATTTTTGGTCATCTGCTTCTCTTGTCGATTTGCGTAAGAAAATGCCATTTTCGACATACCTTAAACTAAAAGTATTTCTTGTGTCAGAATATACTGAGCTAACTGTACCTTCAGTATTATACAATGTTCTAAAGTACTTAAGAATCATATTAATGCCGAAGTTGTATGGAATTTGACAGTTAAAACTTTTAAAATGATTAAAATTATGTTACATGGCCAAAACAGGAGCACTGGCCACAAACGGTACATCCACCCTATAGGGCATATTACAGAAGTATGATTTAAGTAATAATTGTAATTAAAATATAATAAAATAAGAAAATGATGAAAATATTGATTGAATAGATTGATTCTAAGATCGGTTGATGAATAATGTTTGGCTGAAAACGAGTCAATCGATCACCACGAGCAAAATGTCGATGGTTCAGCAGTGCTTTTTTAATTTTTCTTCCTAGCTTTTCAAGACATATTTAAGATTAAACTTCAATATGAATTTACATTCTCAACAAATTTTGGATAGAAATGACTACATCGATCGCTATGACCTAGTTTTCCTTTTATTAAAAATGATATCGATGTTTCAATATACTTCCTACTTCAAGACATATTTTTCAGTTAAATGTCAGGTGATATTTGGATTCCTAACAATTTTTTCTTTATTCAAAATGATGTAGATAGGTCAGTAGTATTTTATTTAATTTATACTTCTGTCTTCAAAACATTTTTAGATTCATAAGATTATGGTAAAAGTACCATTACATAGACTCTTTAACGCCAATA
Organism: Gastracanthus pulcherrimus; assembly: GCA_949152435.1. Taxonomy (NCBI): domain Eukaryota; kingdom Metazoa; phylum Arthropoda; class Insecta; order Hymenoptera; family Pteromalidae; genus Gastracanthus; species Gastracanthus pulcherrimus. Next base: position 169,710,144 of record OX424574.1, on the reverse strand, counting down.
CTTGGACAAACAAAGTTACATTATACTTTTAATAGCTTCACAAATGAAGATTATTTCGGTTGATGCTTAAAAGGAATAAAGTTTTGAGCTGTGCACGCACTCCAGTTAAGCTAAAATTGCTCAAGGAGTTAGTAATTTCTGCTCGAGCTTACAAAGTAAATTTAACTCTTCCATCGTAGTAACCCAAGATTTGGAGCAGTTTTGCTCATCCCCTTTTTCTTTCTTTGCTTTTTTTGCGTTTACTTCAAATATATCTATAAACGCTTTTGAAATGTCGACATAAATTAAAAAAAAGGGAAAGTAAGATGCTTATGATAGCGCCCTTGAGGTAATCTATGATACCAACACAATCATTTAAAGCACGTTTACAAATGATTTAAAAGAAATGTAACCCTTCTTATATATCCAGTCTAACCATACTCGGAAATTTCTACTTATTTTGCCGGATTTTTACACCATTTTTCTGTACTTTACCGTCAATTGAGGAGGTCAATTTTTTTATATTCATATTTTAATTAGCTACTCAAAAATTGTATCTGTTTTGAGACGTTCCCCTTAACGGATCAAATATTATAAATCTGTTGGCATCTTTCTTTGTTTATGGCTATCAATTAAGTGATGTTTACTCTAATAATTTGAAATATTGCTAAGTACATCGTTTACATGGATAACGCTATGTTCACTACTACACCTAATAGCGTTTAATCATTATCTACAATTAATAGATGACCCTAAATTACAAGATTAAATTTTTCACAAAAAAAATAAAATTTCTCGTAAAAATTCAATTTTTCAAAAATAGCATACTCCAATGTCTCAAACAATTTCACCAACTGTACCTATCCAAAAAAGAAAAAAACCAAGGTGCACGTCGTTCCCCACGCGCGTCTTTCCCGCATCTCCGCTCTCATACCTACGCGCTCTCATCTCTCTCTCTCCCGTTTATACGCGACTGCAGCGTCGCCGGCAGTCAGTCGCACGAGCTGGAATTACGTCCGATATTATTCCGCTGCGCCGCGCCGCCAAGGCCACTCGCGCGCCACGATAAAGCGCGTACACTGCGCGAGGCGCGTAGCCAGTGCCCCGAGCCTTTCCTCCCTCTGCCCGCGCTGTGTATTCCCTTTCTGCGCGCCTTTTCTCTTTCCCCTCTTGACGATGTTCGCGGCGCGACTTCCCGAGGGCATTCGCGAGAGCTATGCGAGCCCCGTTAAGACGCGACTGTGCCGCGATGCGCGCGTTTGTCCGCGATGTGCCGGTACTCGTGTAAAAAAATTAGTCTGGCAATAATCTGGCTCAATAAGTCTGGCGAAAGTCTTGCAGAAGTCCGGCAGAAGTATGGCTTTGGCCACTGTGCCAGACTTTAGATAAAATGTGCAAAACAAAAGCATCGCGTCATGTCAAATTGTCAGTAACCTAAATTTTTGTCTCTTTTTTACAATTATTCATATTTTAAACAAAATTGCAATATGTAAAAAAACTTTTCTCCTATTTTATCGAGAAGTACGTATTTTCACTATCCTAGTCGATACTGATAATTAATGTACTACTCTAATTATTTACTTGTGAAAAATGAGTTTTCTTGACGTAATTCCAAAAAAAGTTTGGCATAGCCTAGCCAGACTTCTACCAGATTTTTGCAAGACTTTCGCCAGACTTGTTAAGCCAGATTAATCCCAGACTAGTGCCAGACTAATTTTCTTACACTGCACGATCGGAATGTCCGTGTGCGAGATGTATATAGAGGAGGTGATTTTGGCGAATGAGGAGTGTTAACGGGGGGATAGAGATTGCTCGGTAGGAGAGTGTCAGGGGTTCTGACAAGTGGAGGAAGGATTTTTTGGTGTGAATCACGAGGAATGGAAGTCAGTTGCCTTGTGGCTCGAGAATGAGGGCTCATTGGAAAAGCACACAGGCACAATTTACTGTACTGAAAATTATTAAAAGTGAAAATTATTAAAAGTGAAAATTATTTAAAGTAGTGAATATTCATTAATTCGACAGTGAAAATTTCACAACTTCGAAAGAGTTGCTCGATTTTTAGCATTTCAACTTAAGAAAGTAGTGTTATTTAGAACTTCTTCTGTTCGAAGTAACATATTTCACGTCATAACAAATTTTCAGCATTTTTTATTGATATTTGTTTTTATACAATGTTCACATGCATATTTTTATATTTATAATTAAGGGGTTTTAAAGCTGACTTTAAAAAGGTGAAAAATGCAAAACTTATGATTATCATGTATCTAAGCTGTCATTCCGTTCCCTTTCTACTAATACTAAACCTGTTTAACGTCATATTGCCGTACAATCTTGAGATAACGATATCATTATACACTCAGCTATTTAATCTACTAAATTTACATGCAAACCGTACGCCAAAGTATAAAATAAGAGAAAACACAAAACCGTAAAACTATCATTCAATATTCATTCGCACCTCTTCAGCGTCATCGCATTCGACAAGTTTTCCCCTTTACGCCTCCTGCATAAATGAAAACGAACGCCGCACTGAACTCGCGCAATTACCAACTCCAGCGAGCCGCACTTTTATACACCGGAGCAACTTTTTACATAAGACGTCGCCTTCCGCGGGGTCAGGGGGGGGGGGAGAAAACACGCCTCGCGCGTGTCGCGGCGACGAGGCTCATATTCCCGCGAGATAGCCGAGGGAATATAAGACTTACCGCAAAGTGGATTTGGCCAAGTTTGTCGCGCAACGACGGCGGCGGCGGCGGCGGCGACGGAGGCGGTAAACTCATCAGACGTCGTGGATTAAGCCTTTCAGTCCGCAGGAGTGCTGTCCATTATAATGAACGCTAACTGTTTCGCTCGTAAAATGCATTTTAAACGTGTTTCATTAATGCTGAATCGCGGGAGTTGCGCTTTGATGAGGTTCCTGGAGTGGAAGTGCAATTTCAAAGTAATGTAGTGGGATTTGACGGGTACGTTAGAATCTGCTATAAATTAATGGGTAGGTATACCGAGACCGATGGAAATAACTTAATGAAAGATATTATTTAATCATTGATAATTTTTCTTTGTAATTATAGAATGTGATAAGATGAAAATTTATAACTCGATGAAATACACATCTAGAAATATAAATCACTGTGCAAGTATATGATAATTTATGTAAATCTGATTACTGTGAAATTTCACAGAAAATAGCTCTATTATCAACCTATCTCCACAATCTTAAAACTGATAAAAGTCCTTCTTCATAAAAACCAGAGAAGAAAGAGTGTCTCTGTGCCCCTACCCACATAAATCATCTCCCCTTTCATCGCGTCTTCCAGCTTCCTCTAACAAACCTTGTCATGCAAATGAGGACCATTCAAAAAAAGAAACTCTCCCCTTTCTCCCCATTTAATTCTCGGCTATGAAACCTCAATCTCGACTTCTGGGCGCGTACCACTAAAAATCCATGCTCCCGAACCACCAACTTACGAAAATGAAAGTGACGACCGAAATCAGTATCAAGTGGATCGCGTATATACACTATTTCTCTCTCTCTCTCTCTCTCTCTCTCTCTCTCTCTCGTCATTGTTTTTTGTTAATTTCTGTGTAGACTTAATTTATTCTAAGCGTATTATTTATTTTTGTAGTCTTTAATTTATTTAAGTGTTGAATGTGAAGTGTGAGTGTAATTATTAGCGTGAGTGAGTGTATTAACGAAAGAAGAATGTATGGCGTTTTATTTTCCGACGCGATATATATATATATATATATATATATATATATATATATATGTGCAATATAAATGTGTATGTGTATATATTACTGTTATCTATTTATTTGTATATTATTAAGTTGACGAAACAATAGGTGATACTACTGACTACATTATGATATGTTAGACAATAATTGACGACCTGTGATAGCGAATCAAACTTTTTTAACTGTAATGACTGATAATGTGATAACAAATTTTAACAAAATGTACATACAGCTGTAAATTTTTGTCATTAGTGATAAATAAAAAGAATATCTCTCTCTCTCTCTCTCTCTCGCTCTCTCTTTCTTTTCAACGAGACAAAATCCCATCTCTCCCCGCCTCCCGACTTATCTCCCCCTGCGCCCCATCGACTCTCCCTCACTCTTGACCCCTCCTCTCCCCCTGTCGATCCTTGCGCGTCCTTTTGTTTCGTCTCGCTTACTCTGTCTCGCTTTGTGTCTGGCCAGCGGCGCTAGCTGTGCCGCCTCTTCCCGAGGAACTAAGTAGATTACTCAACAAGTGGCAGCCAAATCCTGCCGGAGCGGGGCGCCGCGCCGACAACCGTATAACAGTTTTAGCGCCGATATCGGGAGAGAGCGTGAGTCGAGTTTCACTGCGTATATGGCTGGCGATAGTGCGCGCGATGCGACGCCGAAGACCGGAAACTGGTCGCGGGTTCGGTCTTTGGGTGGATATTCTTCGGTTTGCGTTGAGATGAGTCGGGAGATTTGGGTGGGTTGAGGAGGAAGGATACGCGTATAAATGAAAGGGGTGTGGTAAGGCAATTTGATTTCTTTTACACGGAGAGAATTTTTCCTGAAGTACAGAAGGATTTACCGTGAAAAAGGCAGTATTCACGATTCACTGTAAAATATTGCCTACATACTTGCTGAAAATTGTAATGAATAACAATAATTCTTGTAGTACATTAGGGTAATTTTTACTGTATAATTAGAGTGCCTAACGTTTACCGTGTTATTTTTTATACGGCAATTTTAATCAGATAATGTTCTCTATAAAAAAATGAGTATGGTCAAAAGACGTAAAGCCTCTTGAATATTATTGTCTTTTTAATAAAGACGCAAATCGGACAGCTTTCTGAATTTTAAGATATTAAGAAAAACTACATAAGTTAGTGTGTGAAATTGTTTACATATTATAGTACGATTTTTGCGTTAACTTAAAATAAAATTGTATTATTACAATTAAATGTGATTATAGAGCCATAATAAATGTTTTAAAGCATTATATATTCAATTTTGTTCCAACTAAGTTAAATGAAATAAATAAATAAATACTTAAATAAATAAAAATACAAAACAATATTACACATTTATATAATATCAATGAAATAATCGAAATTCATCATACAAACGACATCAATAACTCAGAATAACTCACGCCTTTACTTTACATCTGAAACTTAAATAAATAACCACCACAACTATTTTCGTAAATTCATCCGACCCGAAATAAAACTGTCAATTCGTATCTCAATAAAACACACACACACACACACACACACCCGCGACACGCGCGAGAATTCCTCGTCCATATCCCCGTTACAAGCATATAATACATCATCCCCAAATATTGTACAGCTCTCCTAGCCTGAATAAATAACGATAAACATTTTTGGTAAATAATCGATGACTCCGCTCCACCTACAGACACACACATGCGCACACCGACGACCATCCAGCGATATCCGTGCTCGCATTTAATAGTTCACCTCCCATCAATACCGAGCTCGCGCGTACACACACATACACACACATTTCATCCTGCATAATATATAGGACCGGCGGGCGAAATATCAGACGCGTCTCGCGGCCACTCGGATATCATATACGAATCCTCTCTCTCTCTCTCTCTCTGGAAACAAGTCTTTTTCTGTGTGTCGCTCTCTTCATCCTCGCGGCGCGAAGACACCTTTTTTTCCCCTCATCGTTTTTCTCTTCTCTCCCTCCCGCTAATTCCCGTTCTCCGGCGTAGCTATATATATATATATATATATATATATATATATATATATATATATATATATATACATATACACGCGGCCCCGAGGCCCTTCGCTCGCTCCCGAGCATTCGTCCTGATCTCCGAGTCTCTGTCTCTCGGTTCTCGTGAGTTCGCGCAGACTTGCTATATACTACCTGTTCCTTATTGTCTTTTTACCACTTTCTCCCCCTCTTCGTCCTTCCGAGCTGCAGCGGCGCGCCGGCGGCCGGCCCTTAGTCTTATTTTCCTTTGTCTCGTTCGCGACTCTGTAACACCCTTTCGCCCCCCCCCACCCCTCCTCCTCCCTCGTCGCCGCCGCCCACCCGGTATGTGTGTCTTTCTTTCTTTCTTTCTCTTCCTGGCTTCAGTTTCGTGGTGGAGTCCGATGCTATGGGATATGAAAGTATTTTCTGGTGTGGCATTCGAACGGTTTGTTTAATGCTTTTATTGATTTAAGATCGTTGCTGTTTGTTGTTATCTAAAGGTGTACTGTTTGTAGAACAAAGAAAATGATAAAACGTTTCAATATTGTCAGTTAGTAGGTATTGTACTTATAAAACAATGTGCAAACTTTCAATAATTTTAGATGTCGGTTACAATTTTTATGGTGAGTAGAGAATTCTGTTAAATTATGAACTTAATTTAAAGATTTTGGACCCTGGTAGAAAATTAACGTGTTTTAGCTAGAAAACGGTTAAAAATCGGTCCTGGCTGTTTTTATTAGGGATTTAATAGTTTGTCAACACAGTTTATCAACCTCATCATTGTGAAATATTATTGTTTCTAGCAAATTATAGCTTATAAATAAGTGATTTATACATTGAGATAGAGATTAAGATCTTACAGGTGATGTATGATTAATGAGGTGACAATCATATAATTTAAAATTTTAATTCCCTACCGTAAATCTTATCGACGGGAGGTATGAGTAATTGGTTTTAATGCAATATGTTGACCAACTTATGCAAATCTGAGACGTCATTACCAAAACTAGGACGTTATTATTTGTTCTTACGTACTGACATACTGACTACCATAATGTACAAAGTTTCAAGCACATATTTCAATATTTGGTCAAATGCCATTCAATTCGAACAAAGTCTGCGGAGTATAACTTGGAGATTTTATTTGTGTCGCATTCGATTGTTCGAAACTTGTATAATGGTGCTGGGTGCAGTACAATATAAGAATGGGTAATGCTGTCTTGGTTTTACATAATTTCATTTATTTATTACATAACAATTAATTATTTATCATTTAGTCAGTATTAGGATTTAAAGCAGGAAACATGAATTTTGAATGTATTATAACACCTCCTGTGAATGATTTAGTAATTTGTTTGATCATAAAATAACACATTTCGATTGATTGTACATTGACCTTGAATTTAAAGTGCTGCTATACATTGTACTCTTGAGCAAAATTTTATTTGCAAATCTAAAATAAAATTTGATTTGCAAAAACTGCAGTTCTCTTACAGTTCCGGTCATATTTTACATCCATCATGTGAAATTGCATGTAGAATTTTTGAATCTCAAATAAATTTTTGTTTTATTCATTCATGAATACAAAATTATCGTTTTGAAAATGTGCTTCTTAATTATTCCAAAAACATATTGACCACATCAATCATTGATTTTACAAATATTTAACTGGTTTTCAATCTATTATAGAAAAAATTTTACATTATACACTGCAAAGAATACAGTGGCACTCCTCGGGCTCTCTACAGACATGTTTATATCTTGCATCGACCGCTTGAAATAGCACACAATTTTCAAGATTTCTATATATTCAACTTCTCTTTATTTCCTTGCATAAAAATGAGAATTTTCGACGTAAAATATTCACCTGCGTTTCTTATGCACAAAGTTGCATCGGAACTATAAAATGCATCGTTTCACTTAACATAAATATTTAGTAAACATTTACAACAACATGCAAAAACTTTCCTTCTCTCATATAGTCATTCACGTGAAAAGAAATTGTTTCGCAGTCAAAGCAACTCCATATTTTCTAACGTAGAAAAACACTCCAAATCTAAAAAGAAATCCCTCATATACCCTCATTATCGAAAATTTTCCTCCAAAACAATGTGTACCCCCACCTCTATACCCTCTTCTTCCGGTGCCTTATACACACACTCCATTCACGAGAATATCTCTCTTCTGCATAACCCTACACGCCTCAGCAAAGAAATGTAAATAAGGCTCAGGCAAAGAAAAGACACCTTAAAAAAACGACAGTCGCAATACCCGCGAGAGCGAGACAGAGAGAGAGAGAGAGAGAGAGAGAGAGAGACGGACGGGTCGACGACCACACCGGGTGGTCACGCTTCGGCTCGCAATAGCTCGACTTTCCTCTCACTCTCTGTATATAGCCTCCGTGCTCGGAGTCGAACCTGAGTCCTTCTCCGATAACGAGCGGACCGATGCTTGCTTATCCCCGCAGCGCATCGTGATAACGCGGCTGCATAGGATGTATTATACGTGTATAGACCCCTTCTGCGCGATTTAGAGAGAGAAAGAGAGTGAGAGGGGTTCGTTGTTTTTCCGCGAGGAAAGAACGCGCAGGTGGAATGCGGGCCGCGAGTATCGAAGGGTGAGGATGTGTGTAGTGGGGGCGAGAGATTTGAGTGTTGCGGAGAACGAGGGAAAGGAGGGAGAAAGGGTGGTAAAGGTTATGGAGCGAGGTTATTGGGGAAGCAGGAGTTTCTTTATTCATGTCGTGTTTCGCGGGAGGGAGATAGGTAATGGATAAGTGAAATATTATTTGGGATTTGATCGAGTGGCGATACGGGAGAATGAGATATATTGAGATGTGAGTGTTTCTCGATTTGTAGAATGGAAACGAAGCTATTGTAGTGATGTTTTAGTTTGTATCTTTGATCGCAAAGTCATATGATACAATATTATTGAAAAATAAACGAATTATTCTTTACCTGTTACTTGAAATTACCAAACATTTATTAGGATCAAATAATATGTTTTTTATTCGAGAAATCTTTTACTGGGATAAAAAATATACCATTTGTTTCTAAATAAATATTTTTAGCAGTACAATCGAACCTCGTTATACTTTGTACTTCGATAATATCAAATGCTCCATAATTCAAAATCAAAGCCCGGATTATTTGTGTCCAAGCAAATGTAAAGTTATCTCAATAATTCGAAATTACAAAGTGAATTCTTGAATTTTGAATTATCGATATCCAGCTGTACATTAAAAACTAACGTTTCTCAAATTAACTAATTTTTTTCAGTGCTCACCTATTATATCACAATAAATACAGCAACGATTTCCACAAATTATTTTACGTAAATAAACTCCTCTACCTTCAAAAAATAATACAAGAAGAAAGAAGAAAAAAAATAAGGTAAATACGAGAAAAGCAGAGTAATGGGGACTCCGCGTCAATATATATACAAGAATCTCGAAAGGTCAGGAATGCTCGCCATTATATCTCGAATCGATATAATGACATCTGGCATGGGTATTTCGTAACGCGGCGGCGGCGGCGGCGTCCCTTCATCATTTATTTCTGCGATCTCCTTTTTTCACCCCACTATATGCCTGCGCTCGCGTACCTTGCATTTAACGATAAATATGTCATTAAGGCGACCGCCTGCGCGCTCGCGCTCGCCTCTCTTGTACGAATTTACCTTGCTCGATCTCGAGCGTTTTTCGCGTCGATGGCTTTTATTTCCTTCAGCAGCAGAGGCAACAGCAGAACAGCCGCGCGACGAAACGACGACAATCGTAAAGTACGTGTAACGAAGAGGTATATACGAGTGTGGGTTTGATAAATTTATTTAAAAGTTGCGCGTTATGTTGAATTAATTTAATCGTTGAGTTCGACGTGGAAGGATTTTTTTAAATTGGTTATTTGTTTTTATAAGATCACTGTGCGATGTTTTCATTTGTTGAATTCTAGGATTTTGAGATATAATTCTATTCTAAATAATTCGAATTCTGTATATTTTTTATGAATTTAATTTTTCACCTTATAGTACTTTTTATATGGTTAGTCAGTATTTCAGTAATAAATTAAAGTTATTAAAAGATCTTTTTTTTAATAACAAAAATTATATATATATATTAATAAGCATTAATTTTCGTCAATTTTTTCTCCATTTCAGCACCATGAATAAACGCTAAACGTAGTAAACGTAGTTAAAAACGTAGTTCAAGCGGGTTGAAGCGCTTATAATATACCATAAAAAAGAATTATGTGAGAGCTTCTAAAGATTCTCTAGTATAAATAATAAAGTATATTGAAGAAGTTTGCTTAACCAAATGAAGAAAATTATTTTCAACAAAATCGTTACGTCAGAAGTCTAATTCAACATTAAGAAGCAACGACCATTTCTTTATAAGTGTTTACATAAGAAACGCTTTTGAAGACAAACAATTAAGCGTTGCTCTTTAAATTTGCATTATTAAATAACTTTAATTAGTCAGCATTCTGTTAAATTGACAATATTTACGCTGCTGAAATTACAAATTGGTTGAAATTATTTTCCTCCATTTCGTTAAGCACCCTTCTTTAATATGCCTAATTATTTATACCAGAATCTTTAGAAGCTTTTATATAATTTTCTCTTTGATTATAAATTATTAATGCTTTTACCTCCTTAATAATGATTTAATGAAGTCTAATGCGGATAAAATATCATGAATATTGTAAAATATACTTATAATGAAAAGACTTTTTCTTTAAATTAAAATTCTATCTTATTTAATTGTAATTTTTCTCTTTTATATTTATATCCTTGATACCTTAATCAGTTCAGTTACATCACGCAAAGATAGAATATAAATAAAACAAATTTTTTTACCTAATTTGAGAATGTATATAATATACACTGAAAAAAAATTTGTTGAATCTAAGTAAACGTTTCCTTGAATCGTACTAAGAAAAGATTTACTTAAATAAAGTAAATATTTATTGAATTGATGAATATCAGTCTAAACATAATTAAATATTTACTATTATCAAATAAATCTTTTCTTAGTACGATTCAAGGAAACGTTTACTTAGATTTAACAAATTTATTGTTCAGTGTACTTAATACAACGTAATATATATCATATATATATATATATATATATATATATATATATATATATATATATATATATATATATATATATATATATATATATATATATATATATATATATATATATATATATATATATATATATATATATATATATAACAACATGCTTAAAATACTTCATTTACCTTGGCTAAAGCTACACACCTACCCAAATATTTCCAAATTGTATTATCTCATCGAATAGCAATATTCAACATTTTCAAAACACTTCCTCCAGCGCTCAAACCCCTTAAACAACCGATGCACTCCCAACCACTGTACCATTTTCCAAAACAAAAACAACTTAACAAGCAGCAAGCTCACCTCGCGCTATCGCCCAATCTCAAAATTCCCAAGCAAACAGCAGAAAATCATCGCCTCCTCCTCCTACTCCGCTCCGAGCAATCAAGGAAGCGGCCGCGCGCGCGCGCTCGCGCAGGCAGGCAGACAACGAGCGCCGAACGTAAAATCCCGCGCCGCGCGCAAATCACCATTCGCCGTCGTCGTCGTCGTTTCAACTCCACAGCAGATCGCTATCCGACTCTCCACTACACACACACACATACGTGCAGCGCTAGAGAGGCATTGTCAGCGCGTGGTTAAGCGCGTCGCTATCTAAATTAGAATCGGTGACAACGACAGGCAGCGCAACGCGCGCGCGCGCTCAAACGGCACTTTGCCACAAGCGGCGCGTCGTAGAGCGACGCGATGCTGTATATATATATATATATATATAATAGTGTTTAGGAGGACTGTGCAAGCGGGGGGAGGCGTTTGCCTCAAATCGCGCGATCGGTTGGTTTACGCGGCCGTTATCGCGCCGTGCTGGATTGGTGCGTGTGTGAATGTGGGGTTGATTGGGAATGGACCGGTTAGAGTCGAATGTTTGAAGTTATGGCGAGGTGGTGCCTTTAGTTGGGTATGGAATTTAGTGGTATAGGCGATTTTCACTTTGTGATTTATGGCTTCTTATTTGAATTTACAGTTGTTTGGTGATTTCACCAGGAGTTTGTAGTGTGCTTTTTTAGTTATACAGTTTTTGTGGTAAATTGGAATTTCGCGCTTAAATGCTCAACCAAGAGGATCGACGAGTATCGTGGCGAAAAGGTGGCCGTCACTTTTTGTAGATGGAGAAATGCTACATTGTATTATATTAAGCATGTTACATGCTAAAAGAATATAAAAGGAATAAAATAATTAAGAGGAGAAAGCAGCTCTGAATCCTTTTATTGCTCCTTATTCTTATGATCCGATAATGCAACGTATAAATTATGCGTATATCAAAGTTAGACTTTACAAGAATATTAATATCGTTTATTACCCTCGAGAGCATCAGAAAATCTTTCCATACTGAATTGACGTGGTTTTTACACAGAATAAAGAAAACCATTTACAGGTTACGTCAGTCAAGCGTAGGGGTAAGGAGGAATAAGAAGAATTAAAGCCGCTTATTCCTTTTATTCATCTTATTCTTTCATTATTATTTTAGCGTGTCACAAGCTCTACAGACTTATCGTTGTGTATTATTTGAATGGTTTTATTCTAAATACATTCGGTACATAGTTTTAAAACCTGTACAGACGACATGTACATTTAGTTGTAACATCGTAGTTATAAAATGCGAAACAGAAAAATACGAGATTATGTTGAATCATTTTGATATAAATAAGGAATGTGTTTCATCTCGATCAGGCTTAGCATACTACTATAACAATCACCATGATAAATATTTTTGATAAACTTTGTATCCTGATGCTTAAACGTGTGTACTGTATTATTTGTTCAATGCACTTAGCCCTTTTACTACGAGTAGTAAACAAATAAAACCTTCTTTCGAAGGTTTGTATTGTTAGCAATAGCAAGTAAAATGTATGAATTGCTAAGTACTTAAACTTTTTAGTTATTGTCCGCATATGACTATATTAACTGAGTTTTCCCTACGTAAACATTTTAAAAGTTATTCATGAAAATCAATACATTCATATGCAAATGACGGATAAACTCAACCGAAGTTTTTTATTTTCTATTAATACTTTACTTACATATTTCGAATTGCAATAAATATTGCGTACGTGACAGCCACTAAATTTGCTTTGTAAAACATGTGACAGTCAACAATCTCATTCCTAGAAACATCATAAATAGTAAGAAAAAAGTGCTAACTCATTTTGGTGATAAGTTTCCTCGTACTTTTTAATTGAAGTATTATTTTTTCCAATTTAATCTACTCAAATATATCGAATACAAATATTCTCTTTTAATTTTATTGAGCATTTGTAAGAGTGCTGTTTTTATCAATTCATTGCTGCATAAAATTAAGAAAATTGTTCTTCATACTTCTACCTCCTGAAGGATTTTTTTTCATAAAGAAAGTACATTCAGCATATTTTAGCAAATAATACATAGCAATACCGAGACATAAAAGAGAAGAAGTATATACCCCGAGATTGCATTCAATAACTTGCTTTTTTATTAGGATAAAGCCATAAAATTACTATACCCCACATATATAAGGAACGCGAAAGCGCTGTAATTTTATATATAAAGGCATAAATTTTCAATTGTCCGCTCTCCCCAGCCGACACCCGTTCATAAAAATTCACGCAGTCAAAAAGATAAAAGAAATGTTAAACGCTCGCGTGCCGCTCGCGATCCACACCTTCTTTTTCTCTTTTATACGCACGACTAAATTTTGTTTTTCTGCTTAGGTAAGTCTCTTTCAGTTCCTCCCTATTTTATGAATAATATACGTCCTCCCTCTTTTCCACACCCGATAAGAAACCGATTTTCAAATTACGACTGGGTAATCCGAACGCGCAAAGTAAGAAGAAGAAGAAGAAAAAATCATTCTCCGCGCGTCACCTTCAAAGAGATAAAAAAAAGTCATTCGTCCGATTTACCGTGTGTGCGAGGCCCGCAGCAGCAGCAGCAGAGGGAAAAGAAGAGCCACGAGTGTAGTAATCCTCGCGCGCGCGCTTTGAGATAAAAGCGGCAGTCGATGGCTTTTCCCGCTGACGACGGAGGCCTGCGTTATACAACCCGACAGTAAAGACGAGAAAGGGCCGAGGGTTAGGGTTTTCAGCGCTCGGATATAGTGATTTTACGTGCTTTGGAGGAATGATTTTGAATGATCGGCGGGGCGTTTGGATTTTACGGGCTCTGGATTGTCCTGTTATTTAGGATGATGCAGGGGATAATAGTTGAGATATTTTATAATTATCGAAATCTTTAAATTCTGTACTTTTGAACTTGTTCAATTTATCGTAGATGTCGTGGTCGTCAAATGAAGTTAGTGTTATTACAGTCAGTATTTAACTGATAAATTAAAGTTATTGCTAAAAACACTTAAGTTATAGTTAAAATGATACAAATTTTAAATGCTTTTTGAGTATTAGTTTATTCAAGGGCATTCAAATTATTATTTTTATTTCTCACGAATATTAATGACTTTAACAACTTAATTCTTTTTATGAAAAATTACTATTTTTAGTATATTACTTAGATATAGGATATTTTAAATAAAGATTCCTACATTTTTAATTGTAAAATTCTTTACTTTTACACAGTTATAGTTATAGGAATATAGTTATAAACTTATACTTTTTTCACAGTTATTATAATACAAATTTTTAAAAAATTACAGCTTTTTAAAGAACCTAAAAATAAAATTGATTTTGAGTCTCATTTAAATATGAGCCTATTATACCTTAAATCTATTTTAAAGTAAGAAAGAAGCTGTCGAAGAAAAAGTAACGATGCTGCCTCGTGTATTTTAGGAGCATACAAGAAAGCAATTGAAAATTACAAATTGATACTTATCGCGAAAGACGGCGTAGAGCCCACGGTATCAGAGCACATTAAGTCAGAAGTTATGAATTATGTTAAACGACACAGCATCCAGCGATTAATATGTAATAATGCAAATTTCCGGAGATTAGAATCTTAGAAACAGTAGTCGAGAATGCGAATCGAATTGAGAATTCAGATTTCGTGATTGTTTTGAATTCCTTCAGTTGCTCTAGAAGTTAATAATAATTCAGCTATTGTTTCTCTAATAATAAGAAACTGAAACTGGCGGACGTCTTTATTTTTATTTATATTATATAATTATACTTATTGTATAATTTAATTATACAATAAGTAATTTAGTTGTGAGAGAATAAAAATTATTCCTTCTTCGTTTGATAGTAACTAGTAATATATTGTACCTCAAAAAAAAGACAACGACTAGTTGAAAATTTTATGTTTTTGCTATTATTATGAATGTTTTTACCAATTTTATTTATTTAATATGCTGTTTTTTAAAACAAAAATAACAAGTATTGTAATAAAGTAATGTCGTAACCACAGCAATTCCGCAAGCGCGAGTCAATGATACAAACTTTGCTAGAGCTCGATATCCGTAAAAT
Organism: Gastracanthus pulcherrimus; assembly: GCA_949152435.1. Classification (NCBI taxonomy): domain Eukaryota; kingdom Metazoa; phylum Arthropoda; class Insecta; order Hymenoptera; family Pteromalidae; genus Gastracanthus; species Gastracanthus pulcherrimus. The sequence continues at coordinate 169,694,914 of OX424574.1, read as the reverse complement.
AAGAAGACGACGACAAAGTCAGCAGCAATAGCCGCGCGCGAGCGTCGAGTTTCACATGCAAAAGTCCAAGGTAAAATCGATTACAAAAGTTAAGGAACAACGGTCGCGCCGACTGCCTACCGCCTACCGCTGCTTTATCTTTGTGCAATGCGGATAAAACACCAGGAATCCCGCAAGTTTGCGCATTCGCGCGCACGTATATATACACGTACCTATATACACTCGCCGAAGAGCTTGTAACGCGCGAACAGCCGAGATGCATGTACTTTGAGGGACCAACGACTGCGCGAATTACGGTAAAACCGTGAAAAACGAGGATCGAGAGAGTGGAAAGACACGCCGGATGGACAGGCAAATAGACGAGAATAAACAGAAACTGGTTGATGCGCGAGAGCAGAGGCAGAGGCAGAGAGAAAGAGAGGGAGGTGGAGTAGGAGGAAAGTTGGGAGTAAGATAAATAGAAAGGCAGAGCGGAACAAGCGGGAGAACGAATGTTCGCATTAAGCGAGAGAGAAAACACATAGACGCCCCTGCGCGCAAAATTGTTGAGTTTCGTCCAATAATTGAATGGCGGCCGTTGCCTCTTCGGATTTTATTTCGCAGACCGTGTACCTATACCAAGATTTGTTTTCAAACGAGTTTACAGTTGTAATTTTTACGCCTATGTAGGTCAACGAGTTTCGTTTGCAAAATAAAAATGAAAAGAAGCGCACGTTATTCGGTTTTATTCGTGCAGGTCGTGTACTCTGAATTAAAATTTGTGTTTGATAAGTGGGGTGAGATATGCTTTAAAGAAATTAAAAATTTACGAATAGTGCTTTGCTATACCAACAACTCTCATGTTCGATATCAGATTTGTTACATTTCAAGATTCTGACGCTTTATTCATTTTATTTTACTTAATTTTCTTATAAAAAGTTTAGAGATCCTCGAATCCTAGATACAAAGTAATATCAAAATTTGTATGCAAGGTGTAAGAAAAGTACGAAACACTAGAATATCTCGAAAAAAGCAATATCGTTGAAAACATTTAATAATTGGAAAGTTTCGAAGTGAGTTCAAAAATGGACCTTGGGTCCAAAATCTGATTAGTCCATCTGACTTTACAACTGTTTTCATAAAAAATGCTCCCCATTAACCCGCTAACGCCCAGTGTGCCTTGTGCGGCACACGTATTCTAAGCTCGCAAAAAATGTTGCTTATAATCATTATAATGATCTGTAAAACGTTCAACTCTTCTGCTTGGATATACAGTAAACCAATGATGATGTTAGATATGAAAAACCAATATAATTCCTTGTTGTGTAATTCAAAATAACCATGCTACATTAACAAACCAATGCACATGAACATAAGCGATTATGCGTATGGCGATTCTAATTTTTCCCTACATTCAACATTTCATATTTACTTACATAATTAGTTTGAAACGTTCAATAATAAAAGCCAATCAGATTGAAGACCTTCTCAGCCCTATTACGCTTCAGCAATATCGAACAACCTATCATCTAATGAAGCAATATACACACCGACATGCCTCGTAAACCTATAGAATAACCGTAACGCAGCTATACAAAATCTATCACCCGCTCATGCTGCCCAATATATAAAACCGATAAAACCGACAAACACAAACATGCACTCTCAATCCCTTCACCCATGGAAACACGCCAACCACACTGATACAAAACTTCTGTACCATAATCGAGGGTGAGCCGCTATATGCAGTCATAACCGCCCGAGCGCCCTCTCTCCATCGGTCTCGTCCTCGTCGAGATCGATGTGCGTAACTTCCGTAAACAACGTCAGACGCTTGTGTCCCATCCACCCCTATACTATGTATTCACACATAAATACGTTGGCGCGTATTACGTGAGCCTCGGACGGTTACGAAAGTGCCGCCGGCGCAGGAACTCAGCGGGATTTCGTTCTCCGTATGCATGAATTCTTCGTGTTTCTTTGCGCGAGTTTCGCGCGTGATGCAATACTCGCAATTCGCACTGTGGATGCACTTTGTTATCAGCCAGTGTGTCTGCGTGTGTGTGTTGAATAATACGAGATCGTTGGATTTATCGATTTTGGTAAGGCAGTTTGGAAGAGTGAATATATATGGGGATCGTAGGTTGAAATTATGGGAATGGAAAGTGGACGGGCTGAATTTTGAGAGAAGTGATTATCAGTTATTACGGGCTTTGGAATTCCGAATTAATGTTTGAATCGTTCGACTCTGGGCTGGAAATCCATCCGTGGATGTGCAATGAAGGTAGATTTCCATTAGCCTGCCAGAGCCGAAGTGAAGTACCGAAGTGGAAATTGGGATATTCATTTGTGAAGTCAAGGACTTCCTAGCTACGAAGCTGAAATTATAGGATGAGAATTTGGAAGTAAAATTTAGTTCGTTATCTAATGAGAAGGATGTTTGTATGCTAATGGAAATGGGTAGCATTTTAACTTTTGTTATAATAAATAAGAAAATAATTCATATAAAGAATATAATAATTTATGCTAAAATTTCGTGACCATATGTTTTTAATAAGTATGTAGTTTAAGCAGATCAGATTATGAGCCCAAAACCTAGTTGTTCATCATTCCATGAAAAAAATTATAATGGAATGTCGACAAGCTAAAAAACTTGCTTGCGGCATTTTCATATAGCAAACAAATTATTTCTGATAGCTAGGAAAAGCTTAAAATTTGCGTCGACACTATTTTATTTAAATAAATAATTTTATTCAAATAAGTGAAAAACAATAATTACAATTATATAAGTGCTCTTTATTTATTGGTTATTTGTCCATCATATCGCTTTCTCTTGGCCGATTTTTAAATATATCACAATATCACAATTACATATACAATTGCGACTAACTTACTGACATTTTTATAATTAAATTCACGAATAATTATGCTTTGAGTTCGCATACTATACGTATCAAAAACTTGTGATGATAACTTTTTTGCAGCGCGAATTCTTAACTATTTTCTTGACGACAAAAATTGTAGTGGGGCAAAGAAATAAATTATGTACCAAGTTGATTACTACCGTCGGTATTGACGGATCTGAAAAATACAACGAAATCACGTCCGGCATAGTTTGCAGAGCTTTTCGAACCTCTATACAACGCAAACGCGTCTCACTCGATCAACGCTGAAGAGCCGAGCGATTCGCACGAGCCTCCGCCGTCGTGATCCTTATCACACCAACGTCAGCCCGCAAGAAAACGTCCGCAGCAGCAGCAGCATCGCGCCATACTCAAAGCATTATACGGCGCGCGTTACATAACCTTAAATCATTTCCGGCGAAGAGTCGCGGAAAGCACGTAGCAGGGGCGCCGGTTGCCGGCCGGCGCGATAATTCAAGCTATCAACGGACGACGCAGACGCGCGTGCATGCAGCATAAACATTTATGTTCTCTCTCTCCTCCTCCTCGCGCTTATACGCCATATACGCTCTCGCATCACACATACATAGCCTTATCCGAGAGAGCGATCCATCTTTTGCCGCGCGCTCGCCGGCCGGCGTTCCGTGGACCCCCGGCGTTTGTCTTTTTCCTTCTGTCTCTCTTTCTCTCTCTCTCAGTCTGTCTTCGAGTCGGTATAGGAGGACGCGGACGCATGCCTCGAGCGGCGAACAAAACACGTGTGAGAGAGGCGGCGAAAGCGAAAGGCGGAAAGACACCAAAGAGAGAGAGAGAGAGAGAGAGCGGGAGGATAAAGAGACGAGAGCATCTGGTGCGAATGGAAGCCGGTGACACGCATGCGGCGTACTGTGAACCGCGCTGCGCACTGTGTGCGAGGGTATACACGAGAGGGAGATAACAGGAGCAAAAAGCAAGAAGAGCGAAAAAAAGGTGGAGGAAAGGGTGAAGAACCTTCGGGCGAGCAGTGTACAAGCTGCAGTTCTCGAGCGTGTAAGTGAGCGCAGCTGCGGAGCGCGTTGCACGCGTATTTATAGGTGCGCGCTTGGCTTAGGAGTGGACGCGGCATTGAGCTCGGGTAATAAGTCAATTGTTTTGGGAGCTTGCGGTGCTAGTTTTAGAGAGCATGCGTTGTTATGGATGAAGTGGCGATGGTGTCGACGGTGCTTTAGTTAATGGCTTGCTTTGGCTCTACGCGCGTTAACGACCGAATTACGTTCGGTCGAGTTTCGTTTTCTTTTAGTTTGTAAAACTATGGGTAAGTATCAATTATCTTCGCAAATATCGATTTATTGTTGATAAATTAATGGTCGATAGGAGTTACACTAGCAAAAACAATCTAAATTAGAGAGAGGTAAGAAAAATTCTTGTCATTTCCGCAAAAATTTATTCAGAATGCAATTCCTTTTTGAAAATGAAAGGCGGAAAGGCTGAGTTAATTTCGGAATATTAATATAAAAGACAATTATGGTTTATTTCAAAAAAGCTTTTATCTCAGTTTTGGAAAAAAAACGAAGCTCTCGGAGGTCGAACATTTTTTTCATATTTCTCTACAAATTGTACCGTTTTGGCACATTTTGACTTTTTATCTATCGAAAAAAGCGCTTCCTCTGAAAAAATTGATTTTGATTGATATGTAATTCCTATGGGAAACGAAATTTTTAATGAAATATTTGTCTATAAGTAACGTAGATTTACAGCATTGCATTAGCTTTTTAAAAAATAAATAAAAAAAACAAAATACGAAAGACCAAACTACAATTTATTCTATATCGTTTATTATCCAAAAATTGGTTCGATTATATATATACTTAACATTTTTTAGTAGTGAGCCTTGGGGTAAAGTGAGCTTTCTCTATATTTCGACATAAATAAAACATTTATATTAATTGTATAACAAAATAATGTAAGTAAACAATGATTTTTAAATGCTTCGTGGTACCTATAATCGATTATTTAGTAAAAAATTTAACAATGAATTTTTGATATACTTGATATGATAATTTTGCATGTTTTGGTTATTAGATAAAGAAGTGTTATGTATGCTATTTTATTACAGAAATTTTTTGTTTTTTACTTAGTGCATTTAAATTTAAATAAATATTTTTTTATTACAATAAGACAATACGTAAATCTCTTAAAGAACATTCTTACATCGCACGTGCATTCGGGACAAACTGACTGGGATAAAGCGAGCTTGTATAAACAATGTAAAAAAGAATGTGCAACCTCAAACTGATGTTATTGTTATGTCTGATAAATACAATTTGTAAAGCTTTAAATTCATATGTCTGTTAAAAAATTGATTTAGATACGTTTAAAAGTTAAATAAAACTTAATAATTTATCGTAATTTAAACTTTTATCTGCATATTTATTGAAGCTCATTTTGCCCCGTGCAACGGCTCACTTTACCCCAAACTCGTGACAAAGTAAGCATTCTCATTTTTTTTCTTGTAAGTGAATTTTAAAACACTACAATTACTTTGCAAGTTTTGTGCTTGAAATTTATAGTAAATAAAGTCTATATTACTTTTTTATATATGTCGAATTATTGATAGTTGAAATATATTTATATATTCGTACTCAAACTTTTTAGGCTTACTTTTCCCCGGTCTCCTCTACTACAGTGGACTCTCGATATATGACCGCTTGATATTGATGATTTTCCACTAAAATTCAACATTGCATCCATACTAGATAACTTTTTTGTAATATATAAATATTATTTAATATTATTTCGATTTCATATATCGAAAATCCATTTGTAATAAACAGTCAATGACACAGTTTATTCCTTTTCTTCGAAATCCTTATTTCTGATGCTGGATCCTCTTCCCCCACTTCTCCCCTCAATTACAAAACAGTCATGTCAAATCACTTAACTCAACTTTTTTTTCTCTCTATTATACATTCTCTTTCACACTTCCAGCTCCCAAGAGACTTCCCCACACACGCGCGCACTCGCTCACGCACGCACGTATACGGTAGCCAATAATCGGAGCGATACGCCGCGTGTCAGCGATAGACACGCGTTACACACGCCATCATCGTGAATGAACGCTGCAGCCGCGCGCAGCCACAGCACGAGTCCCCCCCGAGCTGCAGCAGCGATAGAGTAAGAAATATATATACCAGGGCACCGCTTGCCGTTATCGCCGCGTGACATAGGTCAGGCTACTATGTCGCACACTGTACTTCCTTCTCGCGCTCGCGCTACAGCGAGAGCTGCTCTATACACAGAGCCGTATAGCCCGCTATCTTAAGCCCCATTCACGCGGCGCGCGTAAGCCAGATGAAGAGAGCGTGAGAGAGAGAGAGACGGGGCTAACAGATGACCCGTTCGAAGATCCCTTTCTCCGTCTCCGTCTCTTATGTCTTGTGCTCGCTTTGTAGGGCTGAATCGAGTTATCTCCATTTGGAGGGCAGTGTTGGGAGACGCGAGAGAATTCGCTCGCTCGTCGTTATCGTTAGAAGTTTGTCTTCTGCATTTTCTTGAGAGAGAGAGAAAAAGAGAGACAGAGAGATTTTAGATTTATTTGTTTATTTCCACCATAGGGCATGAAGAATAGTAAAATACATATTAAAATACAAAAATAAAATGATGTGAAGTAATGAATACGATCGCAGTAGTAGTACATAATAACAGAGCGATGAAGTTTGACGATGTCATTGAATATATAGAAGCAATAAATATAAATATAAATATTTGTATGTACATATATAAGATAACGTATTATATCTTATCATATATGGCTCATTGGCCATTTAACGCATTAACAATATCGTATCTTATCATATTACATTATACTACATTATACAGTGCGTCTCATAACTATAGAAACACCACAAATTTTCACGTTTAAATGGGTATATTATACCATTTTTTAAAGAACCTGTAACTTTGGAAGCAAAAATCCGAGGATAATTTTGCAAAAAGCCAATGAATGGAAAATATATTCTCTTTAAAACATTACTAGAATATTTCTTTCGCATCAACATTAAAGAAGTTATCGTTGTTTCATAACTATAGAAACACTTTAAATTTTTAGACCCATTTAAATCAATGTACATTTTTTATCTAGTATTCAAGTTTTGTTTAAACCGTCCGTGAATTTTTCATAAGTTAATGTAGACACAATATTTTGGTAACGTCTTAAAGAGAATAAAATTGCCTTTTATTTGCTATTTTTAAAATTATCCTTGGTTTTTTGCTTCGAAAGTTACAGGTTTTTTAAGAAAAGGTATAATACACAGATTTAAATGTAAAAATTTTTGGTGTTTCCATAGTTATGAGACGCACTGTATTATATTATATTAAATATGGCTCTATGGCCATTTTAACGCAATACATAGAATAGAGAATTAAATGTAAACAGATATAGTAAAAATAAAAATATGTGTATAGTAAGATCAAGTGTTAGGAACAATAACTTTCAGACTTATTTATCTTAAGTTTACAAAGTATCATGGAATATCAGACAGTATCGGGCTCGGCATTACACCTGATGATGAGGTACTTAAGTAATAGTGATCTAAGAGTTTTGAGGGAGCTAGTTTTGATAGGCAAGGATGTGATATGGTCCGCCAGTCTGTTCCAAAAGTACGAAGTTGCTATTACAAAGGAATTGGCGTATAAGGAGGTAGTGTAATTACGGATAAGGAAATGTTCAGTACGAAGCCGAACTGATCTGCGTACATAAGTTTCAGCTGTAAGTATGGAGTTAGATTTTAAGTATTTAGGATAACCAATTTTAAGTATTGTAAACGTCAGTGCACCCATGAAATACTCTCTTCGGGCGTTCACCGTGAGCCACCCCTACTGTTTACGGTAGGAGGTAACACGAGCCATCCAGGGAATAGTACCAAAAATAAAGCGTGTGCAAGCGTTTTGCGCCCGTTGAAGCTTCAGGTCCTGCGCACCGGTCAGGTCATGATACACAAGGCAGGCATAGTCAAAGTGAGGGAAAATAAGTGAGTGAACAAGTGATTTTCGGATACCAAATGAAACGGCGCGTTGATGAGGTCTGACTCATAACTAAGGGTACGAAACACTTGTTGACAGATGTGAGACACTTGTCTTCCCTAGTTTAGGTCAGGAGTCAACCAGACACCTGAATACTTTACTTCGTTGACAAAAGGGATCGAAATTCCGTTAACCGAGACCTTAGGTAAGAGTTCAGTTTCGATCAGTGAGAGATTTAGCGTGCTACAAAAGAGTTTTGTTTTGAATTTGAATAGGTTTAATGTGAGCCCGTTTCTAGTGGCCCAGTCGGCAATAGCAGAACAATCTTTCGATACTTTATTGATGATAACAACCAGCTCATGCCGCTTATAACTGCTGTAAATCTGTGTATTGTCGGCGTAGATCATGTGTCTGATGAATCGCAGTATCCTGGGGAGGTCATTGATGGAAATGGAAAACAATAATGGACCAAGGACCGATCCTTGAGGACTTCCAGCCCAAGTGTCAATCCAGTCCGATATGTTCCCACCCTCATCAATGGCGGCCTGACATCTGTCAGCGAGGTATATGATGAACTATTGTAAGGATTGATCACTAATTTTGAAGGAGCCAAGTTTGTGAATTAGAATGAGATGGGGGATCCTGTCCAACGCCTTGGAAAACTCGAATAGTATTAATATACTGAAGCTAGAAAGAAAGAGAGAGAGAGAGAACGAGAGAGAGAGAGAGAGAGAGAGAGAGGGAAAGAGAGTGAGAGAGCTTCTTTTTTAGGAGGAGCAAGGAGACGTGTGGAGCATTGTAAAGAACCTTACGAAGATGGTGTGAAGAGTTTTTCTGAGCTCGTTTTATGAAGTTGCTCGCTTTGTAGTTAGAAATTAGAAGTGTGGGAAAGAGCGATAATCTTGATCTATTATACTTGATTCTATGTTTTATTCTATTTTGTATTGTTTTATTACATTACCAGATTTTATTTTGACAATGAATTATCTTTAATAGGATTGGGTACTAAAATTTATTTTCAAGCGGTATTTGTGAAATTAATAACGTACCTTAGCCGATCTATATTGCTTTTCGTATTTTTCCAATTAAACTATATTTTAAAAAGTTATCGTTATTGTGTATTACATCTTGTTAAAGGCTTCCTGCGTGTCGTCATTTCGTTGTAACTTCAAAGGATACCACAGCAATGAAACGATGTTATAAAAGCTTTGAACCGCACGGTTTTTGGGATAAAAATTCTAAGAGTTTACAAAGAAAGTACCCTACAATCTAAAAGATTATACAGCTAATTAAAAATTATCATCCGCCCGAATTTTATATAAACAATTATTAACACATATTAACACTTTGAATTGTAATCTTATTAACTAATTATAATAAGCCGATTCACTCGAACTTTAAAATCATTTTCCAACTAAAAACCCCTCATATTATCAGATTATTTTTATTCTAACATATCGCTTATAACACAACCGAATATAATTTTCATGCAGCGCTGATTGGCTAAGTACCCTTAAAATTTTAAATTCCCCTCCGCAGACTCTACGAACGACATTATAAAAAATTACACATAACTTTCAATTAAACGCTTCGTTACGATTTCGCCCCACTTCGATAATGCAGCATATACTGCCGCGTATCGCGCTTTACCACGGGGCAAACGGATTAACTTCTATCGGCACTAATTCAGACGCTCATTACCACCGCATAATTAATACACTTTAATCTCATCCTCTGCACATTACAGTGATGCTACACATAGCCCCGCGGTCACATCGGCGTTATATCAAAGAGCCGATGCACCGACTCGCCAAAAAAGAGAGAGAGATATAGAGAAGAAACCACACGCGCGCGCGCGCTCGCGCCTATCTTATCGACGCTCGGTTGTATAGTTCCATTAGTTCGAGTTCGCATACGTGCATACGTAGAGCGAGTTGCCGGCCGGCAAAATGGCACGAGTCGCGCAGTTGCCGGCGAATTTATTATCGCTGTGCTTTCTTTTGCTGTGCGAGCGTGTGTATATATATAGGCGAGGAGATAAGAATACGTGCAAGACGTTTACGCAATGATTGCATAGCCAGTGTGCGAGTGAGGGAGAGGGAGAGAGGGGGAGAGATAAGAGGCGACAAGGTGGGTCTTGTCGAGGTGAATCACGGAACACAAGGAGAGCAACGAATTCGCGTATGCACGGAGATAAGCGAGGAGAGCGTGTGTTTTGTGGTGCGGGTGGCTTTCGGTTTGATGAAAGAGATGGACGATCATAATATTGTGAAGTTTGGTGAATCTAAACAGAGATGATTGTATAAATATTGAAGAGGATTTTGGCCGATTTTTGGGAATTTTCATAAAATATGTACCATCAAATATTTTTGCTTAGTTTTTAAATAAAATGAATTTATACTGATAAATATACTTATTTTATACATAAAAGAGATGTTTCTTTTTTCGTTTAAAATGGGTTCGATGGCCAATTGAGACTCTCCCGTTACTAGTTTCATCAGAGCCCTGACTTTGACATGAAATGCTTCCAGTGCATGAGAAATTGATGAATCAGCCTAAAGTTTTGTTCGAAGACTTGGCTTCGAACTTGTCTTTGTTTTTGTTGAAACATAATTATTCTAAGTGTTTGTTTGCACGAATTTGATTATTTTCTATTGATACTCGTTAAAATGTGTAGTTATTTAAAAAATATTTTAAAAAGAATTAAAAACAGTTTGTTTTTAAGAAGGATGCACTTTCTTAAATTTCACAACTTTTTTCAAAACGACAGAACAAATGTTGGAACAAACAATTTAGGTAATATCGTTAATTTTTCATGCCTCACAGATTTTTTTAAGTTGGTTAATTTGGACTTATAGTTTATTGAAAAACTATAATAAAATCAGAATTAATAATTACTGAAATTGATTGAAATTTTGTGGATAATGGTTTAATATCTTAAAACATACACTTATATTATGGATCATAAAAAGGAAATGAATAAGTTTCAAAATTATGAGTAGAACCTTCCTTTAGATAGGAATAAAGAAACTAGTTTTAAAGCAATTTAAAATCTAATAAACTTAAATACTTTTAGTTTTAACTTTATTTCGAGATAACGACATATATATGATAAAATATCCGCATGTTCTATAATGCAGTTTTATGTATATTTCAACTATATTTCAGCATTAGATCATTTTACCTTTAACTTGGTGAATTCGCTTGAATTATCGTGGTACTTTTTTAGTGTAAGATTATTCTTATCTTACAGAAAAGCTCTAAAAGACTTGATTCAAGTAGTTCATATTCAAATTCGCAGGAAAAGCCGTTTTATTTTGCTTTAGAAATTTATACTGAATTGTTGAATCTACTTTTCTTTACCTTAACAAATACTTGGAAAACAAAAGATTTGGAGAAATTCAAGGAATGTATTTTTGTATCCTCTACAAAATATGTTGTTGAATAAAAATATGTTATTTTACGAGTTATATACAGTGTAAAGATTTAAGGCTATATTTGTGTAATAAAATATTTTTCGCTAATTCACTGGCAAAAGCGTGACTGTATAGTTACTCCAGTTTACACTAGTTTATATCTACTTTACTCTAGTTTACGTACACATTTCTATACCAGGATATGAACTGACAATTTTAGGCAACGAGTATTTTCTTTCATGCAGAAGAGACAATTAACTCTTAATTAAAATTAAAGCTTTACATTATTAATTTAAATTTTCGGGCTTATTTTAAGGTAACTCTCGCCATTTATACATTCTGTATACGTTTGGTTTCGTGATTTTAATTACAATCAACCCACGTTATAAAGCTTTTTGTCTTTGTGCGAAAGAAAATAGAGTAAACTGAAAATGAAATGAAATATAAAAGAACTTAACGGAATTAAGCACCTGGTTTCAATTGTTGTTATGAAAAAGCGTTACATTTATATAATATTTAAATGACTAAAGTAAATAGATAAAGTAAATATTTCACATAAATTTTATTTTTATTCTAGCTTGTTCCGTACTTTTTGACTCTTCATTAACTTTGTATGGGCGACTAAAGCGTTACCGAAGTATTCTGAAAAATGCTGAGATAATTTATGATCTATTACTGATTTTCACAATAAATATTTGTTAAAATTTGTTAAATTTACTTGACTTCTATTAAGTACCTTATGAACAGTTAAATAGTCCACTTTGATGTATACTAAATATTTGTTTTGCAGAATTTTAAGTTTATCATATGAAAATTCTAATTAAATGAAAAATACGAGTACTGCACTACACTGCAACACGCGTCTCTTGTTTAATGTTTCCTCGTCAAAACAAACTTATAGTTATTTTAAAATCCACGCAGATCACGCATAAAATCGCACAGAATGTCTAGAATTTCATCAATCGCGTATCCCTAAGTGGATTACCAAATACCCTATCAATAGCGCGTAATACACGCTCCGCGCAAAGTCTCGCGCAAACACGGCAGTCAGCGCTTTGTCCCGTGAATTACCGGCAGTAAAATGTACATTGGAATTCAATGTTCCCAACGGCGCATATGTATATAAACCGACGCGTACCTACTGCTGAATCCCTCCCGCTACAGTATAATTTTACGCGATATTTACTGTACACTTATGGCGGTGTACACTCGTCGCTTCACTTCCTACATCCACGCGCGCACCGAGATTTTCCGCTGCCTTTTTCACATCGCGCGCGCGCGCACACACCCATACCCGTAAATACACATCCAAATAAGCGCGCGCGCGCGCGTAGCACGCACAACGTACGCGAGCTGCGCCAGCATAATATAACAAAAGCAGGAAGGACCCCGGCCTCGTGAGAAACTAGCCTCGCACGCGCAAAATTGCACGCCGCGCATCTCTGTTCTCTGCGTGCGTTGTCTCCGCGTAAGGTGAATGTCCCAATTTCTAAGTTATTTAAGAATTTCATCGTGCGTATGTAAGCGTGTACAAAATTTACACTGACATGTATTGATATAAAGTATGGATTGCCCTCTAACCCTCTGGCAATGTTTTAAATAATATAATGTAAATGCCAAAGAGTGTTTTTAGAAGACTTGATTATTAATAAAGCTAATAAAAGAGAGGGCATTAATAAATGCAGGTCCTTATTAACTTCTCACCATTTATTATAATTTCTATTTAAAATATTTATTGTTTTTTAATGGATAACTGTCTTTAGACTTAAACAAGTAATAGATTTTATGAGTGATAGTTTCTTTATATATTATACATTATATTAAAAATATACTTTTGCAGTGGTATTTGAGCAATATATGAGTGCAAAAACTTCTACAATATTTTATGCTAAAATTTTACACAATTTTCTGCAGAGTTCTTAAAATTTGTAGGTTATTCAGCAAACTTTTTTTCACGTTCGTCTGGATAATTTTTCTCTACAGATTTGTCTGTACAAATATATTCTGCACGGGACGTGTCACCCATGCGGGTTGTGAGTGTACAAAATTGGGACATTTCCCATACACATCAAAAGAGACTCGCTTTAGCTTTCCTCGCCAAACAACGCCCTGTCCCATTTTTATAAACAAAACATTAACATACTACAAAAAAATCGCTGCCAATTCATTGCTATATTTCTTTCTAAAAAGGTGGGTTGGGTTTTTTTTATTATCAATTGTTTTCAAAGATAAATTACAAAAAATTATAAGCTTGTGATCATAGATTGCATTATCGATTTCCACATATTAAAATAGAAGAACCGTTATAAAACAAAAACAAATCATGGAATCTTTATATTTTTTTCTGATTTCATATGATTATCAAAATAATAATTAAAAATTTGTTTGTTTAATAGAAAATGACCGCGACATCTTCGTAATATAAGCAATAAAATTAAAGAAAAATATAACCTCAAATATCTTGAAAGATAAGAGACCTTACAGCCTTAGCAAAGAGCGCAGCCAAGAGATAGTGGAAAGCTACATTTTCAGCTCAATTTATTTTAAACATTTTCCATCATATGTTTCCGAGATATCGCCATTTAAACAAAAAATGACGTTTCCGTGTATAACAAAAGAAGAAAGATAGCTTATAGAAAATTTTGCGTCGGGAAAGAGAGATAATTTTATTATCTTTCAAATGCATATACCTGAAGCGATCGTATTATTTCTACATACCAAAATAATATACCTCATTGATTTCAGAATAACGTAAACTAGAAAAATCATTGTAAAATAAATGACCGCGCCGTTCTCGAGATATAAACGATCAAAAAGAAGTTTTAAGAAAAACATAACCTCAAATATCTCGAAAAATAAAAGTCCTCATGATCTGGGTAAAGAACTTAGCCAAGAGATAGTTAAAAGATACATTTCTGAAAATTTTCAAAAAGAATAATGTCGTTTCACTCAAGTTATCGTTCGACATAGAAAATTGATTCTTTATACAAAATGATTTCTGCTCGGCAAAAGAAAAATAAAATGGCTCAAAAATTTTACTGAACATTCCTCTCCATATTCCTAATCATCTGAAATTATTTCAAAAACTATTCGTCATATGTTTCCGAGATATTACCATTTAAACAATAAATTACGTTTTTGTGTATAACAAAAGAAGAGGATGACCTTATCCAAACTTTAAGATCGGAAAAGTTAGATAATTTTATGCTCTTTCAAATGCCTTTTCGCTGGTTTGATGTTATTGTTTCTAAGGTATTAAAAATCCGAAAAACTAAAACTCACAAATCGAAAAACCGCTAAAAACTAAAACGCATCAAAAAACAAAATATTATTTTAGAGCTGCCTTCCTTAAAAAAAAAAGAAAAAAAATGAGCCCCGAAAAATTAATTTTGGCCATGTATATTCAGAGTATACACACACACATACACACACATACACACACACACTCACAGACACACACAGACACACAAACACACATACTCTCACACACAAACATACGCATACACACACACAGACACATCCATACGGACAATTTCTAAAAATAGTGTATTTTGATCCAAATGACCCAAAACATATTTCTAACATGTTTTCAAGAAAACTTTTTTTTACTATAACAAAGCTCCTATAGAGGAAGCAAAATAAAAAGTCAACCCAGCCCTACATTCATGATACAATCTTTACTCTGCACCAAAATTCAAAGCCTGCCTCCGCTGATCTGCATATATGTACAGAGCCAAGGCAAGTATCACGATTGCATCGTCGTCGCAGGAAAGAATAAGAAGAAGAAGAAGCAGCAGCAGCAGCACTGCGGGCGCGAGTTATGCGCCCGCGTATAATACGCCCGAGAGAGTCGTTGACCCGCGTGTCGCGCTGCTTGAACGTTAACAAATATCGCCGGGACTAACAAGCAGCCGTGCGCGCGGGAGAGCTCACCTACAGCTACGTCGCAAATAAATTAGGCGTCCCTTTCGACCTAGTTGCGTAATTAAAGTCCCCTCTCTCTCTCTCTCTCTCTCGCTAACTTCAGCTCGGGCTCCGGTGGTGTATATACGCGGTCGAGCAAGTGCAGCGCGCGCGCGGGGGTTTTAGGAGATGAGGAGCCGCGTGGGATGAGTGGAACTGGATCGACCAAGACCAAATGGAAATGTGGAGAGTGACGATGATGCTGGCCGATGATTATTGGGTTGAAGTCTGGGGGATAGGTTGTAGATGTGCGGTATGAATTATTGGGGTGTCGCACCGCGAGAACAAGATAACTCGTATGAGAATAGTGAACCTTAATGGACATATTTTGAAAATTGGTTGTACCACTTGATACATTTAAATAATTTGTAGAGCAGGATCTGAAAGAGTACTCTTTAGATTTCTCGGATAGGTATTTTTCAGAATAAAGATTATTTGATTTTGATCGACTTTCATGAGCTAGCAATATTGAAAAGAATTGTCTTAGTAAAAATATTATTAGTTATAATAATGGGTTAACCTTTTGCCCTCAAGTGTGCCTGTAACTAGAAGTAGTTTTAGAGTTTGAGAGAAATAACAATTAGACAAAGCGTATTATATGGCGACATGGACTTATTTTTTCAAATACTGAGCAACTTTCTTTGTTATTATGTCGATAGATACTTGTATATGAATACTCAAGCAAACCAATTACTACCTCAACTATTGAAATTTAATTGATGTAAGAGCATGAATGGTCTCATATATATACGATGAATTCTAAGCAAATATTTGAACTACTTTGATAAAAATACTTGAAACAAAGAGAAAGTTATTTTTCGTTCTATAAAACACAAACTTAATTAATAACACCCAAAACAAAGAAATTTCAATTAAAAAGAGCGTAGACGTACAAAAATACGTATCTACTATCAGGGTATTTCTCCTAAAAGAATGAAAGCATGACCTCGATAAAATACAGGCTTTGTCAAAATAGTAGAAAAAGAGGTATGATTTTTGACATTATTCATTGTGAAACTAGTATGACTCTGAGAACCGAGATTAAATAACGTTGAATCAACTTGGAACAATGGAACATCACAAAAGCATTTTAAATACTTGAATTTCGAAAAACCATCCGTATAAAAGTATGTAGCTTGAAATAAATGAAACTTTACAATTTTCATACTAACGAACTGACAAGTTTCAGTACAATTCATAAAGCAGTTTTCCATCCCTTTATCCTTCACTTTTTCAACCTTCAATAACAAGTCTAAAAATCTCAGCACGATCCACTACGAAAGCTCCTTTCTATGCACACAGACTCTTAAAAAGCCACTATATCCCAAGCGAATTCAAATTTGTATCCGAGATTTTCACGGCTAAACGAGCCTGAGCCGTTACGGATCCCTTTAGCCCCCCCCCCCCCCCTCCTTTCCAATAATGATTTCCAGGATGCTCTCTTTGTGAATAATGTATAGCCTATGCAAATTCGGCCGCGGATGCATAAATGCACACCGAGCCAGAGGGGGGCACGAGTTTCCGATGCTCCGGCTCGAAATATATAAATAAAGAGCGAGCTGCGCGAGAGCCGCTTTGAGTCAGGCGGCTACGTCTCTCGAGACGGGGCTACTTTTGCAGTGCGGCGCGGCAGTGCATCTCGATAGACGAGAGCTTTCTGCCGATGAGTGTATACGTTATTCTTGGTCTGGAATATCCGCTGGCGCGGGGAATTGTTTCCTTCGGTCGAGTGTGTGGTCGCTGAAGAGTTCGATGTACAAATGTGGGATGACAGTAATAATAAATTAGCGATTCTCTAATCACCGATTGAAAAATTACAAGTTTTCGTTTAGAAAGGGTTTTGATGCATTACATTTTACATACAAGAATGGCATTTTTAGAGTAATGCGTCATGTTTTTGATATAGAAAATAAAATCTAAACGTTCACCTATATAGCTTATATATAATCAATTTTTCAAGAATACTAAGAAAAAAGGATTATTTATAGTTAAGTATTCGTGTATTTAGAATGGTGTTTACTTGTTGTACTCATAGTTAACAACACCATTTAACCGTAAAGCACAAATTCTTAACTGTTTAGTCACCTGATTGTACATTAGAAATGATTCATTGCTGCAAATAATCGAATACTTGGGCATTAAAAACTCCTGCATCATAATTGTTAAGAATCATTGTTATCAGATGATAAATACAAAGATCATTTTTAAGTTACAATACTCAAGAAATTGTCGTACTTATTAATTAATCATTTTTATGAAGATTCATATCATCAAACGTTACTTTTTAACTTGAAATCTCGATTCATTGACAAACATAGGTTTCATGCCCCTGTCACTTAAATTTCATTGGCTCGCGATGCTTTGTGCTCACGCTGTCCCAGTTCCCAGCTTCACCAGCCCCAATTCCCAACAGTTCCCAACCGTAAACTCGTGCATCACCTTCATCGCCCTCTCGCTTACCCCCATTTCCAAAAATCTCACCCATAACCGCGCACTCTCTAACACTTCTCCCTCTTATTTTCGCATTTTTCTCTCCTCTTTACCCCCCCCCCCCCCATGGCATTTCTTTTTTGCCTCGAGCCTTCTTCCGCTTTCACTCTTCTCGGTATCTGCTTGTTCGCCCATTAAAACGAGCGGCCTGCAATTACGTTTAAAAATAGCGGAGAGCAGAGAGCAGAGAGAGAGAGTCAGTCGCGCTCTATTGCATCAGACTATATGCCGAGTGCGGCCTGCCTGAGCTTGCGTGCAGCCGCAGAGTCGGCGAGAGATGCGTCGGGTCGCCGCGCCTTGCGTACTCGGAGCTGCTCGGTATAATCATCCGAATTACTCGGCTAACTTTTCAATCTCGAGAAGAAGAAGAAGAAGAACACCTTGGCGCCGGGTCTCAGGGGGGTTGCGTCCGGGGGCTCCTTTGATCTTTCGGATTTATGGATCCGACTGGCGATTGGGAGTGGCGCGAGTGCCGTGAATCATTTGTTTCAGCCTGTGAAAAATTGGGGTTCGTTGGAAATTGGAGAATGGTTGCGGTTGTGGTTTTAGAGTTTTGTCAGAGAGAAATTTGAAATAAATGGGAAAATTTATGTATGATTCATTATGAAAGATTCTCGTACGCAGCCTTCTGTAAAGAAGGTTGTGTTAAAGCGAACATGTTAATATAAATTACGCTTGAAGTTGTACGAAATTAGGGGTGTTTGAAATTCTGGAATCGCTGGTTATGGTTGTATAATTTTGTTTGAGAGACATTTCAAATGAATATCGGGAACTCTTTGGAGCTTTTGATATTGACTGTAAAAAAATTGATTTTTCTTAAGCTACTAGGACACATCCTTCTGACATGTTTCTTTTGCATTAGTACCTATAGCTCTAAAAATGATAAAATATATGCGTAAGGAATTTTTAAAAAAGTTCTTTATTTAGTTTATAGTAATAATATTGTGTGTATATCTATCAAATAAGCTATGTATAAACTGTTGTGTGACGAAGTATTGAACTGTTTACTTAAATGCTGAAAAAGTTATATATTAATTTAATTTCGGATTATTCAGGTAATTATATATTTATAAAACTTAAAATATTTAGGAATAAAGTAGTTCTTACTTCGTCTTTCTCATAGAATTATTTATACTTCTGAAATAGTTTATTTATAACATAAAACCGATATGCAGATTCGCCTACATATATAATTTACGCATACGTCAGAGCTGTCTATAAATAAAATCTAAGAATAATAAAGTACTGACGAGTTCACTTCACTGTCGACACTAATTTGATATTACAATCCTGCAAATTATATCCGCAAACTCAAATAACCGAATCCTCAAATATTTAAACAGCGACTACTTCACAACTTCCCCAATAAAAATTGGAGACACTCACATACACACGCAAACCGACAACTCTATATTTCAACCCACGATGAATAATATAAGCAACCTCATTTCGAAAAAAACTTTTCACTGCAGTTCGCAGTCGCATTCGACTAGTCCGCGAAAGAGAGAGCGAGAAAAAGACAGAGTGAACCACTATACGTGCACATCCGTAAGCACGAGATGACTTCCGGCTTACATTCTTCGGTCTCTCTCTCTCTCTCTCTCTCTCTCTCTCCTCCTCGCTATACTACCGTCGCTACCGTGCCCCGTTTTTTTTCTCCTCCTCCTCTTTTTTTTTCGCGAGAAGTCGCTAGGCTCGTGCAGCACGAGTGAGAACTGCACGAGCCCAAGGCACTGCGCTCGCTCTCTCCATTTCGAGATAGGAGCGCGAGAGCGAGAGAGAGAGAGAGAGAGAACATGCATAATTCATGCGGGCAAGCCGCTGGGACCAGAAAGCGGATGATGAGTGCGAAAAAAAAGGCGAAAATGAAGAGCGCGCTCGTTTCCGTCGCTCTGCTGCAGTCTTCGCCTTCGCGCCTAGACGCGAAAAATCTCCGACGGTGAAAACTATACTGCGCGCCGCCGCTCGCCGGACGCGCGAGCCGCTTTAACGTCTATATAGACGAAATTCGCCTCTTCTCTCTCTCTCTTTTTTATCCGGGTGGATGGGTGTACGAGGTATATAGGAGGCTGCGTTATCGCGAGCTGCCGCCGGCGAAAAAGTCGATTGCTGCTCATTCAGCGAGAAATTGAACCGCCGCTGCTGCTGGTGCTGCTGCAGCCGCCATTTATTATTACGCTTTCCATGGGGATATAGATATTGCACTAAATTCTGCTCGCTCGGGTGAGACACGGAGTTTTTGGAAAATTTGTAGGTTTTTTAAGGGGAGTTGTTGCATGCGGAGGGTAGAGAGAATGGAGGTTTGAAAAGTAATTTATTCAATGTTCAAAGTCTTTGAAAACAGGTTTTATTTGTTGTTTTTCGATTTAAAATATATGAATATTTTTGGATTTTTAATTAATGAAAAAATTATATCAATCTATCTCAGAGTGAATATTCAAACTAGCTGAATCAATAGTAACTTGGTTAAGAGGAATTTTTCACAATAAGTAACTACTATAGACTTTGTAGTATAAAATTATATAGATGTGGTATATGTATTTTATGTAAAATTGTTCACTAGTTATATCTAATATCACTCAGTTTATTGTAAAAACTATGTATTCATTGTGTGACTATTTACTTAACTAGTGCGAATATTCATTTCAAGAGAATTTATTGGTTCCATTTTTCTTAAGATTTAGTAAGGTTTCATTCTGCATTTGTAAGTAGAAACAGGCCGAATGTTCAGACACGTATCTATTAGGAACATTGACTTCTCCATTATAAACTACGTCACGAAGTTTATTCAGATATCGAAGAAAAGTTTGATAATTTAATTTACTTGAGAATTGAATTTCAAATGACATTATCCGTTACTGTAAATTGCATTCATAAATAAACTTATCAATCTTCACCTTGTTAAAAATGTATGGTGTACATTTTAGTTAATGTAATTAAAAAACCGCTGCAAATTCATTGGCACTTAGCTTCCTCAAACTTTAAAAAATATTCCAATATGAAATTATTTACTCTATTTAATAAAAATAAAAAAAAAGTTATAAAAAAATGAGTCAATAAATCTAAAAAATTTACTTGATTTCAAATCTTCATCAAGAAACGTATAAAATGAGCGTTATTTAGTCAAACATTACTACGTGATACACAAGAAATCTACGATCAAAAAATTTCTGAAAATAAAATATATAAAATGAAAAAACGTTATAAAACAAAAACGATTCAATGAATTTTAAAAATTCTCTTTGATTTAAATTTGTTATCAAAAGGCAAGAAAAATAAGCGTTCTTTGGTAAAAGATTACTGTGCAATACTCAAGAAATAAGCAATCAAACAATTTTTTACAAAAATATAACCTCGGATATCTCGAAAAATAAAAGTCCTCTTAATCTGAGCAAAGAACCTGACCTCACACAAAAATATATACACACGCACATACACACACACACACACACACACACATCCATACGGACATTTTCTAAAAATAGTGTATTTTGATTCCTTATGTCTCAAAATATGTTTCTAACATGTTTTTAGAAAAACTATTTTTTTTACTATCACAAAGCTTCCCCTTTGAGGAAGCAAAACACAAGTAAAATACGAAGATTTTATATTTCCTAATGAACATTATCGATTTATCAAAAATTTTCAAACTTGCATAACCTGTCATATGACGAAGAATACCTTATGTTTCCTCCGCAAATATCGCGTTCGTCCCGAGGTGGCACTCACACACATATATACACATACTCTCTCCTATAAACACAACTCAACGTTTGCCTCGAACACGTGTTCGCGCGATAAGTCGACGCGGTGATACAAAGGCGCGCGCGAGAGACAGACGCGCGAACCGGTTAACGATATATATATATATATATATATATACCCGCGATAGCGCGCGCAAAAAAAAAGTCTTGCGCGAAAATCTCGAAGTCTATATTTCGCGTAGAAGCGCATATAGTGCAGCGCTGCCGGCAGCGTGAAATATTCGCCGGTAATATACGACGCTTGCGCTTGCGCGCTATCGTAAACGCGAGCTAATTGCAGGCATTATTTAAGCATTAGCGCTGTATACTTTATCGCTCTATTTTCTTGTAATGGACTTGCTATCGCGGCTGTATTTCTCGCACCAATACCAATTACTGATAGTCTCGAAATTAATGGCTAAATGAATTTTCCGAAATGTTTAGCGGCGTGCTCGTCTTTATTTTCGGGTAGCTAATTTCTTAAGCTAATTGAAATAGTGGATTTACGTAAGTGTTAACGATAGGTAGATATATCATATTATATTGTTTGTTTCTGGAAATATAAATATTTATTGAAAATTGACATCTGCTAATGATTACGTTTACGTCGTAATACGACAACCGTTAGAACTCGTATAAGGTATGCAATCATTGAGTCTTACAAAATGAAGGATTAATACTGATAAGACGTTAAATTACTTCAATGAATCATAATTCAAATAAAGATTCACTTTAATTGAATAATAATAGCTATTATACGCAAGACGTTTGGCTTTGAAGTGCACAATGCAAGTTTGATTTTGATCAAAGGGCTTTTTCATTTCAAGAAGTTATTGTTATTGTTTGCTATTTCCAATACAATCGACCGTTGTAATAAATGGGAGCACAATTATTTTTATGAATAAACAAAGGTAGTCTTTCATACATTTTTTTACATTTACAGTTTTCGTATTTTTCTTCTTACAGTTTCTAAATAGCTTCATGATAAGCTAATTACAGACTGGTCTCGCAATTAATCTAATTACAGTTTTCTATTTCACTAAAAATAATGTCTACAATAACCAATTATTATAGGTTGTATTTAATCTGATTACATTAAAATTAAATTTGGTTTAATTAAATTTTAATTATCTGATTCATTTTGAAAAGTAAAGGAACTTCTATTCTTAAAAGTCCATTATATAATATATGTACTGTTTATTTTTTGTATTGCGTATTGCTTTGTACTAATATTTTATTTTCTATAAACCAGAAGCATAATTATAGCTTGCTTTAATATTATTTTTAGCGCTCATTTCATTCATAACTGCGGTGTCAATGGCGTTAATAAAACTCGAAAATAACACAGCGCTACGTGGCAGTCGTGCACACGAGGATCCTACTTATTGCGCTTGCAAATCCATTACAAAACCGCAAAAACAAAAGGCCGGTTGTGTATAGACCAGCAGCAGCTCGGCGAACGTACAACTTCATTCAGTCGCGGCGCTCGCAAAATCGATAAGACTTTATATAAAACGTGTGAACGCGCAAAACTTCGCGCGGGCTAGACTACGAGTCGCGCTTATTTATATATACAAAAACTTCGCGATCGTTATTTACGCAACAAGACGCCACGCGGCGAGGGTAAACGAAAATCACGGCGCGCGTAAGTACACGCGAGCACGTACGCGTATACATAGTTGGGCGAAGAGCGAAACTTTGTTGCCGCGACGAAAAATTGGCATTCCACGGCAGTAGCGAAGGAAAGAAAAAGCACGCCTAGAGCAGACGAAGATAAGGCGGTTGTCGTGTAAGACAATGTATAGTTCCGAAGTTTATGTGCTGATTTGAATCAACGCGGAATAGTCTTTTAATGTTGAAATATATTAATATGAACTTTTTGTGGTAGATGTTATTTTTTAAAACTGATTTTATACTTAATGAAATATAAATATTTAATTCTTTATTTGGGCAATTCTCTCAATAAAAATACCGATTTATTTAATTGTTCAACTTATTTATAATTTAGACTTCAATGATCAGACTACGTTTATTCAATTGTTAATAATTTCTTTTGACTTTCCGCTACAGTAAAAGCCTAAAAATCTCTGAAAGTGATACATACTAAATTTAATCTCAAACAGTTAAAATATGTGGATATCACAAACAATTTTCATCACATAAAAAGTTTTGTATGTACTTTTTATCTATTTCAACTATTTCAAGGTATGAATTGCTAGGCAAAATAACTTACTTAGCTAGTATCAAACAATTTCAGATATCACTTTGACAAAAAGAGATATTCGTAAGTAATTTTTAGTATTTAAGAGTGTCTCTGATCTTTCTATTAAACTCAGTGACAGTAAATATTTTTCTATTAGAGATGTGTTTCGGAAGCTTTAGTAATAGAATTGAAAAGTGTATAGTGCATTCCAATTCGATGTGTACTTGTAATTTCATAACATTTACGGAGTTTACATAAAATTTAAGCGTTTTAAGAGAATCACCTATGTACAAAAGAGTCGTGGGATTATATAATTAAAAAGAATGATAAATAACTAACAGTTAAATGAAAACACAATTTTAAATTAAATCAAAGCTCAATTCAATTTTAACCAAAAGCACAACTATGAAACACAAAACCAAACTTAAAATCTGAAGAGAACCTCGACAAACTCGCAGTTCCCACGACACAAGTCACAAGAACTCTCTCAAGAAAAATAAAGTCTATAGATCTTTCTTGTATATAAGCAAAGCCCGCGGAAGGAGGACACATCCCACTCGCACCGGAGAGACATATCACGTGATCGATTGACAACAACGCATCGGAAAACGACGACTACTCTACTACGACGCACAAGTGTACAAAGAACCCCCCGCCACGCGAATATCTAGGGCTATGGAATATAAGCCAGAAATAGAAACATATATAGACCACCGCGAGTATACGCGAAAGAAAACGTTATAGTCACCACTGGTCGCTATAGGTACTATACCCGACACACAGCAATTGTCGCATAGTACTACTGCCTATAGACATCTTCCTCGTGACGTCGAAGAAACACACGTACACACATGCCCATCAATACTCTTCCACGGATGTATACATACACACACACACACACACACACACACACACACACACACACACACACACACATATATATATATATATATATATATATATATATATATATGTATATATATATATATACATACAACACATACATCATACTTATACATACATGCGTACATACGTACACATGTATACATGCATACACATACACATAATTATACATACGCACATATATACTCACTCACACAAATACACACATACATACCCACATACAGACGTGCTTGCGCACATACATATGTACATATTCACTCACACACACCGGTGTATACGCATACGCAAATACGCTCAGACACATACTCTAGAGAGAGAAACGCGACCTCTTTCAATCTGTAACAATGGGAATGTTGTAACAGCGGAGGCCGCTGTATACGCGCTTCCCGTATATTTCGATTGCCCGCGAGTGCACGAGTCAATCGATTTCAAGTATCCTCTCCCATCTATATATATATACACACATGTCATTTTCCGTTGCCGCTGCCGCTGTTGCTGCTGCTGCACCAATTGCCGCGACGGCGATGATCCCGCGGGCGCGTGTACAACGTTTCTCCCGCTAACGAACGAGAGGAGGAAGCTGCGCAACAATGTGCAACGTATATATGTGTATATATATATACGCAAGCTAGAGGAAAACGAGAGCGAAGCGGCGTTTAACTCTTGGAATTCTTGGAGTTCGCTAAAGTGAAGAGGGAGCGGAGGAAGAAGAAGTGGAGGCTCGATATGCGTGTCGAGGTAGAGGGCAATAAATAATGCAAGATACGGACGCGGAAGGAGGTAGTAGCGAGGAGAAAGAAAGAGAGGGAGAGGAAAGGAGCGAGAGAGAGAGGAGATGCATATTATGCTGGAATGCGCATTGTTACTAAAATGCCAAATTTGTATTTATGGGGGGAATGAGTTTGAGGATGGATGTTTCGACGAATTTAGTAGTGAGAATTGGAGCATTTACATTTGCAATTATTTCACTTGCTATGCTGAGGAAAATTGTGTTATACAAATATAACAGAGGTATTTGTCTATTTAGAATTATAATAGTAGAATAAGTCTATTTTGTAAATTTTGAAAATCTTTACGATCATTTTATATATTACGAAATATTGCATTACATTTTGATTGATTTTATTATTAACGTTAATAATTTATTAAAGCACTAAACTATCGGTCTACTAAAATTTACTTAAATTACTGTTTGATACATCATTAATATCGAAATGATTATGAGCATTTGTAAAATTTTCAAAATATAGACTTATTCCACTACGGTCTTAAACGCTTCAATTTTATAGCTGTACAGGGTATTATTCTTGTAAACAAACAACATTATTTCACATTAAAACTCTCGAAATCCTCCTTAAAAATGCATTTATTTCTCTACACGCCAGAAACTTTACACCTCTCACGCAGACGAGAACTACAGCTTCCTTTTGACTAGCATCATACTCCTAACTACCCTAAAAAACTTTGAGCGTGCATTTCAAATTAGATCAAAGCGAGCACGGTGAGTTTTATATCATACGAGATTTTTTATTGTTATTTTTGGGTTTCTGCAACTCGCAACTGCTTTGATATATACAGGCCGTTATGCAAATTTTATATCAATTTACTTCTGCGCGCTTGCACGCGGAGAAACGAGTTTTTCCGCGGAAATAATTGGAATAAGTGATTTGAGTCGTTCGCGTATATAATGGCATGTTGCGGCGGTCGCGGAGAGATGGCGGAGAGGGGGAAGAATATAGGTGGGTCCGAAGCGGGGAATAAATATACGTAACAATTTCTCGACTGCGCGCGATTCGCGTTTCCGCGTCTTTCATGTAAAGTGGATCGACGCACAACTTTAGTTTTGTAACTTTCATTATTGACATTCAAGATCGTCGGATATAGACGTAAAAAGTCACGAAAGAGTAATTTTATGTATATTTCTTGAAGTTCACCACATAAAAATTATAATGATTTGAACATTAAGTAATAATTTATTTATAAATTATTTTACACATATAAAATTTGTTATTAAAACTTATACAGAAATTGTCGGGTAACGTTACCGCGTATGTTTTAGGTAAATGTGAGAAGATTTAATTTTCATCACTTATTGATATTTACAATAAATTTTACCGCACTTCAATTTGAAATTTGTCTAATCTCAAAAATTATTTATTTATAAATTTTACAGTATCTAAAATTTTACTTAAAATTCCACACACCAACTCAAGAGAAGACAGGTGTTCAAACGTGACAGCTGATTGTACCACAAATTTTAGATTGTCTAACATAAACATGTACACAACGATACCGAAAAATTGTTACATGATGATCAATAATAATGCTTCAAAGAACATTCATGTTATTATAAAAATATTTAACTCCGATTTAAACATCATTTACGTTATATAACTGAACAAATTCTAGTTTTCCACAAGTACATCACATAGTAAATTTTTGCTCTAAAGCAGATATGCTAAAAGCAGTATGATAAAAACTTTTTTATCGCGAACCATTGTATAATTTTTATTATAAAGTCGATGTGAACGACTACTTCATCAGTCAAATATACTGGCACTCCAAATAACAAAATAAAGCAACCTTTTCGAATTCAAACACAAGCAACAGAACCCCCATACTTGATTTAATTTTGATATAAACAATCGTGCGCTGGTATAAACAGCGCAATTATTCCAAACATCGTATACATTCCACAAAGCAACAGCTATAACGACAGAGACAGCGAGCGAAACAAACTGCAGCACACATAGAAGCACAAAAGAGAGAAAGCCAATGAGCGCTAGACGCGCAAAGAGAGCGAGCGAGCGAGAGAGGTAGAGAGAGAGAAATGGAACACAAGCAATAGCACGGAGCAACAGCAGCATCAGCGAAGCTAGATCAACGAGAAACAGAGACAGACAGAGTGAGAGAGAGAGAGAGAGAGAGAGAGCGAGGCACGAGAGAGACAATACACGTACATAAGGCCGAGACAATGAACGAGAGCGAGCAGAAACACTGCTGCTGCTGCTGCTGCTGCTCTAAGCGCGACAGAGAGGGAGAGAATGACTTATGTAACGACAGCAAATAAACGCTAATGAGCCTCTGCTCCGCCTTCGTCGAGCTCCGCTGACTCTTCTTCGTCTTCTTCTTCATCATCCGCGCTCGCTATGCCAGCTCGTGTGTTCTTCTTTTCCCGCATGTATACCTTCCACTGCTGCTGCCGCTGCTGCTTTTTTCTTCGTGACTCACGTACGTAGACGGCTACGTGGCCAAGGACCCTGAGCGCTATTTGATAATACTTGCTAATACAGGCGCGCGCGAGTGTCTCGCGAAAAACGTACATGCACAGTGTGTTTGTATGCAGAGCGAGAGGAGATGAAAATTGCAAATGCTGCGCTGCTGCTGCTGCTGCTGCTGCTGCTGCTGCTGCTGCTCATGCCGGGCCGCGTGCGTCATGGCGGCGCTGGCTGTTATGAGCGCTAATTGATCGCGTATGTGTGCGCGCGCGCGGACGTTTGCGCGAAATGGTGCGCGATGTGGAGTAATAATGTCGTTCAATGTGGTGCAAGAGGCGGAATGAGTTTTTTTGTGTAATGAGGGATTGGTGATACTTTTGTTGGAAATTATTGGGATTGAAATAGTGGGTGTATCTTGTCATACGAATTAGGAAAAAATACTATGAACTATATATTCTGGAATCGTAGTAGAATAAGTTGGCATGCCCTGATGATAAAAGCTGTATATCCAAATTACCGCGAATAAATGCTTTGTTTTAGTCTGGGTTTTTATACTGAGTTCTAATTTTCAAATCGATCTAACATTTCAGTATTAAAAATTATTATTAGGTAAAGTTGATTCTATTACTCCACAGACATAAATATTCTAGTAGATATTACCTTTTCCATCGAGTAGTAGTGAGACACGGTAGCCATTCTCGCAACATCTACGAAACTACAAATTAATTTTTCCCATGTGTCTCTCCTTGGAAATTTAGAGAACAATTGTTTGAAATTTTAAAAGGACAAAATTGCGTTATGAGATGACCAACGGATCGACCCCGGTAGAAACGCAATTTCTTCCTTTTAAAATTTCAAACTATATTTCCCAGAACTTAGTGTCTGTTTTATAATTTTGAACTATTTTTCCCCCTTTTTCAGTAATTTTTTTCCCTTTTACTCATTCAGTATGGTAGAGACTGGAACATATAGGTACACCTTACTAGAGAAATGAGGTGAAGAATTTTAACGTAGCTTGTGGCGATAAATAGATTCTTAATTTAGATTAAATATTATTACTAAAAATAATTGTCTAAATTAATTAAAGCTGATATTGTTATTGTTATACACTTGTTATTCTTTTTGTTAGCTGAAATAGATCTTTATTTACTGGAATTCTGAAATACATCTTTATCTCCCTTAGAAACATTGAAGTCCACTTTGAAAATTTTGCACACGTTAATAATTTAACTATTCATAATATATCAAATAGTAAATTTAGCAGTTTCAATAATCTGATAAACTAATTTTATATGAATTATTAATGATACTAATTAAATTAATTAAATTATTATATAATATCTCGTACATATCGAAATGATCATAAACGTTAGCAAAATTATCGAAATAGATTTATTCTACTATGGTTGAGAATAACTCATGTATTAAGTTTGGTTATCTCATAATTATAGTTCGATATTATTTATCTTACATCATAAAGTTTTAGCAAAAATTTTTTCGCTGATAATATATTTATATGGATATTATGATTACTTGTATTATATGATTAGGAGAAAAAAAATTAATAAACTTTTTTGTTACAATTCAAAATATAAATTACCGTGATTAAAGAAGTCCATTACGTGCATAAAATTCGTTTTTATTTCATTACGCTCGCACTTGCTTATGAGATCTGATTAGGTATTATCTGCAAATAATGAAACTCGCTATAAAGATAGAATACTATCTACAAAGTAAATTTCAAGATTCATAATTGTGAAATATCAATGTCATTAAATTAATTAAAATAAAAAATAGTCGACATTCACACAAACTTTTACAAATCGAAATAGCAGTTCTAAATAACAAGTTAAATTCATTAATGGAAACATCAACAATCACGTGCGAATTAGATTTATCAATTTCGAGGAAAAACAATTTCCTCGCATGCCACGCAGAACCGCATCAAAGACATGACAACGCCTGGCGATTCATTAACTAGAGATACCATTTTTTAATTGCACGCCTAGATGCGAGTAAACACGTGAGCGCAGCTCAGCTCTATCTATCTCTCTCTCTCTCTCTCTCTCTCTCTCCCACTCTCTTCTCTTTCCCGACATCTATTACCACTCGTGGGTAGCTCGTCTATATACTCGCTCGTTCGCTCGCGACTCGTCGAAGATATACGCGAGATGACAACTCGCGGAAAGTGTGTCACTTTCATATCAACAAATGCGCGCCCGACGAGAGGTCGCAACGCGATCGATTCCAGTCTCGTACGCGTATTCGTGCGTGCGTGCGTGTGTATGTGTGTGCGTGTGCATGCGTGTATGTGTGTGTATGTGTGTGTGCGTGCGCGCGTGTGTGTGTATGTATGTATGAATGTGGATCAGCATTACTCTGAATATACACGGTGAAAATTACTGTTTTGGGGCTCACTATTTTTGGTTTGTTTTTTCAGGAAGGCGGCTCAAAAATAATATTTTGTTTTTTGATGCGTTTTGGTCTTTTAGCGGGTATTCTGATTTTTTAGTTTTAGTTTGTCAGGTAAGAATACCTAAGAAATAATATCATCGATTGAGTGATAATGCAATTGAAAGAGCATAAAATTACCTATCTATTGAGGCTTAGACTTTTTCTTTTGAAGGGAGAAAAATCTTTTTGTAAAAAAAAAATCGATTTAGAGTCAACTACTTTAACTGGAGTAAATCGGCTGCATTTGATCTGAAACTTTTCAAAACGGTAGTTTTTTACTATCTCTTGAACGAGTTCTTTACCCATATCACGACGACCTTTATATTTCGAGATATGCTTGCAAAACGAATGAAAAATTGGGCATTCCGAGCATCATTGACGAAGCGGGAGGAAATGTAAATTACCCCCCGCTATAGCGGGAAGGAATGTATATTATCTTTCGCTCTTGAAAAACTCTCAAAATAACTTCAAAATTTTTCCAAAACTTTATCTTTTTCAAAATTTAGTTTAAACGGTTATATCTCGGAAACCTATGATGGCAGAACCGTTCAAAAAATTTTAGACGATTAGGAATTCAGTGAATCTACGTACTAACATCTGATTACATATAATTTAAATATTTAAATAATTTTAATAAATTACGTATATAAAGAAAATTGCTGTGATAAGGATTATGGCCTATCGTCGCGTAATTTTAGTAAAAAAATATCTTTGGTCAAACCATCAATGATAAAAAAGTAGATATTTTTGGAGCTATTAATTAGAAAGAGATATAGCAATTTAAAATTCATTTATTAAAACAAAGAATCATACGTCGATTACTATGGGAAGCTCGGCATGAATTTTATGACTTTCATATTGCAGCTCGAATAATTGGTGTCCACGAATATATTTTGGAGACTTAGCTTAATAATTTGAATTTTTACATGGAACACATGTTTACATTAAAGTAATTAAATTTCGAAGAAACATGTTAGAAACAGGTTTTGGAATATTTGTAATCAAAATGCACTATTTTTAGAATATATGTGTATAAATAGTGTGTATGTGTATGTGCACGAATGCCAATAGCACCGCTCAGCGAATAACTAAGATAAAATTAGACATATATATATGCGCGATTAGTATCTTGAGAGCCCGTATACGGCAAGCGAGTTCATTATTTTCAAGAGCGCGCGCGAGTTGCGAGCTCTAAATTTCACTTGTTTTCTGAAATATTACTCTGCTTTCTCTCGCGCGGCACTTTTTTTAAGCCCCGGTTGTTCTCCTATTTATCCGCGGGCTCCGTCGATGATACGTATATGTATGTATAGAAGTGAAGAGAGAAAGAGAGACAGAGAGATAGAGAAACGTGATAGTACGAAATCGAGAGGTATTACTCTCCCACGCTCTCGTGTTTGCCTGATGCTTTTCTTGAGCGCGAGCGTCGCTGGCTTATCCTTTCTCGCAATTTATATGGAAAACTCTGACGCCGCCTGGATTTCGATATGAACAGCGCGCGCGGGAGTCGTATTAAAGTGTTAGCGTGTTTCTTTTTCATCGTGAAAATCAAATAAATAGAGAGAGAAAAGACTTCTTGAATTTTGTGGAAAATAAGGTTATGCGCGCTGGTTGAAGAGTTCTCGAGGATATATATTAGTCAGTATTTACAGGATACTTAAAATTTTATTGAATGTATTATTGATGATATATTTAAAATTACTACTTGTATTATTATTATTTCCTCATTATATCTGTAAAATATCCTATATTTTAAATACTTAATTACAATTTATCGATTGATATTTATATATCTCCATTTTCTTATGATTATAGAATCTTTTATTGTAGCACAAATATGAATATTTTTCTAATAATTTTATTAGAGGGAATACTTTTCTAAGTAAATTTTAAAGAGATCAATTTATATATCCTTCTTCTCAGCTAAACCAATAATTAGAACGATCGCAAGTTTCGTAATTTATGCCGGTTTAAGGTACCAAGTAGGTACCCTCAACTATGTGAGTCAAAACAAAACTGAAAATTAAGAATCTCAATATACCTGAATTTCTTTATATGTAAAATAAAAATAGCACAAAATAATTATTTTCATGTTGTTTTAATGCAATTAAAATGGAAAATATGTAAATTACAAAGGAAACATCAACTTTTGACTTACGTAGTTGTGATCAAAAGTGAGATTTCGATCTTTGGACTAATATTACTTCATTACTGTACGGGCCAGCTTCTAGAAATGAAAATATATGCTTTATCAGGATTTCATCTAATTTTTCACAGATTTTCAGACATTTCTCGAGACTTGCTCAATCGATAGAGCTGAAATAAACTCATATTCATGGATTTTTCGTTGAAATCTGCATATTCTATTGAAATAAGACCCGCAACGCGTGAACTTTAGATGAGTATAACTAAAAATCTATATGGAACAGCGATATGAAATTTTGCAGGGATATTCTTTGAGATAAAAATTGATTACTTTTGATTTTAGGAGATAAGTACCTCGAACAATACCCTGTTGAAAATTTCTTCAATATTCACCTTCAATGCATTTAAATGCATTATGAATTAACGTTCTAATGAAAATTGAAGTATATGTAATAGTTCGAATTTACTCACTAATATTTAACTAAATTAAATAATTTAATTCTGAGTACGATCAGTTACGTACTACGTGCACCATAATTTTTTTAATTTATTTTAGAAAGTAAACTCTGTTGCTCGGTATTACATTAATACGAAATTGAATCTATTTGTCTCCACGAGCTAAAAATAAATTTTGCCTCATTTCTCAATTTCATTTAAATATTTCAATTTCACAATTCAATCAATTTCATTTATATAGTATTCAACCACTTTTACGATAATTCAATTTTTGAATTAAAAATGTAAACATTTTCAAAATTGACGAGTGTTTGATTTTATTTAGATACAAAAATTATGAATTTTTATATTTTCTTTTTATAAAAAATGTTAATATTCTTTTTTTTTCAAATAATTTACTTAATACAGTTTTATTAACTTCATTACTCGAATACGATCACCACACCTTATACAAGTATTACGCACATAGTTAAACTTAATTTTCGACACACAAATAAGATGCATGAAAACTCATGATAATGTGTCTAATTCAGCAATGAACTACAATTCCAGATACTCTTTTCTCGAATGATCAAATCCAGATTTTTTTTTTTTTTTTCATTTATCTACGCTATAGAAACCTCATATGAGGTTTATTTTAGCTACAACATAGTGTGAGCAATACATACAATACATATACAATATTTACATTTTAGAATATTTCCATATATATACCTCTTAGCGGTTTACAATAAAGATTTTCATTTTTATACACTGAGACCTATTTCTTTGAAGAAGGAACAAATATACAAACATACTGAAATCCAGAATTAAATGCAAATGTATATTCATCAACATGTTCAAAAATAAAACTTTACTCTCGACTTTACTCATTACAAGTAAAAATTCAACAACAAATTTTTCGAACACCGAGTCCATCTAATCCATCCTAATAACCCGTTCATCGCAACTCCCACCTATTTTTCAACAACTCCCCCTCCCATCACCTACACGCGCCCCCGATAAATTAGCGCTCCCCTACCTCTCTCTCTCTCTCTCTCACACACACATATGCGTGTACGCACGTACACACTCCTCGACGTCCGCACGCGCTTCCAAGGCCAAAGGCCGGACGACATTACCGCCGTGCAGAAGAGCGGGCTTGGCGGCCATTCAAGCACGATGATCGGTTACCCAAGCGCAACCTAAATTTTCGCTATATGTGTAACGCGCGGGGAGTGAGAGGGAGGAGAGAGTCCGTGTAGGTATACGCCTATGATGCGCCTTTATGCTCGGCTGAGCTCTCACCTAGATCGCGTTCTCGAGAGAAGACGATGCTGCTGCTGCTGCTGCTGCTGCTGCTGCTGGGTCGAGAGGGATATGTGTTTCGCGAGGGGAGAGGTGTGTGCAGGTCGGATTGGGAAGAAATCGATTTCTTCTTGTTGTTATTGGGTCGGTGGAGGATCGACGGAAGAACGAGGTGGATTAAGGTTTGAAGAGTTAGATTCGTAATGCCAAGTGTTCTATAATCGGATTTTGATGGTCTGTATTTGTTATTTATGGAGTGATTTGGAGTCGAGGGCCGGTACCTGTGTACCTACATGGCTATTTTAGCCGATTTCATTGTTTATCTTTGGGTGAACGATATTTTCAATAAAAGGTATTCAAATTTTTAAGGTAAGATTTATTTATATTAAAAACAAGCTTCAGAAACTTATTTTTTCTTACAATTATTAACGGTTTTTGTTAAAAATTTTTTAAAATGTTTTTAAGACGATTTCGAAAATGCTCTCGTATGGGTCAAGTAGTATTTTTCGTACATCAAAAGATTTCACAGCTACCTTCCCTAAAAAGCGTTCTTTGTTACTTTATACGCTATAAAGTATGCCAAAACGAGATATAAATTGAACCAACTATCGTGAATTTAACTACTTATTCAAATTAAGTAGAAAAAGCTCGGTGTGGCAAGACTCCGCCACTGACATAAATCCTTTAAATCCTATTCTGGTAATAATTACATTTTGTAGTCATTGCTCGCGATGAGGGGGTACAGTCATAAAATATCCATGTATTTACACTCAACAAAATGGTATCCATTTTATATTATTACTTTCAAGGTCGAAAATTATATATTACGTAAATATCCTGCATTGATGAAATTTTCTCACTATAATGGTTATTTTAAAATAAATACGTAGATACATTCAATATTCACCTAAAAACACACATTATTTGCATGTATCATATCCCAATTAAATCCGTTTATTTACAAATTTCACACCTACCCAACAGCCAATAATTTACACCAGAAAAACCCATATTCCCCGCTCTCCTTGCAAAATAGCAAACCATCCTTCATCTCGTCTCGTCTCTCTCTCTCTCTCTCTCTCTCTCTCTCTCTCTCTCTCTCTCTCTCTCTCTCTCGCATCGCGCGCATATAACCGACCTTGACACCTTCAGCGTACAGCTCGGCGCGCGAGTTAATTTTCGGTATATTTAAAGGTACACGCGCGCATCGCGTCGTCTGCAGCGCGAGCGTCATTAGTGCTTATTAAGCGTGAAACATTAAAAGCGCGACGCGGCGCTCGGCTCGTCGCGAGATTTTGGTATATATAATCCACGCAGCTGCAGTCCCTCTCTCTCTCTCTGTCTCTCTCTCTCTCTCTCGAATTTAGAAGACGGGGCACGTGCGTACGCGTATAAAGCTTGTTTTTTTAACCACTTTGGCCGAAAGAGAGAAGAAGATTGTGCGTCTCTTATCGTCTGTCCGTCTGTCTACGAGTCGTAAGTCCAGGCGATTTTTTTTACGTTTGTTGATACCGCAGATTTTTTCGACGTTTAGAATGCTGTATTGGCTGCTGAAAGACAAGCGAGATAAGCGAGAGATTCTCGTGAATGCGTGGAGGAGTTAATTGCAGATGTCTTAACCTTTTGTGGATAAGGGGCCAGCTGGCTTATCGCGCCTCTGCGTGTAGCTTTCCTTTTCGTGATTGTGCTGCACGTACATCCGCGTTATACGCGAGCGTGGTGCTTATCAAGGAAGACAAAAGTGTGTCAATACTACTACGGGTTGGGTTACGAGATCGAAATTGTGCGGATCATTGTTGCTTTGATTTCTCTGGGATGGTGGCGATGGAGCGTAGTCGAGCTTGAGATGGGTGATGGTGTAGTTTTGAGAGTTGCACAGTGGATTTAGGTGCAATGAACATTCGTACAGCACGTGGAAAATAGTTTTGAATACGGACTGCATTTTTGTTGCTTATAAAAATTCATATGAAGTAAATTAATATAATATATATTTCAGGTGGGTATTTTAATTATTATTTTCATTTGAACGATAACTTAAAATTGTGTTAAATTACGAGTAGCAGGGAAATTCTGAATATTATAAAATGAGAAAATTTATCAATATAATAAATACACTGAGTTAATGAAAAAGTCGATAATTTACTTATTTCCTTAAATATCAATTCAAACTATATTGAAACAGTTAAAAGTTGATCGAAATAAAGCCATTAAAGTATTGAAAAATAATGTTATAAGTGTAATTGCACTGTTATATATTGATGTTAAATAAAATTTGTTAAAACCATTATGTGTGATACAAGGCTATGGACTACACAGCTACATGTTAGAAACAGGTTTTGGTAAATTTTTCTAAAATTTATAGAATGACAAAACGAAGCGCGTTTCATTTGTTTACCATTCTTAAATGTCTATTTAATTAAAAGCTATACTGTACTAATTCATTTCAATACCAGGACACATCAAAGTTTCAAGAAATAATCCTAAATATAACTTCCAATTCACTCATTTGTATTAGCTTCCCTGTCAAATTCCGCAACTTCTTACAATATCAAGCACACTCGTCCGACTGATCATCGGTACACATCGGACCCCAGCGATCTCGAAGAGTGCACACGTATACCCCCGAGGTGCACGAACGCTGCCATCAGAAAACCCACTGCACCCATCCGCAAAGTCTCCCGTCCCCCGAAACGTGACAATCGGACAAAATCTGTACACAAGGTTTCTCTTACCTGGACTAGTCTGCCAAGACAATCCCCCGATGAACATTTTCCTGCAAAAAGAAAAGAGAGATGACGTCGTCAGCATTGCGCATAGCCGCGAGCGAGCCCGCGGGCTGCTCATGTATATATAGCGTCCTTCCCTTTGACGCGTGGCACGTCGCCCTCGTCGTCAAAAGGAAAGTCATCGAACGGTACCTGCGCGAAGAGGGCGCTTCTTATGGTGGTTTTGGAAAGAAAGATGTTGCAGACCTCTGCGCGCATATTCCGTTGTGAGGCAGTTCAAATCAGTAACTATTTATATAATTTGTACACCTGTTTTATTGATTACCCTGCGCAGAAAGCCGAGTTTACTCGTCAGACGTGAAATGTACGTAATTTTTGTATATATTTTGCATCACAAATTTAAGTCTTTATACACAATGAAGCTACACGCATCTTAACTTTTGTCTGGTATGGAGCTGCATATAGGATATAAAATACACCTGTGTAACATAATATAACTTAATAGCATTAAAACTTAAAACATTCTCGAAAGAATTCATTGCAAAGTTTAGCGCGAAGTTTATTGATACAGACTGAAACTTTACGAGTATTAATCAAGAATTTGTTGATAAATTGTTTATGTTTGTACTACTTTTATTATTACTCTCGATTAGTGTTACTGAAGGTTATGATCGAGGTATAATTTTGACAAACTAAAATATAAACAAACTTTATGATTGATATTGTTGTAATGACTTATACCGTATTTGTAGAGGAGAAAATAGTCATAGTAAATATTAATATTGCTGTGGTGACTGGGCATTATTTTCTTGATAGCACCTAAACATAGTATCGTAAAACTAAATTATGGCTGTGCCTGCAAACATTATTTTGGGTGTAAGTTAAAAGATTCATAGATATCCCCTCTGTAAAATATAAGTACTGCTGCTCCTTACAAATGCTAGCGCATTTAAAATGTATCAAATAATACTAGTTCTTTTTAAGAGCCTTATCAGAGAATTTAACAAGTCTACTGTATAAGAGATCTTTGAAAAGAACCAGTACCTTCGAGAAATCTGAAATTTACTACTCTTCGCCAAGAGCGTCAATGCAATCCATGTAAATATTTACTGATTTGATCAGGCCACTCAATGTATAACTATGCTAAGCATATGTAAGTATCACTGCTACACGTCAACCAACCACCATATACTTTCGACTGCGATTTAACGATTATTACGCATATTGTATAGTTGAGTGCATTACGACCAAGTATACAAATAAAACGGATATTAAGATAGTAAGGCTGAGGTTAAACGATTAGACATGAAACGATCTTCATAAGCGGTTCTTTATCTACTATGTGAAAACCCGGAGCTTCGACACTTCAGATATTTTATCAGCCCGTTTAGATCTGTTATCGCTGGTTTGTTTACTTCTATTTTGATACTTAGGCGCTCCGATATAGAACATTTATTTCAGCCTAATAAATCGTGCTTTTAAAAGGTTGACATCGATAAATATCTCTGAATCACTCTTTTCAGAGAAATAATGATAATAATCATTGTCTAGCATCAGCTAAATAATGATTTGATAATAGATGACAATCTTTTTTATTTTTCATCCGAATTTGTTTAAAAGGTCTCATTTTATTCCTTGAATGATTTCATGAGAGCTTACCGATATCAAAGTTAAAAAAAAATCGAAAAACTTGCAAGGTACAGCCAATTTTTTATAAGTCTTTACACGTTCTTTTGTCAGTTCGTACGTATACAAGTATAAACTATTGGCTATAACTCTGCAAGTTTTTCGATTTTTTAAATTTTTATATTGGTAAGTCCCCCTGAAATCTTTCCAAGAATAAAATGACACCTTCCACACTAAAATCGACTGAAAAATAAAAAAGATTGGAATCTTTTGTCAAATTACTCTCTAGCTGACGTGGTAATATCTTTTGCAATATTGAAATTTTCACGAAATACATTTTTTTGTCACTTAAAGTACCTTTATTTTATATTATAACATTTCTCATATAGTAATATGTAAACAAATTATTGTATAAATTTTTATATTTGAGATAATCTTATTGTTAGTATACTGCACTTCATGTATGGGAAGGTATATAACTTCAAATTCGAAGATAAACAGCTATTTCATATGATTAATTACCTTTAAGCAATAAATATTACTCATGTTTTAATTGATAAAACGTCTTTTCTTTTTATCAAAATATTACTTGCTGGAAAAGATCATTTGGAACAAAAATGCCCACAAACTGTCAAAGAAAAGCCATTTCCCCAATGTAATTAATGAACGATCGCCCCACGCCCGAGCACACCTTAGCAAAACAAAATACAGCCCAATCTCCCTTTTTAAAAAACGACAAGAAAGTGCCATCGATCACATAAAAATCAAATTACATCGCCGCTGCGCCCTGCCGCGTATAATACATCCCGCGCGCCGTACCAGCGTCTCGCCTCGCGCATCGGGATACGACAAGCGCGCGCGCGTGCAGGGGCGCACGTGGCTCGCGACGACCCGGCGAAACGAACCACTTAAAACTTCGGCAACTTCATTCCGCGAGAGTTTTCGCCGGCGCGAGAGCGCTGCCCTCGAGACTCGCTGTGCGGGTGTGTGCAGGTGCACGCGCGGTGTCTCGATTATTTAATACCCGTCGGGGGAGGCTCGATTCTGAAGATGGTCGACGATGCTCGGTTTAAAGAGGATTTACTTGTAGAAGTAGACATTGCGGTGGGAGCGATTGGCCTTAGGATGTCGGAGATTGGAGATTTCATGTTGTGGTGCATTGACGGTGAGTTTTGAGGTTATGATTCTGGTGATAGGAAGTGTTTACAGTGTTGATTTGAACATATTGTGGTTTTAATGTGAAAGTTTTTTTCATAGTAGGGTGCTAAGTAGGATTTTTTAACGTGTTTAAACTTATTTCGCAATCGCAGTATGTAATTTTGTATTTTTTGTTATATCACTTCAAAAAGTCATACGAAATGCTATATGTTTGAATGATTATATCTAACTGAGGTATCAAAGCGTTTTTTAATTTTGGAAGATTTATGAAATAGATATAAATTTTCATGTAGATTAAGAAGAATACCAATGACTTATCTTAAATTACTCAGTTAATCCACGTATTTGACCGACACCGTTACTCCGCGAGGGTCAAAAAGAACAGCCGTGTGCTTGAGCTTGTAACTTTGGTAAAAAAAACGGCATAGAGAAAACTTTACGATAAGAAGTAATCATTAATAACCGAGCCAATTGAGATGAAAAAATGATTGTTTTTATCCTCAATATGTATTTTCAGTTTACTATAAAACTCGGCATACATTAAATATAAAATTCATCGAGCTTCTATAAGTTCTTTTCAATTTTGTGCTGCTATTGACGTATCGCCAAAAGTAACTTCCATTTATCAAATTCCATCCTTTTTCCAAAAAGAGCGCAACGCGCATCAAAGCATCATCCAAAAAAGAGAAAATCTAATTCCCTCCGCAACCACCGAACTACCTCGCAACCTCAATCCCCTCCACTCTCAAAAACCCTCGCGACTTCCGCATATATTACTTTTGACATAACTTCACGCTCTCTCTCTCTCTCTTACATACTTCCATATCACCGCAACGCGATAACTCGATTCTCGCGGCTCTCTCTCTCTCTCTCGTAACATCACGTGGTCTACGTCGACGCGCGCGCGACTCTATATATCCAGCGACGGCGGCAGGCAGGCAGGCAGGCATCGATTTTCCAAAGCGCGCTCGCGCGATGCTTAACTACTACTGCGCTATATACCCACTAGTCACCACTACTGCTATACACCCAGCCTAGTCTCTCTCTCTCTCTCTCTCTCTCATACTCTACGCAAAAGAGGCTATACCGTTGCATTATTTCTCTTTCTCTACAGCGGCAGCGACTTTTCCTCCCTCTAGAGCATCGCGCTTCTCTTCCGAGGAGCGTGTGGTCGCGCGCGAGTTGGTTCATCATGGAAATCGACGGGTACATAATATACGTCGCACGACGGAGTGTGGAGAGTCTAGAGGGCGAGCGCGCGATCGATCAGGCGCGCGTGCGTATGTGTGTGTGTGTGTGTGCGTGTGCGTGTGCATCGGAATTTCGAGAGACGCGGAGACTGCCGTCGCCTGCAGCGGCTGATTAGACGTGGATGGGGAGCGGAGAGACGCATGCACAGTGCCTAGTGCAGTGCGGTGCAAACTGTGCGTTTGGTATTTAATGGAGTTTGATTGAGACGATGATTATTGTTGTTATGGTCGATGAATACTGTGGGCACGAGATGAGATGGATAAATGGGGCAAGATCGGGAAGAGAGCATTGAATATGCAAATTTAAATTTACTATAAAAAAATATAAAGAGTCTAAATTTGACGATTAACCCTCATACAATCGAATTGAAATATATTTTTTTAATTTTTACAACCTTTTTAAGATATAATCTATGTCTAAATTTTAAAGTGCTACTATTTATATAATTTTCATGATAATTAGTTCTATACTAAAGACGTTATTAAAATTTTTTGTTTTTAATAAGCAAAACCTTTTATCCTCTGCACTACAATTAATTTCAATTATTTTCATTTATAAAAATTTGTAATTATTCTGCAAAGCCAGTGAATATAAAGGAAAAAGTTTGATAAATAAGTTTCAATAAGTTATCTTTTAAAAAATCCGCAAAAATCGCCAATAAAAACCACCTATTATACTGAGATATTCCCTTAAATTGAGCATCCTGACATTTTCATCAGTTTCGAAATTTGTCCAATTTTGTTTTACATGGCATGAAATATAACACGGAATTCGTATGAAACACCTGCCGTACATTTAGTTTTGGTTAAAATTTAATCCACTCTCCCTTTTAAATTCCATGTTTAAATAAATACTTCAAAACACGAAATTAATAGTCTATCAAATAATTCGTTTGAATGTATCCATCTGAATTTCGTTTAATTATATAATTTAATCAATCAATATAAAGTTTGCATAAATTTATGTATCCCATCCCTAGAAAAAAACTATGATAACTCAAAATTCTATAATTTTGTAAATTAAGCAAGTAATGTAAAATATTCATGTAATAAAATTTGTTTATTGGAACTTGGTTATTGTATCACAGTTTCTCACCCTTTTTAAACTAATATTCAAAGTGTACGACAGGCTTTCATGCGTGTATGAGCTATTTTGTCTACAAATATCAAGTTGAATAAATCTTCAGTCGTCACAGTTTCGTTCTAGGCATCTCAGTATTAAAATCATGAACCCCAAATCAACCACACAAACAATTCATCCACCAAAAAAAAAATACCAAACGTCAAAACTCCCAATTCCCCTCTCGCGGCCAAGGAAATTTCCGCGTCATTAAGCATCCACCTTCCCAATTCCCCTTCAGCACCAAAAAAGAACCACAAAAATCTCCAACGAAACACAATATACCCAAGGAAAACAGAGAGACAGCCCCAAAGCGAGCGCGGCAGCGCCGAATCCCTGCACGCAGGCATGCACGAGATATTCATCCACCACTCTTACACCCACCCACACACGCATACACACACACATTTCCCTCCCTCGTCTGCACCCGTGTTTGTGCCAGTATACGTACAGACCCTCTACGTCAGTACATAAAGGAGTGTGCGCGCACGATCGAAGTCAGTCACTCACTCTCGCGTTTGTTTTCCTTTCGTCTCTCGGCCTTCCAGCTCCTCTCCGCCACCGCGAGACAG
The DNA here is from genome assembly GCA_949152435.1 of Gastracanthus pulcherrimus. Taxonomy (NCBI): domain Eukaryota; kingdom Metazoa; phylum Arthropoda; class Insecta; order Hymenoptera; family Pteromalidae; genus Gastracanthus; species Gastracanthus pulcherrimus. Next base: position 169,652,301 of record OX424574.1, on the reverse strand, counting down.
ACAGACAGACAGACGCACTGCACACAGACACACGCATGCACGAGACAGAGAGAGAAAGAGAGAACGAGAAAGATGCAGCGTCACGGCCACGTGTTCCCGCATCGTAATTTAGCGGCCGCGATCCTCGGCGGCGGCCCATAGCGTATAAGAGGAATATCTCTCCGTGATAGTCCTCTCTGTCTCTCGGTTTTTCGCTCTCCGTCCCCACTCTCGTTTTCCCCGCCGCCGCTTCCCCTCCCGGAGCGCGCGAGCGGACTTTAAACCTCGGCAGCCGCTTTTTCCCCTTTCGCGCGCGCGCGCGCACAACCCGCGCCCATGCACCCATCCCGTCCGCTTATCGACCACGTGAGCGCCCCCGAGACTCTCCCTGTCCCTCTCTCACTCTCTCTCTCTCTCTCTCTCTCTCTCTCTCTCGCCCTTTCTCACTCTCTTTATCCCTCTCTGTCTCCCTGTCTTTCTCTTTCTTTCTCGTTGTGATGTTTTATTATTCGCGATGAACCCTGGGTGATGTGGAATTTATTACGTTATCGGAATATATTGGGTAAACGAAAGGGAAGGGAAAAATTCTACACGATAAACCTGTTGGAGTGAAATTTCATTCGTGCGAAGGAGTTAAACGGTTTCACTCTAGTATACGTAAATTTTGACTCTAAGTGGAGTGAAGTATAAGTTTTTTAATAGAGCTAGTCAACTTAAGAGCAACCTAACCTCTTTTACTGTACACTGTATATTTTTTAGTCCTTTAATGTGAATAATGAGAGAAACCGTGTAGTTGTGAAATGAGATGGTGCAGTTGGTAAATCCCAAAATAAATGAGTTTATTTTATTTTTCAAAAGTTAAATTATCATATTTATATTTATAATCGGTTATCTATGATACATTATCTAAGTACTTATTTAACTTAGAAAGTAAAAAATTTACTAAAATTCTAGTCACTTTTTTATTCAGCTTGATTAAAGAATTAATAATTTATTGATTAAAAAATAAATTAAACGAAAATGTAAAATACGGGGATGATATTTTCTTGTTGATTGTCTAGGGAGTTTCACCCTGCTTTAGAGTGAACCAGTGGTTACAGTCAAATTCATATTCACTCTATTAAGTCTCTTAATTTTGTGTGAAATTTCACTGTAATAGATTTACTGTGTATACTTAATTTAACAAAAACTTTACGAATTTTTACCAAGGAGTATAATAATTCAATCATATACATCGTCAGAACCCAAACAATAATTGTACTATAAAGTACCTATACGAATTTTTTAGATTCTCGAGTACTGAAGTTACTATACTTTCTGCTAAAATCACGAAGTCTATTTACAAAATACACAATTTGTCCCTACGTATCCATCCATCTATCTCTCCCTCCCGCTACCTCCCTCTCTCTCTCTCTTCCTCGTGCAAAACCGACAGCCAACACGCTCAACTCCTCAAGAAACATTCGCGACACCGCGCTGCAAAAATATTCCTACTCCGTTACACCTCCACACCACCCCCCTCGCGATGATCTCCTATTCCCCGATGTCCGCATTCTCGGGGTGCTGCCGCGCGAAATTTCGATCTTCAGGGCCAGCTCCGTACAGTCGCTGCCTGCTTCCTCTCTCTCTCTCTCTCTCTCTCTCTCTCTCTCTCTCGCTCCGCGCCCAGCCTTGCCCCGCGCGCGCGGGGAACTTCGATCGGCCCCGAGATGCCGCGCGCCGCGCCGACGGGGGGTCACGTGACCTCCTCCTCCGCCGCCGTCACCGGGGGGTGGCCGACGGCGGGCGAAGTGTATACCCGAGCGGAGCTGTGCCGGTAGCTACTGCAGCTGCAGCTACGCGGCTATGCAGCTAATACGGATGTGCGGCGCTGCAGTTCTCGCCGTGCAGGTAGTATGCGGCGCGATGAGAGGGTGAAGCTGGCAAATTTGAGGGATGATGCGTGGCTTGTTAATTTTGAAATAGTGAAGATTGATATGATGGTGTGTCGAAAGTTGATGCAGCTGGACATTTCGATAATGAGAAAGAGTTGTGTACTTTTAGTGAATTTTTAGGGAATGTTCTCTGATTCACGGGAAAAAGTGCGCAACTGTTTCGGATTAGTCAAAATTTGGAACTATTTCAACTTTGGAAAGATAAATAATGCGTATTCACTAATTTCCAGTGATAAGTCAGCAACTGGTTTAATCAGTGATTTACTTATTACTGTGAATCGGTGCAAATATTCACTATTCCCCAGTGAAGTTTCACTATTTCAAATTAAGAAGGTATACTCAAATTACACTGCACGGCACTGCACTGAACTTTTTATGACTGCACGGATAGGTAGACGGGAGTTTTATCTCGGAGCGTTAACCCTAAGTTGTGACTAGTTTTGGGACACACGTTGGTATCTTCACAGCCACCTCAGCACTTTTGCATTGGTTTATGCTTCTGAGCCAAATAAGTCAACTTCGACTTTAGATCGCGTTTTTTAATAATAATTTTGAGAGCAGTCACCCCATGTACATTTATAACCTCTCGAATTGACGCTAAGTATTTTATCTTTAATAGTGGAAGACACCAAGGTTCAAGTCACAATTGGTTGCTGAATTATTCTCGATTCAAGCCAAGTATACTAAAATTCATTAAAAAACAGGGATATGCATCGATTCGTTAGAGAAATTTTAATAGAAACATTGAAGAATCATTGTCGAAGAAGATAATTTCAAAAATGTAAAGCACCCTTTCTTTAAAAAACCGAGAAACATTTTACCCGTATGTGACAACTGAGAGTTAAAAGCTTTTAAATGCGGGCGCAACCCTATACTTTTGACTTTCAACGTACACTTGTTTCGAAATTTACGACGAGCATAATTTTTCAAGTAAAGGATGTAATAAAATTTAATCTTTCAGTATTTTTATACAGTAACCGATACCGTAAGCTCTTTTCGGTTCTCGGCTGGAAGCAGCAGGGGTGAGCATGAAAGGAGTGAGCGCGAGCGCGGAAAGAGGAGAGGACTACAGGAAGGAATATAAAGAACGCTCGAGTGCGCGCGGGGGTGCGTGTGTGTGTGCGAAAAGGGAGGGAGAGAGAGAAGGGGGGAGACAGGCAGTGAGAGAGTGTGAGTATTCCGACCATGTGAGAGCCTCGTGACACCACGTGATTGCTCTCGCTCGAGCAGACGCACACCGACAATCGCATGTATGAAATTCATATTTTTTTGCTCCGTTTATTTATTTATTTAAGTTTTTGTTTGGAAGCTACGTCGGCGTAGCTGTTTTTTTATCCTATCGGACGAAGCATCGAAACTCGTGGTTGATATAACCGTACCGACCTAACACCTAACCGCTCGCGATTGTATTATGAAAGCTCCACGCACGTGTGCTCGCATGTTTTTCTTTCTCTAAATGCGTGAAAAAACACGCCGCGAATCAGATTTCACGCGCAGGTGGTTGATTGATCGCGCGCGAGCGATGTCTAAACCGTATGGTCGTATTTTGCGTTAAGAATGCCCCTAGGGAAAAAGGAGAAGCATCCGTACCCTGGGTCGTTGGGCACTTCGGCCGGCGAACCGCTCGCCACGATCTCTTGACTCTGCTGCTCCATATCTATAATCACACTGAACTCTCTTTCTTCCTCTCCTGCGCTGATTCCTCGCTTGCCTGTCTTCCTCCTCCGGCACGTGCGTATGCACTCGTGAACGTGTACGTGTGCTGTTTTTGCAGACAAAAACTACACCCGATGTCTCTCTTTATCTGTGTTCTTTTGATGTATCACTGGCCGACTTTTCTTTTTCTTTTTTTTATCACACCGGCACTTTTTCTATTTCCTCGGCTAAAATATCACACTCGCGCTCTTGGGAGACACTATATAGAACACTGACTGATGCTGCTGCTGGTACTGCTGCTGCGCGTTTTCTGTTCGCCGGGCCGTGTGCCGGGTCGAGAACTGCTGCCGACCGGGGGAAACCTAACCGACTCGACGATACACACAAAACAACTGCACACCCACAGAACTGATATACAGATATATTATACGCACAACAACCCTTTTTTTCTCGTATTCTCGCACACTGGGTTCACACTTGTCTTCTTGCACTGGCTCTCTCTCTCTCTCTGTGTTATCACTTTTCTTTACTCTATCTAGTAATCCTACGCTCGCGGAGTGTCGGACACTGCACACAGCTGATTTTGCACGATGATGGACGAAGTGTGAATTGTCGAGAGAGAGAAGACGAACGCCGGTGTATTTATACTTTGAGAGATATCCACCGCCACAGACAGAGTAGTAGGCTAGAGTAGAGTAGCGTCAGTAGTGTCAGGCGGGACGGTCAGACGTGCGATGATGGAATCTTTCTCTCTCTCTCTCTCTCGCTCGCGCGGAAAAACTACTACAGGCGATGAACAACAACAACAACAACAACAAGAACAACAACAACTACGGAGACTATGAAGTGGCGAGGCGCGAGAGAGGGTGGCTGCCGATACTACGGTAAGGGCTGCGGCGCTGCGGGCCGTGCTGAATTATATTCCGCACTCGAAGATGTATATACCACCAGCCAGCTGACACTGACGTCGTTGCCGTGCTCTGCACAAGCTCTATCTCTATCTAACGTCGGCGACGACGACGACGGCGATCCGACTGCTCGGCAGACGCACTCTCGATGCACACTCTCGACGAGGAGGACGAGGACGAGGAGGACGACGACGACAACCGACGAGACTACTATACGCGAGCTACGGGGGCGGCGGTGGCTCTGCTGCCGTTCTGTATCGCTGCTGCTGGGGCTATCTCGTTCTCTCTATTTATCTCTCTCTCTCTCTCTCTCGCTCGCTCGCTCTCTCTCTCTCTCTCTCCCTCTCACTCTCCTACGACACGGGCACACACAAGGCTATTAAAACTCCGGTGCGACGCGCTCAGCGAGAGGTTCGACGCGACACTGCGCTCGCTCTTGCTCGCGTATATGTGCACACGCGCGGCGGCGGTGGCGGCGGCGTCAGCGGTGGCGGTGCGAGAGCCGGGCGGAGAGTGCAGTGCGCTTGCGCGCCGCCGGCGGTGGCAGCGGCTATACGGCGGCGCCGGTGCTGCTGCTGCTGCAGAGTTAAGAGCGAGAGGAGGAAGAGGAGAGGAAGAGAGAAAGAGAGAGAGAGAGAGAGAGAGAGAGAGAGAGAGGAGAGGACCGACCGCCTACGAGAGTGCGGAGTTGCTGGTGATCATGTTAGCCTGTGCGGCTCGCGCGGATGTGTGCGAGCCGACGACCGTCGACTGCTGCACTTCTTTTCGCAGTTGATGTCGCACTTTTGTTCTGAAATTGCTTTCTGGGAATTAGACTTTTTGTTTGGGGGAAATCTATCGGAAAGCAGAATATTTTCAAATTAAGAATGATGTTATTGTAGGAAAGTGGGGTTCGCTGGACGTACTAGAATACAACTATACTTTAAATTTGAAAATGGATACGAGCTGTGTAATAAATGTAATCAAAGGTTTTGATCTTTTAGGCGAGGTTAGGTTCAAATGTTTACGAGATGAAGATTGATTATATTGGCATGCGGATTGTAACGTGTAGTTTAAAAGAGCCACAGGGAGTTATGTTTTATCGATAAGTTTCAGTCATAGTGCGTGCGTGCGTGCGTGTGTGTTTCGGTGTGTGTGGCACTATTGACAGTAAACTTGCAGCGTATAATCATTGGAGGTCATTGATAATATTTGGTGCACCATATTTAATCTGCCAGTAATAGCTGTATTCATTTTTTTTTATTTTATTTTATTTATATCAATTTGATGAAATTTATCATTGTAATCATGAGTATTGAAAGTTACATTTTATAGACATAAGATTAAATAATATTAGTATCCACACGAGTAACATTTATCCATTAAAAATTAGTTGCATCCATCCACAATCTGACAGTAGCGGGGTCATTTACACTAAACGTATATACGTACAAATAGGGCAGCTTGCTTGCTACAGTTTGTCGAGAAAGTCTTTTTTTTAATTCTTCTTCTTCTTTGGAGCGAGAAACGAAGGCGCAAAGCTAAGTTCCAGCAGTGTTGCCGTCGGTAGTTTTAGTAGTACAATAGCTGCGTTGGTGCTCGCCCGACCACCCGGCTGCTTGCACTACTGGAGTTTTTTCTAACGAATGCGGCCTAATTGACTGGGAGTGGAGAATTCATCCAGGAGTGTTGCTTTCGAGAAACAAGGAATTTTGTATTCGTGTTGAGAGGAACATTTCTTTCGATATATATTTCTGTACGATTTAACTTAGTTCTTATATACAAATGTGAAAATTAAGGGAATTATGTGAAATTATTATATATGGCTGATAATATCAATATATTTGACTCTGTCAAATTTATGATCAAGTTATTTACCAAATATATGCAAAGTAATTAACTTTGAAAATCGGGTATTTCGACGGTTTTAGAGTAAATTGCTATTTTACTTACACAGAGAACACCAACTCTGCGGAACTCGGATTTTGATGAGGCTTTGGGAGGAACTTTCTGGTACCTAAAAATGAAGCCTAGCACTTTTAGTTTGTTCTATTGGGCGCATGTATTTGAGATATAAGCTATTTTACTCCAAATATACGTTATTTTAGTGAAATAGACACATCTTCTAGTGATTATAAATATGCATGTATTCTCCCTAAAAAATGGCTTCAAAAATCATAAAGGTAGACAGAAAGAGCTTTAATTTGAGACCTGTAACGTTAAAAAATATTAATCGGAGCCAAAGTTATTACCAATTGAAGATGATGACTAAAAATGTATAAAAAATCCACGAAATTAAAACACAGTTTAATTTCTATAAATATCCATGTATATTCAGTCATCACCTTCAATTTTTAATAACTTTGGCTCCGATTAATATTTTTTAACGTTACAGGTCTCAAATTAAAGCTCTTTCTGACTAATTTTATGATTTTCCACGCCATCTTATTAGTGTCAATATATGCATATTTATAATCACTAAAAGAGGTACTTTTTTACACTAAAATAACGTATATTCGGAGTAAAATAACTTATATCTCGAATACAAGAGCCCATTAGAAAAAACTAAGGGTGCTAGAAAATTTAATATAATACTAAGTGTATTATAATCAAAAGCTCATCCGAAATTCAAAATTATACTTAATAAATTGTTATTCATTGAAGATTTGCAGAATTTAATATGCAAACGTTTAGTAAAAAATAGTCAAGAATGTAAATATACGAAAATGTATATAAATATCTACAAACATTTCCCCAGTTAAAATTAAAAAAAGAGTTTAAAAATATATAGAGGAACTTTTAAAATGAAAACCATATCGACTGAAAAATAAACTGCGCAAATAAAACTGCGGATTATACAAATATTGAAAAATATTCGAGCAGTGAGTTTTCTTTCAGTATTTTTATGTTCGATACATTTAGCAATTTGCTATTCATGTTATTCTGTCATGCATGAACAATTTAAGCAGATCATAATAATAATAATAATAATATATTTTTTATAAAAATGATTTATATAAGTACACTTAAAAAATCGGCAGTTTTTTCAATTACAGATGCAAGTGACTTACTATCTCGGATAAAAAACAATTAGTCCGGCGAAAGTCTGGTAGAAATTTGGCCATATAAATCTGGTGGATGCATGGCAGAAGTCTGGTATAAGTTGCTTTGTCAGACATTTTGCCAAACTTTCAATTCTGATAATCTCAAAAGTCTGGTAAAAAAATCCAGACAATATGTCAGACTTTTTCAAAAGCACGGTCGAAACAAAATTTCCTCCTTTTAAAATTTCAAATAATTTTTCTCTGAACTTAGTTTCTGTTTTAATAATTTAAAACTATTTTTGTCCCTTTTACAGTAATTTTTTCCCCTCAAACTGTTTCAGTAAGTTAGGGACTGGAACACATACAGTACACCTTACTACAGAAATGAGATGAATGCTTGTAGTTCGTGGCGACAAATAGTTTTTCAATTTAGATAACTTTTATAGGTTTTGGTAATTCAAATTTAGGTTCGTATACTTGCTGAAAAACAAAAAAATAGATTGTTTTTTCGTGCCCTTAAAACAAACTATATTACGTTTGGCATAAATTTCGTTTAAATTGCCGTGATTTTAATTATTTATCAATGGTAGATTAAATTTTTCTTATTTTGATTAGAAATCATAGAATCAATCGTTTTCTAAATGGCTATAAAAAATGAACTTTGTTTTTATTAACAACGATTCTTTCCAAAACAATACTTTATGTTAATAGCATTTCCTAGCTAAATCGCGTGGAATATAGGTGACTTTTATAATTTTTTTCAACAGAATAATGTAATGTACGTAAAAATTCTATATATGTATATAGACTCTATCGCTCGTCAATCATAATTCATATGTAATGAAGCTATCGGTCTATACGAGCCATTATTTTCTGTGTCTTTTTATTGTTAAATTTTCTCACTGCAATTAGTGCCGAAAAATGTTTTGACAAGGCAGACAACGATATTTTTCATTAAATGTCTCTCACCCGGGACAGGTTGATTTTTTCGATCTCGATTTTCCATTTTTAATGAATAATATCGTTTTCTGCTGTGTCAAAACATTTTTTGGCACTCATTGTAGTGAGAATATTTGACAATAAAAAGGCACAGAGGATAATGGCTCGTATAGACCGACAGCTTCATTACATATAAAAAGTGACTGCCAGCTGATTTGGCACTCTGCTTTCTCAAAGAGATCTTTTTAATTTCAGTAAAGATTTCATTAGATTTCATAATTTAATTTGCGAGTTATAGAAGCTAAAAAGAATTACTAAACACACTATATAACAAATGAAAAACAGTATATTTGAAATGTATATCGGTGTGAAATTTAAGGATAATACTATAAGTACTTTATTGCGAAAATAATTCGCTTTATAAAAAGATTTGTTCAACAAAAAATTTTCAAAAAACCTCAATTTTTAAATTTTGAAACATGGTTATAAAAACAAAATAAGTCGACCATTATTGAAATTTTAAGTCAACTTTTAGAAATATATAGCAAAAATGTATGCAAAGTTTGGTTAGGTTTAACCGGGGAATATTCGAAAGCAGATGAGCGACATGTATAAAACGTCATTTTTCGGAAAATGCCATTTCGTTCCTCAAGTAATATAATCTAGCTTAATGTGAAAAAACCAATGATAGTGGGCGTATATATCTACATACTTATACATTATAACTGTAACTTTGAAAGGAAAGAAATATGTTTTAAAATGTCGTTGCCCAACAAAATGCATTTTTTTAACAAATCAAATTCGCACTTTAAGAATTTTGGTCTATCTTTTATATATCTCCAATAAAAACTACCAACAGAAATTTCTTTCTTTTTCAACATTTAAAAAATAGTGATTATTTTATTACATAACTTCCTAAATATTATCCATTTAGCTCCAAATTTCTATCAGATCTAAGTTTAAACATACCTAATATGTATGCAAAATTTCAGCTTGTAACATACACACACACATACATACATACATAGATACACACATACATTCGCACATACATTTTTTCAAAATATATTTTTCTGACTCAGGAACCTCCAAAACATCGAGATTTATCAAAATCTCTTATCAGAAAATTTTCATCGTTACAAAGCTTTCTCTTTGAGAAAGCAAAACGGTATATTTTGAATCATTATGACTCTCAAAGTAAAGGGTTCTATGAGTAATTTACTGTGAAAAAAATTTTTTCGCTACAATTATTTCTTGATAAAAAATTTTTCTAAATCTTAAATTTTCAAGATTTTAAATTTCGAAAAATGGCCACAAAATTAAATTGAGTCGACCATTTTTGCTGAAATTTTCAAGCTACTCGTTTTACCGCGGAATAGTCGAATGCGGATGAGCAACACACAGTTTTTTGAGAGTAGCTTATTTGAATTCCCCAATTCATATAGTTTGTTTATACGATAAAAAATGCAAAAAAAATGTTTCGTCAATACAATGCTTTCTCTTTAAGAAAGCAAAATAATTATTTAGTTGTGCATGGATGGGTGAGTATTAAAACGACTTTAGGTGTTAAAAATTATTTGACGATGATTGTCATATATTTGAACAAAAAGGCCTTAAATTCAACATTTTTGTCATAAAAATTCTTTCAAATGAAAAATCAAGAAAAAGAATCGACCTTTATCTTTGAATCTCGTACGCCCAGGCTTTTTCAACTGTAACAAACACACGCAAAATTCAACTGCAGGTCACCATATTATTTTTATTACATCTCCTCGATATCACGTTTCTTAAGCTTTCATGAAAATCTGGTATTATATCTGGATTTTTTGCCAGACTTTTGAGATAGTCAGAAATAAAAGTCTGGCAAACAATCTCGCAAAGCGGCGTATGCCAGACTTCTGCCAGACTTTTGCCAGATTTATGTGGATAGACTATTGTCAGACTTTCTCCAGACTAATTTTTTTTACACGGGATTTTAAGTTCAAATTTGAAATAAAACAATTTATTCAAATATTAATTTCAAAGTCATTACAGTTATTATGAAATGCGTGCTTCCCGCCACATTTCAATCAGCTTACTGTTAGTCTATTTCATAACGGTGCACAACAACAATATTCTCAACTCAATTTCAAATTCAACGAATCCCATGAACTTGAGATTTAAATAACGCGCACGATTTGCATAAAGCACGCATCGAACAAACAACAAAGTCGCTCGCGTTCGAGACTATCTCCATTAAAATTAATCAACCGCACCGGTCACCTTCCGTCCATTCGAATCAAACAACACCTAGTATACAAATCACTTCTCGAGAATAGGAAATCGCGAAAAACTAAATACAAATTTCCCAAGCTGCGCGCGTTATAAATATTAACGAGTCTAACGGTACCCAGACTGCACACTGCACATCCGCGCGTGTCTCCATAGATGGCCGCCGCGGTGCAGCCAAGGCCGCTGCATCGAGATTCGCTTTCGCGCGTGAGAACGAAAAAGAGAAAAAAATTGCCATATAATTAATGAGTGACTCAGTCGTGGCTCGCGAGAGCAGCTGACCTAACTAATCAGCGTTGCGCAATGGCCGCGCCGGCGGCGGCCACCGCCTCGCGAACAATTCATCTTGTATCGTATGGTTGTAGCGTGTTATTGCGGTATGCGCACGCGGGCGCCGCTGTAGGTAGTTACAAATTATTCGAAATGAAATTTCGCGCTGCTGCTCCGCTGCTGCCGCTGCGGAGAGGAAGGAGCAGCGGGTGTGCGTCGGTTTTCCGATTTGACTTTTTGGTTTGGATTTGCGAACTGGGACGAAATTGAGTTTCTGCTGGAGTGTGCGAAGAGTTTTTTGTTTTGGATCTTCTGTGTATAGATTTGTTTTTAGTATATTCGAAAAATTGTATTGTTTAGGAGTTAAATTAAAAATGGAAGGAAAAAAATGTGATCACTGCATGATCTACATTTTTTTAAATATTTAAGAAAGTAATGTATGCATAACGATACGATATAATACTTATATGAGCAATAATAATGCTCCAAATAACATTAATGTTATTAACAGAATATTTAACTCTGATTTAAACATTAGGTACCCTGGTAGAAATCTTATTGTGGCGCCCACATTCGCTATAACGGCCTTTATAGGCAAACTAGATAGTACTAGACTGTACAAAACTCGATAAATCCACACAGATCTACATAGTTTTCTCAATAATAATATGTACGTATAAATTTGTGAGGTTATATATTATTTATTGAACAGAACTTTTATTGTAAAAATTAATGTTAAAAAAAGTTTAACATGCAAGTTTTCAATTATAATAATAAGATCTATAGTTCTATTCATACTATTTACATATAAAAGTAGTCAGAAAGCATATCTAACCTAAGAAATGAAAATTTAGAAATAATGTTCCTTGCATATGAAAAACAGTAATCACAAAATAAAAAAAAATGTTATTGATTGATGTAGTTGTTTCTTGAAAAGTAATATATAAATAATAATAATATCATATGTACTTTATGACATGCTTTATTTAAAAACTAGAATTTTAATTTCAGAATTGCAAATAATTTTGTATCAATATGTGAGTTCTTATAATACATAAACTGCTCATCCATGACAACATTTTCAAAGACAAACACATTAGTCGAACACATGTAGACGATAATTTTCTTTATAAGTAACAAATTACTATGTTTTAACTGGCCATAGATGTCAAATGAAAGTGTTTGATTATAAATTAATCACAGTAGGAAATACAAAAATAGAACATACATATAATAACTGAAATACATTATTTTTTTTAAAAATAGAAAATTAATCAGTCGATAATAAATGTGTGTGAAAATAGTTTTTTTTACATAAACCATACAGATTTTGAAACCAAGCCTATATTTAGGATGGAACATAATCAAATGTAAGGAAACTAATTTTACATAAACAAAATAAATATATGCACTAATACTTCATATAGTTATTTGGATATTCAGATTATTTTCTTATTTTGATTGTTTAATATATATGTGTAACAAATTATTATTATTGAGTTCTTAAATACAAAAACTCGATGCATCTAAAATTTGATAACCTTACACTTTAGAGGTTATTTACATTTACTTACAGTGGTAATAGGTGAATAATAACATGTAAATACCTTTAAATCAAAATAATACAGAATAATCATAATAGATTATGCTTCTGTTTCTTAAAACATAACCCTGAAGTGGCTGATATTGTCATAATTTTGTTTATCTAGTTTTATCGGGGCAAATAATATGGGAAACTAGAAGGGATGACCGTTACACGCCTTTATAGTAACTATCTAGTTTGCCTACATAGATCTACACAGCGCGAGATTATTCTACATAGATCTATAAAGTGGACGGGATAAATTTCTACCAGGGTAAAGTTGACTTTATTGCATGGTTCACATAGTCATCTAAATTTAGAATCTATTTGATGTTAAAATTCTTCACCTCATTTTTCTAGTAAGGTGTACATTTTTTTAGTCCCTACCTTACTGAATATATTTTTCCAGTCTTTACCTTATTTTCCCTCTTTTACAGTAATTATTTTCCTTTTCGCTCATTCAGTAAGGTATACGGACTGGAAATATATACAGTACACCTTACTAGAGAAATGTGGTGAAGAACTTTAACGTAGCTCTTGGCGACAAATAGATTCTCAATGAAGACAAGATTTAAGATTTGTTAATATTGGAAAAAATCCGTAAAGCTCTCGTGATTTTCTTCCAATTAGTGCATGTTACAATTTCGTTAAACTGGTGCATAGCATACTCTATAACATTGTCGATTATTCCCATCACTTTTATCAATGTAAAAATTCAATAAATGATTGTACATTAAATCTCTTTCAGAAAGCATTGTAGTAAAGCAGTTAGCAGCGGTTTTTAGAATTAATTTAAAAATTGGACTACACTGTATCGTTATGTACGGCCTATATCTAGAAACCTGTGGTAAGACAATTTAAAAGTATATTGCATTATAAAAAATTATATTATTCCCATAAAAAAAAACAGAGAAAAAAAATTGTGATTCTTTAATAAATTTTTAGTCTGACTTTTTCGTCAACAAAAAGTATCGTTGTTAAATTAAAGTAAAAGGGTAGTAATGCTCGTATCTAAGTAAATAAATTAATAAATAAATAAATTTAAGTATCTGTACATATTCGAGATTAGATAATTGCCGCAGAGCTTATTCATAAAACTTGCTCGTTTTTAGAGACTCACTCATATACAATATGTACTTATTTAACTTCAACTTTTATTTGGCATTATTTTAGTTGAGGCCTGCGGCGGCTCAGTCGGTAGAGTGTCGGATTCCCACGCCGGTGACCCGGGTTCGAATCCTAGTCTCTGCCGATTGATACAAGCACCTCTGTAAAAATTACATGTGCTTTGTTTACAAACACACCGCAGACCCCCGTCGTCGATTAGCACCACATGGGAGCACAAACATGGCGACGTTTAAAAAAAAAAAAAAAAAATTATTTTAGTTTTCAACAAAAAAGTCAATCTTGTACATACGAACCCTACGGTAAAAAATTATGCATTAAAGATCTCTATAATCCTCCTCACACAGTTAAATGTCAACCCCACCCTCCCCACCAATACACAACTTTGCGCAAGAATCCACTCATTCAGCTTTCGTATACGTAATCGCGGAACCGCTGTGCGCGTGACGCAGTACTCATTCATCGCTCTACAAACTCTCTCTCTTTCTCTATTCCTCTCTCTGCACCCACAACACATTATACCACAACGCTCGAGCGCTGTGCCGCAATACACGATACACTTATATATAACCCGCGCACAATAGCTCGGCTCGCGCGGCGGCTTACAAATGAGCGGTCGGCCGAGAGAGCCTTCATAAGTCGGTGGGAATTTGGCACTTCACCTGCAGCAGCCGCCGTCGACGACAAATCCGATCTCTCTTTCTCGCTGGGCGTTTAGTTTGGCGGGCGCGCGCTCGCGAGATCTATAACACACACTCGTCAACAGTCGTGATGATGACCGCGTTCCAACTTGGTCTTTTTAGAGATATTTGTCTCGGTGCTTCTCCGTGTGTCTTTCGTGCTCTCGGGTTTTTGTTTAGAGAGCTGTGGACGTGAACGAGGAGAGATGTGGAAGAGGTGACTACTGATGCGAGGGAGGCGACGGGTGTGCGCGCTGACAAATTGCGTGATATATAAGTTGATAGTCGGTGTTGGGGCTGTTGTTGTTGTTCTTGGCGTGTTTTACGAGAATCGAGAAGAGGGGTTTTTGGATAACGATTTTGCGGATACATACTTTCAAGTTATAGTCGGTTGTTGATTGAGAATGGAAGAAGAATTTATGTCACGTCTTTTACATAATTTATATATGTAGAATTAACATTAAAATGAGCTATCGATGTAACTATCAAAAGTGAAAGAAAAATTGAAATTTAGACTTGTATAATCATTTATCTGATAAAAAGAAACTGAATGGCTGATTTCTGTTGCTAAAATTAATTTATATAAAAAAAAGCGAACTTTTGAACTTTCTGTTTATTGAGTATTTTATGCACAAATACTGCATATGGATTAAAACAAATCTGTATTTACTCACTATAGAAACAATTCAAGCATAAAAGAATGAAAGATGCTCTATATTTATTTTGAGTGAAGCAAATATTGATTCAAAGTTTTTGGACTTTTATTATTAATGTTGCTAAAGTATAAAAGTAAAATGAATAATAATGCGAAGCACTATTCTTGTTATCGATCGGTCAGGCAGATTTTCTTAAACTATCGCGCTGTAAATGTGTCATGAGGATAGTCGCTGTATTTGCTTTATAAAGTTGAATTATTAAGTGTTAAAAAATACATATTAATATTTAAATTATTTTAAAGAACTCTGCTGTCGTATATTTCTGATTCAAGCGAAAATCATGTATATTTCAAATACATTTGTTTATTTCGCCAGTTATTTATTCTTTCATTGATTTTTTTCTCTTGTTATAGTTTACTTAAATCACAGATAGAAGATTTTACAACTTTTAATACAAACTAGATATTTATATTCTAATATATTATTAGAAAAAAATTTTAAGTATTAATTTAGAATACGGAGTTATATTTGAAGATTGAAATTTTCTAAAAAGTTACGTAAATCTAAACATGATGATATTATTATGAACATATTTTAACGTTTAAAAAACTGCTGCCAATTCATTGGCACTTAGCTTCCTCAAACTACATTGTTCAAATATCAATTTCTTTATTTTAATACATTATTTTAAATTGATATATTTCTTTCTTATTAACAGCTCAAAAAGGTGGGTCTTTTATCATCGATTGTTATCCAAAGATAAATTACAAAAAATTATAAGCTTGTGATCATAGATTGCATTATCGATTTCAAAATATTAAAATAGAAAAATCGTTATAAAACAAAAACGAATATGTTCGTATGTTTATCAAAATAACAATTAAAAATAGGTTTGTTTAATAGAAAATGACCGCGACATCTTCGAGATATAAGTCATAAAATTAAAAAAAATATAACCTCAAATATCTTGAAAGATAAGAGACTTTACTGTCTTGGCAAAGAGCTCAGTCAAGATATAGTGGAAAGATACATTTTCAGCCCAATTTATTTTAAACATTTTCCATCATATGTTTCTGAGATATCGTCATTTAAACAAAATATGACGTTTCCGTATATAACAAAAGAAGAAACATAGCTTATAGAAAATTTTGCGTCGGGGAAGATAGCTAATTTTATTATCTTTCAAATACATTTACACTGAAGCGATCACATTATTTATACGTACCAAAATAATATACCTCATTGATTCAGATTAACGTAAAATAGAAAAATCGTTGTGAAACAAAAATGAGTCCATGAATCTTAAAATTTATTTTTATTCCGAATTCTCATTAAGAGATGAAAAAATGAGCCCCAATTGGCAAAAAATGACCGCGCCGTTCTTGAGATATAATCAAACAAAAAAAAATTGAAAAGAAAACATAAAATAGCTTGAAAAATAAAGCTCCTCATGATCTGTAAATCTTTCTGGAAAATTTTCAAAAGAATAATGCCGTTTTACTCAAGTTATTATTTGTCATAGAAAATCGATTATTTTGACAAAATTATTTTTTTCTCGGCAAAAGAAAAATAAAATGGCTTAAAAATTTTACTGAATCATTTGATGATATTTCTTTTAAGGTATTAAAAAACCCGAAGAACTAGAACTCGAAAATCAAAAAACTGCTAAAAAATAAAAATGCATCGGAAACAAATAAAATATTTTTGAGCCGCCTTCCTTCAACAAAAATAAAAGAAATGAGCCTTAGGACGCACGCACGCATACAGACACACATTCACACATTATACACGCAGACACACAAACATCCATACGGACATCCATACAAATGGATGGAATGGAATAGAAATGATTCCAAATGACCCAAAACATATTTCTAACATGTTTATAAGAAAACTTTTAAAATTTTTTACTATTACAAAGCTTCCCTTAGGAGGAAGCAAAATTGAATTTGCTTTTGTTTTAAAAAAATGTAGGTATCGACTTCATCATTACCATGAACACCTACCATTAAAAAAAATCCAAATAAATTCGATATTCCCGTCGCTCGTGTCTTTTTATTTAAACTCTATGTATTAGTAAATATCAGACAAAAAGTTATTTCACATAAAAGTTGTCCAATCCTTACGTTAAAAATCTTACATTTCCCAATCGAACACTATATAATTCAACTAAACACCAAACACCAGGTATCATTCTCTCTTTATCCACTAACTCCAACCGCGCGCCTCTTCAAATACAGCTCCATCTCCTCAGCTCTCGCGTGCCGAGCGACAATTGCTCTTTTATCCAACACTAGCCGCGGATGAAGAAAGTATACACATCGGCGCCGCGGCCCGCGCACACGCACCTCACGGCACTCGCGGGCGCCGGTCAGCGAGCAGTGCGCGGATCCGCTCCCACGACCCGGCCGCGCGGGCGCCACCGCGGCACGTCGCGGCAAAAATTCCGAAGAGTATACGTATACGCGAAGAGAGATAAATGCGCGCGATGCGCGCGCGGTCCCCGTGGAATACGAGTGCGGAGGTACGGGGGCCCCGGAGCTATGCGCGAGCGATCATTATCTCGCGCGTATACTCGCGATATGGGATTTGACGTGGTGCTGGTAGTGGTGCGGTATGATTCTGTGAGAGTTTCAGCGTTTTTGCTACTTTTCTTATCGGCTCTCTTCTTTGTAAGAGAAAAACTGACTGATTTGACTCGTAAAGTCTCGGAATAACAGTAAGTTTCTTCGTTTTTCTTAAATTTGAATATGATACACGGCAAATTATACAAAATTCAATATGTACATAAGGTTGAAGTGGATCATTTCCGATCTCGCATTGGTGAAAAAAAATTAATTTGTCATTTTTTATCGCAAAGGAGCCGGAAAGACAAAACAAATATCTTTTTAAGGTTACGTACTCAGTCAGTTCTTTTTTTAAATCCATTGTTAACAGAAAATAAAAATCCTACCCAACTACACCGTAACTATATGAAAAACCATGATTTCTTGATAAAACCACCAGGAGACTAGTTTTTGAATTATAGATTTTGATTATTTAATTCAAATATCCAGTCGCTAGACAAATATAAACAATATTTAATTTAGGTTAATAAGTATCTATAATAATTGATACTTAATCATTTTTATTGGAATTTCGTTGGTTATTAAAAAACGTACGTGCCCCCACGGGGTCTTGCGTAGATACGGGACTATGCGACGGAGCAACCGGTAAATTATTGCACTTATCGAAATTATAAGCCGCAATAATCATCCCTAATTTATTTTTAAATTTCTTGTCAATGATGTAGGTATATGCTTATGCTTATTACTTAGAGCGTTAAGTAAGTAGAAACAGTCGACGTTGGTACGCCAACAATTAGTATGCCAAATCAATCAAAGATTGACAGCCGAATTACCTGTTCAACTATATAAATTTTATTCTAAATATATTCAATTTGAATATTCTTTATTGGCGTTTGATTTTTCGATTTCACATGAATGATGGACGTTGCTAGGCACATTGAGTTTGTTAGTTTTTCGATAATCAGTATTTACGTATAACCATTGAATTATTCGCTCGTCATCGGAGAATCTTAACATTTATTATAAAGCATAAATTGATTCATTTTCAAGAAGAAATAAAGAATACAGCGTTCTAAAATTAATATCTTTATACAAAATATGGATCGAGCTGTTGGTTAGAAATAATTAATGTTATCAACTTTAAAATGAATACTTACAGAACAAAAATCCTGGTGAGTGCCTATAAACTATTTAAAAAAAAATATTCTAAGAATAAAGAAGAAAAAATATTTTTTTAACTAAAGTTTTCTTGTCGTTTTGATCGACAAAAAATAGCTAAAAACATGTTCTTGTTTTTACGATAGCATAAAAATGATATGTATATTTTTAGATCTATTCCGGGTAAGATTAAATTATTTTGTTGTTACTTTTATTAATTTATAAACTTAACAATAGTTATTTGTCTAAAAACTAATCTGAAATGTTTTTTCTTTATTTTTGTGCACAGTAATAAACGTCTAAAACACCTCAGAGGTATTTTTATCAATTTTTCGACAGAAGCCGATTCTTGCACTTCTAATGAAATAAAACAATAAATCCAATTTCTACCGACTACTGTATTTTCTACAATAATCATCTGATATAAGAATACCGGTACATTTTTCAGCTCACTCGAACCTTAATGACTCATATATACCCTACAGGTAATAAAAGGTTAACATCCATGTACTATAAGAATTTAGATATCATCATTATCTCGATAAGAAAAACTCCTTTAACCCATTTCTTCCCAAGCTGCCATTTTATAGTCAATTGGTTTTTTGCCTAAAAAATTGTCGAAAAAAAAATAATAATAACCAATAGCACTTTTCTGAAGTAAAATTTTCCGCTATTTCGGATTCTGAAGTCAGAATTTTGAAATTTCCGTTGGAAAATTTTTTCGACAATTTTTTAGGCAAAAAACCAATCGACTATAAAATGGCCGCTTGGGAAGAAATGGGTTAAGTCTGAAGAAACGATGAGTACTCGCGAATAGCTATTCGAAAATCGATACCCAAAGCTTGAAACTTGTCCTCGATACCTATTATTATAAACATAAATGCCCGATTAAAAGCTACTCACAGCTTATGGAGAAAAACTGGACTCGCGGCGGTACATCGTCGCAGCCAGGTCAGCACTCAGCCGGCATCAGGATGCAGCGAGCGTGTCGCCCGTGTCGCCGTAGTCCTCCTCCTCCTCTTCCTCCCTCGCGACTCAGGACCACTCTACCCCCCCTCCCCTCTCACCCTCTAACTCTCGTCTGGAGATCCGCCGGGGCAATCAGGGACGCGTCTAATCCTTAATAGGGCTCCCGCGAGGATCGGCGAACCTGCCAATCAGCGGCCCGGCCAACTCTCCCGGGCTGGCGGGACGCTCTCGGCTACTGAGCACCTTTAAGACGACGCGCGGCTGCGCGTGAGAGATTTGACAATGGCCTGCTAAGTGCGTCGGGTTGTCAGTCGGTACACTGTATTTGGGTTTTTTTGAGCGAGGTTATGTTATATTTTGGGAGCTGAAGATTAGTCGTTTTGGCACGCGGATTGTAACAAATAGTTTAAAAGAGTTACATGGAGTTTGTAAAGGTGTAGATATGGTGATTAATAATCGTTATAATAAATAATTACACACACAATTTAAAATAGAGCAAATATAAATTCCCTATTTATATTTTTCTTTATTACCCTATAAATAAAATAAAATATAAATAAAACGCTATATACGTCTCGTGGCGCAGATCCACAATTTCTTAAAAATCGTAACTTATCTATCCTAAAATGTAACAAAATATATCGCCGCAATCCACACACATACCGGAGCTTTCCTCTTCAACTTGGATGCGGTGCAGGTTGCTATCTATGCCGTAGCTGGCCCTCAGCGTTGCGTTGGAGAGACGAAAAGTTGAGATGCTGTAGGCCCTTGATGACGCTGCTTCTATGAAAGCCACAACTGAGATTCCTGGACGTCTCCAGATGAGCTCGAGCGCAGATGCCAGACATGCAAGTTTATGCACCCTAACGATCACTAGTCCACGCAAATGACTTGTATGGCATCGCAGATTACTTGCAGAGACAAATAAAAAATGCAAGAATGCCCAAGGATGATTCGAGCACAGAGAGAGAATGAAAGGGACATGCTCGGCCCTAGGCCAAATCCCGAACGCTGGCGTCATTTCAGCCTTTGAAGATTAGAATTTCTGAGAATGTTCACTAGTAAGTGTGACAACATTCGGAACGGCAAAATTCAATGTTGGCATTTTCTTAGAAAATTGTGTGTCTCCGTTTCACTCTCCTTTTCCTCTCTTTCATCGTTAGATGTTCTGGAGAATTTTGCATGAAATGAAAGAAAGTGCATTCATTACTAGATTTTTTAATGAAATATAATTGGTTACATAATTACAACTTCAGTGCTGAAAGATATTAGAACGTGGATAGTAGATAATTCCGAGATAAATGACTTGCTAATTTGATAAAAAAATGCTTGATTAAGAAATATTATTAGTATTGTTTTAATTTTTTCTTTTATTGGTATTTATCCACCTTCAGCCTCTTGGCCTTGTAAGTGTCTCATACCTATTCTTCTTGTACCTATTTTTCCCATACTTTTATTTTCATACCTAATTACATCCCACGTTCGCCCAGGGTTATGCCTGTAAGCGGAGAAAACTTGTATCGGGAGAAAACCCGCTTCGAAATTGTCGGTGTGTTTGGGATGTTCGAATTGGATGTCGAGATGTCGATGTCTATGTCACATTTGGTAGGATTAGACATCGAATTCGATCATTCCACAATTACGTGGGGCGCGGGGTTCCCCGGCGGTCACCCATCCAAGTACTAACCGCGACCACCGATGCTTAACTTCACCTATTGCTTGCGGTACGGCTTCGTCACAATATGTCATTTTTTAGATAAAGGTATTTCTTTGATAGCAAAATAATATGTTAATCTTTTTAAGCCCAAATTATCTTAATATTGAAATAAACATTATTTTACGTTCAGTTATTCTTAGAATTGTCTCAAATCTACAATTCACTAGTGAATTTAATAAAAAATATAGTTCTTAGAGTGCGATAAATCCTTCAATTTTACTTATTATAAAATCGCATTGGTCCGCAATATGCCAAAAATATATATACTTTTCCTCTTTACCGCTAGATGGGAACAAATTGTTTGTTCCCTCTAGTAAGTTTAACCATTCATTTTTATATATATACCCTCCAAAAACGTATCATATTGTGTCGATGATGCTGCTATTGCCTATTGCCATTTTTACACCAGAGGATTATCATCGTCTCTGAGTGCTTTCGAAAAGGAATAACATTTATCCAAAAGATTTAAACAAAATATGTTTGATATGAAAAAATCCTTTATGTAATGGTACAGGTTATTTTACGACGAAATCGTCGATATTAAAATTATTCTGTGCTAAAAGTAAATCAGAGACGATGATAAGCCAATGTTGTAGAAAGAGCGTATGTCTTCCTGACAATGCCCAGTACAGGCGAAACACTTCTAATTTTAATTGACTTTTAAACCTACCTTTGGTAAAATTAATACATTTCTTTAAAATACTTTTCTTCTCTTTTGATTGCATCTGCCTTCTCAAAAATTTGCTAGTATATGATAAAATTTTTCTCAATTAGTGGATATATTTGTTACCTAAAAAAAAGTTTTTTTTGTAAATTTTCATAAATTTTTAGGCATTATACCCATAGTTATGTAGAAAAAACTAGCAATTTTCAATGAAAATTGATGTTTCTTCAAAACTGTCCTTGCGCATAGAAATGCAAGTATAGCATTTGAAAAAAATTGTGTAATATCTAACACGTGTACCACATAGAATGGTGAACTGCAAATTTTTAAAATTTTAAAGTGTCAAAAATATGTACGTTATCAGTAGGCGTAATTTTCTTTCAATCGGTATATTTAACAACTACTTTACTAAAGTTATATTTGCGAAAAAATATGGTTTTGAATTATGATTATGCATTCTTACAAATTTTTGTAATATCTGTACACTAGGAAACCATTTCATAAGAAAATTGCAGGCAATCGCACCACGTTCTTCGGTACTACTTCTAATAATATGTACGAAAAAGAGCTTCCCTCTAATCTTATAAAAAAATTGTACGCATTTAACATCAGAATTCATTTCGGGGCTCACTCGCCTTTGGCCCCATCCTCCCCTACCCTCCCCCCCTCTCAACCAACCACTCTTCCTTCATCACCCCCACCTTGACTACTCTAATCTACCGTAGCCGTTACGTCAGCGGTTATCGTCATCTTCGACTGTACACATTACCAGCCATGCAGTCTTCCGTCCCTCTTTTTATTGGGTATGATTCCTATAGAGCTTTAAATTTAATTTTTAGCTGAAAAATAAAAAATGCGCGGTTAATAATTTTGTAAATAACATTTCTGACAAGTATATATACTATTTCAACACATTTCACCTTAAAAACGCCCCCTTCGCTAGGATATCTCTTCGATAATTGTCACTCAAAATTACAATATGTATGTTTATAGAATGATGCTACGCAGCCTTCCTATTTTTCACTTGCACCATCATCTAAAGCAATTCACCATTTCTTAAAAAAAAAATGAAAATTCACATTTTCTTCCTTTAATCTTATAATACTTACATGTTAATCATATTTTAGGGTATTCCAAATAACATTATCCTATAGAGGTATGAATTTCTAATAAGTTAAACCCTCTTAGACCTTATTTCATGCTCTTGGCTGATGAGGAGGTTGCGCGCAGGATCTGAAAATACAAAGTTGGGTAAGAACGGGTTAAACTTATAGTGTATTGATATACGAATACATTTAAATAACATA
Organism: Gastracanthus pulcherrimus; assembly: GCA_949152435.1. NCBI lineage: Eukaryota > Metazoa > Arthropoda > Insecta > Hymenoptera > Pteromalidae > Gastracanthus > Gastracanthus pulcherrimus. The sequence goes on along the minus strand of OX424574.1, from coordinate 169,628,896 downwards.
CCTCATTCATATCTATGCCACTTTTATTCACTCAAATAACTATTTTGACATAAAATATATCATTCTACACTCATATAACCTGAAAACATTGATATCACATAAGTTTTTCACTGTTTAATTTTTGAACTGCATAACGAACATTTTCTGCCATTTTTACACAAAACAAAAACTCACATTACTTCAATTCACTTTCAGTGTGCACAAATAATGTTCTTAAGCTGTACTGTATGTGTTATTCACTTTCAAAGTCTTTTTAACTGTAACACACTGGAGCCTGGGCCCATAACCTGTTGGGAAGTTGTGAAATTGAATGTATAATATTTTAAGTTAATTTTTATTTAATATAGTACACTGCAACTTTACAATATTCTTACACAGTAATCAGCATACTAATGTAATGTTAAAAAGAACTTTATATATATATAACACAGTGTCTCATAAGAACAATAGCTGTATGTCGTGGGTGGTATGTTCTTCTCGGTGATCTGCCTCGGACTGAAGCCCATGGCCTCCGTGCGTGTCTCTGCTGGGGTCAGTCGGTGGTTGGGAGGGTGCGATAAAAATTGCAAGTCAGAAAAAACCCTCTCCTGCTTTTCATCAGCTGAGTGCTTGATGTGCATGTCGTTGCATGAATATTCCAACATAAACAAAGTGTGAATAATTCACATATACAACAATTTAAGACTAACCTTTCAGAGTTGTGTAATTTCTTTAGCAAAATGTCTTTCTATGTAAAATATCTCTAGGAAAAAGGTATTATTTACTCTTAGCATTTACCTTATTTAAGTTGGGTTTTCTGAAAATAAAAATAGACACAAAAAAATCATTTTAACACTCAGATTAGTAATTACACTTTAATACTTATCTTATTTAATGAATTTGTTATGATAATACACCGTTTTCCATCCACTCTTTATATTGTCAAAACCAAACATTTAACACCTGATAGAAGAAAGCTTGAAATTATCTGCGTCGGTGAAACAGGTCGGTAAGAGTTGATATGAAACTCGCACGAATTTTAAAATCGTAGTACTAATAAAATGATACTTTAAAGGTCTATAACTTTTTTACTTTACTTTATTAGTGCCTAAAATTCTAAGTAGGTTCATTTCTAAGTAATAAACATCGTATAAATCAAGCATACATTATAAAAAAATGGATTATTTTTATAATTTATCAGGATCATACCTCCATAAGGAAAAATTCGCTGCGCCATACATATTGTTATGTTGTTATAGTCGCGCCATTTTAAATGTAAATTACTGCCGTAAAGGTAGGAAATAATATTTATTCCCGACTCAAACGAAATGGCCACTTTATTTACCTTAAAATTGGGACAAAAGTAAAATATGATTCCCGCAAATCTATTTTTTCCTTCAAATTTAACCCTTATCTCCCACATTTGCGGGGAAAAAGTAGTACTTTTTTCCCGTAAATTCTTTTATCCGCAAATGCATTTTTTTAAATTATATTTCACTATATTAATATACATTTTAATAAATTCTAGTCGATACCGGAAGTCCCTCTTTTAAGTCAATAAAGTGGCCACAGTTAAGTTGGGAATAGAATTCTATATGCAACACGGGAATAAAGTCGAGTATTCCCTCGGGTGATTACTGATGAATGAAACCCACCCTCGGGAATAATCATCGACTTTATTCCCTTGTTACATAATGTACTATTCTCTGCTGACTCAAAGAGAAAGCTGTTATTCTAACGATATCAATGAACTGCTTTTCATCTAAAAAAAATATTCATACGTTTTATAAACTTTTTTTGTACCGATTATTGATTTGTAATGAGCCTCAAAATACCCATATAGGTATTGGACATAAATGGTACAAATAGTTGCTCAAAAACTGACCAAGAAAGTAATTTCATTTCTACCATGGTCTCTGCAGAAAGAAAATATTCTTTACTCGATGACTGGTTACAACCGATACAAGAAAAGATAAAATAAACAGCAACACGTGAATACCCAGTCAATTCTCAAACAGACTATTTTCCACATTTACACTGTATTTTTATCAGCACATCAATAACTTAAATGGCTATTACCTCCTACATCCACACATGGCATACACTCGCACCGTGCATGTAAAACGAATCATTCAGCATAATAGATTTTGTTTTACACGTGCACTGCAGCCGACTCTCTCGCGCCATATACTATTTCACGATTGAGCGATGCACGCGACTGTCATCCATGGGAAATTTGATTCGAAATCTCTCTCTTTCTCTCTCTCTCTCTCACTCTCCTTCTCCCATATAAGAACGAGATATCGTTGCGCGCGGCGCAGTGTGCCTTAAAGGAAATTTAACGATGCTTTATCGCTTGCGTTTATGGGCTTTTGAGCGTTCGGATTTTCTGCGCGAGCTTATCTGACGCGCACGCGAGCGAGCGAGCCTTCGATTATATAGGTACGCGACTTGTTTGCCCCGTGCGATTGAGTGCTCGCGGTGCTCGTGTGTACCTACGTGTCTCTGCTGTCAGGGAAAATTCTCTTTATTGTTCTCCCCGCCTGCGTTCTTTAAAGCGTACAGCCTTTATTTTTAGTTTTTAATGTGGACGTAAAGAGCGTGTAGATAGTAGAACATGATATTGTTTGTGTAAGAGAGAGCGGAGCTGTTAGACACATTTTTAATGGGTTATTTTCTTTCCAAAACGTAGATCTAAAAGTAAAAGTAAAAATCAAATCTGATTTTTGAAATTTATAGTATTGTATCCGATATAGCGTACAGCAAATCGAAATTTTTTATCACATTTTTCACATAAAATTTTTTAAACCATTTCTTTATACTGTTTTATTTTGGAAAAATGCTAGATCAAAAAAATCTAAATAATAAATAATAAACAAAACGGTTATAAAATTATTTTCAATTAATAAAAAATATTAAATAATATTCATATAAAATCAATCAATTTATGCTAAAGAAATATATCGAAAATTATTCTAAAACCATGTACTATTCTAAAATTAAATTATAGGTATAAACGAATTCTAAGTTTATAATTTACTACAAATGAATAAAAAAATATAACGTAGAAATATATAATAAATATACGATCGCGCTGCAGCATTATGCCGCTCATAACTGTTTCTAATATGATTAAAATTAAAAACAGCTATCTGTAGTAGGCAAAATGTATTTGGAAAAAGTAAATATTTGCCTACTTGAGGCGACCATATTAAATGTAGGTTTAAAAATTTCATGAATCTGATATCAGAATTGAAAAAAGTTTTTCTCGTTTCTTTTAGGAACGATATTATTCATTATTAATTTGATCCATTTAGAACATTTTATAGGAATAAGACCTAGTGTCACTTTTTAGCCTAGAAACCAGTCGCCTTCACATTGTCGATACGGAAATAATGGTTTTAACGAATGATTTAAAATCTTATCAAATCTCCCACTTAAGTAACAAAAGATATTTAATAACATTTTTTGCATCAATTAACTCTTCAAGTGCAACAATTGTCCTGCATTGCATTTCATATAATATATAATAGAATAAAAAATAATATTATTAGTTTCACTTTTTATAATTTGTAAGTACCTCAATTAATTTTATAAAAATAATTAGTTTGAAGCCACTATATTAGTTAGTATTTTTTCAAATTTCATATTGAATGCAGAATAAAATAATGCTTATCTTATATCGCGTCAAATGGTGCTATATTTTCGAAAATCACGAGATAAGACATTATTGTATTACTTTAAATGTTTTGTCTTACAATAAAACTTTAAATATGCGACAATAACAAATATAGGTATTTGAAAATTTATAAGATTTTTGTCTTCTTGCCCAGAGTATCAATCAGTTCTACTTTTCCATACGATTGTTAGAAAATCAAAACGCCTTTATGAATGGCATTGAGAGAAATATACTTGCAGCGTATATATCCCTAATTTTCTTAATTTTACGCAGATTCTACATCAGTATCAGCTTTGCTCATACGTACGATAAGATTCCAACTAAGTAGAGAATAATTGTGCACTTACTTCTTAAATAGCGTACTATAGTTATATAATCCTACAGAATACCTTTTCAAAGCATTTTTATAATGACGCGACGACACAGGCTTCGCGAAAAAGGGAATACATTTCAAAATTTGCGCTCTGTCTGCAGTCACAAAGTTTGCGCGAAAAATACTCTCTCATGAGAACGGAGAAGGCAATTATACGGAGTCAGCGCGTTCGTTTGTAGAGCCGAGGTAAAAAGCTGCGTTCTGACTTCTCGCCTTAACCCTTCCGTACGCTTTTCTCTCTCTCTCTCTCTCTCTCTCTCTTTATTTCTCTCTCTCTCTCTTTCTCTCACTCTTTCCTTCTCTCTCCCTCTCTCTCTCTCTCTTTCTCTCCTCTCTACCTCTCTCTATTCCTCTCTCCCTCTCTCTCTATCACTCTCTCTCTATCTCTCTCTGTCTCTCTCTCTCTCTATCACTGTCTCTTTCTCTCACTGTCGTCGGTTTGCTCTTCAACCTTTCTGACTCTCTTTCGTCTTTTTGGCTCATTCGTTCGTTCTTGCTTATTTTTAGGTTTGTTTGTTCACGGCTCTGTGTAATTATTTTTTGCCCGATTTTTTACTTATGCCGCTGAAATGTATTCTCTTGGTGACTTTAACTCCTTAAATACCGAATAAAGATGTTAAAAGCATATTGTATTTGATTATGCTCATATTAAAATCATAAGCTGAGCTAATGAACAGGCTGCTATAAAAATTGCAATAGAAAGGAAGAGATCTATTTATGTGATCTCTAAAACTTTTGTTTGAGATACCTTAACCGAATATCTAATCTGTTAAAACTTATTTTCAAAGTTACAGATTCTTTATCATCGACGGGACTAATGGCGTATTTTATTTACTCCTGTAGTCAACTAGAGTGCGAACAGTGTCCCTTTTTGCGACAATATGCTTATTTCGTTCATTCACAGTGAATTCTTCTTGCAATTGATGGCAATTGACTGAAAATTTTAATTATCGTATAAGAATTAATTTTACTTTCCAACCTACTTGGCGATATACTTCACGCACTTTATTTCGCGTGTTTTTCTTCCATCTGCCTCATACAGGCCTTTATTTCTTCCCTCCTTCTTTACTTTCGTTTCATCTGATGCTTATTTTTCTTTCCTCTCTCCCCGACTGCACTCTGTTTTGATTTTTCCTCTTCCCTCTTTTTATCATCTCCTTCTGCATCTCACCTCTTTCATCCTCCTCTCTATCCCAACACTACGTATACACACGAGCTTCTTCCACTTAATCTCGCAACTTCTCTCTCTCTCTCTCTTGCGCCTCTCCTTCGCACTTATCACGCGCCTCTCTTTTTCACACATCTCTCCTCTGCTCTTCTTCTCCAACGAGATTTTTCTCCATCTCTCTCCTTCGCTTCGCCTTCGTTCCTCTTCCAACTCTTTGTAACTTCTCTCTCTCTCTCTCTCTCACTCTTTCATTTTATTCTTCACAGGCAGTGCGCGTCGGAGTCCTATAACCTTCTCTCGCCGCGCCGCGCGCAGTTCAAACACCTGCAGCGGCAGCGAGTGTTTACTTAGGACGGAGCGGAGCGCGCGCGCGCTAATTGACTGGTTTCGACTATTAGTGTGTCCGCCGCGCATTTTAAAAAAGAAGTGCCTCGCTCCCGCTCTCTTTCTGTCTTTCCACTTCTTCTGCGCTTACTTTTTGGTGCGCTTTTACTTTTCCACGAGAATCTTTCGCTTCTTTCGAGTCTCCGTCGGTGTTGGTATCTTGTCTGGTGCTACTTGCGAGAGCGCGATCTGTGTGTTTAATGTTTGTGAAATAAGCACGTGCTAGACTTTACATCGTTTGCCGAGACGCGAGGCAAATATAAGACGAAAGCGCGAATTCAACTTTCTGAGCAGCAAGGTATGTAGAGATGCGTAGATGTTACATGAGCTTTCTTGGTGTTGTCTTTTCTTTAGTTAGTAAGGATAAAAATGAGAATGTAGCATGATGAGGTTTTAAACGTGCAAATTATTGTTATAGTAAGTCAACTGGTTTATAAATTTTTAATATTTTTTATTTTTTTAGTATCATGATTGAAAACATTTTTCAATTAAATTAGCATAGTTGATTTCTTAAACTGAATTTTCGCACACAAAAGAGGGACTTTTTTTACAAAAACATACAATTTTTAATTTTTATCCCCTTGTTCTGGGAATGCGATATGATAATATCATAATGTAATGGTCAAGAACATAGTGGACAAATTTAATTTTAAAATATTTTTTACCCTTCGTATCGATGTGTTTTTTACTGAAGTCATATTATAATGTTTATTAGATTACAAAAAAAATTGAACAAATTCATAGTAAGGTGATAACATTTCTACAATACCAACTAATGTTAATATATTACAAATTCTTTTTCAAAAATAAAAACCGGGTCCTACCTCCTTATTTCAGAGAAACCCCATTGCACACGACGAGTTAATTATTCATACAATGCTTTAAAATTCTCGACATATTACATAATAATTTTGACTACATTTTTTTTTTAATAATTTAGTACAAAATTAATTTATTATTTTACATTTAAATAACTCAAATTATCATTCGATATGTTATGAATGTTGAAATAATTATAAATATTGGAAAAATGTCCAAAATCGATTTATTCCATATTAGTTCTTATCAATGATTTTTATATTTGGTCTATATTGAGAGATATTATATGGGAATAATTACAATTTTTATAGCATAATTTACTATTCTATTTATATAATGCGGATATACTCGATTTTTTATAAAGATATATTATTTATAGTAAAAAATGTTAAATCAAAATAAGATTTGCAATTCATTTGGCAGTTTTTACTTTGAATCCCACTGTCTTCACTAAAAATATGGTAATTTGTATAGAAAATCGGTCGCGTAAGAGCTTGGTATCCAACTCCATCTTAAATGAAATACAACCTACAAAACGTCTCTCCAATACACACTTACAAAAACCGACTCGTTTCTCATCCACGATAAATTATGCTCCTTCACTACGTCAATTACACGTTCACCCCCTAAATTCCACCTCTACAAAAAAACCCCAAAAACAATCAACCTCTTGCGAAAAAAAATTCAACCTCCAGTTGAGCTCACTTTCCTCTCTCCCTATACGTGCCGGCAGCGACACCTCGTTCCCACCCGCGCGCCATAGGCCAATTAGTTAATTGACTTGATCGATGGATTTTGTTCGCGACGTCGTTCGCGCCAAAGCGCACCAAAGAGAGGACACCGAAAACCAGACATATATCCAGTCTCCCTCTCTCTCTCTCTTCTATCTCTGCTACTACTGCTACCGCGGCACGCGTGGACGTCTGATTGAGAGTTGCGCGCTCGTGCCACACACATACACGTACTCCGATCACAAAGAGAGGATGAGGGAGAGAGAGAGAGAGACAAGCGAACCACACGCGCGCGTCTGATTCGGTTTAATTCGCATGGCGATCCATCATTAGCGACGAGTGGGATTAAGTTTGACGTTAAAATTAGGCGATACGGTATAGAGACCCGCTATACCGGCTGTTTTGCCTCGTATAGTCGGCTGTCCGTCTCTTTGTGCCGCTGTTGTTGTGGATCCACCGGCTGCAAAAGCTCCATGTGTGACGATGCGCCAACGCGCAGGTTTACGCGAGGATTGTGTCTCTCGTGCTTTTGATTGTCGCTGCGCGCTGACTGATTGTCCGTCAAAGTGTATTGATTTCGATGATTTGTTAATGTTCCAGGGGGACGGGCATGGGCTGATACAGGTGTATTGTGATTTTGAGGGTTGACTATGGTCGGTTAAAAGATCACGCACACCTTCAAGTTTTAGTTGGAAAATCATTTTCTTAATTGGTAAATGGATTAGTTAGTAAAATGGAATATGTATTCTGTGTATATAATGACTATTTTGTAACATGTACAAGGAGAGTTCACGGAGTTTGGGTCGAGGATTATGATAAAACTTTCGGGATTTATTTTTGGTAGGTACTTAAGAAATGAAGCTCGATGCTTGTAATTTGATTGAATGAGGTTTAGAATCTGAGATAAAACTAAAAATATTTGTACATATTGCTTATATACGCAAAGACCATTTGATAAAATTACGGATATAGAGCTCCATTTTTAGGCACGAACGCTCCAAGGGAGAGTCTCGTATTTTCGTCATCGCAAAAAGTATAATATTTTAAAAATCAACAAATTATTATTTAATAAAAGCATGTCTTAACGCTGTAAGAACAGATTTTAAGCATCCCCGTAGATGTCGGCAACATCTTTGAAATAAAGATGTACGTTTATCCATGTAAATTAGTAGCTCATCTCTTTAATTTTCATAAATTATTGTTATTATCATTGCATAACAAATTCTATAATTTATTGCTTCACTTAAAGGAAAATTTAATAATATTAGTAGATAAAACATTTACACAGGGGTTTTCAAGGTCGCTGATTACAAATCGGCAATCAGATTTTTAAAATTCATAGATTGAAAAAAACTGAAAATCTTTTTTCTGAGTCATTATAGTACATAGCCAGTATGGGCTTTTCGGTACTCTAAAGGTTAAACATGATAATTGTCGTGGTTTTGATGGCTCTTAGCAATCGGTTCCACGGTTTTATTTAAAATAATTATTAATGTAATACTCCGTATCTACTGTACAAAAGTTTATTTGATAAAACTACGAGCATTTGGTTTCATTTGTAGGTACCAGAAAACGATCCTCAAAGTTTAATAAAAATCCGTGACCCAGGTTCTGTGCTCTATTAATAAGGCTTAATCATGTCTAATTCCCTTAGGCAAATTTCACTTACCGTAAGGTATCTTGAGTAATTTTTATCCTATTGAGTTTCAATTCTACACCAATCTTTGCAATTTACAGCTCCAAAGCAAGCAAAATATTTGAGGATTCATGAAATATAATGTCAATTAAATTCGTAAAAGTCATCGTATGGGCTTGTGAGGTCCAAGGAAAATAAGTACGTTCAAGCCTTACTAAACGGTAACAAATCACCAAGTTATTACTATTTAGAATAATCATTTTTTTAATTAAAATTTTAAGTGTGTGTAACCCTGTAAGAGGTTTAGAATGTAATGAAGAAGTAATACGGCTGCTTTCTTTATTAGAATATTGAAACTGTCTTTTTAAAGTGTACTAAAGCAAAAAATGTTATTCAGTATTTTTAAAATTATTTTAAATTCTGGAGTAATTCAGTTGATTGTACTAGTTGTCGACTATATTAAATATTTTACAATTTTATTGTAAGACTTTTCAAGTTGGAAATTATTGATATATTAGAGTACTTGATATTGCAAATGGTTATATATCCAAATTAGTGCTTTCAAGCACAATCTTATATAAAACCATGTATAGGTATGTCACTGGAGTCATACCGACCAACTGACATTTTAGATGATTTATAATTTATACCTCTCCATGCTAAAGGATATTATTTTGTACACTGAGAAAACCCATATCGTAAAATATTACGATATTGATATCGTAAAAAATGTTAATAATTTTTTTTTAACTGATATATATCGTAAAATTTACGATATTGAAAATCGTAAAATCAAAAACTTGTATTTAAACGTTTTATGAAAAAATATATCATTTTCAAAAAAAATTAGTATTAGCAATTTTTACGATGTATTAATACTGTAATATTTCACGATATCGTTTTCTCAGTGTATATTACTTAGAACTATGTGGTATTTTTTATATTTAAAACGTATCAACTGCACAGATACGAAAGCTGTTATAAGATTCGTGTAAGTCGACCTTCTGATTTCAATAATTGCGGCTTTGACATGCTCATTTAAGAAATAAATCGTCTATCTGGTACAGATTATAAAATAGAGTCAATCTTTTCATTTATAAAATAAACGTTAATTACTGGATTACAATATGTTCTTTATAAATCAACTCGTTAATGTGTAACTTCGTATATAAGTGCTGTTTGAGAAATGGTATATTATTACCAACGTATAATTCATATGATTAATACCGTTCCTTCTATCAATATTTACATTGTAAATAAATGGAAATCGCATCATGCATAATTAACGTACACGTGAGCGAATAACGGAGCTAAAATTAATATTTTTGTTAAAGTTAACAAAATGAATACACTTTTAAACTATTCAAACAGATTAAAATAGTTAAGCAAAATCTCATTAGGGATTATTTCATAACTTCAATTAACAAAAATATTTGTAATCGATCGAGTACCCCACTGCTAATACGAGGGTAGTTCAATAAGTCTTTAGAATGACCAACAGATGGCGCGCGAATCGCTCCAAATCATCTGTTTTCAGTCAGCACCACTCCCGACTAGATATATGGTGCAGTCACAGTCCACATCTTCTGAGTTTACGTGTTTTTATAACCAATTGAAAAAAAAAATTGCTTGTTAAGAAAAATGGAAAAAACGAGTTCAGAGCGGTAATTAAACATTTTCATTTAAAGGGTTTAACTCCATATGAGATAAAAAATGAATTGGACTCAGTTCATGGCACATCTGCCCCTGCCTTAGCAACGGTTTATAACTGGGTAAATGAATTTAAGCGTGGTCGTACATCAATAAGTGACGAACCACGTTCAGGAAGGCCCGTAGAAGCAACTACTCCCGAAATCATCAATAAAATCCACGATATGGTGTTGAAGGATAGAAGATTAAAAGTGCGTGAGTAGGCTGAGGCCACAAGGATATCTATAGGTGCAGTTGTTTCAATTCTATATGAAAAATTAGGCATGAAAAAGCTATCGGCAAAATGGGTGCCGCGTTTGCTCTCAGCTGAGAATAAACGCAATAGAGTGGTCGCCTCTGAGGCTCTTTTGGCGCGCATAAGTCGGAATCCTGAGGAATTTTTTCGTCGATTTGTGACTGTGGATGAAACATGGATACACCACTACACTCCTGGGACAAAGGAACAATCCAAACAGTGGATTTCCACAGGCGAACCAGCTCCAAAGAAGGCAAAGACCGTAAAGTCAGCTGGTAAGGTTATGGCTACAGTTTTTTGGGATGCACGTGGAATTATACTTATTGACTACTTGGAAAAGGGTAAAACAATTACTGGTGAGTATTATGCATCATTATTAGAGCAGCTGAAAGAAGAAATTAAAAAAAAACGACCACATTTGGCGAGAAAAAAAATTCTCTTTCATCACGACAATGCCCGAGTTCTCACATGCTTCGTTTCAATGGCTAAAATTGAAGAACTAAAATTCGAATTGGTCGAACACCCACCGTATTCACCAGATTTAGCCCCCAGTGACTTTTTCTTATTTCCAAACTTGAAAAAATGGCTCGGTGGACAGAGATTTACGGACAACGAAGACGTCATTGCCTCTGTAAGTGCTTATTTTGAGGAACTTCCAAAAACGCACTTTTCTGAAGGATTACAAAAACTTAAAAAGCGATTGACCAAGTGTATAGAGCTCCAAGGAGATTATGTTGAAAAATAAAAAAAAAATTACCCAAAAAAAATTGTTTTTATACTTTATTCTAAAGACTTATTGAACTACCCTCGTACATCGTCCTCATTAACAACACCCACAATAATCCCAAAAAACATTTTTTTATCTCCCACGAATGCACACTGCATTAAATTTAATCCCAAAACGTCCCCACCCAGCCGCCATATACATTACTCGATAAAAAGAGATAACTGGCGCACGGGCAGTCGCACAATAAATATATCACTCATAAACGGCTCTAAAATAAGTAAAATTTTAACAGATGCTTTTCCACATTGCTAACCACCTTACCCCTCCCTCCCTCCGGGTTATTTATATCTCCCCGTCGGCAGCTACAGCCGCTTTTCCTATACACACACATACATATATACAATTTCGCTCACAATGCTCATCTCCTCCTCGCGCAGGAATTTATTCGCGCGCAGCGCGCATCGCCGCCCTCTCGGCAATAAATAATCCGCGGAAGCTCCGAGCCATAGGACTTCGAGCTGCCGCTGCTGCTGCAGCCCTGAATTTATATACAAGCCCGCGCGCGACGAATCTCTCTCTCTCTCTCTCTCTCTCTCTCTCTCTCTCTCTCTCTCTCTCTCTCTCTCTCTCTCTCTCTCTCTCTCTCTTTATCTATCTCTCTCGCGCTCAGCGGCAGCGATGGTGGTATGGTGTAATGTAAGTCGGGGTGGAGAACCTTGAGACTTAAGCGACGGGAGACTGCATGGGTGGCGACGTGTACGGTCGACGACGACGACAACCTCGCTGACGTAACGGACAGGGTAGAATAGAGTAGTCTAGGTGGGGTTGATGAAGGAACAATGGTTGATTGAGGGGGGTAGGGGAGGTTGGAGCCAAGGGCGAGCGTGCCTTGGAACGAATGCTGTTGTTGGAAGCGTACACTTTTTAATGAGATTAGAGAGAAGTTGTTTTTTGTACATGTTTTTGGAAGTAGTAGCGTAGAACGGGGTGAGTTTGGCTGATTGGGAGGCTCCAAATACTATTTCTTTCTCAAAGATGACTTTAATAATGTAGTTGTTACAAATCGCACCTCCAGAACGAGACTATACCAACTCCAGAGACTTTTTAGCTTAATTTTCGTTCATAAAATAGCTGATACAAAAACAAAAACCCATAATACATTGCAACAATTAGTTGAGAAAGGTTAAGAAACTACAATAGAATAATAAAATTCAAGCGAAAAAATTTTATCCCATGAAAAATTGATTCTGCTGGCTTGGATTTACAAAACCATCAGTTTTTGAGTTGGTATAGTTTTTGTTCTGGGGCTACGATATATCGATTGAAAGGAAATTACGCCTAATTTATGAGAATGTACATATTGCTTTCTCAATTTGAGAAAGCATTGTATTGATAAAAAAAATTTTTTTTGTCATTTTTTAACGTAAAATCATACTATATGACTAGGGAAGTTCGAACAAGTTACTCCTAAAAAATGTCCGCTGTATGGATGTATGTGTGTGTGTGGGAGGGGGGGGGGGGTGAGTGTCGCTCATCCGTATTCGAATATTCCACGGAGAAACGTGACCAAACTCTGCATGCATGTTTGTTATCCATACCTAGGAGGCTCCTACACATTTCAGCAAATATAGTCGACTGATTTTAATTTTATAGAAATTTTTCGAAATTTAAAAATTTGAAAATGTAGGTGTTTTGACAATTTTTTGATGAATAAATGTTATTTTGGAAAGCAATTTTTTTTCACAATAAAATACTCATAAAATCTTATAATTTGAGACCATACATATATATATATATATACGCACACACTCACATATGTGCATACATACATACATAAATACATACATACATAAATACATACATACATACATAAATACATACATACATACATAAATACATACATACATACATACATACATAAATACATACATACATACATAAATACATACATACATACATAAATACATACATACATACATAAATACATACATACATACATAAATACATACATACATACATAAATACATACATACATACATAAATACATACATACATATAACAGAAATTAAAAAAAAATTATTATCCTGAATTTAAAAACTTGGAGAACATAAACGATTATCAAAAAATCTGATCCGAAAATTAAAGTGGTGGTACACCGATTTTCGTCTGTAAAATCGATTTTTCACTTTTAACATGAAATCAAATTTTACTCCTAGATTAGTTTTTAAAATAACATAGATATTTGTTGGAGTTTTTTCGCCCAGAGATTGGACGATAAGCCTCTTTTGTTAAACGATTATTTTTTATGAAACTTATAGCAATTTAATTTATAACTTCATAAATTAGAGGTAAAATGACTTCAAATTTATTAAAAATTCTATTTTTGTATAACAAAAAAGTGAACAAACTTTTGAATCTCAAAATTGAAACTTATAAACTTGAAACTCATTAAAATACATATCATCAAATTTTTGTTGCATAAAAAATCATATTTAGGAGGTTCGATAGTGAAGTCAAAACGATAAGATGTTTCTGAAAATTTAATATGTCATTCTTCTATGAAGTTTACGATAGCATGTGAAATTTGAAAGCATTCGTCATTACCGTTTAAAAGATAATTGGCTTCAAAGTTTGACTCTTATACACGGGCTCTTACGGGAGCAACTTGTAAACTGACTAGAAACATAGAGTGCGATTGTTTAAAAATGATAAGAAAGGCAAAAAGACAATGAAAAATATTGGAAAAGAATTAATGATCATGTACGCGAAATTTTAGAACGAACGATAACACCGATTCCGAGTATTAAACGAAAGTGTAAATAAAAACACTAACTTGTTGGCTGCGAAGGGAGGTGCGCGGTGCGGGGTGACTGTCCTTTCCTCGCCTCTCACGGGAGATCTATCTAACCTCCTTAATTGAAAAAAAGCTCACTGTATGGCAAGGCTAATTAAAAGTTTCTAAAAAAGATACGGACTTTTCCGAGTAATGTAATGAAAGGTTTGAGTCAGAAATGATTTGAGGTCGTTGTAACTTTTGATTAATTATTCTTCTACAAAGTAAAAAATATTTGCAGTTCATAATATGTCACCAGTCAATTCAAATCTTCATTTAATATGTATTTTAATTGCAGAACAGTATACAAGATTGGGATATCGAGGCTTTATAAGTAAGCGGGCAATAGCGGACGATGTAGAGTGAGAGAGAAAGACAAAGAAGAAAGAGCGAGCGAAACCGACGTGTATAAGTATGTATTGACAAAGATTCACTTGCTCTGGTTTTCGAATATCAGTTTCACGGTAGTCACGACTGTGTCAACACCGGCGGACACTCGGGATTTTAAATGCGCGCGGGTCCTCAACTATATTGTTTTCTCGAATACAGTGAGCGCAGATATACAAGTATACGTTCTAATTAGTGAAATTATTGTGCTGACCCTACATTTTTATACATACGAGTCTTGCAGTTACAAGAAACTATAAGGTATTTAAAAATTTTATTCTTTCGGCCGATTGATCTTCCGGTAGGCTCACGTATAAATTATTGAAAGAGCATAAGTTTTTACTTTATAGCTTGTTTTTGTTATTTGCTTTAAATAGTGCACGGCATGAAAATGAACGATAAGTGCATCTACTTTCAACTTTCAAATAAAAACAGCAGTGAAGTGTTTTTATTTAACTTTCTGTTGTCTGTTTACGTCGAGTAATACCGTTGGATTGACATTAAATTGCTTAGTATTATAAGTTGTAGTTTTCTGATCTATAAAATTCATGATTTATTAATCACTTAAATTTAGGAAACTTGTTCATTTAATAAATTTCAATTATTCCGACGGTTATTATTGTTTTTGATTTAAGTATAATATATATTAAAATAGTATGCAGAATTTAGAAATTTAACTCACCGGAAGGTTAATCGTTTTATTATTTTGTATACTATTCTAACTTTAATGTTATTATAATATTATAAACTTTGTGCTTATATGTATATGTTATATTTTGAAAGAGGTTGTAGTATTACTGTTTGTAAACACTAATGTATCAAGTTTACCTCCCCAATCTTCAGCCAATAATGTTATTTATTAATATTACCGGTGAAGCATTCTGTAACAAAAATTAGAATTTACGTTTTTATACTTAAGATAATACATTCGATTTCTTATAAAAGACTACCATATTTATAATTAACATTACCATTGGATTAGATTTAAAATTATCAAATAAATATTAAATTTTACTATGTATACAATAAATTTTACTATAAATAAACATAGTAATGTTTATAGAAACTCGAGTGCACCCCCATTAATCTACAAACAGAAATAGTAATTTTAACTACTCAATATATAATATTTGCCATAATATATCATTCTTCCCACCAAAACCCAACAACAATTATTTCACAATAATAATTCCTTACTATTCTTTGTATTAATTCAGAAATTCCCATGGAATCTCTTTTAACAAACACTCAACGTCGTGTATCCCCGTGTGTAATTACACCTGAAAAGCCAGCGAGAGATCCCGTCAGTGAATCTTAATAATCCTGATTTTTAAATGTTTGCTTAGTTCTCGAAACAAAAAGAACGAATCCTCGAGCTGCACCGCCTCTCTCGTCTCGCGCGAGCGGTATATACCCGTGTCAGTTATATGCATGTTGTGTGTGCTTATTCGTATACCCGAGAGAGATCCCGCTGGTCGACGTTCAAAAGGAGCCCGCGAGCAAATCCTTTTTCCCCCCCACTTTGCGGCCTTCTCGACCGACATAAGAGCAGAGGCGCGTGTGTGTGAGAGCACGCAGGTGTGTACAGTCGAACTTAGCGCCGAAGATATAATATGGGTGAAATCGTAATCTTAAGGCTATAAGGGGGTACTTTTTCGGTAAATCGGATCATTGAAATCAGGTAATATCAGCGACAGTACATCGAACCCCCGGAACAAAACTACGAGAACTGAAAATTTTTCGTAACTTGATTTTTGTACATAAAGTAGCTCTTATAAATATAAAAGACATTCGTATGATTATAAAACTGTTTCAAAATGGTTGATAAACTGACATAATAATAAAATTGATGTAAACAAATTTATTTCACGAAAAATGTACGTTATTTGCTTGATTTTACAAAAACATAGAATGTTGAGCTACTATAGTCTTATCCTGGAAGTACGGTATTTAAAAGAAGTATACTCTTAAAAGTATATAAAAACACTTTTAATAAAATTATGATACGTATCACAAGTGTAGATATTATCAGCTAAAAAGAAGTTACTTAAAATTGTATATTCTATCTATTTTAGTTTTTATTCGGTTTTAACATCTCAGATCTTATTGTACTCCTCAAATAATTTACTATAAATTGTCTGGAAAAATGATCAGAATTTTGATGTGTTAGAAGATAAAACTTATTGTTTATATATTTAGGTATATTAGTTTATATATAAAAAATTAATTAGCTTTTACAATTAACACGTTAATAATTTGAAATTTCTTTAAGGCGATTGATATAGTAAATTCGGAGTAAAATGAGGCCTGAAACATTAAATACGAATTCAAAAATAAAAGAAAATAACCTTTTTACGTAACTGTACTTTTAGTGGATAAGATTCATTTTTGTTAAAAGTACATTTATGTATTTTATTGAGTTCACTGTTTTTATACATACATATTGTCGCTGATATTACTGGTTCTTAATTAATAAACTACCTAGAGTACAAATTATCTTATATAAGTATAGTACAGGTTTTGTGACAATTTTTGCAAAACGTCGCTAACAAAAAAATTTTCTGATTAGTTTGCAAAAATCGTTACAAAACCTGTAATATATTAACATCAGCAAACGAATTAAAAGAACAAATATATAAAATATCTTCTATAAGGTTGATCTACAAGTAAAAAGCCTCCATAATATAATATCGAGTTCGAGTTATTTTTGTACTTGTTGCATAAAGATGAAACATTTTAATTAATTTTTTAATTAATTTTTTGATATCGATAAAAAGAAATGAAAAATTCTATATCGTTATTTGACTTTTATCAAAACTTGTAAAAATTTAAAGTTTAATGAAAAAATTGACTGCAGTAGGACTGCAGTCCTACAGCCATCAATCATAATTTTTATATATAGGTTACTTTATATTATTAATTTTCTATATAGAGACACATTCTAAATTATAATGAGTTTGTTCTTTATTTCTCGTTTGATTTTGTTAGCTCTTTCTTCGTGCTATTGTTTAGGCTCAAAATAAATTGAATTTCAATAAGTGATATAAAATAAAATTATATTGTTATCGTAATTTCTTGAATTTGACAGAACAAAATTCGGAGATGTAAATTGAAGAAATAGATTATATAGTTTTGAATATTATTTTAATATTTCTTTGAATATTTATCAACTTAAATTATAAGCGTCTTGTCTTTAATGTAAAAGGGGCGACTGCACCTTTGCTGCATTGCTAGACTAGTGGCTCCATCTCGGTGTCGAACGCTGTAGTTTCACAGTACATCCGATAGCAATGCTGCATTACGCAGAGGATTAAGACTATAATTTGAATCTGTTTTACGAACTCGTAAATGTTTACGACTCAGATGCTTATTTACCGATTTTGCTTATTAAGTACAGTGCAAAACAATTTACGTAGTTATGAACATGAATTTAAAATTAAAATAATATAATATACATTTTTTATACGATTAAAAGTTAAACTAGTAAAATTGTGTTACTAGTGTTAAGTTTAGAAAATAAATTTACTTATACATTCAAAGGTGAACTAAAATTGTTCTGTTTGACATACCTAAGCAGTGCAAATAGGATGTTTTTAATACATTCTGCAAGATATTAGATCTCATTATCTCGCTTTAATGCTCCTTAATCTTATAAAACAGAAAAATAGACAGTTTATCACTATTGTTCATTTATCACGGAAGTACCGCAGCAGTTTTTGATGAATCGACTTGCAACCATTCGGAAATTTTCAAAACAAAATAGATGTACATGGTATAAAATGAGTCCTGATTAGATATAACGTTAACCTGAACTTCTACATTTTTTAAATTGACTGGTCTTATACCATGTATATCCATGTTTTGAAGATTTCCTAATATTTCAAATCAGTTCATCTACCTAGGTATGTCAAAAAGAAAAATTTTAGTTGTGCTTTGAATATTTTCGTTAGTTATCGAAATGTAATAATCTAACATTGACTGACGTCTTTAAAAAATGTCAACATTTTGCATTAGTTTTTGATAATTTCGATTCTAAAATTTGGAAAATTGCATTGTTTGTTTCATACAAAATTCTTATAAATAGAAAAATGGTAAATTCATAAATGTATTCACACTAAATAAATGTTGTTATTATTATTATTAAATTACTAATACTGCACAAATACGTATTATTTGAAAAATAATGTTTTAAGTATAGCCTTATTATTTTGTAAATAACACTTCAAAAGTAAATGAGAAATGTCACAAACTGCGACAAATCGCGCCGTAATATTTACCAACAATTAATCACCACTTCCCCAAACTCCAAAAGAAACGAAAAAACCTTAAACATTTCAATCTAAAAATCCATCCCAATCAATCAAACAGCCGTGGTCGCTCAAACACCCTCGAAATCGCTCTTTAAACACTGCGCGGCACCGAGCAAATATCGCTCCGAAAAAGTCCCAGCGCGCGCGAGCGCGCAAGTAAGAAATTGTTGCATATTCACTATCTTTCCGTCCGCGTGTTTCGCAGCTCTCCCGCGCGCGCGCGACATGAATAATTCAATAATTCCTCCTGAGATTCGCGCTCGCGCGAAACGTGCGTTTTATTACATCATCCGCGCTCGCGCGTGGCTTCGATCCGCTCCCGGAGACTGATGGGGAGAGAAATAGCTGACGAAGTTCTCGCACCACTTGACAGCGGGATAAGTGGCTGCTGCTGCTGCTGCCTGCCTGACGTCGTCGTTGTCGTCGTCGTCCTCCCCTTCTCCCCCTGTCCTGTCTCTCGGATCATCCATCTGCGCAACACGCGAGAGAGAGAGAGTCAGAGTTTTCCGCGTTTCAGAGCTTTGGAGAGTGAGCGCCTATAAATTTTGCCGCGCTAAGCTCGACGTACCCACGCCGCAGCCGCCGCAGCGATATTTTGTTGTGTGTGCAGCAGCGTGCATGCATGCGCGAGGGCGCGAGTAATATTGCCTATATAGCCCTCGATCGTGTGTCTAGCACTTGTTTAAAACTTATTTATGGTGAGCTGAGGAAGCGGAGAGGATTATCGGCGATGGGATAGACTTTGGTGATAGGTGTGGATGATTCTTTTTGTGCCTTTAATAGAAATTTTGAATAAGTGGTTTTCTTTTTAGAGCGCTTATCAATCATTGTTAGAAAATAATTAATGGTACACTGTAGAGCAAAGTATAAACAATGTCTAATTTATTTGTAGCATTGACTAGATTTATATGCATAAGCCAGAAAGTCTTATGGATCAACTGCTTATAATTTTGAATGAATTATTAATACACCTACAGTTGGCATTATACTGGTTTCATTTTCTGTGATTGATAAATGCAATGAAAAAGAACAAAACCTTTCAAAATTTCCTCGTAGAACAGAACGATTCCAGGCACGATCAGCTGATGCTGCGATGTCGCACGCTCAAAAGAAAAATCACATAGCCTTTGTTGTTTGTTGCGAATATTCGCCCGCGCGATCGATTTACAGTATACAGTCCAGTTTAGGTATATTCCGTAAGAGTTCGGGTTCGCACGTTCCTAAAAATGTTTGACGAGGGTGAAAAGAGCTGACGATATTCACACTCTCGACGAATCGTGTGTCCTAAAGCGATGCAGCTGGTACGGCTGCATAAATGTATGTGTGACTGAACGCGTGAAGAGTATACTTATGATGCCGAATTTATTGAGATGAAAACGAATTATAAAATGGTAAGGATGCATACAGTATTTTCGCACCTTTAATCTAAAGAAAATAACTTGTCTAAAATAATTCTTGTTCTCAACAAAAACTAATACGTTTCATATTTCCGGAAGAATACTAGTTTTTACAGGAGCTTCTTCGATAAAAACTATCTCTTTTTCGGCGGTGCTAAAAAGAGTAACCCTATACAATATCATTTTGCTCAATATTGCAGCAGTATAGAACCTTGTATCTTCCATGTGATGATCGATCGACTTTGCGCTATTTTGTTAATCTGTAGGTGCTGTTTGGCCAGCACACTGTCTATCATACGGACAATACGAGGTTGTATTCGCCTTGTTAAGACCTATAAGAGCAATGTGTTTTTCCGTGGATAGCTCAGTTCCGTTTTCCGCCACCTCATCTATATTACATGTCTCCGCGTGGCGCCACTGTGCTCTTAGCAAAAAGAATACGTCTGGAATTCAGAGCAGTATGCGACTTTGGAGATACCTTAATAGTTTCCGTAATCTGTCCATAAAAATTAAGAAAATGAAAATATACTATTATTTAATTATTTAAAAAAAATAGACTTGCAGCACTTTCTTTAAAAAATATATAAAATTTAATAACTCAATTTTATTTACAAAATTTAGAAACTCTTAATCGGTATTAAAATATATACATAAATGATTAAAAAACTTTTCGTGACATAATTTAAATGTACTTTTTCACGGAGTTTTTAATTAAAGTATTAAACAAGTACCTTAGTGAAAGCACATTCTCCTCCAGTGATTAATCGACCTAACATACCCTAAAAATACAAAAGTATATAAAAGACATAAAAGACCCATGATCGGGAAACATTACAATACGAAAACACCAAGACAGTATTAATCTTCAGCATCGCATTGTCACGCAGCTTCAGACACAGACTTCCGAAACACAGAATAAAATTCAATCGCGAACAGCAATATCGCTGCGAGGCAGACCGCTCGAAAAGGGCGGCGGTCGAAGCCCATTACGCGTTAGATCGATGCGCTCCAGCACCAACCCTGCCCTACGCGCTCATAATATTTCCCAGATAAGGCACCAGCAGCACCAGCACCGCATAACCTCGTCGTCCCTCTCTCTTTCTCTCTCTCTCTCTCTCGCGCGCGACGCCGCGCGAATCGTCTTATCTCCTCGTTTCCGGTCCAGCGATCCGGAAATGCGTAATAGGAGGAAGAAAAGAAGAGCGAAGCGTCCCGTCGCGCGAGAAGCTAATTTCACTGTGTCCCATTTCAGTCCTGCGCATCAACTACTCTCCTCTCTCTTTTTTTTTGGCCGCACCCTCTCTCTCTCTGTTTTGTTTTCTCGTGTCGCGAAGCCTGCGCTGTGAAATCCTCGTTATCCGCGGGAGGGGCGCCGAGAATTCAAAGGGTTAAAGAGACCGAACGGGGTTAGGGCGAACCGTGTATACACACAAGGCACGCGTAATCGCAATAACGAGATAATTAGCAGTGGCGGTGTAGTTTTAGGGAAGCGAGGTTCCGAGTATCGCGACTCGCGATCCGCACGCAGAACTTTGTGCGCGCAGCAAGTTTGCGTGGGTAAGGGAGAACTGAATTGCAAAATAATCGAGGCTCGTCTGCCTCTGTGGGTCTTTTGCGAAGGTGTTACAATGTTGACTTACTTTTTCGTTGACAAATTAGGTGTATAAATATGCTATAGGACTCGCGCTCACGTTTATTTGAAAAGTGCAGACGAGCAATTGGTTATGATTTTTCTCGCTGGTGACTTTAGTCCGAGCTTATACAGCGGGGTCGAGGTGCAGAATTGAGTTGTCGGTTATGTGTAGGCACTGAAAATAAATTCGATGATTTCAAATGTAGGTTTTGTTCAATACTTCTCAGAAAATTATTCATTTGTAAACAGTGATATTTATTTGATCTTATGAATTATTTGTTCTAACCAAAGAAATGTGAGTTTACAACAAATTATTAATATTAATTATTTTAAATAAATCATTTTTGGGAAGTATTAAACAAAATATTTATTTGAACTGGCTAGACTACATAACTGAATTTATGTTCAGTGCGATGAATATTATATGTTTGATTGTAAGCAGATTGCTAGAGATTTCTAAATGTTGGCAGTCTGGACATTCCCGGAAACGAACTACTTAATGTTTTTCATTACAGTATATAATACTAACATTGCCAATCTGCCTTTATTATATGATTTAGTTACAGTGTCCCCATAAAAACCTATTTTTTATTTAATGTTTTAATTTTTAACTGAGGAAGAGGCAAAAATTGGAATAATTACAATTTTTGTGCAAATATATTTTATGTGTTTTTTCGTTGTTGTCTCTATATTTATATATTTATTATTTTATAAATTCAAAATTCAGCCATTAACAAAGCATCAAAAATACTCTATTCCACTTAAACTAATAGAGAAAGAAAGCAGTTTCTTTTAATTTTCTGACAATTAAGAAAAGTGAAATTAAATTATCTGATATTGTTCACCCGCTCATTAGCTGTGTTATTTGTCTAGTATAAAATTAAATTAAACCATTAACATTTATGTTTGAAGTTAATTACAAAAAGTAATATTTTTATACTCATAAACATATATTACCAGGTTTATTATAAATTTCTGTGTAAATAAATTTATTAAAAGCTGAAAAAATGCTATACTTGACCAAAATATTCAAAAAACTTTCTTGGGCATTAACTGGTGTCATACTCGGGCAAAATACGTGATTTATGAATGTGTTTTGTGGAATAACTTAAAAAGGGGCAATTCTGTAGACATTCAATATCTCGCAAATCAAAGTAGAATTGTTCACTACTCTTTTTTTCGCTGCTGTTTTACTAATATTTAGAACTACCCAACCAAGTATTGTCTTAAAATTCAAGCTATCCCCTTAGTACTCTATGCACCCAAAATGATACACAAAATTTGTTTGTCTTTTTAAGATATCTACGTGATAAACTCAAAATTCTATGAACTAAATGTATAAATTATATTACAGTTGATCATTCTCAAAAGATAATTGCAAAAACCCTATAGTTAAGTCTAAATATATAGTCTAAATAATTTTCGAAAGTTTGTCTCAATTTTTGTCGAGTCTCGGTGTTGACGAATTAAATATTTACAGCATAGGTAAAAAGAAACTACACTAAATTCCGCAAATTAATAAGTCGTGACGCATAAAAATTCGATATAAAATTCTTGCAAAAAGCACGCAATATTTTTGTTAATCTTTATAAATTATAGTACATCTCGCTATTACTGCGACACCCAGACTTCCTTATTAGAGCATTTCTTCACCGAACTTCCTGCCATCGACCGCCTCTTAATTGCCACCTAACGACGGCCTCTCGCAACGTAACAACCTACTCACTGCTCACCAGCCTCCCTTCTTTTCCCCTTCATCACAAAATATTCATCAAGCGAGCGCATAAAACTGACTGCTACACCACCTACAATACTATCCCGAACAAAAAGCAGCTCTCTGAGACAAAAAAGAATCGCGAATATTTCGCCTCTACGTTTAGCTCCAAAAGTTCACCGGTGCAGAAGGAAACGAGCATCGCATCGGTTATTATCACCCTCGTCATATACAAATACGCGCATATATACACACACCTGGCTCACGCTTTTTATTATCATCGTCCTCGCCGATATTAACGAGCGCGAAGGTGGATCCGCGCCAATGAATCCATCATCGGCCCCCGCGATCGTTATTACCCGCGCTATGGCGCCTCGTCGCTGCTGTACGTAATTAATGATGCATTATTATTTGCCCGGCGCGACGATCTCCTTGCGCGAAATGTATGGACTCGTCCCATGGCGCGAGAACATTGGACGCTTAATTGCGCACTTTGTTTCCAGGCGCGAGGCGGGCGAATTTTCCTGCGCGCTACTCTTTTTTTTTGCGCGCGCGAGCTTTCTTTAAATCGGCGACGCGCAATTTTAATTACGACTGCCATTGTCAGTCGATCGAGTTAATGCGATTCGTCAGCCAGGAGCTGATCAGTGAAACGTGTGTCTTTTTGTGCTCGCTTTTTAGTTGTTTTCCAGAGATGGACATTGTGTGCGCGGAAATGCGTTGCGATGTTTGTGCCAGGGGCACATTTTTTTGTATTTATTTTACGCGTGTTGTCAAACAGGTAGGTATTCATTTGTTAAATTATAAATACTATAAATATGACTTCAGTCCAACAGTTTGTTTATTATACGTACGTACAGCAAAATTTATATTATGTGAAATATATTCTTTTCAGAATGTAATCAAATCAAAATATGGGCTATTGTTCAAGGAATAAACAACCAAAATCGGAAGTAAAATAGAAAATTTACTTTATTTACGAAGAAAACATACCAACAGAACATATTATGTGAATATAAATTAAAGGATACCTAATTTGATTACACAATGGCTTTGTGTAGAATATTGCTACGATAATAATAAAGTTTTCTTGGAAAACGTTTATATCAATAAAGATAAGTATATTCGCTTTATACATATTCTCATATTGGACAAACATTTCCATAAATGTAACTGTCACTTTCTACATGATGCAGTGTTGATATGCAGAACCACGTGCAGAACTCCAAGAGTATTTCTGTTCGAGTCAGCGATGAAGCAGACATACACAAATTAAATAACGATTGTTTAGGAGATATTTTCTCATTTCTTGCAATTATTGACCGAGTGAAAATAAAAAGAGTTATACGTAATAAATACTTTTTCATCAATTAACAAATATTGTTATAACTGTAAAACAGAACCTTAAATTTTTCGAATCTATTTCATCGCAGTGTGCAAGCGATGGCATAGTGTAAGCCAGGGGGCTTGGCATAATTGCAAGGTACTGCGCTTACGGGATAAATCTTCGACAAGTTCTCAAACCAAATTCGATCTCGAGATTGCAATGAAGGTGCTGACCTGGTGTGGATATTATCTAGCTTACACCCAGTACTGCTAATACTCGGAAATTGTCAGCAAAAGTATCGTCCAGATTGGACTGAATCTCGGAACCATATGTCCAAATCTTCATATAGTCGATCTTATGGGATTTTCGGGTTTAGTAGTAAGATCCCTGGTCAAACATTGCCGCAACATCGTTGTATTGAAGTTGGGTGATTACACGAATACCAGAGATGCTGACTTATCGCATTTGTTTTCAAAAAGTCGCAAACTGAAAGTTTTGCACTTGACTTTTGGTTCTGTGATGAAAAGCAAGTGTTTACTGGACTTACCGCCTAAAACTGTAGAATCCATTAGCTTTGTTACGGATAGAATCCATTAGTAATAAGAAAATGTAACTGTGTAATAAGTTCCTATGCAAAAAGTCTCTAAGACTTTCTGTATAGTTCAAATGCGATGACATTCTCAAGTTTCTTATGTATGTTTTCGGCGGTCGTCGGCGCGTATAGCGGCTCATTCTAACTCGAAAAAGAATGACGCAGAGACCAGATGCACTCTGGCCTTTGTACAGATCGGTAGTTACAAAGCGCGTTATACTAGTAAGGCGAATGTTGTATTTAATAAATAACAGACTTTATCATAAATGGTGTATAAATTATTTTAATAAAATCCTTAGTTTATTCTCGTCCCGAACAAGCTTTCTTCTAAGTGATATTTCATCTGAATATTTTTCTAATGTAAGTTGTAGCGTAGTATTTAAATATATATATTTCAAATTTATTTAATTTTGTCGTTTTGTAATTATTATTAGGCTATTGGAAAATTAAAGAAACTTAAGAGATTGGCATTCGATCATTGTTATACTTCGCTGACAATACTATGAAAGCAATCCGTAATGTTATAACATTGGAAGAAATTCAAACTGATTATCGAATGGGACATATAAGCTCTTTAAAACCCATGATGATATTAGTTAATTTGAAAAAATTTGAACTCTCTCACTGCGGTGACGTAAACGATGAATTTTTAATTATTTTATGTCAAAATTGCTCTGACCTATCAGATGTCAATATTGGAGGTAAAGTAATATTAACTATTTTTATAATTTCCTGAAAACTTATTTGACAATTTTTGACGGCTTATAAAAACTAAATAACATTAATTTTTTAATTTAGCTTGTGATAATGTTAAAGATGCTGGTATATCAAGTGTTATGTCCTTACCAAAATTACAACGCTTGACTTTAGACTACTTAAAATTTTCGGAATCAGCTTTATGAGAAATGCCAAACTTAAGAATATTAGAGTGCCATGATTGTCGAAGTTTGACAAATAAGATCATCTTTTTGGTAATTACTACGTGGAAGAACATCGAGTTACTTGACTTACACTAGTCTAGTATTTCAAATAAAACAATCAGAACCGCTGTACAGTATACTAGAAAACGAAGAAATAATGTTTTAAAATTATATATAGCTTATTATAGACATGTTAAAATTAATGAAATAAATAATATATCTCTATGGTTGGAATTGATTGAGGCACAAAGATGCGATAATATGAATGGTAAATTATATATTTAATATCAAAATGGTTTGTTACAAAATACTGAAAATCAAAATTTTAAATATTGTACACAGTTGATAAAATATATTATGAAATCATGCAATTATAATGCCCCTGTAATATTATGTATAATACGTTCAAAAATATATATCCACGGATGTTACTCAAATAATTTTGTTATTCTTTAAGATTCAGTAATACTACACATCAGGAACATATAGGTATTTTCTTTAAAATTATAGGTTTATCGAAAAATACTAGTTCTCTACTCCTAGAAGCCTTCTACAAAAACTAGCATTCCCAAATTCTTTGCAAAAACTATCACTTCGTTGGAAGTTCTAAGAAAGTGTTAGTCTTTATTAACAGATCTAAAAATGCTAGTTTATTTAGACCTCTGGATAAGAACTAATACTATTCGAGTTATCTGAAATATATTGCTATCATATAACGTTGCACATCATTTTGTATACAATTTTTAATGTCAGAAAAATACTTATATAACATATACTCTCCGATAATTCGATTTTAATACATACGCTAAAATAACATTTCTTTTACCTTTATTAATTTGTTTTGCCATTAAACGAATATCCAAAAGTTCACAAACTCAAACTGAGTATTTATTCAGAGTATACACAGGGTATACATATTTTAGGTATTTTTATACTAATCTGACTGGACTACAGTCAGACCCTGCGCACTGTGAAAAGTCGGGACCGGCGCCCCTACGTACTTTAAATGCGCGGCATCTGCTCGCCAGCCAATCACATTAAAGCGCCAAGACCGCTCTGTAGCGTCGGCCAATCACACTGAAGTGCTACGAGCCCATCTTAATAGTGCGCGATTTCACGGTGCGCGGGGTTTGACTGTACTTGCTTTTAATTTGCTTCGATGCGGGCGATATATGCGCGAAAACATAGGTATATGTCTACATTTATTGAATGAAAAATATTATACACAAATATGCATTACACTTGTTTTATTATATTGTATATTGAAGTTCTACGTTCTGTGAATTGCTTTTTTTGCATGAGTTAAATTAAATAACAGTAGTTGTTTCTTTTTATAATATATGATAAACAACTAAAGTCAAAAGTAAAATGAAAAGTTCCATGGTTCCTGGTTAAGTTAAATTTGCAAATATTGTATAAATAGAAGTATAACTAACTTTAACTATGTTTCTACGTAGCATATTACCGTGATAATAATATCCTTTTTAATGTTTACATAATAAAAGAAAATGTATAAAATAAGTTTTTCATGTTATTATTTCTTTTCAGTCGTATAGTTTAATTATCAAAATATTATAAATAAATATTTAATTATATTTACTGTATAAGTGATTCTCATGTTTGATAAAAGACTTTACGTATAACGTGACCACCATTTTTTCATACGTTGCAGTGCCAATATGCAGAACCAAGTACAGAATTATTAGAGTATTTGTTTTCGTGAAGGTGATCTAGATGCAGTTGAGGAAACCATAATTGCAGATGATGCAGCCATACATCAATTAAATGACGATTGTTTAGCTGATATTTTTTCATATCTTCCAATTATGACGCGAGTGAAAGTAAAAATAGATATTTATACTAATAAATAGTTTTACAATTATAAGTCTGTAAGAGCATATTGTCTAATGTGATTCACCTGTAGTAGTATGCAAGCACTGGTATAGAGTCAGCCGAGAATCTTGGCATAATTGCAAGACACTGATTTTACCAGGTAAATCTTGGGCATTCGATCGAAACGAAATATTCAACACCGAAACCGTAATGAAGGTACTGAACAGATGTGGCCATTATCTCACTTACCGTCAGTACTGCAGATATACGGAAAGTTGCAGCAAAAGTAATATTCAGATAGTGCCAAATCTTGGAGTTATATACCCAAATCTTCATACCATAGATTTTAGAGGAGTTACAAAATTAGTAATGCGATCTCTAGCAGAACATTGCCGCAACATTGTAATATTAAGGTTGGACGATTCCAAGGACACCAACAATGCAGAAGTAGCGCTTTTGTTTTCGAGAAAAAGCAAATTTAAAGTTTTGGATTTGACGTTTAGTGCTAAGATAAGTGGCATATGTTTGATGAACTTACCTGAAATAATATAGTTTTAAAATAGGGAACAGACATGATTTTTTAAATAATTTTTAAATGAATCTTGATGTTAAATTATACTCAAAACTGAAAAAAATACATTTCTACGCCCATATTCCATGAGTAGCAATATTTTGAAAATTGTGTTTGCTAAATAAGAATTTAAACGCTGTATGAGGTCACGTGTTTAAGACAAGCAATATCGCGGTCTAGATCTACCGAATTTATGTATATATATGTATATATACATACATATATATATACATTCTTGTGTGACGGGTAATTGTAGGTTAAGCGTGCTGCATTATTCGAAAGCTACTAAAATGTATACATTTTTAATTAATTATACTAAAGCAGAGAAGCATTAAATCGTCAAAAAACTCTTGTCTAATATATTTATATGTGATTTTCTATTGTAGGAAAAAAATTAGCCATATTCTTGACATCGTGTCTGTGCCCTATTATTTATACATAACTATTGACACGTCAAAATTAGTGAAATAAAAAACACATCTCCATGGTTACAATTAATTGATACACACAGATGCCTGATGTAACGTTTGAAATGAAATTTCTTTAAACGCTATATTTAATTTCGCATTCATAATAATAATTTATTGTATACAATTTATAAAAATAATGTCAAACTGTACATTCATAACCTGTGTACTATGTATTTTGTATAATATAATAAATTTAAAATATCTACATAAACGTTTTTCACTTAAAAGATCATTATGTCACCTTAATATGTAAAAATTTAGCAACACTAAATATTATCAAGAACATGTATACAAAGTTCATATGAAGATTTATTTTGTTATAAAAGTATGTGTAAAATATATAATTTACGACCAGAATAGTGCGCATGTCTCTATATGATAATCAAATTTAACCATTCGTTTAATAACGAAAGTCTAATGAAATTTTGTACTTTTTCAGAGTCAAAATGGAAGACGCTATTCATGAAATATTGCAAATTTTTATATCTGACGAAGAACACATATTTAACTCAGGCACTATGAAGGATGATGCTTCAATAAACATATTAAATGATGACTGTTTGATCCATATTTTTCAATTTTTATCTATAGTTGATCGAATAAAAGTGGAAAGAGGTACTTAACTGTCTTGTATTCATATTATAACAATCAATGGTGTACACATGATATTATAAGATATTTATTGCAGTATGTAAACTGTGGCAATCAGTCAGCCATAAATCATGGTATAATTGTACGACATTAAATTTGTATAAGGAAACATGGGGGCTAAATTCAGACAATGAGATGATAATAAAAGATGGTCATGCCATTTATGAAGTGTTAAGGCGATGTGGGCATTATCTGAAAAATATTGAATTCATTGGTTATATTGATGAATTGCTAGCTGTTGGAATCAATATCGGATCATTGTGTCCAAATCTGTTATTCGTTGATCTATCTGGAGTCTCAAACGTAATCATCCAAAATATAGCTGATAATTGCACCAATATTAGATCCCTTTCTCTACGCGATACTATTAATCCATGCGATGATGAGTTGTCACAATTATTTCGAAGAAACAAAAAACTCCAATCTGTAGAATTTATTTGCGAATACAGAACTAATGGCGGCAAATTTTTACTTGATCTACCAGCTGAATCTATAGAAACACTTAATATTCTAAACAGCTGTATTTCAAATAATTATTTTAATGCGGTATGTACCTTACTAAAAGTTATAAATTTTTGTTTTTAACTTTTAAAATATTATTAGTTAAATTAAAATTACTTCTATATCAACAGGCCATACGAAAGCTGAATAATTTGTCAAAACTTTCCTTCGACTTCTGCGATAACTTTAACGATGAGTCTTTGGACGCGATTTGCAGTGTCACAAGCTTACAAGAAATACAGACGGGTCGATGGTTAGGGCATATAAGATCTTTGAGCCCAATGTCTAAATTAGTAAACCTTAAGACAGTGGAATTCTCTTTAAGTAATTACGTGGATGATGACTTTCTAATTACTCTTAGTAAACATTGTCGTGAATTATCAGATGTAAACATTAGCGGTAAGAAAAATATGCTTTCTACATGTCTCAAACTTCCAACAAGTTACTATTAAGTATTATTTTTAACCTTTTTTATTTTGAGATTACAGGTTGCAGAGTGACCGATATAGGTGTCAGGTCTATAACAGTTTTACCAAAAATCGAACGTTTAAACATAGATTTCTTGAACGTTACTGATAAAGCTTTCAGTCCGATGCCCAATTTAAAAGCAATAGAATGCTTTAGGTGTTATCACATCACTAGCAAGTGTTTTTCGCACTTAATAGAAACATCTGAAAATTTAGAACTGCTCAACGTATGTTACTGTAAAGTTTATAATTCAACGATCAAAACTGCTATAAATGCTACGAAGAAGCGAACAAATAACGTTACATTAAAAATGTACGTGCAGGGGACACCAATAAAGCTGAAAAAAATAACAGATACATCGCCGTTTTTGGAAGTTATCCTTGCATACCGACAAGTTGAGGCTAAAGATTATGTGTGATATAAAATTGTGGCATTAGCTGTTATCGTTTTAAATATTCGTTTTTATATGTATTAACTTAAAGTCAGTATTGCATATGATATATATTTTAAATTGTGTAAATTGTTTATACGTACTGCATGGAATGAATTGTAAAGTGAAAAAAATTGAGTTTATGGTTAATTTAAATTACATTTCGTTAAATAATGTTACCCATATTGCATATTATTAATACTATTAAATTATGCTATTAATTGTTAAAGCTTATTATAAAAACACAATAAAGATTTATTATATTTACAAAAAGATATTACTTTATTTTTTTACATACATTCTTTTATAATGTTTAATAATTACATCATATTATTTAATATAAGAGACAGGTTATTCAGATGTCTTTTAGAAAAATGAAAACAATTCACCATAAAATATATTTTTAGATAATTTGTTATACAATTATTATATTTTTGTAAATATTTACGAATATTCTTTTTTTATAGTTATCGTGATGAACGTACAAAAGGAAGACATTTACTTGCCCTCCACTAGTCACCAGGAACAATGTTTACTTGATGAAACAGGAATATATACACTAAACAACGATTGCTTAAGGCACATTTTCCAATATCTTCCTATTGTTGACAGAGTAAGACTAGAAAGAGGTATTAAAATTAAAATGCATTTCTTCAGAACATCTACTATACCTATGACTTAAGAATCAAAACTAAAAATAATTGAATGTCATCAATATTTTACGTTTCAGTGTCCAAGCGTTGGCTGATGATTAGCCAGGATTCGTGGCGCAACTTCAAGTCGCTGAACTTCGAGAACGAGTCCTGGGGATTCGGCAGATCCGGCCAGCTGGAAAGAGTAAATCGTCGAATCTTCAAGAAGATCCTGAATCGCTGCGGCAAGTTTCTCGTCGAGCTCGAGTTCTCGGACTTCAACAAGCGACTGGGCCCGAACGTGCTGAACGTGGTCGCGAAATTCTGCCCCAACGTTCGGTACATCGACGCGACGAGTCTCGAGGTGTCGCCCTGGAGCCTGCGCGCTCTGGCCGACAGCTGCAGCAAGCTCGTCTCCTTCTCCATAGGAAACTGCACGGACGAGTGCGACTCCGAGTTGTCGCTGCTGTTCGAGAGGAACAAGGAACTGAAGACGCTGTGCGTGTACTCGAATTTCGAGGTCACCGGGGAATGCCTGCTGAAGCTGAGCGGCGAGTGTATCGAAAGTATTATTTTCGAAAACTGTCCCTCGATATTGCTGACTCACTTTAGTGTAAGTTGCTCGTATTAATATCGTGAGAATATTTGCGGTACAAATTCAAGTGTAATCTTGAAGAATATTTGTGTTTAACAGGTTGTCAGAGATTTTCAGAAACTGAAGGTATTGATGATTGAACACTTTCACGATTCCAATAATGATACGATGAAAGACATCGGCTTATGCTCCAAAAGCTTGAAGGCTCTATCTCTGGCTCTGTGCCCCTTTTATACGAATTCTTTGCACCAAATAGCAAAGCTCACAAATCTCGAGTCTCTGGATATATCGTCAAATGTTTCAGTCAACGACAATGTACTTATAGCGATCGGTGCGAATTGCAAACTTTTGCGAAAAGTTGACCTTAGTTGTAAGTAAATCTGAAATATAATTCTATAGATATATGTCTACGACTTTCAAATGGGTGAGCGCATTCTATCAGATTAATAATTTCTGAGATAGATATTTTTTTGTAAAAAATAATACAGTTAGCATATTATCGTATGACGAAAAATTGAAACTGAAAAACTTCTTAGTAGGTCAATCAATTCGAAAAATGTTGATTATTAGAAGATTTAGGAGCGTAACGACCACTTTGGGTAAAGTGACCTCCTCGATTCTTTTGTTTAATGAAAGACCTAGAGGGTTTAATGTTGCTAGCTTATTATATAAAGGAAACAATTTTTGATAAAAAACATTATTAAAACATATTTCGAGGCCTTAGGAATATAAATACACTTTTTTTAGAAAATGTCTGTACGGATATTTGTGTACGCATGAGAGCGAGTACAAGTACGCCCCATACACTTGTTTTATTATATCGTATGATAAAGTTTTATGTTTTGAGAATTTTATTGTCAGCTTAAGAAAATAGTAATGCTTGTTTCTTTAACATGATAAATAACCAAAGTTGAAAGATAATAGAAATTTTTAATATTTTTAAAAGAGAAAAACTAACTTGATTATTCAATGTCTTTGTACAGAATATTTCCATGATAATAACGTTCTTTTTTTAAATGATTATAATAAAATTTTAAAAACGTATATAATAAGTTTAATATGTTATTCTTTTTATCGGTCGTGTAGTTCATAATATGACTCATTTAACAAATGTAAATATCATATGTATTATTCATTTCAACATTACTAGGAACAAAATGAAACCATCTGAGTCTTTTATTTAACAAAATAAACGCGGTAGCTCCTTTATCCGAAATGGCCGTTAATATAATTTTCAGATTTGTCGTCTTTCTACATTTAACATTTTGATATATTTTTAATAAATAAATAAAATTTCTTAATTATTAAATATTTTAAATAATTATTAACATTAAGAGCTTACATGAGCTACTTACAGTAAGTTCCAATCAACTAGAAAATACGTAAAAGATTCTTTTACAGATTAAAAATCACATTTATATGATAGATTATTATCTAAATTTTATGTAGGAAAATAAATGTTTGAATTTTCATTTCAGAGAAATAAAAGTATAAAATTTTACACAATAGTATATTTAAGGTTATATGACCACTGCTTATAATTTATTAGATAATTGATATTTAATTTTTGTCTTTGTATACACTCTTTTGTTAAGGTAGCTGTCTAGTGAAATCAAATTTCTCTACAGATTTGTTTTTGATGAATTGATACTTATATATCATATTTGATCGTACTGATATTATGAAGTTATATAAAATGTTTAGCTATTTACCTCTCTTAGATTTAAAGTTATCTTAGGAAATGTTTTAAAGTTGAATAAAAATGGGGTTACAAGGAAAGTCATCCTGGCGCATACTTAATTTTATAACCCGAACGAAATTTTTAGGATATGCTCTTTAAAGTATGTACAAAAAAGTGTGCATCTTCTTTTTCTCAAATTTATTATTAATTTTTAAAAAATAAAACATTGATTTATAATTTTGCTTAAAAACACTAGTTTTACTATAATTTTATGTGTAATGGCTTTTAATAATAAAGTTGTTCAGAATAATTTCAAAAACAAAATACACACTTTTATTCTAAATACGTTGAAGAATATTCTCGTAAAATTTTAGCTGGATTCATTAATTTGGTGTTCGCCAGGATAAAATTATAGTTTAAAAATAAATTAGTGAGAAAACAGTGTTTTTATCAAAATAGTGGTTTTACTGAATAAACTCACCATAATTCTAGAAAATTATTCATTATAAATATATTTCATATATCAATAACTCTTAGAACACATTTGACTAGTATGATACAGTATTTAATCACAAAAACTTGAAGCAAAAAATTATTATTCACTTCCTGAAAAACGTAAATTAATGCATAAAAGTGAAAAATGACATTAAATAACAAATAGATCTATTCGTAAAACGTTTGTTTTTCATTGAAAAAAAAAAAAAATCCGCTATAAAAATATTTTTACATGATGAGTTAATAGTTCAACTAACTTTTAAATTAAAAATTTTTTTTTCGAATGTTTGGTTGTAAATCACTAGAGAGCCACCTTAAAATAACTTTGAAAACCAAAATATATTAAATTCCCATATTTTATGAGCTGTTTACATAACTTGACTTGAGGGGTAGAATTTAAACTAATTTATGCTGATATAACAATACATTTTGGTCAAAATAAAAAGTGCTTATAAAAATATAGATGTTTTGTATTAAGGACGTTCATCGGATAATTGAATTTCTTTAAAACTCTTGAAACTTTTATCATATGTTAATTTACGTGTGCTTTATACGTGGTTGAAATTTCAACCCCCTTTATGGTATCCAAAATCGAGAAATTTAGCTTCAAAGTTTCAGTTTATAACATGGGAACCCTATCTTGAGCTCTCACAAAACGGACATTTTCATTTATTGTAAACCAGGTTTTCTTTACATCGTTTTGAAAAACTAGTATGTAATATAAAATAAGCATAGCAGTAGTACATACAAAGCTGGGAATAACAAGCGGTACTTTAAAGATAAAGCTATCTAAATTTGTGCTACAATGTTATTAGTATATTTATATTGTGGTA
This sequence comes from Gastracanthus pulcherrimus, assembly GCA_949152435.1. Taxonomy (NCBI): domain Eukaryota; kingdom Metazoa; phylum Arthropoda; class Insecta; order Hymenoptera; family Pteromalidae; genus Gastracanthus; species Gastracanthus pulcherrimus. Next base: position 169,593,182 of record OX424574.1, on the reverse strand, counting down.
CATCATATGCAAAAGTTAATGCCATGCTTCGGTTTTTGGTGCGTTTTTATAAATTTTATATTCTCTACTAATATATTAATACTTTACATTATAAACTGAAGGGTATTCATTATAAATATTGCCATTTAATAATGATTTGAAAATTAACTTTCTTACCTTACTGTCAACCGGTGAACGTTATTAAGTAATATAAATTTCCTATATTAATTTAATTTTATTATATATAAAAAATGCTGTGGCTATGAAGCCCCGCGTTAGTGGAACAGCCATACCGATACAGTATAGACTCTTGATATATGGCCTCTCAATATGGGAGATTTTCCACAAAAATGTAAAACTGATTCCGCGCTAGATAATTTGTTTATAATCTAAATAATATTAAATAATATTCAGATTTAAAAAAGTTGTCTAGCAGACATACAATATTGAATTTTCGTGGAGAATTACCCATATTGAACGGCCATATATCGAGAGTTCACTGTACCATATATCGGCATAAAAATAAAAGCAAATTTTAAGGTTAGAGTATAAATCGCCCTTTAAATACTCCATTCACTTAATTCACTGACATTTTGTTCGTCAAATTTACAGATGAAATGCCCGTTAACCTGTTTTAACAGATAATAAAGACTCTTAAAATTGTTACCGTGTTCATATCTATCATTTCGTCAATATAAATCTTTTGCATTCTAGAAAATTAAATTACGTTTTTTACTTTTCTAATAAAGTATCCATCTAAATCATCTGATTCCAATTTAATTTTTTTTTTCCATGAAATACACGATTGCAATATGCACTGCACTGATCTTAATATCATAGGACTTTATACTTTGCACGCGCAGAGATTTTTTGTAAAACGAGTGTTTCAAAAATTTTGTGCTAAATTAACAATCTGTACAAGGCTTCGAAAATACTTGATTTTTGCATAATCAGTTAGCAAGGATACATGATCAGTCTGGTAGAATATCTCTTTCCCCTCCCGGTATAAAAATCTAACCTTACAAGCTACCACTTGCAGATTGCCACGCGGTGACGAACGTCGGCCTGTCGAGCGTCCTCGGCCTGCCCAAGCTCAAGTCCCTGTTCATCGAGGATCTGAACAACATCACCGATCAGGTGTTCCACGGCATGCCCAATCTCCGGCACATGGACTGCAGCTACTGCTCGAACGTGCGCGACGCTGGCCTGGCCAAGCTCATCGAGTCCTCCGAGAAGATCGAGCACATCTATCTCAGCAACTGCACGAGCATCTCGAACGAGCTGCTCGAGGCGGCCATCCGCGCGACTAAAAAGCGCAGTAACAACGTCGTCCTCAAGATGCACCTCAGCAATACGAATATTCAGCTGAGCAAGGCCAGCGACACCTCGCCCTATCTGCAGGTTGTGCCGCTGATTCTCGTTAATTCTGTCTCGTGCTGTTTATTTTCAAATTTTTGAGTGATCCGTCGTTTAGAAATTTTCAACTATTTGTATTTTATTTATTATGATTATATTAAAATTGAAGTTACAGTTATAGGTTCTATTGTGATATGAATATAATTAAACGACTATAACAATACGGAGAGAATGGTTAATATTTTTAAACGGCGAGTCTCTCAGAAATTTAGAAATGAAGAAAATGAATCGCATGCGAAATTTTTATTTCCGTTGATTTATTTTAACAGCTCAATTTATTAAAGAGATACTGATATTTATGCCAATTTATGTTCCTAATAATTTATTTTATCTGAATGCGATACAAAATAAGTGTAACGTGCACGTTATAAAGTTGAAATTTCATTATTCTTAATAGTTGCTGATTTGATTAGCGCGGAGTGCATGAGCTTCCCTCGGGGTTTATAGAATGTTTATACTACGAAATGGAGTAATGTTGATTTTATTAAAAGTTGTTATGTGATATTTTTACCGATTGATACAAGCGATCTACACTTGAGGTGGTATATTGGCTATATATATATAATCTATGTCTAAAGTTGGTTTTGTGTTAGAAAATTGCGATGATTAATTTTGCGGAATAATTTTTCTATTATTTGTTTGGTAGCGCTATGGAGAAACATAATTCGAATGATATAAACTTTTAATATCATAAGTTCAAGAATATTTCCCCCTTTTGTTATCGACAATTATAATGGAACGTTTAACATCGCCTTAATTCAATATATGATTTTCAAAACTCATTATTCAGACTACAATTCTCCGGAGTCCTACTAAACAAACAATTAAAGAGATACATCTTTTTCATCATTCATTATTATAATTAATAACTGAAAACTGATATTTAGCGTTGTGTGTATATCAGTACAATTGTTACAAAATCTTCATAATATGTATATAAAATGTTCTATTTTTATAATTAATAACAAATTTGTTTCCATATATTTCAAAGAATGGACAAATATTGTATGAGTTGTTCACACATGCGATTTAAATTATGAATCTCATAAATATGGTTTATAATATATACAATGTTATTTTGGTTTTTAGTTTCATAGGATAACAAGTACAATATGTACATATATTTTTATATAAATTAAAATATTTCCTCTGTCATAATTGTTAAGAACCTCTTTTTTTTAGTTTTGAGTATGTATTCTTAATTTATAGGAAGCTACCAAAAAATGATGTATGAAAATACTCAGAAATAAATCATTATTTTATTTTAGCGTATAAAAAAGAATTATTTTCAAGATTATGAGTAGATATTCTGTAGCTTTAGTATGCCTTGTAATGGTTTACACTTGAATACTAAGTTAGTCATAAAATAAAATGATTGGATAAATAATAATGGTAAATTTAAATTATTTTAGCTAAAGATTGTTACAAAAATGCACATTACTATTTCAGTTAATTTCTAGTGATATCATACATATTAACCTGTTTCTATTAACATTGCCTTGGTTTCTGAAACTCTTTCAATATAAATTCAGAAATGCATTGTCAGGTAAAATATAATAAATATTCACTGCACCTAAGCATATGCTATCAAGCATCGCCAATATTCTGTTTTTGTTTTAATAAAAGAATTATTGTATTTTCATATTTTTTACTTATATTTGTTAAGTATAAAAATATTTTCATATAGAGGGAACCTTAAACAATTTACGTATATGTAGAGTAATCTAAATTTTTATGAATATACCACGATGATTTAGAAAATTGATGACTTCATCATGTAGTTATATATACCTAAATGAGTTTAATAGCTCTAACAGCACGTTTATAAAAGCATAATACAAAAGAAATTATGTTTAAAATTTTATATAATTTATGTTTAAATGAATATTTTAAGAATTTTTAGAAAATATGTTATGGCTAGAGCTGCTACTTAATAACTCTTGCAGCACGTTTGTAGGTGGATAAATACGAACAATGTACAAAGTAAAGTTATTCTTATTTAACAAATATTTTTAAAACGATTTGATCTTCAAATGACCTTGACTCTGATGTGATACGAGATAGAAGTCAATGGACCTCGGATTCGGATTCAGCGACCCCAAAAACCTATGGATGTATTTTTCTGAATTTTTCATCGGCTTTTTTACAGTTTGACCTTCAAATGACCTTGAACCTGATGTGATGGAGGTCAACGGACCTCGGATTCGGAATCAACGGTCCCAAAAACCCCAGGATACCCTAGTCATGTCTGGTGATCAAGCTTACATATTTTGTATTTACATACCCTGCACATAAATAATTAATAAAACCACCCCCTCCACCCTCCTTAAGCGGGGGGGGGGGGAGGGTAAAAAGTCTAAAAATGGTGAATAAGAGTGAAGGTAGTTCATAGAGAGGTCATAGTGTACTTTATTAAGCAAATACAAATTTGACAGTGTCGAATCTTTCCAAAAACGCTGTATACAAGAGATGAAGTTTTCATTTTTTTAAGGGGTGGTGGGGGTGAATAGGGAGACTGGGGTTGGTCCGTTTAGTCCGTTAGAAACCTACTTTAAAATTGTTTTCCCTTTATTGCTAAAAATAAATTTCAATTTGCAGGATAAATACAAAAAATGTTTTGGTTTTTAATGTTTAATTAAATCTACATATTTTTTGAATTAACAGTTTAATTCAATGCTGGGAGGGGTATTTGCCCGCGGAGTAGTTGTTTCTGTTGTTCAAATGAATATAGTAGATTTTTATTAAAGAGTGTATGATGCACTCTAAATACGTAACATTTTTTATCCGTTTAACAAGTTTATGAGAAACTTGCAGGATAAATACGAAAAATGTTTGAATTTTCAATACTAATTACATTTACAAATTTTATGAATTAACAGTGTAATTCAATGCTGGGAGGGGTATTTGCCCGCAGAGTAGTTGTTTCTGTTGTTCTAATAAATATAGTATATTTTTTGTTAAAGAGTGTATGAGACACTCTATCGATACACTTATTGCTCACCTATTTTCAGAAATTCATATTTATTAATAATATCATTTACCAGTTCCTTACTTGTAAGATAGGTATGCACATTCTGTTATTGCTTATTCCAGAATACGAAATAACATTCATTGGTTTAACTATGTCCCCCACGGAACACGTGTAATCGGTTTGGTTGAGTCCCTCGACGCATTCAAGAATAAGGCCTTGATCTCTTTTTGGGCAGATTTCAATTTGAGGGACAGCTGCATAACTAGGATTTGAAGAACTTCCTTGGCACAAAAGTCGGAATTTCATTCATCGACTGTTGACTTCCAGTATTGTAAGCCATGTTGCTACAAAAATACAAAAAAATTTTGTTGAAACTATTATTTTTTATTTTTTTATTTATTGAAAATAAATAAACGTTTAGAAGGAAAGCATGGTGAAGTACTTTAAAAAACATCAATTATAATTATAAGAATAGTAAATTTTGATACTAGTGCAATAATGTGATTTTATCCTTGTGTGTACGTGTGCGCACGAGCGAAGCGAGTGTGAAAAGGTCATGCAAGACTGAAATCACATTCTCGCACATGTATCGAACTGTATTTTTTGACACGATGTGAGCGTAGCTCGATTTAGCATACGCTTATTTGACGCAGCGTATGCGAAACCGATTTTCGCGCACGGAGTGTCAAAAATGATATTTTTGCTATTAAATAAAAAATGTATTATTTGTCTGCAAGTGTGCTGGTAGAGTATATTTTATTTAATTATATATTACATTGAATCAAGTGTATCAAATTAAAAAACCGCTGCCAATTCATTGTCACTTTAGCTTCCTCAAACTAGTTAATCAGTCCTATATGAAATTATTTCTTTTACTATATTACTATGAACGTTTGTTGCTTATTAATAACTTAATTAATTATAGAAAAACAGTATTATTATCGTATCCATGGTTAGTTTCCAAGTTATAACCTATTCTTAAAAAATGTTGTTCCCTCGTGTAACAAAACAACAACGATAGCTTATCTGCTGTGCACGCCATAAAATACCGTAAGTCTGTTATGAACATTTGAAGGTTCTTTTAATGTGATCCGATAAGTAAAAACTATAAAAAAATTAACGAATTACGAAAAGAAAGCTAAGATTCTGTATATTATGCACCTTTTAAAATTATTCTATGATTATCATGTTTTAATATATACAGTTGATTATTTATTAAAGAAAGTTAAATTTAAAAAAAAAATGAAAAAAAAGCTAATTTCAAGGTCTTTTAGCTTCTATTACTCGATGTCAAAAATATTTGCACTGTGTTAATTATACTTGTAGCTACAAAAAAGTATAATAAGCTTATGTTCATAAACTGTATAATTAATTTTGACCGTGCATATTCAGAGATAAGAGATTAGGCGTTTTCGCCGAAAAACTATTTGCTAAATATTAAATTTGGCAACACTGTAAGAAAAACAAAACAAATTCTGTTTCGGTCCCTAAGGCAATAACTGCCGGGCGGCAAAATGTACTCGTAGTATAAGATGCGCACAACATTGCATGCGAAGCCTGTTGCTACTGCAGAATGTTGTGAGCACCTACCACGAGTACGTTGGCCGCCCGGCAGTTATTGCTTTAGAGATCGAAACAGAATTTGTTTTGTTTTTCTTACAGCGTTGCCAAATTTAATATTTAGTGAATATTCTTATTCGGCGAAAGATTTTTTCGGTTAAAATTTCTAGTCTCGAGATAATGCTGATCCGCATTCATACACACACGCGCGCACACACGCGCGCACGCACGCACGCGCACACACAACTATGCAGACATTTTTTTAAATAGTGTATTTTGATACCTAGCGTCTCACAACATGTTTCTATAATGATTTTAGCATAATTTTTTTTCTACCATCACAACTCTTCTATTAGGAAGCAAAAAAATCGTTTTTGCGTTCTCCATTTGCAAAGATGCCTAACTTATTTTCCATCGATCGATATTTCAATACGACAGTTTTCTTTATGGACCCTACAATACAAACACGGCCTGCTACCCTACCACTTACTGGACAAAATATGCCATTTCACTCCGTAAACGTAAGAATCTCCCACCTAAAAGATCTCAACCTCCATCGTCCCAAAAGATTCTTTTACCCCGTGCAGCATGCCCCCAGCTAGGCATTCATCGATTCCAGCCACGAGCAAGATTCGCTCCTATTATCTTCTCCTTAATCGGCACTTCGTTCTTACGCTTCCCACCTCTTCCCATTCATCCACCCACCCACCCACACACATACACACATCCACACCCTCGAGGCACGAAAAAAGGGCCTCGACTTTGCGCCACCAGCCGATAAAAGGAAGTGTCTACCCAGCAGCAGCGCCTACAAAGACCACCCGTCCGCTCGCCGAAGAATAAGAAGAAGAAGAAGAAGAAGAAGAACAAGATGCAGTCGGGGCGGCCCTTCTTCTTCTTCTCCTTCGTGTGCACGTACGTGGTACGTCACACACATCCTCCTATCTCTCTCTCTCTCGTCCCCTTCGACAATGGCCAACGGCGGCGGAGAGCCCCCGCGCGCCCGAAGAATTTAGCCGCGGCATTGTCTCGCGCGACGTGCACGATCGCATGCTTATATATATATATACTCCACTTTTTCCGCTGCGCACCCCCGCTTTCTTCTCTCTCTCTCTCTTGTTCTATGTACTGTACTGTCGCTGCAGGTCGGCCGTGCCAAAAGCTGACTAACGGGGCCGTGCCGCGAATTCGCCGGGCTGCAGCTCCATGCAGGTGTGTCTCTATATAGGCATATATGTACACACACTCAGGGGAGGGGGTGATACATAAGCTCGTGTGTGTGTGTGTGTGTACGTGTGTGAAGTACCGCTGCAAGGGTGGACTGTGGGTGTAGCGAAATTTGCGAGCCTTTTGGCGGCGGTTCAAGGAGAGAGCGAGAGAGAGAGGGTCTTGTACTCGATTTCTCGCGGGTCGCGAGCCTCAAAACTCGTTGGCTTCTCTTGTTTCTTGTTTCTTTTTGCTCGCGTGTGTCCGCGCGCGCAAGAGTTTTCCGCAACGCTTTTGCTCGTGGCAAGAGGACGACGGTTTTGTTCCTCTCTGCGAGCTTAAGGTTTTTTGTTTCTTGGCTTTGTACTTTGTGGAGTTGGTGTCTTTCTTTATTTTTTTTTGAGAGGGTTGGGGGGGTGTAACGTTGCTTTACGTACGTGAGAGATGATGGACACGTGTGTACGTTATATATGGCGATCGATTGGATTTCTGAAAGATGGATTTTGGGAAAAGAATGCCTGGTGTGTGCTCTAGAGATTACGTCAAAGAATAGTGTATTGTTTAGAAATGTGTGTATAAGGCGTGTAAGATGAAGAATAGGTCAAGTGGAAAAAGCTCTGGAGTCTTGACGTTTGTTCATTTTAATAAGTCAAATAAAATTTCGTTCGCCATTATTGCGATGTCTTGTAGATTTGAACGATAACAGTAATGATCTCGGCTGGTCTCTTGTTTTACCTGTTCTTTGAAAATTGTATTATACTTTTACTAGCTTTAGTTACTCATGCCTCGTCTTCATTGGCACCTAAATAGAGGCTCGCTTTAACTTTTAATATTGAATAACATTACAGTGATAATTGTTAGAAAATTTTAAAGAGTTTCATTGTGTAGAGAATTGTTTTTTCTATTTTTTCATACTAGAGAAGTTTAGCATTTCTAAACAACATGAATATTATTCAATATTGAAAGTTAAAGCGAGACTCTATTAAACTGCCAGTGAAGATAAGGCATCACACGTTTCGTTTTATTTTAATCCGTTTTTTACATCAATTATGTAGGATATTAGGTTTTAGTCATATTCCTATAATTGAAGGACCGGATGCAATAACGAAATAAAGAAACAAAAAATATAATAGTCGAAATTTGAACACATTAAGTGTGACTTTACAAGAAAGAACGAAGAACGAAGTTTAATTTTACAATATTTTATATAATCAAGACGTAGAAATATTTACTCAACATTCTTAACCCTGTAGTTATCCTTAGAATGGTCTTAAACTTAGATTCCAACTGTTTATTAAAGTAAAACTAAGTTCTAAATATGATTTTTAGGTGTGTCTTTTTAATTCGCAATCAATTTATGTGTCTAGTCGTCAAATATTACATAAAACTGAGCGAGTCGTTCATTAAACAATCTAAGCACATGAAATTCATCAACAACGAATAGACATGTCCAAAAGCATCCACAATTTGTAAAAAATAAATTTCCAACCACAAAGCATAATAAACGAAAAAAGAAAAGAACCATCTTCCGCCTTCTCGCGCTAGCGCCTCCAAGACACTCGACCATTCCACCCCTTCGAAACAGCACCACTACCAGCACCACCTCTACCTATATGCACCTCCACACGTAGCACCCGTGCAAGTCTCGATGGCGCGAAATCGAGAAGCATCCGCGTATATACCAGCTATACCTCGCTCTCTGAAGCATCGCGGTCGACCTCGTGGCTGTCAGACGCGCGCGTATCTCAAGAAGGCAAGGGCCGCCTCGAGTAGCTGCAGCACTGCACGGAGAAAAAGATCACTCGTCTAGCCAACTCTCGCGCGCCTGGCGTGTATGCACGCGTACGTATAGGGGTGTGTCGCAGCAACACACACACATGCACGTGGGTTATGCATGTATCGAGTCTATAAAGCTTAAAGCTCCGCGCTGCTGAAGAAGAAGAAGAAGAAGTATAAGGGAATGCAAAGAAGAGAGAGTAGCGGTGCTGCATAAGCTTATTAGCGTCGTCGTCGTGCAGACTCTGTATAGGGAAGATTCCGCCGTAAGTTGCACGATTGGAGGAAAGAAATTGAATCACAGTGAAGTCATGTAGAAATTTATACCAAAAACAATTCTACTGCAGATTATTTCTAGCAATGATTATGCCAGACTTTATTATTTTTATGAGTTGGAGTAATGGTACAGTATAAGTGATACGAAAGTAATAGTGGTCTTTAGTGAATTGTTCAATGATAAAGCGCATGTAACTCACTCTTTGGGATAAAAGTACTGAAAGTCGATTGCAAAGTAATATAGGAGGTTGTAACAATTATAAAATATGTAAATACGGGAATAGTCGGTTGTCATGGAATATCCATGAGTAAAAATGGAAGAATCTTAATTTCCCAAGGTTATGCGTTTCATAAGTAAAGCGTAGGCAGACGCGGGAATAATCAAGAAAAGGTCACAACTTTCGAATCGCGGTTATCCTAGCTCCGTTGTTTTCTACTACGGTCAGTGCCATCGCACTACTATATCAATCCTATTTATCAGGCAGTTCTAAATTAATGGAACTTTCGAACGCGCCAAATTTGTATTCTGTTTTAGAGCGCAAAAATTATATTTAATGTGCCTCGGAACTGATAATTTCGCGTTATAATTGCTCTCACAACTCGACAATCTGCCCTGAAAAGTTCTCGTACGTGAGCTTTACGTACTTACTGTTTTGTTACAAAACCCATTTTATTTTAAGAACATGTTAACATTTGAAATATCATAAAATTACCTATCTTTTACGACTCGAAATTTTAAAGAAGCTATTTCGTTTTTTCAGTTCTACACGGAAAATACGTTTTTTGTTTACACGGTGACATCTGGGAAATATAGGATGAAAAAATTTAGAAATGTTTGAGGTGATTAAGAATATGGAGAAGAATATTCTGTGTAATTTTCAAGTCTTCATCCTTTTCTTTTTTCGAGAAAAAAATCACTTTGTAAAAAAGTCGATTTTTTGGCCCACTTCTTTTTTAAACTTTCAGAAAGGTTATCTCTTGGATCTGTTTTTGGTCCAGATTATAACGATCTTTATATTCCGAGTTATTTAAGGTTATGTTTTCTTCTCAAAAAATTTTTTGTTCGTTTATATCTCTAGAACGGCGCGGTCACTGTTTGCCAACCGGGGCTAATTTTTTTCGTTTTTGAGGAATTTGAGATGATGGTATTCGACCGATATAATAGGACTGATGCACTTCATTTACTTTACATAATGTATATAAGCGGGAAAACTTTCTTCGCCGACCTTAATTTTACTCAGAATATACTTATATGCCAAAATTTGATTTTTGGATAAACTATGGAATTGACATTATAGACCTATTTTATTGATTCATTTTAAAACATATTTCATCATTTAAAAGTTTTTCAGAATTTTAGATGTCTATAATATACAATACATAAGTTCCTCTGAGGTTTGAACGGGAAATGTGCAAGTTAAGGCGGAATCATCCATATATGAGTACGTCGCAGCTATAGCACGCTGAACTGCGGTAGAGACACGGGAGATGCGCTTCTTTCTTCGTCTTCCCCTTTCTTCTTCTTCGTCTTCTTCTACTTCATTCTTCAAGCGTCTCAGGCAAAATCAGCCTCTCTCCCTCTCTCTCTCTATCTCTCTCTATTCCTCTTCTTCTTCTTCTTATTCTAGAAGAGAAATATATATATATATATAGAGAGAGAGAGAAAACGAGAGAGAGAGAGAGAGAGCCGGATGAGGGGGTTCGCGGGGGTGGCGCAGGTCGAAGACAGAGAAGAGAAGCTCGCGCGCACAGGCGGTAGCCCCTCGAGAGACAATGAGGCCGCTCACGAGTGTCGCCGCGAGTGGATCCTCTTCACTATTGCCAACTCAGGCCCTTCAGGCCGCCGACGCCACTGCACCACAGTGCGGCAGCAGCAGCGGCAGCAGTACACCCTCTCTCGCCTATATATACACCGCTGCGCTGCGTCGTCTCTATCTTCCTTCTATCTAGACCTTTTTTTTTCATGAAGCGCGCCCGCGTGTGTGCGAGATTTCGCAGTGAGGAGGATGTGACACCCGCGCGTCGGAAGAAGAAAATGAAGAAGAAGAAGATAACGCCGTATGTAGTACGCTAGGGCATGGTGACGTTGTAGGTATATAGGGAACAGCGTTGGCTTGAGCTCGCCATTGCGCGATCGACTCTCTCTTCTTCTGCTTTATTTCGTGATTGCTTAAAAGCATTGCTACGATAATTTTGATTTGCCTTTTTTACAAACTTTTTTAACGTAAAATAGCACATTATGTAACAAGGGAATAAAGTCGACTTTATTCCCGTGTTGCATATAGAACTTTATTTACGATTTAACTGTGGCCACTTTATTGATTTGAAGAGACCACGGGGACCCACGAAGAGAGAAAGAAATAGCTCAAAATTGAAAAAAAAATAGAGAAAGCATTTGCGAGAAACAAGGAAAAAAAATACATTTGCGGGAATCATATACTACTTTTGTCCCGCTTTTCAGTTTAATAAAGTGTCCATTATGGTTGAGTGGGGATAAACATATTATATATATATATATATATATATATATATATATATATATATATATATATATATATATATATATATATATATATATATATATATATATATATATATATATATATATATATATATGTATATCCAAAACCCGATCAAAGAGACATACTATATGTTATTTAATATTATAATATATTTTTTGCCCGGAAAGTCCATGTGTAAAGGATAAATTTTGTTGTGTATAGTGAACTTTTGCGCACACGTATATGTTAAGAAATTGAAGTGTGTGTAAAGTGATTACTTTACGCACAGTAGTAGAAATCGCTGCGCGGCACAATATACCGCTCGTAACGTGAAAAAGAGACAGACCAATAGAATTCTCCTACTCCTTCCATCCATCCGTGAATTAATTACAAAAATGTATTTAGTGTATTTCAAAAGTGTTATTACATTTTATTAATTAATATGAATAATAAGTCATTTTTTGTGCGGTGGGGTGGAGGGGGGAGGGGTAGGGTCGTCCCCCAACCCCCATCGGGCGCTACACCCCTGAGCCCCGCCCTGCGCCACTTTGTGTCCCTCTTCCTTCCTATTTCGCCAACATTACGTCAAAAAATTTGCGACGAGACGTCCACTGACGAACTGATTTTACCGATATGTCCAGATACGGTTATCTGTTTTAGCTGCAGTTTCAAAAACCCAACGCACACCTGGACAAACAATATTGTATGCAACTGGGGCGTAACGTTTACACACTCGTGTGATTGCTGCGGAACTTGTCACGACAACCAGTACTCATGAGAAAAAGTTCACTTATATACACACAGAACTACTATTATATTATGTACAAGGAGAAGTGTATAATAAAACTCTTCAATAAAACTCCATCAAAATTGATCAAATATAATGGCTTCCTCAAAGAGGAAGCTTTGTGATAGTAAAAACAAGTTTTCGAAATAATATGTTAGAACATTTTAAAAATGTGCGTGCCTGCATGCGTGCGTATACACACACACGCACGCACACGCACGCACGCACGCGCACTTATCCAATAAATGATTTTAACACAACTTGATTTTATCATCTTAAAGCTTCCTCTGTGAAGAAGCAAAACGTGCATAAAAATATTATTATGTTGATAATGTTTTTTAATTGCAGAATTTAACACGAAATTTTCATAAATAGACTTGATTGCTTGCTTTTATATTTCTTTGAAAGTTGAAAATATTTTTACTGGTAGTGTATAATAAAGCAGTATTGAGAATAATTTAAAATATTTTTGTATTACATTTACAGGTGATTAATAGTAACTTTACCTTACTTACACTTACAACTACTTAAAGGTAACACTGCATAATTTATTTATTTATTCATTTGCAATCATTATTTAACATTTGTTCTATTCACAGTTATTGTTAAACAAATTACATATTATTATTTTTCTTTCTTAAGGAAGTTGTATCGCAAAATTGTTGTTAAAAAGCTGGTACCAAACAAAATTTGTTTTTAATGTGATGTAACGATGAAAGTTTTCGAATCAGCGATTCTGATAAATTTCGATATTTCCAAGGTTCTTCAATAAGATAGATAGGATTTTATAACGTGTTAATCTGTACGCATAGTGTTTGTTAATATATATCTAAACAGAAAGTTCGCGCATGATGAGAGTTTATTCTAAAAGTCAAGCTAATGGTAGAAATTCAATTTTTTCTTCCTCATTGAAGAAGCTTTGTGATGGTAAAAAAATGTTGTGCTAAAATCATTATAGAAACATGTTTAGAGACATTAAAAATCAAAATACACGATTTTTAGAAAATGTCTGTATGACTGTGTGTGTGTGTGTGTGTGTGTGTGCCTGCGTGCGTGCGTGTATGTGTGTGTGTGCCCGCGTATGTGTGTATGTGTGTGTGTGTGCGTATGTGTGTGTGTGTGTATGTTTATATTTCGAGAACGGCATGGTTATTTTTTACCAAATAGAGCTCAGTTTTTTCGCTTTTAAATGAAGTTTCAAAATTCAAAAGAAATTTCATGATTCATGGACTTGTTTTGCTTCCTCCTAGAGGAAGCTTTGAAATAGTAAAAAGAAAGGTTTTTTTAAACGCATGTTACAAACATATGTATGTGCAGGCGTGTGTGTGTATGTGAGTGTGTGTGCGTGTGTGTGTAAATGTGATTGTGTGTATGTATTTCTCTATATATCGAATAATCCACCGTAAAAAGTAATATTTCAGGGCTAACTTATACATTAGAAGAGCATAAAATTACCTATCTGCTTCGACCCGAAATATTTGATAAGGTAATTAATTTCCTTCTTTTGTTACACACTAAAACGTCATTTTCTATAACGGTTTTATCTTGAAAATATCTTATGGAAAGTTATTGAAAAAATTTCTGGTTATTAGTAACATCGAGAGGAATATTCAGTTAATTTTTTGAGTCTCAATACTTTTTTGCTCCAAAGAAAAAAATCATTTTATAAGAAAAATCGAATTTCTATGTCGTACGATAACTTGAATAGAACGGCATTATTCATTTTGAAAAAATCCAGAAGGACATCTTTTAACTATCTCATGGCTAAGTTATTTGCCCAGATAATGAAGCCTTTTTTTCTCAAGATATTTGAGGCTAGGTATTTTTAAAATTTTTTTTGTTTGCTTATATCTCGAGAATGGCGCGGTCATTTTTTGCCAACTGGGGCTCATTTTTTTCATTTTTTAATTAAGATTCTGAATTGAAAAGAAATTTTAAGATTCATCGACCCGTTTTTATTTTATGATTTCTCTGTTTTACGATATTCTGAAATCGATGAGTTAAATTATTTTAGTATGTTAGAAATACATTGATCGAAATTGTCTGTTTACTCTGAAATGATTTTTTTTTGTAAGCTATCTCCCTTCTTTTGTTATACACGAAAACGTAATTTTTTGTGTAAACGATGTTTTGGAAACATACGATGGAAAATCATTAAAATAAATTGAGCTGAAAAAAGTAGCTTGCTACTATCTCTTGACTTAGCTCATTGCCTAGACTATGAGGTCTTTTATCTTTCAAGATATTTGAGGTTATATTTCTTTTTTTTTATTTTGATTGATATATATCTTAAGAAAGTTACGGTCATTTTTTATTAAACAAACTATTTTTTATTTGCTTTTTGATTACCATACGAAATTAGAAAAATATAAGGATTCCTCGATTCATTTTTGTTTTATAATGATTTTTGTATTTTACAATATTTTTAAATCGATAATGCAATTTATTATCATACGCTTATAATTTTTTGTAATTAAACAAAAAGGGTGCATAACGCGATTTCAACGGATAAGTATTGTTCGACTTGATAGATTTGGAATAGATAGACATAGCTCAAAATTAAATTTTAACAATGGATATGCAGAGAGAATTTTATTGCGCAACTTTTGAGTATTCAACCCAAATTTATAACTTCTTTAGTTTGTAGTTATTTGCAAAAAACGAAAATTTGAACCCTGACAAAATACATTGTATTTTTCACTTCAACTCGTCGAAGCTTTGCCAAATATGAATGTTAAGCTTTAAAACTTTTACACAATATTCTTCGACAGGGGCCTGCGGCGGCTCAGTCGGTAGAGTGTCGGATTCCCACGCCGGTGACCCGGGTTCGAATCCTAGTCTCTGCCGATTGATACAAGCACCTCTGTAAAAATTACATGTGCTTTGTTTACAAACACATCGCAGACCCCCGTCGTCGATTAGCACCACATGGGAGCACAAACATGGCGACGTTAAATAAAAAAAAAAAAAAAAAAAAATATTCTTCGACATATTCTTCTAGATATAAAATGGTAACAAAACTAACAAAACATTTTAAGGTGGCTCTCCGGTGATTGTTTAGAAAAATTTCGAAACTTTTTTAATATTTTAAAAGTTATTTTAAGTCTTTCTTAACAAGTAGAAACAGCAATATAATGATATTTTACATTTTAAGCTATAAAGTTTCATAGTTTAGTCAGAGCTATTTATTGCAATTTCACGTTATTTTGCCTAATTTCGTTCGTTTAAAGGTTGTTGTATTTAAATAAAAAAAGGCTTTTTTTGTTTTTTTAGGTTAAAAAAGATCTATACTTTTTTAGAAACTTTTCATTTATTTTTATAAATATAATACAGTTTGGTAAATTTGTATTAACTTATTGTAAAATAAAGTTAAATTTTTCATTATTTTTCCTCAATTGATGTTTTCTCATTATTTAAGTTTTCAATCTTCAAAATGTTATTGGCGCGTACCAAAATAATCAATCTTGATGAAACTTTTAGGATAATTCTTTAAAGCATTCTCAACATTAGTTAGCTGAAGTATTTTATAAATATCAATGACAAAGCTCATGTTTAATGATTATATTAACAAATTTTCACTGTTTTTAACAATTTTTAAATAACAAATATTTATTATTTTTAAATAACACATATTTGAGTAAAGAATGGTAGTTTCAAGCAAAATAAATAACTCAGATTTGTCGTTCGAACCTTTGTTCTTTTACTATTTTAATTAATATATAGATAAAATTGCAAATACAATATATATTCCACATTAAATATTTATTTAAACGCTCGCGAACATAAATTCCTTTATAATTAATACTAATAAAATATCAAAAATGAACGCAGTCACTTACAACTTATACTCGCAGATGATCGCAAATCATGCGTCCATAGTACATTTATAATTAATCACACATTCCACACACTGTTGATCTTCATCGTTGATTCTGATGTATTCGTACTAGTCTTCATAGCATATAAATATCCTTGTAAAATGTTGAGCTTAGTCAATGCAGGCTACGATGCAGTATATACGGAAGAAAGACTGCTTCCAAATTCCAAGCAATAATGTACCATCTTGGTAATACTTTATTTAAGAATGTATATATTCAATTATTTGTAGTTGAGGCGAGTCGAGTGAGAGAAGATAAAATAGTGTATCCTCTGCCTTCGGCAGATGGATATCCTTGCCTAATTTTTCCTAACTTGTTCTCACACTTACATTTTACGAGGGCACTATACGACAGTTTCCCTCTCTCTCAACTTTAGATTTTACAGTCTTCAAATCAGTACATTACAAGTGGTAATGCATTTAAACATATAGAGAATAATATTCAATAAAATTTTTGAGACTTAATCGTTTCTTTTGAAGAGAAAAATAGTATGTTATGCAACAAGGGGCAAAAGTTGCCGATTTTTCCCGCGGGTTTGCTGTCCTAGCGAAATAATTTGTCCCGAGGGAAAAATCTTCTCTCGAGAGCAGTAATCACCCGAGGGAAAAATCTACTTTCGTCCCTTGTTGCATATAGTATTCTATTCCACTCTCGACCGTGGCCACTTATTGACCCTGAAAAGTAGGGCCGATGCGTCTTTTTTATATTTTGTTAGGATGATCTACAAGAATGCGTATGCGCGCGCTCAAATATGTAAATAAAGATTTTGTTTATTTTGTAATTACAATTTCTTTATTTTTTGTAAAAATCTAGTAGATGTATATCAATTTATTATAAAACGAACTAAAAGGGAAATTATGCCTAAGGATTGGAGAGACTCAATCATAATCCCGATTCACAAGAAAGGGGATAAAACAAATTGTAATAATTACAGGGGGATTTCTCTGCTATGTACATGTTATAAGATATTGTCCAACGTACTGCTAGCGAGACTCACTCCCCTATCGGAAGAAATCCTTGGGGATGCACGCGGTAATCTTTTCCTTCTACCCGAACTGCAGCCAATCACGGCGCAGCCGGGTAATATATAAGCGAGCGAGTTTTATGACTCGCTCTTAATTCTCGGGCGGCCAAGCCGGATGCCTTACCTTGAGCCCGGCGCAGGGACAAGCCACCGAGAATAAAACCAAACCTCAAAACTTTATCCAAACCGTATTATTTCAAACACCTCCAACCCCAGATAGCAAGGACTCAGCAGAAGCAGAAGAGAGAGAGAGAGAGAGAGAGAGAGAGAGAGAGAGAGAGAGAGACGGAATCGTACGCTGCGCGCGCACGCCGCTTGTGTAAAGCCGCCGCGCCCGCGACAGAGCGGTCAGAGCAGCTCTCGCGCCTGCTATAAATAAGGGGGACGCGCTTCCCGAGTCAGTCGGCCTCGGCGTACCGCGCCGGCCGGACCTCCTCGATCGAGAGTAATCTCCTAAGGAAGCCAGCCTGCGATGCACGGTAACTGCCGCACTCGCCCCGTGGTGGTTAACTCGGGTACTGTCGCGCCGAACAGACTTTGTGGCGGGTTTAGCTCCCAAGGAAGCCTTATTAAGAAGGCAGTTCCTTCCGTTTTCCACGGCTCTTGACGGACGCGCGTCAAGAGCTAGGCAGTCAAACGCAGATCTTGACAGGAAAGCTGCTAAAGGACGATGTTCTCTAACGAGAGCCGCAAGCGCCATTAAGCAGCAGTAATCTCCTCGTGTCTTGCCAGCCGAACCGCTCCGGGAATTATATATTTATTTCCCATGGAAGTTCAGTGACTAAGCACACCCAGGGCAAAAAACTTTTAGAGCGGGTCATCGCTCTATCACGGGTCTCGGTGAACGCGCATACAGACCCAAAACGTTGAACGCAAGCCCTGATGGAAGAGCTGTTGAAAGGCGCTGTTTTCTTTTCGAGAGGCGCAAGCGCCTTTAACGGCAATAATCTTCCAGCGCATGACCATTGGACCGCTCCGGGAGTCGTAGTTAATTATAAATTAACTCCCATGGAAGTTCATATGTTACGCGCACAGGCAGAATCATTGACAAAATGATCCACTCGCACATCCCTCTCGCGCATCCCACTTGTGTCCCCCCTTCCTCGCATGCCACTCACGTATTCCATCACAAAAACTAAAAACGTGGAACGGATTGAGTAGATCATCTCTCCTCTCCTTACCCACTAGTCTCACTTATAACAAGCTCGACTAACGACCAGATGTTTACAGTTAGGCAACTCTTAGAAAAGAAATGGGAATATAGCACAACGGTACACCAACTATTTATTGATTTTAAAAAAGCATATAACTCAATTATAAGGGCTAAAATGTACCATGTTTTAGTATTACTGGGGATTCCAAAAGAACTAGTTAATTTAATAAAAATTTCTCTAGATAATAGCAGGGGCATAGTTCGCGCAGGAAACAGCCTATCAAAGCCATTCGAAATCCACAATGGATTAAAACAAGGGACGCACTATCAATACTTCTGTTTAACCTACTATTAGAATATGTTGTCAGGGCCGTACAAGATAGCGAGCAAGAAGTAATACTGAACGGTTTCTTAACGCAATTGCTGGCCTATGCAGATAAAATAGATATAATAGGACAGAACAGGGAAACCATAATAATAAATCTTGAAATGCTAATAAAAATGACAAATGAAGTAGGTCTAGAATTTAATGAAATGAAAATGGAATACATGGTAATTGATAAAAAGGCACCCGTGAATGAATATAGCGACCTGAAGGTGTTAGACAAAACCTTTAAAATAGTAGAAGAATTACAATTGACTCCAAAAATGAGTCGCATAAAGAAATTAAGAAAAGACTGCATTTCGGAAATGCATGCCTTTATTCGGTGGGCAAATTACTAAAATCGCGTCTACTATCATGGAAGACAAAAGAAATCTATAGGAAAATTATTATGCCAGTAGTCCTATACGGATGCGAAACGAAAACATGGACACTAACTAAGCGGGAGGAGGATAGGTTCAGAGTATTTGAGAACAGAGTTATGAGAAGGATATTTGGAGGAAAAATTGATGAGTTATCCGAAGAATGGAGAATCATATACAATAGGGAAATAAATGAGTTATACGGAAAAGTGGATATTACTAGAGTTATAAAATCTCGAAGAGTGGGATGTTCCGGGCATGTAGCGAGGATGGGAAATGATAGGACGGCACTTAGAGTACTAGTAGGAAAACTAGAAGGCACAAGGCCTGCGGGCAGACCAAGACGAAGGTGAGAAGACAATGTCAGGGCCGACTTGCGAGAAATAGGATACTATGAGGAAACGTGGATTAACCTTGCAAAGAATGGAGAGAAATGGCGTGATTGTATCAGCAAGGCTATGCACTACATAGTCTCATCAACCATGAATGGTGGCTACGGCGATGATGCGAACATGATCACAGTGGATATATGTAGGAGCTGCGGTCTTTTAAGCATTATCACTGCTAACCATTAATGGCTGGACACTGTAATAATAAATAATAATAACATGAAATTCGCTCACGTATAACCTTACTATAATATTAGTATGCCCGTTGACATGTATATATATTTGTTTACAAAATAAAATCAGAAGTCGGAGTGGACGTCAGGGAAGAGATAAAATCGAACATCCGGACACCGAAAATGAAAAGCTTTTTGGAGCATTAATTTTCAATCTGCTGTATTTATTTAAAGAATGAATCGTTTTAAGGGAACTTTTTTTTATTTCAACGATTAAATTCAAAGAATGAATCGTTTTAGGGAACTTTTTTTTATTTCAACGATTAAATTCATAACTCTGAAATAAATACCGATGTAGTATATAATGTACAACATAGCATTAAAAATTAATATAATCGAAATTTTGATAAGGTTATGGACCACTAAATCAAAGTATAAGGTCTACGGTGCAGCCCCGAAAGCTTCGTATCATAACTGGTACTTATACTTGCCATCGTGGCGCTACCGCGCTCCTTGATTACCATTATTGTATTATTTAGTTTATATTCAAATAAACAATGTCTAGGGGAGACCGGAGTAAAGTGAGCCTCGGGGTAAAGTGTGCTTTCTCTATATTTCGACATAAATAAAACATTTGTATTAATTTCACTTATATAACAAAATAATCTAAGTAAACAATGATTTTTAATTTATTCGTGGTACATATAATCGGTTATTTAGTAAAAAATATAAAAATGAATTTTTGAGCCACTCAATATGATAATTTTGCATGTTATTGTTTTTAGATAAACAAGTGTTATGTACGCTATTTTATTATAGACATTTGTTGTTTTATAATTAGTAAACTAAAATTTAAATATATAGGTATTTTTTAATACAATAAGACAATATGTAAATCTATTAAAAACATTCTTACGTCGCCCGTGCATTCGGGGCAAACTGACCGGGGTAAAGCGAGCTTATATAAACAATGTAAAAAGAAAAGTGTAACCTCAAACTGGCTCTGCGGTTATGTCTGATAAATAAATTTTGTGAATCTTTAAACTTATATGTCTATTAACAAATCGATTAAGTTACATTTCAAAGTTAAATAAAACTTATTAACTTATCATAATTTAAACTTTTATCTGCATATTTATTTAAGCTCACTTTGCCCCGTGCTAAGGCTCACTTTACCTTAAGCTCGTGACAAAGTAGGCCTTCTAATTTTTTTTCTTATAAATGAACTTTAAAATTCATTCAATTACTTTGCAGTCTTGGTGCTTGAGATTTATATTAAATAAAGTCTATATTACCTTTTTAATATATTTCGAATTATTGATAGTTGAAATGTATGTATATATTCGTGGTCAAACTTTTTTAGGCCCACTTTGCCCCGGTTCCTACATAAGAAACAACATTGGTGTCAGAAGTATTAAAACTCACACTAGTTCGAGTCAAAGTGCAAGATAAACGGTAAAATAATAAAAACGAAGCACGAGACGGAGAAAGTTAGTGACACTCAAACGGAAAAAGTACGTATTCGGGCGTAAAAAAATTAGCTGTTAATTATGCCGGATGTGGTTCCACCCGAGCTACTCAAGACAATGACGAGTAGGTATGCTTACGATTTCGCTGAAAGGATCAATTGAAAGGGCCGCCGCTACTTGATCCCCAGCGAAACGAAACGGGCGTCACGACTCAAGCAAGTCCAAAGCCGTCGCCATTTTCTTTCCATAAATTGTGCTCGTCAGACATTACAACAGACGAACACTACTTTGAGCGTTTTGGCTATGCATTGCAAATAATTCCAAATTCCCCACCCGCCTTACATGCATAAAAAAGAGGGGGGGGCTTTTCAGACTCCGATGATGATTTGAGCACTCGTGTATGCGTTTCACTCGTACTCAATCATCATCTTCCCTTAGAAAAATCCAATTTTCTCCCCTAGTTGCACAATTTACTATTTTTCAACATTTTTTTCAAAAGTGATTATTGTATCGAAAAACGTCCCGAGTATTATGAATTTAATTCCAAAATCTCATCAGTTTTAAGTTCAAATGTACCTAACATGTTTCCCTGCAAGAATTATGGTGGACAAAAATTTTGGTTTCACACATACATACGTACATACATGTACACATACATACGTATACACAACGATTAAAATAACTTTGAATTTAACGGGAATATTTAAATACGTGTTACTTGGGATTATGCCAGATTTATATTAATTAAAATTATTTAATATCTCAGTTAACACGAAGTGATATGCCCTGCGATATTTAAAGTTATGCTAAGCGTTGGGTGTCATACAAATAGACATCTTTTAAAAACATATTTTTCTGACTTAGGAACCTCGAAAATATCGAGATTTATCAAAATCTCTAATCCGAAAACTTTCATCGTTATAAAGCTTTCTCTTGGATAAAGCAAAATAAAACAGATTCGGATCTTTTGTCGAATCATTCTCTAATTTACGTGATTTCTATATCGAGAAAAGCTTAAAGAATCGAAAAAAAAATTTGAATCGATATTTTGGTTATAAAAATGTAGTAATCCCCCTTAAGGTGGGTCTAGACTGATTTTTAACAAAAAATCGAAAAAGATTTGATGACACTTTTTGAAGCGCTACATTTGTAAGAACATTTAGGGACCTGATAGAATAAAAAGATTTCATAAGCAACAAAGTTATACCCATTCAAAGAAAATAATTGACATTGCTTCTTATGTTATAGAACTGAATATTTAAATGCGTTTTTCTCGAAACTTATTTTTCTAACTTCAAAAAGTTGCTCGCGCATTTAAAGTCGATGAAAGTAGCTGTAACTCATAGCAAATGTTCCTATAAGGACTATTTAAAGAAGTTAGTATTTTGTTTTCAAGAATTGCGTACATTCAAATTTTTGCCGATTTAATATATCTTTTTCAAGCTATTTATGATAGAAAATTATAATAAAAAATACTAAGTTTTATTAGTTACAGGTTCTAAAGTTAGTGAGAATTTAATAGGTTGATATTGTCAAATTTAAATAAGCAAGAAACTTTTTGAATTAACCTTTATTTTGTCTGCAAAAAAGTGCAGTTTGTTCAATGAATTGGGATTAGGAAAGTGAAAATGGCTCAAAATTGGTATATATTCCTCTTTTTGATTACTAATAACATATTCAAATTTTGAAATAAAATTCCGGATGTTTAACGATTTTCAAAAAATCAATATAGACCCACCTAAGGTAGTTCTTAGTCACTGTATAGGCCTTATAGAAAAGAAATCGTGTTATAAGAGAGCTAGAAATAATCGGTCAAAGCACACGATAATAAAACACGGTATTTTACACTTAAAAAAATGTTTCATATTAATTTAAGTTTGTTAAAAAAAGATATTATTATTATAAAAACGTTACATAACGTTTCAAGAATTTTTCATTTCGAATTGATTTTTAATGTCTCCGAGCTTTTTTTCTTAAAACACATCTTTAAATTGATAATTATAACTGCAAAATATGTCTTAACATTTTAAAAAGATTATTTACTTATAAACAATTTGTTTTTATTTCTTCTGCATAAATTAATTTACAATTTTAATCTAATAGATTTAAAACTACACGTTTAAATAAAAAAATAAGTCTTTTAACATTAAAAACTAATAAGAAATGAGAAATTCTTAAAACGTTGAGCAATTTTTCTTTTTTATTAACAATATCTTTGTTCAAGAATCATGAATTAATATAAAACATTTTTTTAATTGCAAAATGCCGTGTTTTATTATCGCATGCTTGCACCGATTATCCCAAGCAGCTCGTTTATACTATAATACAAATGTTTTCCTATAAGGCCTGTTTAGTGACTACCTCAATGCATACATATGGGCAATTCTCAATTAGTTCGGAATTTTGTGTGAGGCAATATTTTTTGTGCTAATACAATATTTTTGCTCGTTTATCAGCCAAGAACTAGATTGTATACATTGTTTAAAACATGTAAATACAAAAAAAGTATTATAGTATACATTTTGAAGTCAAAAATTCATAATATACATAAATAAAATAGGAAAATTTGCAGAAAACTCCGCGTGACTTTCTTATTTTTTTTCTGTAGAATTTGGTGCGTCTTTTGAAAATGTTTAAATGGGTGATGAATTTCAAGCATTTGGTGAGCGCGATCGAATATGACATGTTAGAAATGTGTGCTCTTAATAGGAAAAAAGTTACAAGGCACCAAAGTGGCGTGACTACTTTTTTCATTTATTACTATTATTTTTTTATTTATTACTATTATGCCGCATCGCTATTGGTGCGTAAACAAAATCATTATAAAACTACATGGATAGTGTTCTAGGGCACAAAAGCAACAAATCTATACATGGCGGAATCATGTGCTCCCATAATAAGGGAGTAAACATGGAATGTATACTTAAGAAGGCAATACGTGCACGGAAGCAAAAACGCATATTTTTTATTTGCATATCATCTGTCTTTAAAAATTTTGATTAAATACATTTGTGCCCCATTATTTACAACACTATTAAACTAAAATTCACTCGCCCCATTTTTTACATCATTATTTAAGAAGTTACAGAGCGATTTATTATTACACATGATTTACAAACTTATTCTTCGAAAATAAGTTGAAAATCACGAAAAAATAAAAAAACGTGTAAAAAACGTTAATAACTTTTGGTGTGTTGCTTTAAAATGTTGCACCACATTGGATAAAATATAAAAATATAAAAAAAAAAAAAAATTTTATAATAAAATCCAAAGTTTGTGAGAATAGCGCATATACATCTGGATAGTTATAGTCATAGTTATAGAAATGGTTAAGCAGGCTCTTACGAGGACATGCTAAATCAAAGTACGCCGGCTAAAGTTTATGGCAAATGTTACCCTTTCTTCGCAACCCTAGAACAAGACTATTACAACTCAAAATTTGTGTAAAACCAAGCCAGTAAAGTTAATTTTTCATTAAACAACATTTTTTTACTTGAATTTTATTATTTAATTATAGTTTAATAATCTTTTTAAACTAATTATCAAAGTGTTTTATTAGTTTTCATTTTGTACGAGCTATTTAATTACCCTGCATTTATTCCTGTCATTTTCTCTATACCCAGTTACAGATTCTCTATTACTTTTACCCCCTAGTTTGGTACAGATCGACGGCAGATACCTTGTATACGAGGCTTCCGATACAATTTGTCCGGTTCCCGCGTAGATAAAGATTCTTTTATAGGTCATAGATGTATCAATCAGGTCAGCCGCTCGATCAGTACTTTTTAAGCTGTCGGCGTAATTAATATTATGCTTAAACGAATGTATGCCCTATTTTCCACTTTAGTAGTTCGGAATTAGGTGTAAAGGTTTGCAGAGTACCTATCCTAGCCATTTCATTACCGTGTATTCCAGAGTACAAAGTTGAGAGAGAATCTGTAACTGGCTGGACTTAAAGTTTTAGATAGATTCAGATTGATGAAGCTGAGTGCCAATGGATCGGTAGTGACGTTTAAATTACTCCACAAGATTGATATTATTATATTTATTAAAATACAGAATTATTTTTCAGATTTGTTCATGTATAATTGAAACACTTTCTAGGTTTGGACAATTTACAAAGCTATAATAACAATTTATATAGCTTTTCATCTGATGATGACGCGGTTCTTCAGGGTCGTACATACTTTGTCTGCAATTTACTTGCTATTTTCGAGCCAAGTTTGTGAGTCAGTTGCTCCAATGGTTGTTGCAAAGATTATACCAAGCATTGTATCCGGTGGTTTTAGTATGTATAAGTTTATACATCACGAAGACTCGGAAGATGACGATAACAATAACATCAGAGAACAAATTACTGCACTAAAGTATCACTTTGTAAACTTCGAAAATCAATTCACCAAGACACAAAGTATACTATCAACTCTGGAGCAAAATATAGGCTTTGACGCACAAATGCGAGATCTTTTAACAAACATTAGAGTAATCGAAAATATGTTCGACGAATATGCGGACTATCGTATTGGTTTCAATAGATTATTAAGTGAGAATAAATATCCGAACTTAACGTATGACCAATTCGCCGACAACGTTTTCACGGGAAATTCATACGGACTTGTGCAACATCTCAACACAATCAGGAATATAGTGGCGCCAACAGATAACAATCATTTTCTTGTGGTTGACGTGTTGTCTTCGAATGTACGCATAATGATGCTTGGAAAGTTTCTATACTAACACTTTATTCGCCTTGGTCAGGGTAGTACTATTTTAGTATCAAAAGTAATGTAAATTTTTCATAAGGTGGTGAAAATTGGAACTACAATATTGATGGTACAGTGTATTGCTAGGATATGAACCATGACCATTTTACTATACTTCAGCTCAGTATCTTGAGATATTTCTAGCAAATAGTAACTTATATAATTTATTTAATTTGGGTAGGATAAAAAATGTACAACAAATGTTTGGGTTATATATCCTTTAAGGTGGTCCTCTAGTGAGTTTTCCTAAATTTTAAAATAGCTGCTATTTTTAGGATTTTGTCTAATATAAAAAAATTCTTACATAATTAGATTACTTAGGGGGTATATAAAGTATGCTATATTCTAAAAATACTTTAAATACTCTTCGATGGATGATTTCTTCGAAGACCACTTTTTTGCTTAAAATGAGGCTAAAACATAGCACATATATGAATCTTATTGAAACTAAACTTAAAATAATTCTTTTATCATAATTTAAATCGGATTTTATTTCAATGAAATTTCATTATCATTAATTTTATTGTTTACTTAAAAAAGTTATTGCAAAATTAAAAGTTCTATTGCAAAATTCAAAATTAATTACTTAGTAATGAAATTTGGTTTAAATGAAATATGACTTATATTTCTTATTCTAAAAGAAATCTTTTGAGTTCAAACAAGAATGAGCTTTCCGAAGAAGTCATCCTTTGAAGAACAGTTTAAGTATTTTTAGCATATAGAATACGTTACATACCCGACAAGTAATCCACATCTTATGAAAATTCAACATTGCTCTATTAATATTACTACCATTACTAAAGCGAATTACGAATTAAGTAATACGACGAAATAATGAAACAAAATTAAACATGCTTTATATTTTCCTTTATTTGATTTCATTAGAAATTCGATCACTTATGCAGCCTAAAGGTATCCCATTTGCAAATGATGGGGAATTTACTAGGACTTTTTCAGATCATCGAGATTAAAGGTCTTTTCATGATAATATTTGCCTATAAAATTCAGGAATGGCGACAAAAAGGTAAGCTAATATAACATTTATTTTATAGTCATAAAGAGAATTAAATACGTTTAATAATTATATCTGTCATTAAGACTTTCAATTTTTCACGTTTTAAAATACCCTTGGCTAAAGTTTTGTCAGTTCAATGACCAATAAAGACTACCACAACTCAGCAAAACCCAAAACGCTTAGTATACTAGTTTCTCGTTAAGAAGACATTCGCTTAGACGACTCTCTCTCTAAGATAACGGCCAACATTCGTTAAGACGACGTCCCTTTATACTATCGTACTTGGAACATAAACATATCTAAAATTGTTACAAAACGTATGTTACCGCAATCATCTTAATTTTCGCATATACTTTTAGTAGAAAAAACTAAATCTCTCTTAGTACTATGTAAATAATCACAAATTTCACAAACTACCTTACGTTGATCAATTTGTAGCAAGAAAATATAAACAGCAAAACCTTAAACTCCAAACCCTAATCCCGATTACCCCAAGTTGACCAATGTGGTATAAGAAAAGGTTACAGAAGAAAACCCTAAACTAAACTAACTCAATATGACAAAGCGTGCACTAAATAGTTAAAATAATTAAACACTAATTATAACCACCCAAGCTAACTAATTTGCAATAAAAAGAGTTTGAACATTAAAATCCTTCACCTTAAATCTAGCTACCCCTAGCTGATTAATTTGTAATAAAAAAACTTTGAACTATAAAAAGACAAACCATAACCCCGCTGAAAAAGTTTTAATATATAATCATATATGATTATATTCGCTACGTACATGACACTAGCACCCCACGTATTTTACCTGTTTCGTTGGTAAATCTCAGGACTACTCGTTTACTAAAATGTATTAGCTTAATGCTTTTGATGATAATCGACACATAAACCTAAAAAGTCTCGTAGAGAAACTCTACGACCATTATCGGTGACCTGGTATACCTGGATATCATAAGCGGGCATTCTAGACACTTCCATCGACGATCAATTACACCGGGACATTGCTTTCGACGTCAATCAACATGTAAACTTAAAAGTCTTGTAGATGACCTCTACGACATGATCATCGGCAACCTAGTACGCCCGGGCATCGTGATTAACCAATCAGATCCATTGGTATAACTTTCGCATGCTTGATTTTCCATTCAAGTATAGTTTTAACCTCTGAGAATTTACAAAGTTCATTTAAATTATAACCATATATGATCCTGAGTAAAAATAACCCTAAGGCCAAGACCCGGGCCGGGTCAGGTAACCGTATATTCTCGCCTGCTCGATCGCCTGGCTCTGACGTGGCAGCCTGTCGCAGGGCGGGCCCGGCTTGTAACGTATTTCTGGCGAGACCCGAATGAGTTGGCCTTAGCTTGACCGTAGTATGTGCGTGTGTGTATGTGTCTGTGAATGTGTGCATGTGTGTGTGAATGTGTGTGGGTGTATGTGCGTGTGTGTGTATGTATGTGTGAATGTGTGCGTGATTGTATGTTTACGTGTGTGTATATGTGTGTGAATGTGTGTGTGCGTGTGTGTGTCGTGTGTGTATGTGTGTGTGCGTGTGTGTGTGTGTGTGTGGGAATGTGTGTGTGCGTGTGTGTGTCGTGTGTGTATGTGTGTGTGCGTGTGTGTGTGGGAATGTGTGTGTGCGTGTGTATGTGTCATGTGTATATGTGTGTGTGAATGTGTGCGTGTTTGTGTTTGTGTACGAGTGTGTGTGTATGTATGTGTGTATGTGTGCGTGTGTGTGTGTGTGTGTTTGTGTGTGTGTGCGGGTGTGTGTGTGTGTATGTGGGCGTGTGTGTGTTTGTATGTGTGCGGGTGTGTGTCGGTGTGTGTGTGTGTATGTGTGCGTGTGTGTATGTGTATGGATGTGGATCAACATTATTTTGAATATCCACGGTGAAAATTTATGTTCCGGGGCTGATTTTCTTTGTTTTTTATTTAAGAAAGGTGACTCAAAACTTTTTTTTTTCTTTTTTTATGCTCTTTTGTTTTTTTCTTACCGGTTTTTCGATCTTTCAGTTTTAGTTTTTCGGGTTTTTTTTGATACCTAAGAAATGATATCATGATTTGAGTGATAATGCATTTGAATCAACATAAAATCACCTATCTTTTTCGACCCAAAATTTATCTGTGTTAAATAAAAGAAGAAAAGTTTTTGAAAAAATTTCAGATGATTATGAATATTGAGAAGAATATAATGTAAAATTTTGGAGGCTTCCTCTTTTTCTTTTGAAGGGAAAAAAATGTTTTTGTAAAAAGAATCGATTTTTAGTCAGCTACAAATAGTGGAGTAACTCGGCAGAATTTGATCTGAAACTTTCGAAAACCGTAGCTTTTTACTATCTCTTGAACGATTTATTTGCCCTAATCACAGCAACCCTTCTATTTTGACATATGTCAAAATCAGATGATGTATTTTAAAAAAAAAAATTTATCGCTTATATCTCCAAAATGACATTTTTTACTAAACGAGGTTCATTTTTTCGTTTTTTAATGAAGATTCGAAAATAAAAAGAAATTTTAAAATTCATCGACTTGTTTTTGTTTTATAACAATTATTCAATTTTTCGATTTTTGAGTTTTAGACTTTCGGGTATTTTGGTATGTTAGGAATATTATTATCAACTTAGTGTAAATGTATTAAAAAGAGCATAACATTACCGATCTTTTACAAACGTAAATTTTGGTTATGATTTTTCCCATCATTTGTTGTACACAGGGGGGCCTGCGGCGGCTCAGTCGGTAGAGTGTCGGATTCCCACGCCGGTGACCCGGGTTCGAATCCTAGTCTCTGCCGATTGATACAAGCACCTCTGTAAAAATTACATGTGCTTTGTTTACAAACACACCGCAGACCCCCGTAGTCGATTAGTACCACATGGAAGCACAAACATGGCGACGTTAAATAAAAAAAAAAAAAAAAAAATTGTTGTACACGTAACGGAATTTTTAGTTTAAACGGTTATATCTTGGAAATTTTATGATGGAAAACGTTAAATTTTCTGTGTAGTTTCTTAAAAGTTATGTAGAATATTCCATATATTTATATAATTAAAAGATATATTTTTGTTCAATTTGATATTTTCTGAACCCTCCGTCCGCTACCTTTCTTTTACAGCCTCCGTTCGCTACCTGGGTATTTTTTGTCAAGGCCTTTATTTTTTAAGGTACTCATTGTTAAAATTCTGATAAAATTCAAAGTATATAATCGTGGCCTCAACTATATTATCAAATTGTTCTTAAAGATATTTTTAAAAATTGTTATGTTTTCTCCTCTTATTATCTCGCATAAATTTGAGTGCAAAATGTTGTCTGGGTCGAAAAAGATCCAGGTAGCGGACGGAGAGTTAATTTAAGAAATTCTTAATTAGATTATAAGTTTTATTTGATGTGAAGTCAGTAGAAGGATATTGTGACAAAATTTAGCGCGTAATGATTTCGTACAAAAACAAATATTTATGTGTTACATATGCATGTAAATACATAAAATTTTTTATTATTGACTGCAATCATGGTAAAATGTTTAACTATTTTATAAAAATTCACTTGAAATAATTTGTTCAAATATACACTGTGTTTGAGTTTACCTCGGTTTTTCTATAATTAGAAAGAGATATAGCAATTTAAAATTAATTTATTAGAACAAAGAATTTTACATTAAAATCATTAATTTAGTTTGAGGAAGCTAAGTGCCAATAAATTGGCAGCGGTTTTTTGTTTTCATGTAGCACACTTCATTTACATAATTATTAACGCTATACGGCTGATTTACAGATGTATCGATTCAAATTACAGCGCAAATCGGCAGCCGATTACAGGCCATTTTATCCTGCTAATACCTATGTCATTCTATATCCAAGTCCATGGATATTTTATAAATGTAATTAATTTACACTTTATTTTCTTTTTCTAGGTGACTTTAAAGATCTAGTTCGTATTCAGAAAAAAAATAGTATTATCAGATATAACAGCATTGTAGCGAAATTCAAACCTCTCATGCTAAATGTATCAAATCTAATATACGCATGTGACCCGAAAAATCATGAAAAAGGTAAATCATATAATACAATATGCATTGATCTGTTACTAGTGTGACGTCCAACAGACTACAAATAAGACTAAAGCTTCTAAAGCTTTTAACGAGCCTTTTATTTTGGCCTATGCTTTCGCACAATAGCCAGGGTCTCTAGGCAAATCGTATGTAATTAGTTTCTTGAACCCTCGTAATGAGTATTCTGGCCTTACGTCGGTTCTTAGGAATGATGTCTCTTTCTCTTACTGATTATTTTATTACCTTGGGATATTTATATTGGTATCCTGTGAGGATCGAAAATAAGTTTTATTAGTAGGATACACTGTACGTGATTAAATATTAATCTCGAGGCGTATATCCATAAACATTGCCTTAGTATGCTTTACGCTTTCATAAAATGATGGCGAGATGCATTACTAAAGTATGTTGTTCTATATTTGTGGCGTACGTAAGCTAAAATAGCTCGCGAGGTTCAGAATATATAGAAATCACTGGTATGCTATACGTTACTAGTGACTAGCGACGAGGTGCATTACCATGTGATGTATTGCGTTCAATTTTATATGTACATGTATATTTATATTAGGTACTTTTATTAAATTTGAATCTTTTTAATAGTAAATCTATTTATTAAAAGCAATTTATACAAGAAATCGGTACAAAAATTGTAAATAAAATATAATTACTTTTCGGATATTTAAATTGTAATTCTATTTGAATAATTTGGTTTATTCTTGGGTATTTTTAACCCGTAATATTTGAGTTTATTTCTTGGGTGTTTTAACCCGATATATTTGAATTTAATCTTGGGTGTTTTAACCCGTAATATTTGAATTTATTTCTTGGGTGTTTTTAACCCTGAATAAATTGAGTTTATTTCTTGGGTGTTTTAACCCGATATATTTGAATTTAATCTTGGGTGTTTTTAACCCTGAATAATTTGAGTTTATTTCTTGGGTGTTTTAACCCGATATATTTGAATTTTATCTTGGGTGTTTTTAACCCGTAATGTTTGAATTTAATCTTGGGTGTTTTAACCCGTAATATTTGAATTTTTATTCTTGGGTGTTTTTAACCCGTAATGTTTGAATTTATTTCTTGGGTGTTTTTAACCCGTAATATTTGAATTTTTATTCTTGGGTGTTTTTAACCCGTAATGTTTGAATTTATTTCTTGGGTGTTTTTAACCCGTAATATTTGAATTTATTGTAACTGTCTACAAAGATCTATATCCTTTTAATAATCCGTCTGGCACAAACTTCGCTATTCCTGAACAGATACTGCTCTAGAGGCACGTCAGTGAGTGAGACGTTTATAACTGTACTGTCTTGCACAAACCTCGCTATTCCTGAACAGATACTGCTCTAGAGGCGCGTCAGTGAGTGAGACGTTTATAACTGCCTTGCACAAACCTCGCTATTCCTGAACAGATACTGCTCTAGAGGCGCGTCAGTGAGTGAGACGTTCGAGTTTTTGGAGTTCAGACAAGCTTTGCTGTACAGGAACAGATACTGCTCCTGAGGCGCTTCGGCGAGTGAGATCCTCTGAGTCAAACACAAGATTGCGTTACAGGAACAGATACTGCTCCTGAGGTGCTTATCGAGCGAATGCTGATGAGACCCTCTGGACCAGCTTCTTTTAAACGGTTTTTCGCTGTATCTTGCCTATGCTAAAGGGTCGAACGAACGGGTGACGGTGAGCAAGGACGAATAGCGACGAACGTTTCCTCCTTTTTCTCCTCCCACGCGCTTTTCCTCTCATTAGGCTAATGCTTAAGACAGAGAAAGAAAAAGAGGGGTCGTGGGTGAATAGGTCCTTAGAGGGCGTCGCTAAAGAAGCGCGCGCAACTAGGCCTTGGCGCTCGGGCCTTTTTTGGTGGGATGAGCTTTTTCTTAGAGGGAGATAGAGAGATCTTCTCTCTCGCTTGCTCTCTTGCTCCTTCTCTATCTTTCGCATTTTACATTTGATTTTCTTAATATTAACTTAAAATATTAATGTTTATTATATTCTTATTTGCTAAATGATCTTAAAATATAATAGTTATTTCATAAAAAATCATTAATGATAATATTGTGAAAATATTTACTAATTATATATATATATATATAGTTATTATTTTTGGTAAAACTCATATTACAATTATAGTAATTAATTAATGTGTATATATTGTTAAAATAGTATAAGATTAAATGGCAATAATAATGAGAAAAGGTAATGAAAGTAAAGATAATATTAATTTACGTTTACTTAAATTCAAAGTGTGTATAATAAAAGGTTGCAGTAAAAATTGCTATAATTTAAACTGTAATTAATGAATAAACATTCATATTTAAATGCTTAAAATTATCATCTTATATGTAAATATTATTATTACAACAGAATATTTAAAACTACATTTTAGAATTATGCCATCGACTTGATTCTTTCGCACAACATTTTTATTTGAATTAAAAACTATATTACGATGTTAAAAAAATGTAAAAAATTATTATATTATACGCTACGCTATTCATTTTCAAAATAATATTTTAGCCTGTATTTTTCCGCTCAACAGAGGCTGTGCAGTGCGTCTGCTTAGAAGAAGCTAGATTCACACTGGCTACAGTATAAAACGAGGCTTTAAAGTTTTTTTATTTTCTATGTTTTTAGATTTTAACTATACCTATATATGTAAATAAACGTATGATGTCACAGTAGGTCAGTTCTAAACTATCTGAAACTTTTAAAAAAGTAACTTTTTACTCTGTCTTGGCTGAGTTCTTTTCTGAGGCCATAACGACCTTTTTATTCCAAAATATTTTAAGTTATGTATTTTATATAATTTTTTACGTTTTGTAATAAGGAATCGTAATTAAATAGAAATTTAAAGATTCAGCGATTTGTTACTAGGTCCAATTGTTATTTCTGGGATAAAGTAGGATGGATTTTTTATAATAAATAAATTAACACAAACAATTAAAGTATAAATAAAATATATTAAGGCAAGAAAAACTTATAAAACTAAAACAAACGTCTTACAATGCAAACTAATATTTCCGAAATAATTATAATATGAATACAAGGATATACTAACAAAGAATATAATAATAACTAGTTAAACTATCGCGTAATAATAAAAAGAAAGCTACTATAGCGAAGGGCTAGAGTGAAGTGAAGTGTCACTCCTCTAGTCGGTCTCTCGCAGCGGCCTTTTCCTAGCGGTCCGCCGCTGCAATCGGCGCTGCACCGCACATGGCCCTGCCGATAGCTGTCGAAAAAATACGGAGTAGCCCGAAGCGCGCGCCTACTAACCCAAATAACACAGGCACATACACGTAAACAAGCATGCGGCGCGATACCTCCCACGGCTTCTATCTCTATAATAGCCTGGTAGCCACAGGCCAGCCTTTTGGCTTTCCCATGCTGAGCGACCTTCACTGCGGAGACAAGCTCCCTACGAGGTCTGTGATAGTCTAAGGGTGACTGCAAAGTCGCCCTTAACTGGGGCCTGAAGCCAACGAACCGCTCATGCAGATTCGCTCGAGTCTAGAAACAAGCCGTGAAGGAACCATCGCCATGCTCTCAGTACAATAAGATACACTATTAATTGTATTCTATACGCACGCTTCGTACATACTTCATGCTTCTTTAACATATGATATTCTATCCGTAACACCAATTGTTTTTGAAGTAGCTTAAGGTGGGTCTACACTGATTTTTGAACAAGAAAGACACTTTTTGAAGCTCTACATTTATAAGAATATTTTGGGATATTAAATATGTATACAAAAACATGGTATTTCTTGTCATATATTTATTTAAAATGGAGGTATACTTTTTCAAGCTATTTATGATAGAAAATTAGAATAAAAAATACTAACTTTTGTTAGTTACAGGTTCTCAAATTAGTGAGAATTTATTAGATTAATGTTGTCAAACTTAAATACACAAGGAACTTTTTGAATTAATCTTTATTTTGACTGCAAAAAAGTGCATTTTATTCAATGAATTAGGATTTGGAAAGTGAAAATTGCTCAAAATTGGTATATATTTCTCTTTTTTGGTTACTAATAACATATTAAAATTTTGAAATAGAATTCCGGATGTTTAACGATTTTGAAAAAATCAATATAGACTCACCTTTTTTAGCACAAGATTTTTTATCATTTCTTGTTGTTATTTTGTTATTCGGGAAGATAATATTTTTTAGAGATTCTGTGCGTAAAGAACTTTTTGTAAAACATGCACGATTTTCACGTTTTATTGCCATCAAAACCGGGCCTAAATTGGACGTTTTTCGTCCAGCGAGCGTAATGTACTCACTTAACGCCCTAGGGCGTAACATAACTACTTGACGCCCACTGCTCATTTTACTTTACGGCTGCTCGCTCCGCCAAAAGAAATGAGAATAAGTCTGGCCTAAACTTGGTTTATGAAAATCAATACATGTGTTACAAAAAATATTGTGTGCCGGAACGAGCGAGCGTAAAGTAAAATAAGCAGCGGGCGTAAAAACACACTATACGCCGTAGGGCGTAAAGTAACTACTTTACGTTCGCTGGTCGGAAAACAGTCACTTTAGATCCGGTTTTAAGGGCAAAAAACTATGAAACTCGTGCATATGTTACAAATAGTATATTAAGCAACAATGGCGTAAAATTAACTTCACGCACGAGTCACCGCGAAGAGTGCGTAAAAGCGATTTTACGCATGAGTTGTCGATGGTCGGAGCGTAAAAATCTTTTTACGTATTGTTTGTCGGCTACGACTGTGTTGGATCGCTTTTATGCACGAGTCGTTGGCCGTGAGTAAGTGAAGTTATGCGCCCGTGTTGCTTACGGTATTTTATGTGATTCCTTTACGTAAAGTTCAAACGGGACTAAACAGTAATAACATCGATCGATCGAGTCTGTAAAACGTACACACGAGTTGCATACAATATTTGTTACAATAGAGTGCATAAAATACGTCACTAAAGTACTGCATAAAGTATGTACACCCAATGGTAAAAATAACTTTGAATATGGCAGGTCATGTTGCTTCATGTTAAGTGGGGCTTCGATAGGTTAGATATTAGGAGATATATAAATCTATCCTAATCCCCGGTAGTGAAATAACCCCGCCATATTCAACGTTACTTTTACCGTTGGGTGTATCTCCTCGACCATGAGATGTATTATATTTAGTTTGAGATACGGTACGGGTAAAGGAAGGTATGCAGGGGGCGGAAGTGCTAGAGGTGCAGGGTTGGAGGGGCGGAGAGAGGAATGGAGCGGAAGGGAATGGAACGAGGCCCCCAGTAAAAAAATACTTAAAAATCATTAAAATAATATATTAAAATAATTATATAAAAATGTAAAAAACATAAATTAAAAATAAATACTAAACTTTCCTATATTATTCAATATTTTACACTTTTCTCGTATGATAAAGTTTTCACAAAATATCACTATTTTTTCAAAATTTTACAATTTCTTCAAAATTTTACAATTTCTTCAAAATTTTACAATTTCTTCAAAATTTTACAATTTCTTCAAAATTTTACAATTTCTTCAAAATTTTACAATTTCTTCAAAATTTTACAATTTCTTCAAAATTTTACAATTTCTTCAAAATTTTACAATTTCTTCAAAATTTTACAATTTCTTCAAAATTTTACAATTTCTTCAAAATTTTACAATTTCTTCAAAATTTTACAATTTCTTCAAAATTTTACAATTTCTTCAAAATTTTACAATTTCTTCAAAATTTTACAATTTCTTCAAAATTTTACAATTTCTTCAAAATTTTACAATTTCTTCAAAATTTTACAATTTCTTCAAAATTTTACAATTTCTTCAAAATTTTACAATTTCTTCAAAATTTTACAATTTCTTCAAAAGTTTACACATTTTTCAAAATTTTACAATTTTTTCCAAAATGAAAATTTTTTCAAAATTTTACAATATTATGAATTTTACAATTTTTTTAGAAGTCTACAATTTTCTAAAATTTTCTTCAATTTATTTCAAAATTTTTTCAATATCTTCCAAATTTGCTTTAACTTTATCATAGTTTTCTTCCATTATCATAGTTTTCTTCCATTTTATCAAAATTTCCATCTGAAAGTTTGGATAAAGTTATTCCCTTCTTTTGTTATACACGAAACCGTTAGTTTTTGTAAAAACTTCCGACCATACCTCCCCCCACCTCCAAACCCTTTACCCCCGCCTTTTCCACCCCCGTATACCATCCTTAACCCGTGCCTTATCTCAAACTAATTAAACTACTATAATGTGACGGGTAGAGGAGATACTCTATGCAGCTCTTTAGTGCCGCCTTTTACACACTCTATTGCAAAAAATATCGTATGCAACTCTATACACTATTATTGGCAGCAATTGTATTTTACACACTTGTTACATAATTATAACATACTATTTACTGTTTAGTCCCATTTTACGCACCTGAATTAAAAAAAATAGCGTAAGCATCTCGGGCGTAACTTCACTTACTCGCCACACGGAAAGAAGTATTCACGGCTATAGTCCATGCTGCAAGGACTGGTGCATAAGAAGTAACTAGACACAATTTTAATTTTAGGTTTAATCGATAGTTTGGGTTGAAATAAGAAAATTATCAAGACAGTTTTTTTTTGTGCGATACATATTTCTTAATAAAATAAGCTGGTAGAACTTTAATAATACATCATGTAACCAGGGGCGAAGGTTGCAGATTTTTCCCGCGGGTGGGTTTACTGCTACTCTCGAGGGCAGTAATCACCCGAGGGAAAAATTTACTTTCGTCCCGTGTTGCATATAGTATTTTTCCCCACACCTGCACCGAAAGTACCACTTTTTTGTGAGGAAAAATAGTATACGCACCATGGGAGGTAAAATGGCGACCCCAAAATTTGCCTTTGGCTCGGGTGACATTTTACACGTGCTATAGACTCGCCAATTCTTTACCTCCCTAGATGCGTAATATACTATTATTCCACTCTCGACCGTGGCCACGCATTGACCCTGAAAAGTAGGGCCACCGCGTTTTTTTATATTTTTCTAGGTTGATCTGGAAGAATGCGTATGCGTGCGCTCAAATAGAAAATATGTAAATAAAGATTTTGTTTATTTTGTATTTACAATTTCTTTATTTTTTGTAAAAAAACCACTAGATGTATATTAATTTATTATAAAACGAATGGTATTGTAAAAAAATTTCAATTTTACTTTTGTCTCGCAAATTTTACTTTTGCCCCGCAAATTTTACTTTCGCCCCGCAAATTTTACTTTCGCCTCGCAAATTTTACATTCGCCCCGCAATTTTTACTATCGCCCCGCAAATGAATTTATGGGTAGCATATGCTACTTTCGCGCCGATTTTCAGGGGCAAAAAGTGGTCATATCGGTCGAGTGTGGAATAAATTAAATAATATTTTAAATGATGGATTGGCATGGTCACGTGAGAAGCTAGAGCCCTTCATTCAGCGCCACCGTCGACTACTTGGAGTACTAAATCAGTTTGGTTCGAATGTTCATTTTAAAAATGGTATACCTATAAAACGTGATATTTATCTTTGATAGATCATATTTCGACCTTCCTTTCGCAAATTATTGAAATATAATTGAAATATTACATGTACAAGCCAAAATAAATTTATTTTTCTTGCATTAAATATTTCGTTTATGTTTGGTTATGTTTTGTGTTTATCTTTTTAATACACATAATGCCGATGGCGACGTTGAATGCAGGATACAACATCTCCTAATTGATCACATGACTACCATACTATTTGAAATTACATTTAGATTTTACCGTAACTTTAAAATTTTATAAACAAAGAAATAATGCATAAAATAAAAAACTGTCTTGACAAATTAAATAATTATTAATAAACTTTCGTTTAAAGTAAAAATAAATTGATAATTCAGAGTTTGTCTAGTTCCCTATGCGATCCGAGGCACTCGTCGCCGATGAACAATGCGTACAAATTTTGTATGCACTGTTCATCGGCGACTCGTGCGTAAAATCGCTTTTACCCACTCTTTGCGGTGACTCGTGCGTGGTGTCACCGCTCCTAATATAGATTAAATACTATAATGAGGATATAAACAGAAGCGACGACGTTACGCGATGTTTCAACTATACTATAACTTTGTGCATAAGCATTTTCGATATCGTTTTTCGATCATTTTTCGATGATCTAACTGATGGACATAATGTATTTTCTCATGAAAATTCCCTATTACATTGTTTAATCAACCCATTAAAACGCACAGCTAAACTAGTTGCCTATATTAATAAATGGCAAATAGATTATTAAAATAATTTATTTTTAAGAATTTTTTGTAATAATTGCTTTTAAAATTAAATTTTGGGGAAAATTACTAGCATTGCTTGATTCAAAGGGAAAAATACTATAAAACTATGTGTCAAATGTATATAAATGTGAATCATTTTATTATAAAAAGAATTATTAACGATTACATCTGACTTGTACTCTCTATACTCCTCTACCAAACTGACAGCACTAAATACATTATTTTAATAATTTGTTTTCAATAATTTTCCATGCAACCATTAGTTAGTTTTTCAATACCGCGGAATTCTATATAATAAAGTAAAAAATCTAATTACTTAAAATCTATTGTATACGGTATATATTTGTGTATAAAAAATTTATCCCATGCATATTTAAATTACAAATTAAGAAAGATTATTTATTATAGGCACAACGTTTATTGAGTTAGAAACCAC
Organism: Gastracanthus pulcherrimus; assembly: GCA_949152435.1. Taxonomy (NCBI): domain Eukaryota; kingdom Metazoa; phylum Arthropoda; class Insecta; order Hymenoptera; family Pteromalidae; genus Gastracanthus; species Gastracanthus pulcherrimus. The sequence continues at coordinate 169,553,352 of OX424574.1, read as the reverse complement.
ATTTCAAGCAATCATATTATCAGAACTTTTAATGGGAGGGCCATCTAATTGCGAAAATGATTGTTCTATTTTAAATTTAAAGCGTTTTGAGACATGTGATAATCGCTGGACAAATATCGCACCATGCCGCAATACGTTTCCATGTTCTACACCAGTACAAGATTGTAAACATATCAATCGTAATGAAACAGTCGCTGCAAAAGTGTGTTTGTCGGTGAGTATAATTTAAAAAATTAATTTTATCAAATATTCTATGGCAATAAAATGAATACATTTAAGAGGAAACACCACTAATAAATTTTTTACCAAAAACCTTCCTTTTGTTTTCTCAAAGAGAAAGCATTGTTTTGATTTTTTATACTTTCCTTTGAAAGTTCTTATATATTACTTCCAGAAAATGTATACTATATGTGAGCATGCATGAGTTACTGAGTATATGTTGAAAATTCTCGACTTTCTCTGCCAAACGCGAATACCGCGCACGTACGCTCTACCATAAATCTCGTCTCTTGCATCCTGGGATACCAAAAAATCAACGGCATTTGCCGCTGGCGCGGATTTCTATGGATACCCTGGTATAAAATAAGTCCTTAAAAAGTCCTTGGACTGGCGACCAAGTCTTTAAAAGGCCCCGAAGCACCCATGAGTCAAGCAGTCAACGCCAGTCATTCGGCCGTCTCGCATCGAACTCGAAAAGCCGGATCATAAGTGTTGACCAATATTTCCGCGCCACGAACTCATCCGTCAAAATCTCACTGATTCAGAAAGATCATCTCAGTTTACGTAACGTGTGTTTTTTTTATCTTCAGCAACATACCCCCCCCCCCCCCCCACACACATATTGAATCATTAATCATCTCATAATTCTAACCTCAATTATACCTAATCCAATCAACCTCATTAATTTCCTTTCCCCCCTTGACGCCGCGGATTCCAAAAAAGCCGTGCCGAGATTCCGCGTTCTAATTTTCACGCGATCGGTCGTGCCACCTCTCTCTCCGCCTTTTATCTCTATCTCGCTCTGCCTTGCTGCTCGGGTGAGAGTTAGAAGACGGAGTCCGAGGGGGGTAAAAAGTATTTTACTTATCGCACTGCTTACTTTAAATGCGATAATCGGATGTTTCTTACACACCAGATAAGTAGGAAAATTTCTAGTTTCGCGTGCTCATTTAAAATAATAAAGTACTCAACGCTTGCGCAAAGTTGGCAATCCTCACGTGGCTGTGTTTGTCGCCTTCGTTTCGCTCAGGCGATGGACTAAACCCTTGCGGGAATCACCTGCTATGCGCACTAGTTGCGTAATTTACTATTCTTATACAACTCATCTCAATAGATATAAGAAGCTTAAATTTTTAAATTTTGAGAAATGCCTGTAAAAGTGAAAAATTAACACGAGTCAGCCGTATTCGCTGAAATTTGTAAACCCCTCCTAGGTATGGATAACAAACATGCATGCAAAGTTTGGCCAGGTTTTACTGTGGAATATTGATTCACTTATGAGGGACACACACACGCACGCACGCACACATCCATACAGCGGACATTTTTGGGAGTAGTTTATTCGAACTACCCAAATATTATGTCGTATATTTTTACATTAAAAAATAACAAACAATTTCTTTTAGAAAAATAATGCTTTCTTTTTGAGAAAGCAAAATAGTATATTACGCAAGTAGTGCGTGAATTATCCACGCACGAGTCGAGTTTGTCGCGTTTGAGCATAGCTCGGGCGACAAAAAGACGAGTGCGAGAATCGCCTGTTTCGCGAACGTATTGTGTATAATATTTTTTCACACGCTGTGAGAGAAACACGGTTATTTTCTGAAATTGAACAAAAAAGATGACAAGCCGACTTTATTATCCGAACGGAGTTAGACGAGACAATTTGTAAACAGACGAGTCAATGTAAGAAAGTTAAATATCAAATATCGACAACTACATTATTAACATATAAATCAATATATTTTTTACAAGTTAATATGAGTACAAACATTTATCTATAGCTCAGCATTACGAAAATTCTTATTTATAATAAATTTAACTGAACAATTATTAAATTGTAAATTGAAACGCTCATTGCTCAAAAGATTTGTTGTGACGAATTGTTATATAGCCGAATTTATCGACTGCTCTTATGTATTGTATCATCATAAGCTGTATCCGAATCACTCTCTGAACTAATTTTTTTACAATACTTAGAGCTACTAAAAGTTAAACGACTCAATGATGAGAGAAGTCTCAGTCAAAATCCTAACCATGCAGTTTTACACAATGCAGTTAGTGACCTCTCAATTTCTGTCAAGTGGGACTAAATGTAGGATGTGAAATGCACCCAAGTACAACTTCATAGCATTAAAATAAAAAAATTATTGAAATAATCCATTGTAGCAGGGTCAGAGTGTACTGATAATCACACACACGCACTTAATCTAACGTATATACTACACATGCACACTCTGCACTGATTTTTGCGCTTTTCAGGAATTGAATTTAATCTAAATACTACATCTATATTTCTGCTCACTGCAGAGGCATAATTTCTATTGCTTTTTATTAATATATTTATCTTTATAATTTCTCGATGAAATCAATGCTTTATTATTTGTGTTACCTATCAACAGTCCTTAGCCTAGTCCTGTAAAATATGATCGAAAACACCGAACTCCATGATTTTATTTGTCAATTATATTGTTATGGTAATCTTTACAATTATATATAATTTTATGCATAGGATAAAAAGAATACATCTCGTAGATATGACTTTGTTACGTTCAAGAAAGACGATATAGAAAGATGCAGCAATAAAATTACATACGCAAAGGATAAAATTACATGTCACCACTGCGAATGCACTTGTGTAAATGGAAACCCACATAATCAAACTATATATAAGTTTAGTATACAGCAATTTACAGCCAACTATCGTGAAAACTAGTAAGTTACTATGTCATGTATTTACAGTTTACTAAAAGATATCCCATTTATCAGTTTATGGGTGTGATATTAAAAATGCATAAAGTAGTATATTGTATACCAAGGACAAAAAGTACGAGCCGAAGGTGAGTTAGAGACGACTACGGTAAGGGAACAACCTTATCCAAAGTTTTAGGTCGGAAAAGTTAGGTAATGTTATGCTCTTTCCAATGCCTTTTCGCTGGTTTGGTGATATTTTTTCTAAGGTATTAAAAAACCCGAAAAACTAAACCTATATGCAGAGTAATGCTGAACCACGTCCATACACACACACACACACACCTACCCTTACACATATACACACACCCTTACACGCACATGCACGCACGCACGCAACCTCGTTCTTTTGTGTTTCATTTTGTTCCTTTTTAAGGTCATTTTCTTCCTACATAAGGGTGTTTGTCAAAAAGTTGAACGATTATTGTGCCTCCGGTTTTACAAGGTAACAGGGCATTATATGAATCTCAGAAAAATAGTACTACAACCGGACTATCGTAAGCAAGAATCGGAAAAATTATCAGAATATCAAGTATTTTATATTCTGAGTAAAAAATAATAAACTATGCAAATGTCTTGTGCGTCCCATGTCCCAAGCCTTAATTTCATCCAAATATACCAAGAAATTTAGTATTACACTAAATTTTAACCGAAAAAAATTCCACAAAGGGTTAATGTAAGTCTTAGTTAATCCAAAAATGATGCGTGATCTTTTAATGCATGTATTCTGTTTATGTATTGTCCCAAGGGCTTTATTCAAAGAAAGTCTTATTTAAATATTCACAAATTAAAATGCACCCTATTCCTTCTTGTAACTCTTATATACAACTTGTAAAAAAAGTTCACATATACCTATTTATTAGTATTGTTTTCTAGAAATAATTAATTAATGTTGCACTTCTACTACCGTATCTTTATTATATGTATTGTCTGTCCAGCGAAAAATTCTTTAACGGAGCATTCAGTTTGAAAAATAAATATTTAAATCGAATTTATCGTTTAAAAAGACAGAGAATTTACTTCTTTCTTAATTTCACATACATCTGGTGCATTTAAATAAATAAACTACTAAAAAAATATATATGGCACAAATGTCTTGACCGTCCAATGATTACGTTAAATGTACTAAAACAATCGAAGGTGGTACCATCGAATACGACAAATAGGTAAATAAACAACATTTTAACCTTTTTAAGCGTAGATCATAATAGTTCATCTTCTGTAATAAGCGATGCAATTTTTAATTTGTGCTAAACAAGAGATACCTCATGTAAAGCAATAGATATCAAACAATATTAAATGAAAGTTATACTTTATAAATTCGTAATTTAAAAGAATTGGTTATAAGAACCTTTCAACATAGTAATATTTTTTTAACTATATAAAAGTGTTTTTTTATGTCACCCATTTTAATTTACTTTATTTATACGATTAATATTATTACATCATATTTTTTATTTTCGGTTTCAAAGACTTTATTTTTTTAGAAATCATACTTTTAAAAAGAGCCAACTTTTTGACAAACACCCATAAACAAAAATATTCGACTATCAATTTATAACATAATATGCTTTTTTATGCTGTCCGAGTATTTGGAATATCTGGAAATTTAATATTAAATAACATATTTAATTGTAAATTTTTAAATATTCTTTATAACTAAATAAAGTCCAAATGGTTTTGACTTTTGTATAAATATAAGAATTTTTATAATTGAGGGCCACGATCAAATAACTCGCTTAGCGTGGTTGAGCAAAAATTGTAAAGTGTATGAAAATTAACTCATTTCCTCCCGCTACATCGGGAAGTCCCCACCCGCTTGGCATGCATAAAATAGGCCTATTCATGCACTCATTAAAAAAAATACGGTATGTAACAGGGGGCGAAGGTCTTTTTCAGACTCGAATGAGATTGCTGTCATCATACGCGCTTAGAAAAAGCCAATGTACTATTTCTGACCAATATTTTTTTAGATAAACGATTATTAGTGCAAAAATGTTTTTACTGAAAATCAGTCACTCTACAAATTTGTATTGTAGTGTTCAGTTGAAATGCACAAACAGTTTTGATGTTCTTACGTATACTTAAGAGATACTAGAAGAAACTTTAAGTGATAAAAATTTGTTTCTCTGTCAATAAAGAAATTTTTTTACATAATTTGAGTTTCATTAGACCAAAAATATAAAAGATAAATCTTTTAATAATATATACCAAAATATAAATTGCGTGTAAATAAATGCACATCGATACTCGAAATAGTTGTTGCAGTATATTATGGTATGATTGCCAATACATCGCGCAAAACGGCCATACGGACGTTACTATAAAATATCAAGATTTTTCACATTTTTGGTCTAATAAAACTGACAATTTCTAAAAAAACTTTTTCATTTACAGAGGAACAACTTTCTCACTTAAAGTTTCATTGAAGATGTAGTTTACAGCAGACTATTATATCAAAACTTAATAAAGGTGGGTCAGACAATTACAATTTTTTCTGCGTATTTCTCGTAATTCGTAAATATAACGAAGTACGTATTTAAAAAATATAAGGACTTTTGATTATTTGAGTTGAATTGCCGACTTCACTATTGTCTGCTGAGTATACAGAAAAAGTGCGTAAGTATTTTGTGTCATTTTAATCAAGAAACAACGACATAGGTTTAAGAAGAAATTGATTTAAAGTAGAAACCTCTTTTGCATTAATTAATTATCGTTTGTCTTAAAAAATATCGATTTTTCTTTAATGAAAAAGTACTCCTCTTGAAGAGTATTATAATAATATACTCTTCATTTTTTAATTCGTTAGAGTTTACCTGCTTTCAAGTTCTCGGTGAGTTATTCGCATAATATCTGGGCTTTCAATGGCAGTCTTCTATTTCTCCGTTGGCAAAATTCAATGAAGAAAATTACAATGAATCGTTCTTTACACTCTTTTATCCCTCTAGCACCTATACCACCCGTGGGGGCCACGCACTTTCTCGCGTTGAAAAAAAATCAAAAACCAAAATTAATGTTATAAACAGGTCGGATATCCCCTTCGCCTACTCAAGCAGAAGACACTGCTTGCCGTCCAATAATAAAAGAACTTAATTGCCTGTCGCCAACATTTGAAATGGCAAATGCATAACAACAAAGAAACGTGTATGGTGAAAACCTTTGCGTATGTCGCTGCACATTTTTTCATAAAAGTACAAAAATATATATTTCTTGGTAATTTTACCGATGGATACTAGTATAAGAATATTCAAAGTAACCATCCACCATGTTAGTTATTCAAATAAAATTATCTCAATATCAGGAGGACATACAGTCTATTTTAAAGCCCTCCTTCAATAATCATATTTAGAGCTTAATTTTACTTTAATAAACTGTTAGAATTTAAGTTTTAAATAAATTAATTTATAGATCGCCAAGAGGCAAATACTCGAGACCGTTATAAGAACAACTAAATTAAAAAATAACTTTTTGGCTTTTAAAATACCCTTTGTTTTAAATAATTAAAATTAATTACTCTCAACTTACAATTGAATTGATTTGAATAGTTAAAAGTACATAAATAATAAGAAATTTACAAAAATATTAATACTTTTACCTATTTATTTTGCAACTATAAAGTTTTATATATAACATTTTTATCAGTGTTGTAACAGGCGTTCGATTCAGACAGATAGATGATATTATTTTCATCCAGCTACAGCATGGATTACTGTTACCATATGGAGCTATTGACCCCAGCACCGTCGAATGGATACCTGTATCTCTTGACGAAAGTGAAGGTTAGAAAAATAATGTACACTTTGCTAAAGTGATAATAAAACAGTTATTTAATAAGTTATATTTGTAATGCATGATCTCTAAAAATATAAATGAAAAAAATTTAACTTTTACTTCTTAACTTTTATTTTTGTATCTGTTGAACTTAAATTTTATTTATATAGAACTTGAATGTACAATTAAATATATTCATATAATATTTTGGTTTTCTTAAATATTTTACAAATATTTAAAATAAATATAACTGTATTGTGAATCAATAATAGTATAGAAATCATTTGAAAATTATTTCTTATGCAAATAAATTAAAATATTTTTATATTCTTAAATCTTTCAATATTTCCAGTTGCAGAGATTAATTCGGATAGATTTGCTTTTAAATTGGATAATATAACTGTAGATTCAGATAACGTTGTCCTTGGACTTAATCTAAGAAAAAACGATTTAAGAGGTCACAATTACATTGAATTGAGTATTGCCTATAGTTCATTCAATTTCATCTCTGGTAAATTGATTGATTCCCCAGTTCTGGACCACCGTTCTTCACACAGGTCTCTTATAACTTATCATATATAGTTCATAAATATTGCTTCCTCAATTCGGTATCTATGTGATAGTTAAAAGACAAAGCTTTGCTAAAATATGTTAGAAACATGTTAAAATATAAATCAAAATAGGTACACTATTTTTAGAAAATGTCTCTATGGATGTGTGCATTGTTTTAAATGTACACAGTAAAAATTAATGTTTGGGGACTCATTCTTTTGTTTCTTTTAGAGGATAGGAGGACAAAAATAAGTATTTTTGTTTTTCAATTCGTTTTTTTTAGCGGGTTTTCGATTTTTTGGTTTTAGTTTTCGAGCATTTTGGTGCATTAGAAATAATATCATCGATCTAGCGAAAATGCATTTGAAAGAGCATAACATTACATAACTTTTCCGACCTGAAAGTTTGGTTAAGGTCACTCATTCCCTTGTTTTGTTATACACGTAAACGTCTTGTTTTATTATAATTTTTTTTTAGGATTATGGAGAAGAATATTCAGTGAAATTTTTGAATCTCGAACTTTTTCTTTTGTGAAGAAAAAAATAATTAGGTAAAAGAAATCGGTTTTCTTTCTTCCACGATAACTGAAGTAAATCGGCAGCATTTTATTTTAAATCTTTCAAAAAGGTAGCTTTTTACCATCTCATAAGTCGGGTAAACCCAGATTATGAGTTATTTGAGATTATGTTTTTTTTTAATTTTCTTTTGATCGCTTATACCTCGAGAATGGCGCAGTCATTTTTTACTAAACAGGACTCAATTTTTTCGTTTATAAATAAAAATTTAAAATTAAAAAAAAGTTTCAAGATTAATCGACTTGCTTTAGTTTTAAATCAATTTTTGAGTTTTAGTTGGTCGGGTTTTTTGGTATGAAATATCATGATGAATGTAGTATAAATGCATCTAAAATAGCATAAAATTATTATGTATCTTTTACAACCTCAAATATTGGATAGAATCGTTCCCTTTTAAGCTCTTTCAAATACATTACCACTAAATCGATGATATTATTTCTAAGGTATTAAAAAAAAAACAAAAACTAAAACGTTGATGGAAGAAATTTATAGATAATTCTTAGATAATTTTTAGATAAGTAATTACTCAAGCATTTACTTAAGTACTTAGTTAAGGAATCACTTAAGAGTGACATGGAACCTGTGACAAGAACCTTAAGTTTCTGAATTTCCGCGTTGTCACTTTCAGGGTTAAGCATAGCCACTCGTCCCCTGCAGTCAACTTCAGCTATCGGGAACTTTTTACGTCCCTCAAACACTACCTACTAAAGCGCCGCTCCTAGATACAAAGTATCAAAGATTTCTATATAAAAATGTCTTATAAACCCATGGATATTCCTATCTCGTTCGTAGGGGAGAGCGGGGCAACATGAGCATTTTTGATGCAAAATGAACATTTTGATTATAAAAAAAATTATTAAAGCTTAATACAAAAAAATACCGTTTTTAATTCCCTTAATACCAGAGAAATCATTACTTAAGATTTAAATAAACCATGATATGTAGAAAGATTAATAATTAGATTAAAAGAGAAGCATTTCGTCAAATCGTAAAGTGTTCATTTTACCTCGCTAGGAGGCAATATGAACACACGGTGAGATAAAATGAACACATCTTTATTTTGGTAGTAAATCTGTTTTAAACCATTAAATTATAAAATATTTATGTTCTATTATAAATATGAATCATAAAATAATCATTATAAGTTGATTTAGCCTTTTTTACGAAATATATAATAATCATACATTTTGAGGTTAGGTTTACGAGGTGAAAGTGTTCATATTGCCTCATATTATGGCACAATTTTTCTAAGGCTCATTAGTTTTTTCAAATAACATTTATTATAACAAAATAAATTTTATATAACTGAAAAGATGTTTATCTTTCTATTCAACCAGTTCTAATACCGACATATAATCCTGGTGCTATTCAATTTATGAGATACGAATGTTCATTTTGCCTCACTTTGTGAGTCCATCCTGCCTCCAGATAAACCTCTTTTTGAAAGCCTATAATTTATTATAAATTACGTTAATCTTAAAAAAATAAATTGTATACGACGGAAGAAGTCTATATCTTTTGATTAAAAATTCTTAAAAACCTTTATACAAATTCTTTCTTTAAGATTTGTTACGCTTAATATCATCATAAAACTGTTTTGGGCATGCTAAAATTAAGGTATTTTTTATTTGATAAATATTTTTTTAACATACGTCTTTACTCATTTTTCGTATTCTCTATACATTTTTACCAGCAAATAAATTTAGTTTGTAGCTTTTTAGGTAGTAATTTTTTTTTTCAATTCGAAGTATTCATAATGCCCCGCTCTCCCTACTCGTGTACTCTAGTCTTCATGACCTAATATCTCAAAGCTTCAAAAAAGAATGGTCAGGGTACTAAATTTAAGAAGTGTATAATATAATTGTATAATATTATATAAAAATTTTCGTAGAGCCTCGTTCACAGAAGAGCTGCAGTTAGAAGACAGAGACATTCCAACGAAATCATACAATAATAAGATTGATTCAAAAGATTCTCAATACATGCGTTTTCAGAAATCTAATTTAAAAAAAGATGGTGGGCAAACGACGATCCCCTTCATAGATATTCAAGACGTTACATCAGCAGTGCCTACACCACTATCAGGAATAGGGCTCATTCATAAAGGAACTGATGGTTTTGGAGGCTTTTTAGGATTGAGCGTGATGACGTATAATATAACGGAATACACAGAAGAATTTCATGAGAAATATGTAAATTTAATAAAAATATTAAAAACAATAACATATTTAATGCTTAAACACGTCGGGGGGACTATTTTTTGAATGTAAAACTTTATTAAGCACCACAAAAATAAATAACTTTTATCACTTTGAGTTATTGGACTAATTGTATGTGTGCATATATGTACGTATTTGCTGGTTATGTATATACATACATGTACATTTATGTATATAAATGTATTTGTGTGTATATGTGAAGTAAGTACAAAATAAGTATTTTAAACTTAAATATATTCATTTTTATAAAATAATCTAAATCATACATCAGGATAAATGCTAGCATTTAAAAATGATACTCAATTATATAAATATAAATTAATAAACTCATATACTATAACATAAATATCTTCTATGCTTAAATTTATATTATTATTCTTTAAGGGGATGCCGAATACCGACATTGCAGTTTTTCGTTTTATTCAATAAATAAATGAAATTTTGAAATTTCGCGAATGTACGCACAATCTGTTTTATCTAAGAATGTGCGTACGGTTGTAAAATTTTATTAAAGGTAAAATTGACTGCGTAATACGAAAAATTGATAATGTTGGTAACTGGGTATAAGGTATAGGACTCCGCTCTCCCCTTAATGTCTTATCTGTATTATTTACAATACTTTCATATAAATCTCGCATAGCATGTTGCTCATTATTAGCAGTAACGTATGAAGATTGTGAATTTTGTTGACCTTTCAACTTAGTTTTGGCGTAAGTATCAACTTCTTTCGAAACAAAATTAACAGATTTGTAAATACTTTATTCTATAATCTATCAACTTAGACATCCCTTTTAATGAGTCGAAAGTGACACGTTTAAATACTAAAGAAAATTTGAACGCTCTTCGAGAAAGTAATCTCAAATCGGATCGTGTAACCAGGAATGCTGATTCGATGATCAAGAAGTTCTTCTACGTTGAAAGCGAGGACAAATTTGTCGATTTCCCTAAATTACTCTTGAAACCATAGATCAGCAAAATATTTTAGGATGCTTTTCTGTCTTGTACAAAAAATGCTTTAAAACTGAAAAATAATAATTTTTAGATATCTTATATGACATATATAGCTCATATATTCAGTTAAAAGTATACGAATAAGTATCCATCAGATACTTTGGTCGCATACTCGAGTATCTGAAAGTGTATCCGTTGGATACTTCGGTCGAATACTAGAGTATCCGAAAAGGTACGTGTCGGTTGTTTCGATCGGATACTGGGGTATCCGAAACATTATCCGATGGATACTTTTTTCGGTTACTTGCTAAATTTATCTGAAAATGAAACCGAAATCAAAATGCATAACATAGATCCTGAATTGCTTTAGATTCGCCTAAACATGGGGTACCATCCGGATAATACTACATATTTTCGGGGGCATAAATACATTTAATTGCTTTGTGGGGCATTTAGATTTCGAGTATTTAATTATGTCGACCATATAATTTATTTCATTGCCTGCATGCGTAAATATGTTTAGGCCCACCAAAATATGTGGTATCATCCGCGTATAGAGGGACCTAAAGCAATTTAAGACCTATGTTATTCATTTACTCCAGTATTCGATTAAAGTAACAAACGGATACTTTTTCAGATACTCGACTATTAAAATAAAGTATTTGACGGATACTTTTTCGGATTCTCCAGTACTCGAGCGAAGTATCCAACGGATACTTTTCCGATTACACGATTGTCCGACCAAAGTATCCGACGGATACTTTTCGAAAACTTTTGAAGCTGCATGTATGAGCTATATATGTCATATACGATATCTAATAGTACATTGTTTACCAATGGCGAGAAGTGGACCTTTTTTGACCGAGAGTGAGTTTGCAGTACGAGTCGTAGGCGAGCTAGCACGAGCCGAAGGCGAGTGCGTACAGAGAGCCGGAGATGGAAAAGAACTTTTTATGAATTGAAATTTTCAACCTACATTTCTCGGAACCTATTTTCATAATGTACATTTAACTCAAAAGTTGGTAATTCCATTTTAGGTATATTAATTACATTTTTTGTTTTTTGCCATTCTATTGACCATGACGAAAAGCATCATTTATCATTACATCTTTGATTGGCAGCTAATCATTCCGTAATTTAACTAAGTATATACTCAGCTTTTTCGAACTATTCACTTAATTCAAAAGTCAAGAACACACGCATCACATCGTACACATATTTAATTCTAACTGGCGCAATAACCAGAACAGTGGCTTAAAAAGTCGTAAGAAGTAGATGAAGAAGAACGACCCAGGCAGCTCGCAAAATTCAATAGCCACATATCAAAAGAAGATCGTATATGTAACTTAAACTCGCTCTCCCTCATTCTCCGTCGCTCTCGCGAAAGTTCGCGCATAAACGCGGTCCTTTAAAACTTTTTAAAAAGTCGAGCGTCCTAGATTGCAAATAGGTTCTCTCCCCCTTGACTCTTACTACCCCAAGCAGGGAGAAAAAAGCGACAGGATCGAGAGCGAAGTAAGAAAAGCTCTACTCCTCTGCCGTATATATAAGAAACGAAGGCGAAGACCGATAGTGAAGCGAAAGTTCAGCAAGGTAGAGAGAGAAAGAGATATATATTCGGAAATTCGCATAGTTGGCGCGAAGTTTGTCTTCGGTGCTCTTCGCCTTTCTCCACTTCTGCTTCTGCTCTCTTCCTTTATTACGCGCTCCCGCGTTCTCGCTTCCTTCGTCGAGAGGGAGGCGACTACTCGGACGTGATATTGCCTATTTGCTTTGGCTCGCGCGGGCTGAGCACGTATAAAAAGGCACTGTCCCTGTAACGTGTCGCGAGCGATGTATATCTTCATTTCCGCTACTGAGTCGCGTGTCTCCTTTTTGGAAAAAGTTTATACGGTCGAATTGGTTGAAGACGGAGTATGGGCGATGAATTTGCCGGAATCGGTCGTGAAGTTAGAGCTGATTTTTTTTGGTATTGCTCAATCGAGTTTGCCAAGTACGAAGTATGCGGTTGTATTTATTGGTGTTTACTCCACGTTTCAGTTGTTTTCTCTTGATTATAGATGCGATACAAGATACATCCCGGAAAAAAATGTTTACATATATAATCATATACTAGTATATATAATTATATATAATTATATAAAATCATGTACAGTTATGTACAATTATATATGATTTATATACATGATTATATGTAAGTTTTTTTACTTGGATTTGACATTTCATTACAAGACAATTTTTCTCAATCTAACATACCTCTTGGGGAACAACATTTACTGCAGTGTAATTTGACGCACATTCAATTAAAATTGAATCAATATTATTTTTTTTAAATATAAAATTGTTTCGTATAGTAAAAATGGACAAAGAAAATTAAGATAAACGTTATTATATATCATTTGTTAGAAGTTATTATAGCCATGTGAACAACTTAGGTACATCGCAGGTGCTTATTTTATGCATAAACCTCCAATACATAATTGGAACGTATATCAAGCGTAAGCTTCTTAGAAAATAGATCTAATTAGTTTCGTATGACGCGCTACAGTGGAACAACCTGAGATTAATGTAATTTTATTACTATAATCTTGTACTATGAATATCAAAAATTGGAATGAATATAGAAAGTTTTTTAATTGAATTACTATTCGTATTGTAAATAAGATTCACGTTGAAAATTAAATAAGTATTTTTACGCACATTACGATTCTTTAATTAAACTAAGTGTATCTAATATGGCCCACCTTAGCTTTGAGAAATTATCATAGTTGATGTATTAAAAATAAATTATTTTGGCCGGTTGGATATTGAAATATAGTATAAAAACTAAGATAAGAATTTTTTTCATTTGAAAATATACATATAGGATAATTCTATAGAGTTTAGAAAATAAACAGCTAGTGGGACATATTGGGTTTCACGTGTACCCAATACGGCTCATCATTATTTGCCAGACTTCAATTACTTATAAAAATCAAGTATATGCATTAAAGGGGTTACAAATAATGAAAGCGTATTTTTCAGAATATAAATAAAGTATAAAACGCAAAAATTACTTAAGGGGTCTGTCGGTTAATTTATGCTAATATAAGTAACATTTTATGATTTTTCCATAAGACAATGGTACAACGTAAGGTAATTAAATTTCTTGCGATTTATTATAGTACCATTGAAGAGTAAAAGTTTTTTTTTCTATTTTTATGCATTCTTGTCTCTTACATATATGATACAGTTTTGCTATCAAAACGGGTTGTTAGACCAACGCTATCAGAACTTCAGGCAGGGTGATCCGAAATTAAAAAAACAAAGAAATTCTTTAATAGTGTACGGACGAATTTGCTGATAATTGGCAGACGTTGAATCAAACGTGAGTAAAATCGTGACTTTTTCGCACAAAAAGTTTTGTCAAAAACGGCCGTCGAAAAGAATTGAGTGTTGAAAGGTGCATAATACTTAGTTACGTGGAAACGATTGTAATTACAAATAGAATCCACTTGGAATTTTTACAATCGGTCAAGAATTGTATTAGTTATGGTAGCGCTAGTGCGCGAAAAGCATGTTTTGAGATAAACGCATTTAAAGTTTCTCTCTCCCCGCAACGCGCTTCGAGCTTAAATTGCTTACATTGCTGCATCTATATCGTAAGGAATATTGTTTTGAAAGTATTTCTGGTCATTGTTGAGATGAGCAATGATAATATAAAAGAAAAAGATTGGATTTTTTGAAAATATTTGACCTTCCGGTCCTCTTAAACACATATTATTTATATCTTTTTCACAAATTAATCAACAGCGTAAGTATCTTCTGTAACAAATATATATTTCTTATCCTTGAAAAGATTAGAAAAACTTTAACAGTGTTTTAGGCAACCCTGTGTAGGAGCACCTAAACCTTGGTCTGTACCCTGTAATAGTCTGACTTAGATATTTAATCAGCATCCACGAACCCGTACATATATACAAATTTTTGTATTTGAGTTGGTACCTTTATATACGGAGATGGCGAAATGGTCGTTTTTTCAAACCCAGCTATTGTGAAACATTAAAATGTGTTATTCTTTCTACGGAAGCATGCGCGAAATGTGTGAATTCTTTGGCGGGAATTTGAAGTATGCTATTCTTCGGCGGAAATCGTTGAAATGTGCTACTTTTCACCGAGAATTGTTGAAATGTGCTACTTTTCGTCGGGAATTGTTGAAATGTCCTACTTTTCGTCGGGAATTGTAAAAATGTGCTACTTTTCGTCGGGAATTGTTTTAATGTATTACTCTTCGCGACAGTTTGTGAAGTATGCTATTCTTCGGCGGAAATCGTTGAAATGTGCTACTTTTCACCGAGAATTGTTGAAATGTGCTACTTTTCGTCGGGAATTGTTGAAATGTCCTACTTTTCGTCGGGAATTTGAAATGTGCTACTCTTCGTCGGTAATATGAAATGTGCTACTCTTCGTAAGGAGCAACGATATACATAATGCATCAGCTATTTATCAGCTAAATCGTTTAATAGGTAGGATAGCCATGGTGTACCGTATTAGGTATAGTCACCTTATTTAATTATTTTATATATTGATATATGTATATTATGCGCGTAACTACAGAAAAGTATTGTGAAATATCATATAATCTATAATGCGTGTTTTTAATGGAACTAATAATATATTGTAATTTCCAAAGAAGACCATAACTATTTCAAATGTGCGATTTAGTTGAAACGTTCATTATTATTAAAAAATTTGATATATATATATATATATATATATATATATATATATATATATATATATATATATATATATATATATATATATATTCTAAGGATTGAAAAAGCCACATCCTTTATTCAAAAATTATTATAATCAGTCACAATACGAGTAAAATGGAACAACGATTTCGATGCACTCACGTAAAGCCTCCGCCATTTCGACGCATTCGCCTTCAATTTTGGCCCCGACTTCCCGCAATCTTCTCTCTGCATCTCGGCACACGTACATATACCCTCGAATCCCCGCAACCTTCGCGATGCACCTCCTTTAACATTCATAACTCGCGTTTCCAACGTCGATTTGCCTCTCCCGCCCGTTACATAAAGAACGCAAAAGCGTACGTCCAATTCGGGCTAAATCACACGAAAACGAGCGCGCAGCCGAAAACGAAAAAATAACGAACAAAAAAAGAATAAGTTACCCTCCCGTCCACATTAGCTATACACGGGGAAAGAGCGCAGTCAAGTCCACGCGGGCGCGTTGCCCAAACTGCACATACATCTCTCTCTCATCGTCCTCCCCTACAAAGCACCTCGAACTCGCTCTACCCTCTACCTCTCTCCTACTCTTTGCACGCGAAATCGAATCGAAGTCGGAGATAGAGATAGAGAGAGAGAGGGTAAAAAGAGAGCAACACACACACACATACACTTACACACACACAGTGAGAGGGAAAGAGACGAAGCATAGCTGCTGCTGTCGCTGCGTCAAAGCGAGAGAGTGCAGAGCCAGAAAATCCGACCTAACGCTCGAAATACAATTGGACTTTTCCCCGGCTGCTGCCTATGGCCCGTATAAGATATTCCGTATTGTTTCATTTCCCTTGTGCGGCCGCGTGCTGCCGCCGCTGCTCGATGGCCCGTATCCAACGAGCCCCTGGCCCGTACGGCGACGAGAGAGCTCGCGCGCGCGCACAACGTTATACAAAGCAAAGGAGGCGAGCTTCGACGATTCTCGAGAGCGCGCGAGCGACAAAGGTAAATTTGAGAAAAAAGCTGCTGGAGAGACGTATTATGCGCGACGAGGAGAGAGAGAGAGGGTTACGCAATGCGGATGCGACGGGGATGAATGTTTCGTTGGCTTCTTTGAAAGGGTGCGCTATTTGAAGTTTGTCGTTAGATGGATTTCGCGGACGGTGATATAGGTGGCTTTGGTTTTTATTGGATCGACGCGGGGGTACGAGAAGTTTGAGGATGGTTGGAGTGATGTGGGGTACTTATTTATTGGTTTAGTTTAATAGATTTATGTTTGATTATGTATTTTGATATATAATGTGAGGGTTGTATGTCCGAACTCGATTTTACTACTGAAGTGAACGAAGCATCTCGTATTTGATGAACTAGTTAACATTCTTTTTAAGAACATATTAGCTATTCTAGTATTTGATTAAACCTTAGTGTGCATGTGTGTATGTGTGAGTGTGTATCTATATATATATGTGTGTGCGTGTGTGTGCGTGCATGGCTGCGTGCGTGAGTGTGACTGTGTGTGTATGTGTGTTTTTATATTATAAAAAATTGCTTTAAAATTTAACAATATTTATCATTTCTTTAGGCACTGTGTACTATAAATATACAAAAAAGTAAGTACAAAAGCAAGATTGCTTAACTTTAAATTTTTTTTTGATTTCCTAAGCATGTCACATTGTCCGGATGATATTACATATTTAGTGGGTAAGGGATTTAGGAAATACATGTCAAAGTATTTTCGATTACATTATTTTAATTGGATTTATCATTCTAATGAGTATATTAAAATAAGGAGAATGCCCCCTGATTTATAATATTTGAGCCGTTAATGGGGAACGCATAAAACTAATACAATTGTTGAGAGCTCGATGTAACATGAATTTAAAATAAGAATTGACCCCGTTAAGTGTGGGGAAAGTTGAGGAAAACGCGGTGAAGATTCATAATAATAAGCAGAAATTCCCGAGTATAGTTAGACGTTTTACATTGCTTTAAATGGGATAAACATATAGATATTTTTTTTAGCTTTCCCCGCAGTTAAGGGTATTAATTCTTTTTATAAAATTAATTTCTAAACAAGCTTTAAATGATGGTATTAGTCTCATACGTTCCCTCAAGGAGACCGCTATGGACATGCTCCTTTTCATATTTAGCGATCGATTCTTATAACATACATGGCTCAACATATTAATGTTTATCACTTTGTTACTCACCTATTATTATAACTATAGTCACCATGATAAAATTACGCACCCTCGAAACCAAATAGATGATGCATGCAAAGTTTCATTAATATACGTCTATTACTGTCGGAGGAGATGAAGTTCCGTTCCAATTATTAATAAAGCAAGCAAAAACGTTAAAATGAAATACGAATTAGATGCCGTATCATGTACTGACTTGTTCTACTTAAACATGTCGTTGTAAATTCATAAATGTTCTTCAATTTTGATTAGCGATAATTTTTTATTCGATTATAATTGTTCTGCTTATAGCACCGATGATCGAAAAATTAAAAAGTTTCTATCTATTATTAGTCAGTTACTTTTATCGCTGTCAATTTGTTGATACCTTTAAAATTGTTTCATAAATTGACTGCTTTCTATCTGCGTCCGACACAAACAATCCAATTACAATGGATCTGCTAATAGCACTGGGAATCAAAATGTTCATAAAATTAAAATCTTCTTTTAATCACTTTGAGTGATGTCTATCAAAGTAATTTACAACATAATTTGTGAATTAGTACCTTTAATATCATTTCATAGATTGAAAGATTTCTATCAGCGCACTTCAGCTAAAATATTACCTATGATTCCATTTAGAAATATCATAACATTTTATTATCATCGCGGCTTGTATTACACATACTTTGAACTGCAATCGACAATAATAACACTCAATAATATGACATTCAAGAGGCATAGCTCTCACTTCAAATTATTAAACGTTTTGATAAATCCAACTCCTCTGCTCAAAATTTAAACTCCTTCGATCTAGATTGTTATAAATGAAGAGTGTGAAGAAAATTTTTTCGTATCAACAAAAGAATGTTTATCCAGTTTTTAAATATCCAGAATACTTATCCTAGATTTTATTGTCCATGATATTTTAAATGGAACCATATAATTTCAAACGTTTTATGGGTAAAGCGTATATTGATGAACCTAGTGAAAATTATCACGTTTTCATGATTTCCCACAAAGACTAGCACTTTTATTGAGTTTCCCTTAAAGGCTAACCCTTTTCATAATTGTCCACGAAGACTAGCATTATTCGTATAGAATATATAAATTAGGATTGTGCCGATAAACTTTGATCGGGTCGGGTTAGGCTTGTTTTTTTAAGTTCGAATCGGATACCCAACTCTTTTGGGACTCACAAAATGATCGGATTATCTTAATAAAATTCTTTCAATGACTGAAGTCAAAGTTCTATCAGCATCATTCATTCGTTACGCATTTGCAGAGCTGACTAACAAAGACAAACTAAATTTAAAAATATTAAGTTTGAGTTTAAATATCGACCCTTTACAATCAATTTTCCTTTAGCTAACCATATTTCAATTAAGATTACTAAAATAGTCAACTATAGTCTCACTGTCTACTCAAGTGATTTAATAAGTATAAATCTGTCCATTTATAAAAGATCTTGAAGATTAAATAACTTGACATATAATTTGATAAATCATTTTTACAGACAATGAAAAAAGTAGTTGACTGTCTAAAAGTTGTTATATCTAGATATCGAATAGCTTATTTTGTGCTGAAAATATTAACATTAGTCAAGTAATGAAAATTTAAGATATACTGTTATACCAGTTATAAAACTAAATTAAGTCAGATAACAAGCAACTTATCAAAGTATCTTATAGTATAGGTTCGCTTCGCTTCGATATTTAATCTATTAGAAAGAAAACAATATCGTCTTTCACAAAATTCGTCAAACGAAAAACTTCAAATAACACAATTCTCAAAGAAATGACAAAAGATGAGATATTAGATTAGATAAACGATTACAAGTTCTGAGTGTCTAGCTTCAAAGAAAAAATTCGAGTGATGCTTGAAACATTTACGTTCATCTTCAATACTTCAGACGATTACTCACCCTTAATTTTGAAATGGAGCTGAAGATTTGGATATAAATAAAACGAAAATTACCATTAATTAAATTGTTTTTCTTTAATTAAAATTACATTGATGATACCTCATTAAACACAAATCCATTATTTTTACGTACGTATTGAAGAGAAGATACCCTCATCATCTAGTACTAACAATTATAGGGATCTACTTTTCTTATTCAGTTCTTAATTTTGAAAAAATATTTCTACATTTTTATTTTAAACAAAAACTTGACAAAGAGATCATTTTCCAAATTTTTAAATTAAATGAAAAAATGAGCCCCTACATTTGACAGTAACCGGATAGAGGTGAATCGCTAAACATCCCCTTAAATCCTCTGCCCCTCCTCAAACTCCTTCCTCCCTACCGTATCCGAATTTCACCCGTCGCACAAACTTTTATTTTCTCACCAGAGGATGTCTTTCTCATTTCATTCTCTTTCTTCCTCGTTTTCCCACGATTTTCAGAAGCGGCTCGTCTCGCTCGCCTCGTTTCGTGTCTCGCGCACCGCGCACCTTCGCGTCAGCAGAGCCGCCGCTGCGTATCTCTCTCTCTCTCTTTCTCTCTCTCTCTCGCTCGCTCGCTCTTCTCGCGTCAGCATGTCTCGTGTCGTCGGTCGAAGTATATCAGCGAAGCGAGGCTGCACGCTTCGTCGGCAACGGCGGCGGATTTTAATTGGGTCACCTGTTATAATCTGTCATGCAGCTAGCTCGGTCGGCCCGAAGCCGCAGCTGCAGCTGCTTCAATGCTGCCCCTCCTACCCTTTCTTTTTCGTGAATTACGTCATCTCGAGTTGCTCGTCTCGCGCTCTCTGTCTGTACTTGGTTATTCCCCGCACCTGGTTCGTCGCCCTTTTTCCCAGCTTCGTGTGATAGAAAATTTTGTTTACGCTAAGAGGACCAGCCTGAGATGAATCCTGGAAAAGAATTATTATACATTATGTAGACTGCAAAATTATTTTGAGGTTATCTAAGTTAATGCAATTATTTGTGTCTTAAATATTTTTACTTTATGTGAATATGCCAAGATTTTCAAAAGTAGAGGTATTCATGGACTTTCCGGTTTACGTTTATGAAAAAGTATAAAATTTTAATTATTAGACACACATACATCAATAAATAATTTTTTTCAAAAATGGAAGCTGAAAATTCCATGAGTATATTTTTAAAGAATAATTTTTTTACCCTTTTGAGGCTGAAATATATTTTTGAAAATACATAAAAGTTTTAGTATATAAAAAATAATCTTTTTTATCCAGAAAAAGCCTCGTTTGTCTTGAACTGTGTACGTTACATGGGTTAAGCCTGGGTTAAACCGAAAAAATTATTTTTATGAGTCCATACAACTTTTAATATTCAAAAGCAATCATTCTGAAAAATTGTTGACTATAAATACTTGATTATATCTTTAATTTCACCATTGTAGAACCTCAAAATCTTCATCCTACAAGTCACGATAAATCACTATTATCAACATCAAATTTATTGGTGGAACTTTGCGGCGTACAGGAATCTAGGAGACACGAAAAAATAAATTTTCGACAGTTATTTGACTCTTTTACGTATACTAAAAGGTAAGGAGAGTACTTTTTGTTAAAATTTATTTTATAATTTTTTTTTTTCAAAAATCCTAGTAACTTTTAAAAATTACTAATAAAAAATTTTAAAAAATTGATTGGATCTACGAAAAAGAAATATAAAAAGAAAACTACCCCCCTTATTAGTGGTAGCAATATTGTGGAAAAATCACATACAGCATACGTATTTAAGATTCAAAGTCTAAAAATATGCAAAAAATTAAGAGAAAAATGTCCACCACTAATTTAAGTAAAAGGGCTCTTCCCGTACATAAATGAATAAATAAATTAACTTAAAACTTAAAAGCTCGCTCAAAAGCTACATCAAAGTATTGCTGCTGTCCATAAAATATGTAATAATTTCTGACATGATTTAACTCAGGCCCCTTTAACCCAAACTTGCTCCAATCTTGAAAACTCAATTCCACACTTTCTATAATTGTTATCTCACAAGATTTCGGGACAACAAGAACGACTATACTCGCGCGACTTATCTCCTCGATACGTATGTAATCAATGCCTCTGGTGCTCGCGTTGACGCGCGAGGAATTCGACTTTTCACCGAGACTGCGTGTTGCGCCCCGTAGCGTCGCCTATTAACTTAGACGCCGGGCCCGCGGCTAACGAAGTTCGCTCGCGCACTTGGATCGGACGCGCGTGAGACCGTATAACCGGCAAAGTGACACCCACGAGCACGCGCACCGAAGAATAATCGAGTTATATTGGCCCCTGTCCTCTGTCGCGCTTTCGCCTGGCGCGGGCCCCCCAGTATACACTATTGTGTCTCTTTTTTACGTCTGGGGAACAATTTGTCGCAGCTGAGTGTCTTTTTCTGTAATGGATGAAGAGTGGAGGATTGACTGGACTCATGGACTTTGTATATGTGGAAATTACGAATGAGAGTTTGGATTCTTTAAAATGACGAAGCTTTGCAGATTTTTGCTAAAAGAGTACCTAAGTTAATTGGAACTGAATGATTTTCGTGAAAAATTCATTATTTATTGTGTGATAATATTGACTCAATTAGTGTGAATATTTACTTCGAGATAGCGATTGGAGGTATTGGAACTTCACTCTAAATTTTTAAGAGTTTATCGCAAGAGTATTAATTAAAAGTTTGAAGAAACTAATTTATTCTATTAAATGATTGCAGTGGAGCTGAAGTAATGCAATCATACATGGTTCATACATTTGTTAGTCAATGCCAGCTAGTTCTTTCAAATACCACGCTTATTTAAAAAACATTTTTTATATGGAAAAAATATTTATTCGCTGAATCAGTTTAGTTCATATTTCTGTGGTTAGTTTGATATCGGTATAAAAATGAACTCCTTAACAGAAAACTAAGTGTGTACTTTTACGAGTAATCGAGTACGATGGTTTCAAATATTATAAAAATGTATATTACATGTGCTGAAATGTCTTAAATTGACAATAACAAGTTGAAATTTAAGGAAAAAGCCACACTTGAATGTAGAAACTCACAAACAGCGAATAAGTAGTAACAGTCGATGCACGGTCAGCCACCCCATAGGGTACCTACAACCCCCCCAGTATCTAAAACAAAATACAACCGTCCAAAACTAAAAATCTTCCCAGATCCACTCTCAAACAACCACATCCAAAAGCCTTTCCCCTCGCCTCCATCCCACCCGTTCCTCGACTCTCCCCCTCGAAGCTCCCTCTCTCCGATTTCCGCTACGCGCACGCTGGTTCTCCGGCGATCTGCTGATTACTCCGCGAGCGAGAGGAAGAAAAAGGGACGATCCATCGTGGAGCAGGACGAGACGCGCCACCGGGCGACGCGAGAGCTGACGCTGCGGCGCCGTGACGTTGTGTGTATACATATACAGTCATTGAATTCGCGTCGGCCAAGTGAAGTGGCTGCGCCGCCGGGCGCGCGATGAGAATCGCTTATAAGAGCGCCGCCGGGAGAGAGCGAGAGTGTCTCGCGCTCGTCTGCTGGTGTACATTCTTTGCTGGATTGTACGGATAGTCCTGTGGTATACTCGCTTGGTTGAGTGAGTAGCGAGGAATTGATGGTGGATAGAGTCAGGGGTTAATGTTGTGTATTGCTGAGTGATTGTGTGTGGAATGAGATTTTAAAGTTCTGCAAATCCTAATGATGGGATAAACGTTTACAGTGGGATTGATAGGTTGAGTTTGAGATTTATGCTTTGATGAGTGTTGAGTGAAACAGACATTGAATGCAATTACAAAGATTTAACGCATTTTTCGACGATCTACTACAACCAAGATATTACAAATATATTTGCTTCTCTAAAATAAGCAATTATTATTTTACAAATTAGAGATAATTCATAAATGTGACGGTTTCGGGTTGTTTGAGCTATTTCTGATAAATATTCTAAGCATATTATACATCCAAAGCGGTTCATGAATCGGACACAAAATTAACTTGATTCAATTCTTCTATGTATTGTATTTCATTGAGAAACGTTGTATCTGCGGATACAATAAATAATTCAATAAATTAATTTAAATTTTGAACCGTGATTTATATTTCACATTCACGAAATTCTCGAAACATTCGATTTATAATCAATTAAGGCTATACCTATTATATTTTTCTCTTTTTTTTATCCAGAATCAGGATCGAAATGTTTTCGATTCAATGCAGTTCAAGACCAAAATTTGCTCGATTCCAAATTAATAGAGGTCGAAGTTTACTTGATTCAATTTACATCAAGGTCCAATTTTTCTCTGTTCTACGTTAAGTCAAATTTTGTTTTATTCATAATGAATTGAGACATCTCGATGCAAAATGAATTGAAGTCAAAATTTGTTCAATTAGGTCAATGAGGTCGAAAAGAAGTTAACTCAATATTAATTGTGGTTGAAGTATGTTCGATTCATTTGAATCGAAATTTTGAGAAACTTTTCATGATTAAATTAAACATTTGAAACCAGATCCAATGAATCGGATTTTTTTATTCACTTATAATTACAGTAAAAATAAATAAGTGACAATCTATGCAAATAACAACTTCACCTATAACGACAGGAAAGAATCTTTTAATAAAAAGTTGAATAAACGCAGCACTATACTTATAACTCTCAACAAATAATACTTAGCTTCGGAGGTCAATGAACGCTGACGGCTGAAAAAGATAAAAATTTGAAGTCTGATCATTGTGCATACATTAAAAGTCTAACTGGCAGAGCGCCAAGTAGCAGATTGAAAAGAAAATTGTAAGAAGATTAAAAAACGAGTAATTGAACAGCTCCAAAACTAATTATAGACATTTGTTATTGCACATTTCTGATCAAATTAGTAAATAAAATTAAAAACTTTTAACCTCAATTTTCTTCTTTAGTAATTTAAAAATATTACATTTATTCTTGTAGTAAAAGAATCATTAAGGTACATACGAATAATATCAATAAAATTACTATTGTTCATCATCCGTAAATTGAGTAAAAGAATTTTAGTATCATCCAAGACATCTTATTCCCTCCATATTTAAAACTATTAAACCCAAGGAACAGAATAAAAAAAGGAAAATTCAAAGCGCTATATATAAAACGTATCGGCAGTTCAAAGGGTGCGCTCTACTCTCCCCATCACGAATATTAAAATAAGTGTGGTTTATCGATCAAACTGCGCGATTCGTGCTGTCGCTATATACATATCTATAGACACACCGCAAAAGCTCAAGTCTGCAGCAGCACAGCCGTATACCGTATATGCAACGGGTTAAAGGCGCCGCAATCGCTAATCAGCCGTGAAAAAGCTTCCAAAACTTTTTACTCCGGGAGCCCAGTGCTCAAAATTGGAACGAGGATGGATATCAATCACCGAGAGCGAGAGACTCAATTAATCAAAAGCTGCATCGTTCGTCGCTGTGGCCTCTCAAACCCCCCCCCCCCCCCCTAAAAAAGACGCCTACGAGCTAGAAGAAAATAAAAATAGACAGGTACACCCCTTCCCTGTCCTCCTCGAAAAAAAAGAGAGCATCAGAGCGAAAGGAGGAGAAAACCACAGCGAGGGACAGTTCTCCGCAGTGGGAGCAGGCAGCTCTTCGAAACTAATGAATGTCGATCGCACTCTGCCAAGCCTCTTTAAAAATGCCCGAAGAGCCTTCTATTTCGCCTATTTTTCGCTCTCGCGCTCTCGGCGCGCAGCTTCTCTTTTATTATTCCGGGCGACGACGAACGGCCGAAACACAAGGACTGCTGATTGGTCACCGCCTCTCTCTCTCTCTCCTTCTCTCTCTCTTTCTCTCTCATGATTGCTGGGTGCTGCTACTGCTGCTGCTTGTCTGTAGTCTTCGAGGCTGGTTGATTTTTTTTTGCTTCTGCAGTAGCAGTACCTACTCCTTTAAGAACTTTTTCGCGACGAGGAGACAAATTTATAGCAAGACTAAGGTGCGGACGCGACTGAGCGCTTGAGAATTTCTTTTTTTTTGTGGCTGGGCAAATGGGAGATTCTGAAAAGTGTCGAAAATGAATTGTACAATTTTATAGCAATGATCGATAGTTGTTCTTATATTATGGGATGAGCATAAACTGAAATTAGAATCTTTTCTATTTGTTTATATTGTAGTCTGAAGTTGTCTGAATTTTCTTGAATGGTTTTCGTGTTATACATGGTTTAAAGAAACTTTCTTGAAATATTCATGAACGTTAGGTATTGTAATAGGGGTAAGTGTTTTCGATAAAACATTAAAAGCTCTTTTATGTTTCATAAAGCACTTGCGCAGCTAATTTTTAGCAACCACGAATAAAATTAATAATTAGCGTTACACTCCGAAATAGCATGGCATGCTTAAAAGTTGGTAAGAAAAGCTCAATTCATTTAACATTACGAAAAATCGTGTTCGTTTAATTCATATCAAAACATATTTACTATACTTTCTTCTTAATATTTAAAATATTGATAAATATGTACAAAATTGCTTTATTCGTTCAGTATTTTGGGAATGTTCTTTTGATGATTAGCCGTTTATATATTTGAGAAGATTTTTCAAATAGATTACATGAAAATGTAGATATAATGTTTAAGTTTAAAATATCTTAAAACAAATTTTAAATGAGAAAATTCACATTATGTACGTGAGAAAAATAGTCATTCTAATTACAAAAGTTTCTTCTTTGCTCCATGATTGGAGATTGATGTATGATGGGAACAAAAGATCCCAATTAGCGGACTAAGTTTAGATTGTGATAAGTCACGTCTGCCTACATGTCGTACTATATGGCGATCCAATATTGTCCTAAATTATCGCGCCTCGAATACTCGCTCGAACTTAGAAATAATAAATCTCTGATATTACTAATTTAATGGCAAGTAATTCTATGAAAGCGTAGATCTAAAATTAATATATTATGAATTATTTATTGTACCTTATGAAAGTGCTATGCACAGCAATAATAATCCACTATAAGTGAATTATTTAAATTTTGCAAAAACTCATTATTTAAAAATTTACAATGCATCTCCATTAAATCTGGCTGATTTAAATATTGCCATTAATATATTTATTACAAAATTAATCTATTATTTTATTTTAATTACTCGGATTACTGTTTGATATGTAATAAATGTTGAATTAATTTTAGCGGTTGAAAAATTTTCAAAATATACGTTTCACTATGGTTCTGAATGGTACAAATAATACTGATCAATTTATGATTTTAAAATATTTTCATAAAATTTTCAAAATACTTTTTCTCAACACGTGCATGAAAAAAACCCTTTTTCATGCTAGAAAAACGAATGGAAAACAGGGCATTCCGAACGTTTTTGCCGGAGCGGGAGGGAATGGTCATTAAAAATTCAAATTTGGAAGAAATTTAAAACTGTGGAAGAAAATCAACATTTTGAAAAAATTCATTTTTATTATTTTGTAGATCTGGTGGACGACTCGAAATGTCCATTTCCCCATTCCCTTTGCATGCACGAGAAAGGCCCTATTCACACACTTGTTAAAAAAGTGCGGTGTGTAACATGGGTGGAAAGGGCTTTTTCAGACTCGGATGATGATTTGAGTACTCGTGTTCTGCGCCCTCGTCTTCCACTCGGGCTGAATCATCATCCTCGCCTAGTAAAAACCCATCCCCCTCCCCCCCCCCCCCCCTAGTTGCATAATGTACTATTCTATTTTGTTAATCTTACCCATAAAGGTCACGTATCTACCCGATATTCGTAAAGGACGTCTGGATACAAATTAGCACACGCGATTTTTAGTTGTTCATATAATTTTTAAAAAACAATAAAAATGAAAGTGAAACCTATGATTTATTAAAAGTTTCTGACAAATCAGTTATTTTTGTTTAATTTTGCTTAGGAAATGTATATATTAAGAAATTTTGTTAACAAAAAAGTATTTTAAAAAAACCACACTTTTAAAAAAATACTCTAATTTTTTAAGTTTTTTAACAAACTTGCTCATTCTTGTTGAATTGTATTATTGTAAGGTTGTATTTTACATAGAAAAAGTTGTTATAGTCTTAAAATATTATTACATATTTTTAAAGTTGGTGTGAAATTTGATATTTCTGGAAGTAGGCAAGTCAATTAAAGAGGAGCAGATTACCGTATACACGTGATAATGAGAGTGTTGAAGAATATGTCGAGCGACTCATTCTTCTACCGAACGTACGAAAATGAAATATCAAAGGGCGTAAATCAAGATAAATACAAAATTACGTATTTCGAATGGGCATCATTCTCAACGCTAATCGACTCCTATTCGGAAAAATTTCGACCGGCAAGCTTACGCAAAAATTTTTTACAAAGCGGTACACAGAATGAGGGGCCAACACCTGCAGCGTTAGCAGAGGCGAGGCAGGCCATAGTCAAAAGCTCCAGACATCTGCTTGTTATACAGCTGCATACAGCAATAACTATAATGGTCTACACCAACAGCCACCTAATATTGTACTATGTGACATTAGCGAAGGTGCTTGAAAGCTCCAGAAAGGATAAGGATATATCCAGCTTTTCCACACTATCGCACTGCTAGCGATAATCCGTGGATTAATGTAAGTATATAAAACAATAATAACCAAGTCTACGGTAATGGGAATAACGCTCAATACCGTACTATCGAACGTTTATCATTTTCAGATTACTACTGCTACCATGATGCTCACATGGGGATAGATATTAGGATTGAGTCGGATGAGACTTTCGCTAATGTCCCAGTAGACAATTTCCCTAGATACTGGGAAATTCGATTTTACAACATCACGCATAAATATCTATTCAACACTATAAACTATACAACAATACATGCTACGAAAATACATTATACCCTGCCTTATCCATAACAGTTGATCAGTTTTAATGTAACTATTACGCTGTCCTCGATTAATTCGACATGAACATCCACTCTACAATATCTACAATATCTATTTATCCCCTGCAAATTACAATGTAACAATAAACTCCCTCTATTATTACACAAAGTGTACACCTCAAACCCCATCGCCAATTCTCGTGTATCCGCGCACGCACTATATATATACAAACAGAACCCCAACCATCGGCCGCGTTATCGGGAAAGCCAGGGCCGAGCGCCGAGAGCCGGTCAGATGGAAAGCCTCGCCTCGCCGGGTCGACGAACTCTAGCGCTTCTACTGCTGCTGCTGCTGCTGCTGCTGCTGCTGCACATTTTTCCATATAACCGCGAAACGCGGACGTGTGCGGGAGACACGCGCGCAGATGTTTCGCTGCGCGGATATGATCGCGGCCCGTGGCTCTCCGGCTCCAGACCGCAATCGAAATTGATATTTTTTTTTTGCTCGCGGAGTGCACCGTGCCCACTCGCTATGTGGCTCTATATGCGAGGTGGAGGACGGTTGTACTTGGGAGAGAATGAGGAGAGGGAGAGTAGAGCGTCAAGGGCTCAGGGGTGATTATCGAATGAAGCATTTCGCTGTGTGACGGATAGAAATTATTTTGCGCGTCCGCTGGGGATTGATATTGTGTTTTGATTTATTGGGAATGGGCATCGGTTGGCGAGGTAACTTAGTTGCGGGGCTTGAGAAGGAAACGAATTTTAAAAAATTCGCGGGGAGAATGATTTGTCGGCTATATTTTTATTTATATTATTTTATTTTATTTTATTTCAATGAACGAGAGTTACCCCTTTACAATAAATAGCCGCATTTGGCTATACAAAAATAAACTCGCAAGGTATCCTTTTGACCAGTGTTAATTAAAATTTATACAAAAGTTTTAATTTTAATTTTTAATCTTAGTAGAAGCTTAAAATAGTCTCTTTTATTTGCTTCTTAAATGACGAGATTTGGATGGAGTATTTGAGGTGACTGGTCAATATAGTTTGAAGCTTGTAAATTAGAGCGAGGTTTATACAAGAGTTGTAGTTAAAGAAAGTTAATTGTTTCAAATATTTCATTATTTCGAATTTTGAATAAAATTAAAATTAAATAATCATTTTACTGGTGATTTCTGCATACTTTGTACGATTTTCAAAAAACGTACGTGCTGTGTTGCCATCGTTTGTCTTTCCGGAATCGGATTTCGGAAAATTGACTCTTAATGACGGTTCAGATACAAATTTATCCTGTATCTCTTTATTTCGAGTTTCCATCATTACCTTTGTACCATTTTTTTCACTAGTCTAATATAAAAATAAATTATTAGACTATTATAGATTTTAAAGTTATAAAATTAGTTTATAAGAATCTTTAAATGGTAAGTTCTATTATTAGTTATACCAAGGCTCTCTCCAAAATCAAAAGTAAAAATAAAACTAACTTCAAAATAACTCCACAACTGCTCAACCGATTTTGAACGTTGTTATTCATTGTTCAAACATACATACATACATACATACATACATACATACATACATACATACATACATACATACATACATACATACATACATACATACATACATACATACATACATACATACATACATACATACATACATACATACGTGCATACATACGTACGTACGTACGTGCATTAGAATGGTATATAGAACTACTAGTGCGTGGATTAAACATATTTTATCGTGTAAACACATTTTAACAACATCTGTGACTGACACATGCACCAGTACAATATTCGAGGCTAGAGATTAGCGTAAATTTTGATTAATATCGATAATCCTTCACATTTCGAATTAAAGCAATTTTATGCAGATATTTCGGGTTGCATATGAGGCGTTGGTGTAAAAACAACCTAACCTGGGTTAAGTTGTTTTTAATGAAACCAGGAAGACGAGGAACCACCACCATGCGAGGTGGGAACGCCCGTGCCAGCCTTCGGTCGGTCAAGATGGGATGTTTCCGCGGAGGAGAGAACACTGCGGGTGACGGTGAGGTCCGCCACCACCAGCGAAGAGACCTCCGCCACCACCAGCGAAGAGACCACCACCACCTCCAGAGTTTTCCGTCCGGATTTGCCACCAGCCGGAATGACGAGCGTCGCGCCGGTACGGCCGCCATTATCAAGGTAGGACGTATCCCCAACGATCCGACCCCCGGGGTCCGTTCCGAATGCCAAGCCGGAACCCATCATGTCTGCGACTAAGGGAATGCTGGAATTAGTGAGGAGTGTTGCCCACCTCCCAGTGGATATACAAGACCTAGTCCTCCGGGAGTGGATGGGCAAACCTCGCACCTAGAGGATCGGCTTCAAAATAGTCTGTAATCGAGTTACGGTGAAGGAAGGAAACACATTCTTTGTTTTTTTATTATCAATTACCTATCGTTATGTAATGTTAGTGGCGAGATTATTAATAATGTATTTTGTAACAGCGAAATAAGCGAGCATTCGGTGACGGAGATTTTGTGGGCGTGATTCCCTTGGTATCAGATGCTGAATAAACGTCTAAATGAGTTTATACCAGAGATCCACTCCGTTGGAATGTTCTCCGGTTTAGGAGGGTAGTATTTGTGACATGTAAAATGCCACAAGGGTATTGTCTGGTTGGTTTTGGCGTGTCAGCAGATTTTGGTCTCCCGTCCTTTTCACTTGGTGGATGTCACCATCAGGGGGATTCTTCAGGCTCCGGAATCTAAGCGGCGTCTAGTCAAGTCGAACAAACAGGAAAGTAAACTTTTAATTTTAAATCCTCAACTAAATTCTCCACTTTTCAAATCTCTTATGTATTAATTTCTACTAACTTTATCTAAAAAAGGAAAAATTGTTATTGGTGTATTTTGTTGTAAAATGTTCTCCAAATCATTTTACACTATATTATTTCCATAATTTTCATAGATCAACTATCATATATCCGATACGATACATTCTCCTTAAATCTCCGTAAATCAAATTTATTCATTAGTTATTACTTATTGAAAAAGGAACAAAAAGCAATTATTTATTGTAATAACGATCAATTATTGATTTATATAATTGTGATAGCTTTATTTTTTTTCTCCTCTATTAAAATGACAATCTACTCAATATAGTAGTTAAATTTCAATTTCTTCGAATTCAGTTTTACTATGTTTTGTTTTCTCCCTATTACGCATGACCTTAACTTGGGTTCAGGGAATTTTCGAAGCTTCTGATCTAACATAAACAGTTTCACAGTTACAATAGGTAGACACCCTGTTCAGACAGTTATATATAGGCAACATCAATTTCAAACAAAGAGGCTTGAAATTCTATCTTATTTCTCGTATACTGTTCTATCGCTGCTAATGTAAATGCAGATATTGGCGTCCTTATTTTCTCTTATCATTGGGCTTGTCAGAACAATATATTCTTAATATAAGTGTTTCGAATTTTATTACTTTCTCTTGTTTGAATTTCAAATTGAGACCTTCTTGTTGTTCAATAAATTTCTATGGTACATATGAATTCTGAGTCAGGCCAAGTCCTGGTATATTTTGTCCTCGCGGAATTTTACGACTACCTTAATAAATATTTATTTCGATCTTCATCATTGTCTCTCTACGATAGTCAATTACATCAATCATTTCCAATTTTTCATTTTTCTATTTTATTTTTATCAAGGGGTAATGGTGAATTTTGACTCATATGGAAGCTGTTTTTTTCTACCTTTCGAGAAAGGTAACTTTACTCATCTCAAATCCCAAGTTCAACTCCAACTCTTTCCGTTATTTTTTATTGACCGGACACAACGGTCATTCACGTTGTCCCAATATTGTTATCTTACCCTGGTAGAAACGCTCACCAACGATTCGCCAATTGTTGGCCAATTTTACTAAGGTTGGCCAGTAGTTTCACCAACCATTCGCCAACGAACCCACTTATTTTGAAACGCTTTTTCGCCCGTCGTTGGCCAACGAATGCTGAAAATTTGGACACGGCGAAAAGCACTAAATACTGCTTAAGCAAGCTATGTAAAGTGTTATGTTATATTATGCAATCAATAAAAAGACATTATATGAGCATAATTATATAGTTTACTTCAAAAATTCACATTTAAATATATTTACACTTAATTCAAATTTGAGGTTAGGTGTAGTAAATTGATGATTTAGTTTACTACAAAATTTGTCATATGTGAGCCAAAACGGCCAATTGGAAGACATTTGGCGTACTCTGAGAAAGTTTGTCAAACTCTAATAAACTTTAGCAATCTTTGGCAAACTTTTGACATTAAAACCATTTCCACTAGGGTAATACATTATAATTAAGTATAAAATAAAAAATGCTTTTTATCAATTCTATAGTATAATATGAAAACATGGGAAGTTGGATGAATAGTAAAAAATTATACCAAAACCAGTAGTTACGAGAGATATTTGCATGCTCCGCAACTCAAGACTCGCTCTTAGTTTGCGCGAGAAGCGCGGGTAGGCATAATATACACATATACATTGAACTATTCGTAACCATAGCCCTACTTTAAATAAAAATCTAATTATATTTTACAACTTCATGACAGCATATGCGCTATTATTTTATCATTCAGTAGCTTATTATAAAATATACATTTAATGACGTACATTTAATGATTCAATTTATAATTTAAAAATTAAATTTTGAATTACAAATAGAGCAGTCGTTGGCGAACCGTTGGTCAATTAGAGCAGTAAGTATTGGCCAACGTCATTGGCGAACCGTTGACGAACAGGCCATCTCGGTTGGTCTATTTTCTACCAGGGTATCAATTATGACTATGAATCAAATTCAAGATATTTAGATCATATAGTCTTTTTTCTAAATATCACATCCTAGTCCTCTTATAGGATATTCAGCTATCCTATCACTTTCAAAACCTTGTGTTCCATGATTTTCACCGAGGGAGACTGGGATGGTAATAGGGACGTACTAGATTTTGCAACGGTCCTGAGTCCGTATAAGGTAGTGGGCCCTGTTCTCGATAGCGTAAGGAAAGGGTCGCCTTTTCTGCGATTTAATAAATATTTATATTTAATATAAACAGTTGCAAAAAATTGCACTAATTAATTAAATTCTTTATTTACGAAATAAAAAAAGTTTCACTTAAATCTATTGCGTATTTAGCGTAAAAATTTAGTTTGAAAAAAAGTTAACGAGGGAGCAGTTGTCGATAGCGATTTCTGAGTCGGAAGCAGTTGCCGATAGGCATTTGACCCAGTTCTCGATAGAGTGAAATAATAAGGTTATTAGGTTATGTTATATTACTTTTGAATTAAGATTTTTGCTTACTTATAATATTGAGAGGTAAGTACTTATTATTTTTCAGAAAAAGTAAACAATAAATAAATAAATTAAATATACATCAAACGTACATTTTATTTATTAAATTTTAAGTATTAAAATACAAGAACCTTACAATAATTAAAATTATTATATTATAATTAACATCACAGATCCAAATTCTATTAGTTGAGATCAATAAATAAATATTAATGCTAAATCACAATTTGAGCTATAATTAACGAATTTTAGTTTATAGTACTTAGAGGTTTTCTATTTAGAGATTTAATCTTTTTTTCTTCTTGAATAAAATTCATTTTTGTATTACATAGTTCTTTCTTTTGCTTTACGTCACTGTCTATTTGCTTTTTTAATTCATTTATTTTTTCTTCTAAACAAGTTTGTGGCTCCTGAAACTCTTTACTTTTTAATTGAATTTCTAGTAATCTTTTTTCAGCTTTCGTTTTCTCAATCGTTAATTGTAACTCTTTAATTTGATTTTGCACACTTTCTTTCTTCGGTTTTAACTGCTTTAAATTTTCGTCAATTTCTTGTTTTATTTTAAATTTAGCTTCTCTTTCAATTTTTCTAATCTCTTTTTGTTTTTCTAGTTCTTCTTTTTCTTTCTCTTTGACTTCGCAATACGATCTCCATTCTTCACCCGTGGCAGCAGGTGGTAGCATTTTTTTACCTTTATTCGTGTTGTTCTTATCCTTTTTATATTTTTGTGGATAAAACAAGTAGCCTGTAATTCTGTTTTTCCCAAAAACAGATTCTGCCTTTGAAGTAGGATCTACAAATTGAATAATTGTTTAATAACTTTTATATTCATTTTAATTTAGTAGATTTGTATAAATTATACTTACTTGAAATGGAAATATCAGTAGTAGTAGAGGGTTCAGAGACTATAATAGCTCGTTCAATCAAAGATGAATTAGAAGGTATAGCTGCTGTACTGGATGCTGGCTTTGATGAAAGTTCTGATGCTACTAATGGTTTATTCAATGAAGGTATATCAGCTACTGAACTGGATGCTGGCATCGATGAAAGTTCTGATGCTACTTGAGGAGCTAATAGTTTATTCGATGAAGGTATAGCAGCTGCTGAACTGGGTGCTGGCTCCGCTGAAAGTTCAGATGCTACTTGAGGAGCTAACGGTTTATTCCATGAAGGTATGGCATCTAGTTCAGCAGCTGCTGAACTGAATACTAACTCCGCTGAAAGTTCAGATGCTGCTTGAGGAGCTGATGGTTCTTTCGCAGAAGGTATAGCTGATGAACCGTATATTGGCTCCGCTGAATGTCCAGAGACCGGAGCAGCTGCTTCTCTCAACGAAGGTTTGAAAGTCTGAGTTGAGCTTAGAATTGTTGGCTTACATATAGAAAGCTCAGAGGTTCCAGTTGTTGGTTCTACGCAGTCTGAAAAATATCATACAATAATTAGTATACTTAAAAAAGAATTATTAGGAAGATAAAATAAAAATTAATCTTTACCTTTGAATTGTGAATATACATTTTGTGAAGAGACGCTTACAGTACTATTTATACATTCTTGATCTACATTTTTCTCATATATTTGATCATACGTTACATTTTCTTTACAATTATTATTAAACTTAAAGTTATGCTTATCAACTATTGATAAATCTAAAGCACACTCATTCATGCAAACATAAGAAACCTGTTGATATACATACAATAGTAAGAATTAAACAGAATTTTTGTTTACATTAAAATATAAAATATAAAATTTAAAATTTAAAATTATAAAATTAGACTTAAAATACATTTATCGTAATTTAATCTTAAGTTTAACAGTTTTAAATTTTGGTTTTATAATATATATTACCTTTTCGCAATCAGAGATTTGCTGAACAGTTTCATTACTGTTTGAGTGTGTCTCATCGTTAATCAAGTACGTATTATTAGAATCTGCTAATATTATCATCTGATTATCTATGTTAGGAGAGTATTTATAACCATCTGCTTCGATTTCAGCTACAAGTATAGCATCATTATTGAGTGTTGAAGAAGCTGGTTCCAAAAAACTTGAATCACTCGACATTAATTCACCAACTTCTGTCTCTATTCTGTCATTTTTCATACTACTTGTGGTTTGATTTTTTTCATCTCCAGAAGATTCATTATTGCAACAGCTTAGCCAAAACTTGTACAGTTCTTGAAATTTTAATTCACCAGTCCACTCTTTACAATCATGCTTTTTGAATTTCACTAAAACATCAGAATCTATTTTTGATTCAAGGCAAAGCAGTGTATCTTGAACTGAGTTACCGTCAGCTGCATCCTTGTTTTGCTTTTCATCAGGTTGACTGCTTGTCTCACTATCATCGCATGATGAAATCAGCTTTTTATAATTTATACTCTCTGCAGAAAAGGGATAGAGCCCACATCGCTTGAAACCATTTTTAAAAATTGTTTTTAAATCTAAAACAAGAAGAGCATTTTTAAGAACTTTGGCAAAATAAGCTTTTCCCAAAGCTGCACCATTGTTCTCCATTCTCCACTGTCTAACTGCTTCCTTGTAAGATGTTTTGAGTGGATGGAATAAAGCGACATCCATAGGTTGCATTATATGTGTTGCGTTGGGATAGAGCGCAATCAGTTCAATTCCATACTCACAGCAAAAATCACTTAAGGCTTTCGTTAAGTGAGAACTGTGTCCATCAACAAAAAGTACAATTGGAAAAGAAATGTTATT
The DNA here is from genome assembly GCA_949152435.1 of Gastracanthus pulcherrimus. Lineage (NCBI taxonomy): Eukaryota > Metazoa > Arthropoda > Insecta > Hymenoptera > Pteromalidae > Gastracanthus > Gastracanthus pulcherrimus. Next base: position 169,516,562 of record OX424574.1, on the reverse strand, counting down.
ATTGATGCACCATTGATATAAATGGTTGACAACATAACAATAAAAGGTTTCGCTTGTCATCCATCCAGTGTCGCTCTTTCCAAGTACAAAATCATCTGGAAAATGTTTGGAAATTTCAGATGAAATTCTTTCTTGGTTGTAGATAATCATAGTTGGCAGTAGACTACCAGCAGCGTTACCACCAATTAAAGCCGTATAGCACTCCTTCTCATTGCCACACACATTATAACAAGCTTTCTCTCCTCGAGGCACTAAGACTTTTCCAAGCTTGGGATTTAAAAGGAATGCTGACTCGTCAACGTTAAAAACTCTGTCTGGAGTAAGATCTGTAATACCTTTTGAAGTCAAAAAAGCTTCTATTTCAGTAAACCATCGTATTATGTTCACTTCACTGACACTTGCTCTTGCTTTATTTAAATTTTGACAAACTTTTGCAGACAGCTCTGGATTTCTTTTCAGAAAAGCCTTGTACCAGTGGCGTGAAGGTCTTCCATTGGTAAAAGGGGTCTCTCTCCCTGTTTTTATCACAAAATTTTGCACTGTATTTAATAACATATCCTTTGTTACTGGAAAACCACACTTGCTCATATCGAAAATCCACTTGACTAGCTCTTTTTCTTCACTATTACCTAATATGCAGGATGGCCCTGGTCTTGTATCAATGGGAAATTTTCCCTTCACTCTTGAGTGCAGTGTAGCATATGGCACATTGAAGTTTTTACTTGCACTGAAGATTGATGATCCTTTCTCTACGGCATCAACTGCTTTTTGCATATCTGCAATGGTATATGGATTGGGTTTTGGAACTTGTCTCTGTAAATTTGAGGTTAGAAATTCATAGTTAGTAAATATAAAACTTTACTTTAAGAATCTCATCAATTCTACCAATTAGACATGCAATTATGTAATTAAGTGTACACACAATTTAAAATAAGACATCAATTAACAAATTAAAAAGGTAAATTAATACATCTCGAAATTATCGAGAACTGCGCAACATGTGCATTTCGGTAGGAGTTCTCGATAACGCAATTACATTAATTTAAATGAAACAAAACGGTTCTTACCTTTTTTGCTTTACTCATGATGATCAATTTGTTGGTCTGTAGAGGTTTTTTTCTGCCAAAACTCCGAAACTGATATCAAATAAAGTTTCCAAACGCGGCGTGCTCTAGCTACGGGAGCTAAGGAAAATGCCGAATCACCTCAAGTTTAAGGAGGTTAGATACAAAGTATTTTTTTTCCCCCAATCATGATGTAGCGCGAAAATTTGAAAAATGAATATCTACTCCTTGATACTTTAACTTTTAAGAAAAATTATTATTACATACAAGTATGTGTTTATATTTTAAGATATATAAAGATTTATTAATCATTATCGAGAATCGGGTCGCTATCGAGAACAGGGCCCACTACCTTATATCTTAAAATTTAAAACGTATGTTCCGGTCTCATGTTGCGCGCTCGCTCATACAATTTTACAAAAGAAAAGACAAATGGTTTTTTATGCAGAGAAAAATCACACATAAGAATTAGTTGAACACCACTGTGTAAGTTGCGCACAACTGCCTAACCCGAGCGCGCTGCTACTACTGCGAGCTACGAGCGGCCGTTGAGAATGCGCGAATTACACAGTGGGTATGGTCTTGCACACGACGTGCGTTGAGCCGCCGAATGAGCCGTCGCAGCCTAGCGAGGAGCGGAGCAGAGCAGCAGTTGCGGCAACGAGGCTCACTCACCGATCTATCAAATTACAAGCAACTACCAAATATTTATTTCTTTCTTACAGGAGCAGCAACGCAAAGAAATTTCATGGAATACTGTGTCCAAGATTATAATTTGAACGGAATGTTCATAATTTATAATGCTTATGTTTTTCTTCTGAACGATAAATAAAGCGAATAAAGGCGGTTCGCCATCATCTTTCCTTTACAACTAAAATAATGTGTTTATTTATTTAATAGCTATAAACAATCCCTGTGTACTTATTTATACCCTCCTCAAACTAATTGTATTCAGGTCCGATAGTTGTTAATAATAGTGCGAGTAATGATAATAATAAATTATCCATAAATAAATAATATGGAACAAGGTATCATCTACATCTATAGCACATGATTATTATCAACAAAATATGAACTTGCAATTTACTCTAGATACCCGCAGAAGAAAATGAAAGAGTGCGTCAATGTATAACAAAATGAAAAAAGTGTTTAAAGTTTATGCATATGAAAAAGAATTTCAAACACATATAACGTGACTGTAAAGTAATAACATTCTTTTCAACTAACCTAAATGTTGTAGCTTTGCCAGCTTTGCACATGAAAAAATGTGATGTGATAAAAGGCACTCCTCCTTTTCCACGTTATTCATGCGCGAAATCATACAAAGGACCAATTTCAAATAAGAAATCTTGCTTTATAGTGGCAGCATGAAAGTCCCTTCCTTTTGCATTCTGTGTTATAAAGCTGTAAGAGCAATTACTATGTAGAGTTCGATTTACGATTGTAGCGTAAGCCTTTTTTGCAGCGGTAAACGAATATCAATCTAAGCAATATTACAAAATGTATTAAAAAATAAATTACAAATATAGTTTTTCGTAATAAATAAGGATTATATAACACGTATCTTAATTATATAAAAATATATATCACATTTACCTTAATTTAATATAATTTAGTTTAGATTAATTTAAATTTATTATTATGTATTGTTTAAAAAAATACTATAAAAATACACACAACTTTTGTTGGTCACGTGCAAATGGTTTGTACGGGGCTTTCCACATTAATGTACGGTGATAATTGGATTTGAAAAGCCTAATAGAGATTGAGGTTTTGGAAGCCGCAACTAGACAAACACGCGCGCTTTTCCAAACGTTACGATTTTGTCAAGCTTGGTCACAACAATATATCGAAATCACTAATACTGTATTATATTATGCACCACTTATATTTGAGTATTTATCATACTAATACGAGTTTAATCAAAAAAGAAAATCTTATGTAAAAAAAAACAAAAAAAGAAGATATGGAATTTATTTTTTACGATGTTGTTCATTTAACAGTAGGTCTAACAATGTGCAACTAATAAATTTCCACTTACGAGAAACAGCAAATTTCGGTGAACAAAAAGTTAAACAATACAATTTGCCCGTTTATTTCTATGTTTTCATCGATAATCGAATAAATAAACCAATTAATAAAAACGTATCTGCAAACGACGCGGAGCACAAAACTTTCCGAACAGCCGGGGTTGTAAAGTGCGCGCACTATTATTTTCCACATTAAGCGCGTGTACACGGCGGGCGCGGAGGAAGGCATTGGAAGAAGAAGTCGGCCAATGAGTGCCAGTGTTATTAGCGTTGGAAAAACTTTTTCTCGCTGACAATAACTGGAAATATACACGGACGTGTCGCCGCCGTGGCCGTGGAGGAGGGTAAAAGTTGAACAGGATGCGAGCCTCGTTCGTTTTAATACGTCCCTCTCATTACCGCGGGCTCTTGTTGCAGAGGAGAATGGGAAATTCATTTTCATATTCAAGTTACGATGCTTGGCAAGGAAGCCGAGGGTCCTGTCGCGGACCTAATTGACACAGTTTTTTGAAAAGTTTCATCGTTAAGTTGAGGGGTTAACGATTTTTGTATGCTGAGTTGGATTATGCGATGATAGTATTGCGTACTCTGAATTAAGCTTGCAAGTTAATTCTTCGCCGAATATTTCAAATGAAAAACAAATAAATAAAAAGAAAAATAATAGTCTTATTTTTAATAATTATTGTCTAATTTACTTCGAAAGGAAAACAACAATTATTACTTTGTAAATATTCTTTATTTTTTCGTCAATCTTTGATCATTTCTGTTGCTGTTGTTGAGCAGCTGAAAGTTTAGACGACTGTTAAGTTAGAGCTGTTTGAAGCATAGCGCGTATTTAGTCGTTAATCAATTCTAGTTTGACAACTCGACCAATATCCAAATTTCAATGATTTTTCTCATTGAATTCACCAAGAATTACGACTTGAGCCCAGAAGTGCTATCAATATCTAGCAATGATATTTTCTTCAACGCAAAATATTATTTCTCCGACAAGAATCAGTGGCGCAAAGCCACCTATCATTTTTTCCATTTATTATACCTATGAAGTGTGCGGTATCGAGTGTTTAGAGGGATCTTAAATGCAATACAATCTGCAGATCAAGCCTGCAATTTGCATTCCAAAACTTGAACCGCGGAAAATTTTTCTCCACACTACTCAAGATAAGGAGGCGATAATTTTGCCGACCGAGACCCGCGCAGCCAATGGGCGATTCCTCGAGTTCCTTCTCCTTCTCTCAAACGCAGCAAATTCCACCTATTAAACCCCAACTCCCTGCCCAAACCCATACACTCCATTGCGGAAGCCGCTCGGCTGATTTCTCGCTCAAGTTTTTATCGCGCGGCGAGTCTTGCCCGCGCAGACTCTCTTTTCGAGCCCTCCGATTTAAAGATCGTCGTCGTCTATACGCCAAACTCACCCCGCCGACATTATACCAGCGACCGGGTATACCCCGGGACGATCTGTATAATGCCTATTACGTGTATTACGTGTATATACGCGGGCGCCGACGACCATTCGCCCCGCGAGAGTTCAAAAAGTTCCGCGATCGCGCGGCGTAGACTGTTTGTCCGGAAGGAGCGAGACTGCGCCCCGCAAGTTCGACGCGAGGGCAGTGGCGCGCGTAGCTGTTTGTTTTCGAGGGACGGAGAGGAAAGAGTGCGCGGGCGGAGCATAGCGTACGTCTTTTCGAAGGAGCTGGGGGCAGGAAAGAAGAGTAACGGTCGATTCACTTGTCGCGCGCGCGCGCGCTAAATTTTATTTACTGGCTTGGAGCGTGGTCGCGAACTGCTTCCGCTGAGTTGGATGAATCTTTTGGTGGAATAAGGGGAGCACGCTTCAAGGAGAGCGGGGTGCGAGGCGTTTTTTATTCCGTTTTATCTTTTATTTTAGGAGTGTGTGCATGGATTTTATTATAATGCTTTTTATAATTCGTGGGAGAGTGTAATGGCGGGAGAAAACTTTTAGCAGGAGAGTGTCATGCATACTGATCACAGATTTTTCTGTGTTTCTGATAGTAAATTTCTCGAAATAAACTATTCACGATTTTTTTCCATGTCTTCTTTTTAATTCGAAGATATCGTTCATTTAACGGTAACATGACATACATGTTAGTATATAAAATTGCATGCAGGTTCGCCTGCAGATTCACATGCTATATGGTATGCAAATTTACCAACAGGACAGTATGTTGGTTCACCTGCAGAATTACGTGGAAAGCAGCTTGTAGGTTGTTCTGCAGACTTGCATGTAGGTCAACGTGGAGATTACCGTGCAGAATTACATGCAATTTGTAACGTGAAAAATGAAAGATGTGCATGTCGCATACAGATTCGCATGCATATTTACATATAGGTACACTCGACGCACAAATACACTCTTCTGATCAAATGCGTTTGAATTTTGTTGAAAGCCTCCAATAAGGTTTGCAAAAATTTGCGCTCAACCTAATGAAGTTACAGTATTTCAAAAAAATTGGAATGCATTTGATGATAAGAATTGTTCGTCGAGTATATATATACACGTTCACATGCAGGTTTTAGGTTTACATGCAGAATGAAGAATTTATTAACTCATTATTCAAATGGGTATGCGCAAGCAACTTTCTCAACAACCCTTATTTTTTATCACAAAAATAAGTAATTTATCCAACAATTTGCTGAAAAGTTTTAGTAAAAAATACTTGAAATTTGTTTGTGCCCCACTTTAACCATAATAAAGAAAGTTATCGAAGATTTGATAACAATAGCACGAAAGGCAGAGATTTTTTAACAATCAGTGAAGTTTTTCCTTAAGATTAAAACAAAGAAGAAAAAAAACACTTATCTACACCTCGTTAGCTTAAAAGCATACTCCAGCTATTCAACGCTAAATCTCTATTTAAGACTACCTCGCTCACTCAACCAAAGTCCACAAAAAAAAGCACCCTCGCAAACAAACCAAATTCTCTGTCCTCAAAGTAAGGCAAAAAACCAGAATAAAAAAAGAAACAGCCACAGTGACTTATAGCTCAACCCTTCTCCACTCAGGTACGAAAGCCCCGTGAGCGCTACCTCGCGATAAGAGCGAAAACACGAGAAAGAGCGAGAGCGCGAGAGAGAGAGAGAGAACAGCGTCGTCGGAATTCGTTGCACACGTCCCTGCCCTTATACCCTGCGCGTTTTCAGGGCCGAGCCGAGTGCTCCGGCTCTCGGTGCGGAGTTTACACTCGCGCGGTATAGCGGCCGAGAGATACGCTAATCCGGCGAATGATTGGCGCAAAGCTTCGGTAATCCACTGTCGCACGCGGTTCAGCGGCGGCGCGGTCCCGATAAGCGCGCTGTTTTATTAGATATCGCGGGGGGATTACTTCTTAATTGAAGCGTCTCTCTCTCCCTCTCTCTCTCTCTCTCTGTCTCTCTCTTGGCTTGTGTAGATGTGTCGTGTCGAGTGTAGTATGAAGGTGATATTGAAATACTTTTGAAGGTGCGATAGAGCATGAGTTGTCGAGGGCTTGACAAGAGGATTCGCGAGATGCTTAATTTACGGATAGGTATGGGGATTATGTTGTAGTGCGGTGCTTGCGTGTAGATTTGATGCGTGATTTGCCACGGCATTTGAGGCTGGCAGGAGGTTGTTTTGCTGTATGGTCTCTAGGGTGCAGAAGTTAGTCTCGATGTCTGTTGGAGGGTTTGTTGGAAGGGATGAAGGATTTGAATGAATTTTAGTGGTATTTTCTTCATTGACAGAGACTATTTTGCAATGATAAAAGTGAGAGAAATACGTTTGGAGGTAGTTATACTAAACACTATATCAATAATTCTTTTCACTTTTTCATAATTTTTATTATCTTTAATTTTCATTTCTTAACTTTTCATATATCAATAAATTAAACTTTTAAATAAGAATAGACTCTATTGCTCGGCTAAAGTTTTCAATAGAAATTGACTCTATTGGTCTTATCGAGCAGAAATTATTTTTGAATTACAGGCCAAGACTATTCTCCACTTGGAGATCTGTATGCAGACTTGTCTTTACAAAAAATATCGGCGTTTCGTCCTGGCTGTCAGAGTGGACTCCTCAGTAAGGCTCTGACAGCTACCTTAGCCTTCCATCCAGGTGGCAGGCGACCAATAGAGTCAATTCTATTGAAAATTAAACTGTTTTTCTACTACAGTCTCTAAATCTGAATCAGTGATCATCACTGCAAAACAGTACATAACATGCACTCATAACTGACAAAAATAATTCCTCTGTGAATTTAACATATTCTTTAGTTAGTACACCCAACGGTAAAACCATTTTTCCGAATGTGCTCCTAAATAACAATTTTTTCATAGGCGTAAGAATGTCAAATCACCAAAAAGTCAACAAAAAGATGATTTCAGATGCGATTTTGTTTCTTACGCCTATGAAAAAGTCGTCATTTAGGGGTACATTCGGAAAAATGGTTTTACCGTTGGGTGTACATTACCTCAATTTTCTTAATAACCGTTACCGGAAGCATTTAGTTGTTTCGATTTTTCACCTGCTATAAACGTACATTCCACTCAATTATTTCAACATCAATGACGTTTTCTAATATTCACAAAGTAATGAGCATTGTTCAAAATTCTTTAGCCAAAAACTTTCCGTGCAGCCAGTTTCTGATCAATGCCTAAAAATCTTCTTAAAATTTAAAAAGCAAATCACCTATTTCTACACATCAATAAAATCTTCAACCTCCGTAGTTTTCTTCGATACACCCATACCACGCGTATTTCAATAACAACATCAATCCAATAAATCAGACCCTCAGACAGTAGACTCGATCGAGTAAACAGCCGCGCGAAATTCCCCTCAAATGCATGCCGAGGAAGAGAAACCTATGCAGCAGCAGTGGGTATAGACCCTGTCAAAGAGTCTCTCCTTCTCTCGCGTCCACTCCGCAGGACACGGCCAAAAGAAACTCGGCCTGCCTGCGCTCGCGAAAATGTAAATGAAATCCGCGCTCTCGCGGGCAGGAACTGGAGCAATTCCATTGTATTGCGTCACATACATATGCGGCAGGATGTGTCGCAGTGTGCAGAATCGAAGCCAATGCGTACGAAATGCGGGGAACGCGTAAACATCCACCTACCCGCGTGTACCGAACTCGTATATATAAAAGTGTATATGTGTGTATATATATATATATATATATATATATATATATATATATATATATATATATATATATATATATATATATATATATATATATATATATATATATGTGTATATAGATCTACCGGATGGCGGCAGGATATAACTTTTCAGAAAAGTTTCAGTTGTCCGAGCTGGGGTGCTGTAGCGAATTCCTGAGACGTCTGTCGGATCAGATTGTGTGTTTGTGTGTGCATGTGTGTGCGGGTGTGTGTATTTATGTATGTGTGCGTGTGTGTGTGTGTGTGTGTGCGTGTGTGTGCGTGTGTGTGTGTGTGTGTATGTATGTACGAACGCGATGTCAGGGCGATTCAGCGCGGACAATCCGACAAAAAGAGTGAGAAAGAGAGGGAGATTGAGAGGTAGCCAGTAGCGAAGGCAAGTAGAAAGGACAGCGTACGGTTCGACGACGGATGGACGACTATACCGCGTGAGCGCATTCTTTTATGTATCCTTTTTTCGCTGAGCTTTTTTCGAAGGAAGGGTGCAGTAGGGGACGAGGACAAAAAGGTAGAAGAATGAAGAGAGGGAGAGATAGAGAGAGAAAGATCGCTGGAATGCGCCTACGCAAGCTTTGATATTGTTAGGGAGTGATTTTAATTAATATATTACAACCGTAGAACAAAACAATGGCAAATAAAAATTCTTAAAACCAAGCAAGTAATGTAAATTATTTTTAAAATATATGAAGGGCGTTTATTTTCGTAATGAGTGTTTTAGTGTACAAAAAGCAAATAAAGAGTATTTTCAGTTGTGGCAGTCTTCCTCTGATTATAAAATTATACTAGACAACACAACCCCATTTAATTTCAAGACTAAATTATATTTTAAGAGAGTGTAAAAGTATTAGCATCCATATTACGTTATGTTAAATCCTTTTCAAGTCAGTTTTTCTGTCAAATATAAGTAGAATTGATTGAGATTTTAAGCAGTGGTTAATTATGATAACTATATATAAAATTTCTGAAATGTAAGGTAAAGTAAGATCCTACAAATATTTCTTGCTAATTAAAAAATTCTTTCAAATGTAATAAGATCATTATAGTTAAAATTTTCACTAGCTTTATGTGTATTTACCAAGAGAAAAGAGTTTCAAAAATACCTTCTAATACCCTTTTACATATTTTAAATTTATTTTTAATTGTATCGTAATTTTAGTTTCGAGAGACAGCTATAACTTCTTTTAATTAAATTGTTTTCCAATTTTCATATTCATGAACTAACTGTGTACAAACTTTCTTCTAAATTATATTTAATTTAATATGAATTATATATAATTACACATAATATTATATAGCTAATTATTAAGATGAAAATCTCGTCAGGTACCACTTATTGTAAAATGCCTAAAATTACAAAAAGCTAAACCACCTCTTTCTAAAATCACATCATAAAGATCAAGCTACTCCAAATCTCACATCCTTGCAATAAACCTCTCAGGCTCTCAAACATAATCTCCGCATGTTTGTCTTGCTCCCGAAACCTCTCTCTTTCTCCCTCCTCCTCATGCATATATACATTCTCCCGAAGGCGCTCGCTAATAAAGCGCCATAATTAAAAGTTAATTCAGCCGAGACGCTATATAGCTACCTCCTCCGCCATCGTCGTCGCCGAGGCCGACGATCCCGCGGGCGACTGCCGGTAATTGAGGCATTATTTTTCGATTAAACGCAATGGAGGCCTCTCTCTCTCTCTCTCTCTCTCTCTCTCTCTCTCTCTCTCTCTCTCTCCCGCCCTTCGAAGGGCGCTGCATCTGGTATATCCATGTACAGTCGAACCTTCCTACGCTGCGACTCACCGAAATAGGACTGTCTAAATCTCACCGCACTGTGACTCATTCAGATCCGGCTCTATATATGTACGGAGCCCCGTCTTTGCAAGAAATTATATTTAAATTATTTTTACTGCAAAAACTTCAATTCTTACTTAAATTACGGATTTATCATCGAATAAATTTCATTGCCATTTTATCAAATTTTTAGAAAGAAATTCATTTCGCTGAAAAATTTATAAAAGCTACACAAATAATAATCTATGAAGATTACTTTTGCTGCTTATGTAATATGATAAAAGATAATGTATTACGAGTGGAAGATACATTTGTGCATTAGACACCCATTGATAGCAAGATCTGCTGTGAGCACGAATAACACATGGCATGGTGTGTTCTGTTTCTGACTTTGACTATGCTTCTGTGCCAGTCGTTGATTACGTCAGGTATTTTGCAGCAGAAGTGCAGCAGTTTTACAACAGAAACTTAAAGCAGCCAGCTCAGCATATGTCAGAATTGCAGTCTGCGCTCAGCAAAACTGCGGCAATTACGCTGCAAACTCGCATGTTCCGCAAAATTGAAGCCGAATTACTAATGCTAAGTGCCAAAAGAATATTCATATAATGAAGAAAATCGCAATTTTCTTCTCAACTTCCTTTGTAATGTTACTGGTCGTATACATCTGCACTTTAGCTGCGACAATTCTACCGTAATTCTTCTGCAAAGTGCCTACCGCAAGTTTCTTACTGCAATTTTGCTGCATTCTGGTGCACGCACGAATGTTTTGTCATCCTCTTGAATGCACTTTAGCTGTGCAAATCTAGTGCAATTCTAATGGAAAACAGCTGTATTAAATTTGTTTTGCAACTCCGCAAAGTGTCTGACGCAATCGACTGCCGGTGAAACATGCTCAAAATCGGGCGCAGAACAAATATGATCTGCTGAACTTTCTTTGAGTTTCACGAAAACTGCAGCAGAATTGCAGCATAAATACAATGCACGTGTGACAGCGCAGAGCGTGTTGTAGTCTACTTTCGATTTTGACTATGTTTCTACCGGCCGTCGATTACGTCACGCAATTTGCAGCCTTACAACTTTAAAAGTGTAGACAAAGTGTATATAGAAATTGATCGAAAAAAAAAATTCCTATGGAACTGGTGCAGTTAATTCAATTGCAAACTCGCACGTGCAGTAGAATTGAAGCGCAAAGCAAGGTAAAAATTGGAAAATATTACAAGATTCTTCCACGATTCTGATACAAGTACACATCTGCACTTTAGCTATCACAATTCTGCCATAATTCTGTTTTACAGTATCTGCTGCACGTTTCTTATTATGCATTCGACTACCGGTAAATTAAGGTGGTTCTTCAACGAGAATCAACTTTAGATATAAAAATGTATAGAATAATAATTTGTAACTTACTTACTGAAAAAAAGAATTTACTTAATGAAAAAAAGAATATTCATAAAAATTTTGATTTTGCTAGTGAAGTTATCATCGCGCCAACTAGAGAAAAGTGAACAAATCTCGGAATCTTGTTCATTTCTTATTCGATTTCAATTTGAAAGGTCTTAATTTGTTCTTTGAATGATTTCAGAGGGATTAGTCCATATCAAAATTTGAAATTGATCAAAATCTGATAAGTTACATTCAATATTTTTTAAGTGCCTACACGTATTCTTGTAAGTACTTGCATGTGCTAGTATAAACTATAGTATATAATTATTAAGGCATTTATAATTTTCAAATTTATATATAATAAGCACCCCTGAAGACATTGAAGGAACCAAATTACGTCATCCAAATAAAAATAGGATAAAAAATAAAATTGATTCGGCGTATTTTATATATATCTTTAACTATAGTTGACGAGATATCTACTTTTGCACTATCAAGATCTTTATGAAAAAAAATGTTTTTTTCATTATTTTAAGCACCTTCTTTCATATTACATATTATCTTACGTTATAAATATGTAAACAAATTATTGTAAAAATTTTGATATTTATCTATTCTCGTGGAAGAATAACCTTACAAAAAAAGAGAATAATTTCACGCAAATTTTAGCAGATGTACGATGGGTGCACTACCAGGGCTCAGTGCACGATGCTCATTGGCCAACGTGTCCATGCTTTCCTCAGTCACAATGCAGGAAGATTCAACTGTATAGATACATACAGGAGAGGGCGTGAGAAGGAAGAGAAGGGAGACAGAGAAATAGAGAGAGAGAGAGAGATGCGCTCGCGAACCCTGTGATGGGATTTAAATTAGCGTGAGAGAGCCGCGCGCGACGCGACATCTGTCGCCTTCTTCCATTAAATGTCACTCCCGCCGCGTTCCTGCTGACGCTGTATATCCTCCTCCTCCACCTCCTCCATATATATATATATATATATATAATCCGCTTGAGGTGGAAATCAAAAGTCGAGAGAGACTATACGCGCGCGCGAGATCTCCCCTCCCCTAACGCGAAATCGCTTAAGACGTTTCGTTCGCGCGAGAGAAAAAAGGGAAGGAGATGCCGCGTCGCAACCGGCGAGAATTTTATTAAACGAGGATGCAGGACGAGCGAGCGAGGGGGCGAGCAATCCTTGCGGGGCTGCTTGTCGCGCGGAGGCTCGGACGAGTCGAGCGAGAACTTATATATAAGGAACATTATCTCCAAGTGCCGGGACTGCTTTTTAAAGTGAAAAGTCAAACGCCGAGAGATTGCCGCGCGGCAAGAGGTACTTATTTTTTTATATATATATATATATATATATATAAATATCGGTAAAAGTCAAAGAGTCGACCATTCTCAGTCATTGAGTTTCAGAAATAAAAGGTATGCTAAATTAATAAAAATGAATTTTTTTCTATGAAAATGTTGATTGATCATATTATGTATGTGGAAAATCTATATTATACTCATAATCAATAACTACTTTCAAACTATCAAACGATTTTTAAAGCCGTATGATAAGTCGGGTTTATTGAGCTCAATATAAATTACTCATAATGATTAATAACACATTTTCTTGGTCTTTCGTGTATTTTCTTGTATCAAATCCGACTCTCGTGCACAATTTAGCTTGCTTTTCATACAATATTTGACGATGCCGCTGTGGTACCGCGAGCTCACACTGTACCTAGTATACTCGATCAAATATCGAGACAGACGTGATAAGCAGATCATACATTTTTCACGATAATTATCTTCTTACTTGTAATTCAGACTTAAATGAAGCTGCGAAAGAAGTCATTCTTATATTGTTTAACACGATAAAGTTGTTTTTTAAGTTGCTTTTTTAAATCTCTTACTATGTATTTATAGTTATGGTACGGGACAGACGTGAAATCGAGCGGGAGAGAATAAAGTTATAATTCAACTTTACTTAAAAATATACAATAAGACGTTTTGAAATCATCATTTAATGAACAGTAAATGCTCAAATTCACAATTATAACCTGTGTTGATAATCAATTGCACATCTTTATATATTTAAAATGAATTTGAATCGACGGGAAAGTCGTGAAACCAACATCGAGGGACAGATTTCAAGTAATTTTTTAAACTCATAGCATGTAATTGAAGATATTAAATCTATCACATGAAAATTTTAAATAATATCAGGGAAAGTGTGGTTGGCACAGGATTATTTATGATATTATTTATTTATAATTCAAAATTAAATCAATCAATAATATTGAAACTTTGCCGTAACGTTCCTCAGTTAAACATAATATATATATAATTTTTAATTAGGTCGATATGTCACGTTAATTTTGTGTAAAATAGCGGGAACACGACTAGAGAAGTTACGTGCTAAGTGACGGTTAACAGATTATATTGTTGGGTCTCAGAATTCCTTTATTTATTGAATAATTTTATTTTTGTTCTTGACAGTCAGATAAAGAGGAGATAAAGGTGTATTCACAGAGCAAGACGTACTTTTTAGTCGTCAGATAAGTCAAATTCTATTTAGTTTTGGTTTAATATTAGTCAAAAAACTACTTGAAAGAAAATAGAAACCATACCTAGTCTTTGAAATTAGTAAATATAAATTAACCGGCATAATTTCAGGGGTCTGGGGATGCGCGAGCGATTGATCATCCAAGTTAAGCGGCGCAGGGCGCTGGTTGTACTTGGATAGGTGACCACTCGGGTACCCCGTCCCAACAATGATGTTTCCGCATATGGGAAATGAAAATTTAGGTGCTTTTCGAGGAAGTAAAAGGTGCGTAAGTTTGACTTTCCCATCGGCTGGTTACTGGCGTGGGTTTTCTTGGTCGGCAAAGTTTTCCTACGTCACAGGGTATGGCCCTAGGTGAATACGGAAATTCAGTGGGGCACGTAGGTTGGGTTTAGGATCAAACCCTCCCACACATAGGTAGTGGGAGTGTCTCGTAAAAGGACAATAGTGTCTATATGGGTGGTACAAGGAGAATAAAAAATAGAAAGAAATAGTAAATATAAATTATCCTTTTATACCTTATAATTAATATATAAGGTATGAAAAAAACTATCGGAATAACTTACGGAAATAACCTACTATCAGAACTACTAGATAAATTATAGCTAAAATTACTTATTTTCAGTAATGTTGTTGTAACTACGGAAAAACTATAGGTTTCAATAAACATTATGCTGAGGAATAAGCATTGGTTGACTACGTAGGAGGAGCTACTAATTATTTTTTAAATTTTAAACTATAGTAAATTACTTCTCAACTACAGAAAAACAACTGCATCTTTCATTTATAAGAAAGTTACTGTTTAATTATTACAATCACAAGTTTTTCATTACGTTTTACGTCTACTAATAATAATATTTTATATTGTATTACTTTCTACTATGAAATTTTCTTGCGATTTTACGTTATTTAACATTATACAATATTATTTAGCAGCTATATATGGCTTTAACACAAACATTATAATTGTAGTTATCAAACAGTGGTTTTCGTATATAGTTGAAAGATATATAATACAAATGTATAATACAAAGTTAGCAACTGTTTCTTTATATAGTTAACTCTGTAGTTAACACTGTGGTTTTCCTATAGTCAAAACTTAAAGAAAAGTTAGTTGTAGTTATGTTTGTGCTAAGCAGTAGTTTGCTTGTAGATATATATATAGAAACTTTTACAAACTTAGCTGTAGTTTTTCTGTAATATTATAAAATTACTACTGAGAATAGGATGTTCTACTTATAGAATTTTAAGTTGTTATAGTCTTGTTCTACGGGTGCGAATAAATTATATCATTATAACTGTAATAATTCAAAGCATTTCAAATAAAATTGCTATAAAAAAATTAGTTCATACCCAATATGCAAAAAGAAATTTTTGTTAATACTTAAAGAATTCTTTATGTACTCTTTTTTCAGAAATGCGTCCGAAAAGATTTCTTTGAGATTGCTATTAAGAGTCACTAATGTCCAGTCTATATAATTTTTAAAGCATTCTTAAAGAATTCTTTTATTAATTAATTTATGCATAGAACGGCACATTTTTCGATAGTTCAGTATACAGTGCGTCTCATAACTATAGAAAGACCAAAAATGTTTACATTTAAATCTATGTATTATACCTTTTCTTAAAAAACCTGTAACTTTCGAAGCAAAAAACCAAGGATAATTTTAAAAATAGCAAATAAAATGCAATTTTATTCTCTTTAAAACGTTACCAAAATATTGTGTCTACATTAACTTATGAAAAATTCACGGACGGTTTAAACAAAACTTGAATACTAGATAAAAAATTTACATTGATTTAAATGGGTCTAAAAATTTAAAGTGTTTCTATAGTTATGAAACAACGATAACTTCTTTAATGTTGATGCGAAAGAAATATTCTAGTAATGTTTTAAAGAGAATATATTTTCCATTCATTGGCTTTTTGCAAAATTATCCTCGGATTTTTGCTTCCAAAGTTACAGGTTCTTTTAAAAAAGGTATAATATACACATTTAAACGTGAAAATTTGTGGTGTTTCTATAGTTATGAGACGCACTGTATAGTTTAAAACGGGTTAGATTACTTATTTAAGCACCACAAAGGATTCTTGAACACTGGACTTATGCAGGTAAATATTATTAAAAAAAAGATAATTTTACTAGGAATCGAACTCTCGACCTCCAGGATTATCAGTCCTTCACTTTACCGGTAAGCCAATTTTGTTTTTTATACGTTCAAGTGAAAATATTATATGTAACCCTAATATTAGTCCTAATTGTGACTTCTTTATAAAGAATACTTTATTATTACTTTTTCAGTACTATAAGTATGCTTTACTATAACATTCGTGAATTCATCATGTTTATTAGGATGAAACAAAAATTATTTAAAATATAACTCTTTTAACTCTTTATGACTATATAAAGAATACTTCTGAAATTCTTTTTATTAAAACATATAAAGATCCTTCATCAATTTAATTTTACAAAGAATACTTTATTAATACATTTTGATCACTTTAAGTATTCACACCTATATGCGGACATTCGAGACTTCATAAAGAATTCTTTTATTTGAAAGTGTACTTATATATTGGGATAAATTGTTAAAAATTTGTTGAAGTGGATATAGTCTAAGATTGGTTAGACACACACCTAAGAATATAAAGTTCCATCATTCCTACAAAATCGTAATAATATCAACTTGTTTTCCATAAAAATTAAAAGCTTTACAATACATTCAAATAATTAAATTCTATTCAATTTTGAATCATCAGTACTCAGCGACACTTTAAAAATAGGTACACCTAATCCATATCAGCCACACTCCACTTTCTAAGGCCAGACTCAGCCTTCGGAGGAAGCTTCGTACGCCGTTTCGCAACTTCCTCTCGGCAACTCTCCTTTCTCTCTCTCTCTCTCTCCCTCTCTCTCCCTCATCCACTGCAGGCAATCTATCCGCGCCCCGCAGCCCTCCTCCCGCAGACTTCGATTGTGCTTATACGCCGCGGCGCGCCCTACGAGGGAAAACTATTATTAAATTGGATTCCGAGGCTATGCTTCCGCGCCCACTCGCGACACAAAGCTTTTGTGTGCACGCGCGCGCGCGCGCGCGCGGACGGACGGGCGGGAAATTGTGCAGTGCTGCGCGAGGTAAAGAGAAACTGCAGCGCCACGGGCTAGCTAGTGCAGCCCTGGCAAAGTGAACGTATTTTTCGAGGGAGGAAAGATGGAGGAGGAAGAATCGGCCAATGAAAAGGGGGAATAGAGAGATAAGAGAGAGAGAGAGAGAGAGTGAAAGAGAGGATAGAGTTTGAGGGGAAAATGCGATGGAGAAGAGCGATTGAGAGAGAATTTGAACTTGCTTGTTTCATGCCTCGGAGATTACAAATATGCAGTTGAGTAGGTGAATTGTCTCTTGTATTTGTGGTTTTACTACGGTACTTGAATTTCTAAAGTTAGTTGAAATTAAGAAAAATCCCGATCCTTTAAATTGAGAAAACAATGTAATGTGTGGGAACAGTTTGTTTTAAGAGAAAGCTTTTTGGCTGGGATGATGAATGGCAATTTTGCTGGTTAATCCTGTTAACTACACACCACTCGAACTTGAAACGCAACAAAGAAATTATTTTTCGTAATAAAAATTTTATTTTATTCTGTCTTATATTTTTTAAAACCAAACAACAAGTTTACCTCATGTTTAAACAGTGCTTTACATAACAATCATCCCCTTAATTATCTATTACTTGAAATATGAAGAACATAATATAGAAATATATCTATCCTAGCCTGCCTGATACTGACAATACATTTTGCTCTTTGTTTCCAAATTATTGTAATCAAGTTTTCATTTTCGTGTATAAGTGGTTGGTCGAAACGAGTATTCTATTATTTTGCATTGGTTATGTTAATTTATTAATGCTTAACCTGGGAGTCTAACAATATCGAACGTAGCAGCAGCTGATCTAGTAATAAGCGGTATAAAAAGACAAATAAAGCAAAAAACCATACCCATCAAACCAAAAAACCAAAGATCACGTGAATGAGATAAACCCTATGATAATGAAACCGTAGAAGCACTTGAAAACGAGAAAGAGATGAACAGTCACGCGAATCGGAACTCAGCCAGCGAGCGAGAAAGAGACGACTACGCACGCACAAAGTCGGGGCAAAAAGAAAGCCAGCTGCACACGTACACACACAGAGAGAAGCGCAAGGCGAAGGCATCCTTCTTTGCGCCGTCGTCTTTTTCCTGCCTTCGGCTCTGCCTCTGCCTTCTACTTTTTCTTCCTCCCCTTTGCTCCGACGCGCTAAAGCGTCCGCGCATAATGCATCCGTTCACCGCCGCGCGAGCGTAATCTTCGAGTACCAAGAGCCACGCGCGACAGCTTCTGTTTCACCGAGACGCGCGCGCGGATCTTTTAATATATATCAAGAAATCTAGAGAGCGCGTATGCCAGCGTAGCGCAGCGACAAGACCTTTAATACGAGGAGAAAGAAAGAGAGCTATGTGAGCGTGTGCAGTTGTAGACTTTTGTGAAGGGGGAAATGCGTGGGAAACGCATAGCGAATATCGTGGATGGATTTTCATTTTACTTTGTGCGTTGAGTGAATAGTTTGCCTGATTTGACTGTAAATATTTTTTTCAAATTCTATGCATATTCCAAATCGAAATCCATTAACAAAAACGACTTTAAAGTAATTGTAAGATACATAAATTGAAAGGAAATTACGTCTACTTTACGAATCAATGCATATTATTGACATGTTTAACGCCAAAAGTGATAATTTTTTTTTGTATTTGAAACATTTTTCGAAATTCTAAATTTCTTTATATATGGAGCAAATGTTGACAAAGTTGTAGCCCGAAATACGGTGACCTTCCACAGTTATGGTGACCAAAAAATTTAGCCACATTCGTACATACACTCACACATGTACGCACACGTACATGCACAGTCACAACCACCCAGACACATACACATACACGCACACACACTTTTTATATACCTATTTTTATGACTCAGGAACCTCAAATACATCGAAAATCGAAATCTATAAAAAAAAATAGATATAAAAATTTATAGAATAATTTGATTATACATTACAATATAAGTAATGATATAATAATAAAAGAACAGTACTTAAGGTGGAAAGGTACTCAGAAGCTAAAAAAAAGTAAAAAAAATTTTATTATTTATTTTGTAACGTATATGTATGAAGAATACGTCAACAAATTTTCAGACACTTATTTAACCAAACAAGAAAGAAAAGTTCAAAATTTTTTAAAACTTTATTTAGATAGCTGATAGTATTCGGTATAGAACTTGAAAATCAAAAAATGCTTCTGTTGATATTCAAATAATATGTATATGAACTTGTGTATACAGTTTCAGATCGATTGGTTACAAATTGAGACGCGTGGAACATTTTGGATCTCAAAATATTGAGTTACGAGATAAAGGGAATCATAGTTATTGAAATACATGTAAATCATATGAGACCTCATCAATTAAAGTGCTAATATCTTATTTATTTGGTTAAATGAGTGTCTGAAAATGTTTTGACGTATTCTTCACACATATACGATACAAAATAAATAATAAAAAGAAAATGGTTTTTTAAGCTTTTGAGTACCTTCCCACTTTAAGTAAAAAAAAATTTTCATAAAAATTTTGATTTTTCAAATGAAGATATTATGCTAACTAGAGAAGTATGTGAATAAATTTCGGAATCCTTTTTATTTCTTATCCGATTTTAATTTTAGTAGTCTAAATATACACATACACTCACCCGCACACGCACACCTACCCCCACCCACACATACATACACGCGCACATACACTTTTAAATACCTATTTTTATGACTCAGGAACCTCAAAAACATCGAAAATCGAAATCTCTGATTAAAAAATTTACATCGTTACAAAGCTTTCGCGTTGATAAAACAAAAATGTAGCAATAAAATATTCACCACACATACATTCAATCTCGTGGAAGCTCGTCTTGTCAAGAGCGCGTCAAAGTCTACTATGTACACTCGACGTGGAAAATATATGATTCGAACAATTTGAATTTCGTGAAATACTGCAATCTCATTGGATTGATTGTACGTTTTATCTAACCTCATTGGACGATTACAAGAAAAATCAAATAGTTCAAATCAGATATTTTCCACGTCGAGTGTACATATATATACTTATACTCCAACCGCTAATAAGCAGTCCGCCAAACAAACCTCCCTCAGCCTCCGCGCATATGTAACGCTGACCTCTCGTCCTCTCCCCCTCACCGCAACTTATTAAATCCGCTAGCTCGTTAAAAGGAAAAAAGAAAATCGCTAACTATACGACGACGACGCAAAAGTTCCAAAGTCGCAGCGGCTAAGTGCATCATGCCGTAGTGTCTCCGGTGCGCAATTCCGCGTCTGCCGAATTCATCCAGTCTGTGTATATAAGAGCAAGAGCGTGCGAGAGTTAAGACAGAGAGACTGAAAAATTTTGCAGTAATCTACAAAAGTTCCGCCGCCGTCTTTCGGCTTCTTTTACTGCTTATGTTGCCCTGCACCTGCGCGCGCGCACATAGAACATTAAACTCGCGAAGACCGAGATGCGTGTACCTAATACGTGCGCATATTGCAGCGTCGGCAGTCCCAACGTATTTGGACGATAAGAAAAGTCGCGCACACGCGAGAACCTCCCCCGCGGAGAAAGTGAGACAGAAGAATAGTATTGCAAGCAAAAAAAAGAGAAGTGCATTTGTGAGTGCGTGAATGCATGTATGTATATGTACGTGCGTGTGTGTGACCCTGTAATGCATTTTTCACAATTTTAGAGTTTGTGATGCGTGTATGTATCTTAAATGGCCTTACGCAGTTTTAGATGGGATACTGTATATACGTTAAGGAACGTAATACTATTTATCATTTTTAGTCATGTTCTGCATTTTCTATATAATTTTAATGTATTAATTGGTTTAGTAATCAATCGAGCCCTTAGTAGTAGCCATTATTATTTTTTTATATTTATGTATTTATGGATGGATGTGGATATGTGCATGCGTGTGTATGTTTCTTAATATCTGCATAGGTATGGATGTATGTATGTACACGCGTATGAGTGCATTTGTAAGAATATGGGGACATTCCACGTAAACATTAATTTATTTGAACTGACATAACTTTTGTTACAAATTTCGATCCATCTTCTGCCGGGGATCATTTTGAAGGTCTTATCACAAGAAAAATTTTAAGACCAAAATTAAATAAATTAAACTCGCTGACATGCCTCAAAATTATCCTAATAGGTACATATTTTATCAACCAATTAGAAATCTTGAAATTGAGGTCTGAAAAAATCATGTGTATTTTACAAGTAATTTGCTACAAAAAATATTGTTACAAAATTTTCTCAAAAACGCACCCTATCTGCGTTAAAAATCATTAAAGATTTGTTGTTTTTCTTTTGTAAAAAATAATAAACAGTTGATTTTTAAAAGACCCATAACTGTAGATATATTGGGTCTTGCGGTCTAACAATTTATATGTGTACTTTTTTGACCATACATAACCCATATAAAAAATTTCAGCCAAAAAAATATTTTTGTCCACGGGTTGAAGTAGAATGTACCATATATATGAGCTGCCTCTATTACACGTGCAGTGTTTAGCCCACAGCATAACTAAAATTCGATTAAAAACATTTGTGACATTGTTGTAGTGGCGTACGACATCTACGTCAGTTCTTGTGCTAGGGCCTTTTTGCTTCTGTTTCGCCTTTCTGTTATTTGTTATTACACAGGAACTGACCCCGCGTTATGAATTATAACCGCGTCGCATCGCTTGCCTCTTTGCAGTCGTCTTTTATGATACCAGATGTGAGTCTGCGTGCGTTGCATATCTCAGTTCCGTCGAATGTAACGGAGTTGGACCGAAACTGCAGCGACGACCAAATGCGTTCGCCCTTCTGCACTTTGCCGCATCTTTTGTCTCTCTTTCTGTATCGTTAGTTAATTATCTATTTTCGTGAGTGCAACGCCAGTGAGCTATGGCCATTTTGTTCTAAAAATATTGACATTTTATTAAACAACATTTAAACAACAATTTGAGGAAATTTCATTGATATGTGTTAACTCTCCGTGATCACACCTCCAAATAATAACATGTACTGGTCATTGAGAGTTATTTACATCTCAACAATTAAACCGTTGTTATGTCCAAATTATTAATTATTTAATGATAAAAAAAACGTTTGCTTTGTCTTCTTGCTTTGCATTCCTGAAGCGGTGTACAATATGAATCGTATGCTTGTTTTATTTCATTGTTAGTTTTTTTAATATTAAAAATCTATAAAAAAAACTATTATTTCTTTAAGTGATACAAGTCAATATTTTATGAAACTTTGTCTTTATGATTGTTTACTATGTTCAGGGTAAAACTTAATGAAATGACCTTTTATTCATATTTCTACATTGCGTCCTGAATTGAAGACATTACGGACATTACTCATTACGGACAAGGCAGCCATTTAAAACTGTTGCGATTACCAGCATCCCGTGTGACCACGGTGGGTTTATTTTGAGCAGAGTTATACGAGATGTTTTGGTATGGAGCTTCTTTAACTCTTAATGTCGGGCAAGGGACGATCAACAAACTTAAAATATTATTTTTAAAGGTGATATTAAAACACGTTCTGGGTCTTTCTGCTCTTAGAATTAAATTTTATTAAAGTGGAAAGGTACTAAAACACTTAAAAAATATCAAATTCTTTTTATTATCTATTTTGTTTTGTGCATGTGAGTATGTATTTCAGTTACTCATTTTACAAAATAAAAAAGTTATAAGTATTTTAATTTGTTACATTTCTTACAGGAAGTGAATTATATAATAGAAAACTAAGTAACCAAGGTAAACTATATCGTCTGCATTATAATTTCAATAAATCGTAAAGATGTTTGAATAATTTTTTTCAAATCAACGTATTTTTATATAAATAATTTATTTATAACTTATAATCACTTTTTAAATTAACAATATTTCATACGGTATATATATCGCAACTATTTCAATATATAGTCCTTTTTCCCGCCTATCCTCTCTTTCTCTATACCATTATTTAATTCTTTTTTTCACTCGTTCAGCATGTTTCCCGTTATTTCTGTATTCGTTTGCGCCTCGTCAGTGATTCATAACGCGATCATACGTCGAACAAAATATTGCTCTCCCACTTTAACAATGCTGCCTCGCTGGTCCACGTTCTCTTTTTGTGTTCTTCGTGTTTGTGATTTTTCTCTATTGCGAAGTTCGTTTTCAAACGTATCGAGGTGAACTTTATCTTTGGTGCACTTTTACTGCTATGTAGCTGGGGCTCAGGTGACATTACTTCTTTGTCCGGGATATCTGTTCCAGAAGTTTACTTTATAATCAATGCGAGCTATTTCGGCATTGTCATCGATAGCGAGGCGATAGATTGATACTTTCTGACGGATTTATATCGAGGTTCTCGCATTGCACAAGAAAGCGCAAGTTGTTAAGAATTGTAGAAACATGTTTTTAGTCAATCTTAAATTTGATCTTTTCAGTTCGTATTTTTTCGTAACTTTTTGATTGCACGTAAAATTGTAATAACATATTGATTAATATATCTGTTACATATAGGCATGGTTTATCATATGTAAAATCAATAACCACTTCTATTATAAGTAATTATAAAAGCCTTTTTGCATTTAAATTGTATTTTATGTAATAAGTATAGTCAATCGAGTGATGTTTTATGTTGAAATTTGAAATTGTCATAGTGTATTTTCAAATGGAACAAAAGAGGAAAAGTACATAAGAAAGAAAGTGAGAGATGGGGAACTATCCAGACAAAAGAGAACTATGCCTAGGGTGAACATTAATTTTACATTATACGTCGGAAGCTCAAATGCTAATAATTAAAGATACATACTTTTTCAATTTTGGAAACCTTTTTAATACAATTTATTTTAGGAAAAACGTAAATTCTTATATTTGTTAGTACTAACTTTTAAAATGCATTTTACTAAAAACTACAAATTTGAAACTTCAAAATAGTTCCTGCGCATCAATTTTTAATGAATCGGTCCGAAAATTTTTTACACGTCTATTTTGATACATTTTGAACAAAACTACAAAGATATTTCACTAAAACAAATAAGTATTATATAAGGGTTAATTATTAACATTTATAATTAAAATTTGAGCTAATTTAATGCAAACATTATTTAATAAATAATTAGTTTTAGTTTTTGAACAAAACTACAGAGATATTTTACTAAAAAAATATATAAGGGTTAATTTATAACATTTATAACTAAAATTTGAGCTAATTTATTGCAAAAATTAAATTAAAATGTTCTCTCTGTACATTTTTCACTACTGTTATAGTATATCATATGTCATTAATTTAATAGCTATAAATGATGATCATTAAAACATTCTTCTGTTATGTATGTAATCTTATAATCATAAAAAAAAAAATTTCCTAGA
Organism: Gastracanthus pulcherrimus; assembly: GCA_949152435.1. Lineage (NCBI taxonomy): Eukaryota > Metazoa > Arthropoda > Insecta > Hymenoptera > Pteromalidae > Gastracanthus > Gastracanthus pulcherrimus. The sequence continues at coordinate 169,492,090 of OX424574.1, read as the reverse complement.
TTTAAGAAAATTAGCTTTAAACATATACTCTTCCCTTAACCGTCATAGTACGAGTATTAACGTGATACAAAACTGAAGTTAAGTAAAATGGATTGAGTCTTGGAGTTATTTATTTTTCTCCTGTCGTAATATTCTGCCTCGCGCAGATATGTTATGAATATGACAATCCTAGATGATGCAACATATTAATTATTATGTACAATCACTTGTAATAATTTACCGAAGAGAATGAAACGTAATTCTATGTTACCCGTCATTAGCCACAATAATTAATTTCAAATAATGCCTAACGAGACGCTTGCGTACTATTTCAAATACAGTTAATTATAATTGTGCAAAATAACAAGCAATTAAACAAATCAATACCTGTTTTGTTTTATTTTAATTACTCTAATAGTCTGGAAATTCATCCTCAACAATCGTATTATATACAGTGAATGGACAAATTATTAGAAAACGTTATAATGATTAGTATTTACCAGATTGTTTATTAAATTATAAAACAAAAGTATTCGAACAACAAAAAAAATGTATTTAAGCTTGAATAGAGCCTCAACCGTAGCTCAACATTTATTATGCAGATTTCTGTGAAATCTAAATTATTAGGATTTTTCTAGTACTTTCAAAATTTAAATTAATGAATCAATGAAAGATAAAAATTGAATTTCATGTAAAATGTTAATTAAAGATGATTGTGTCTATAAATTATTAAATAATATTACACGAGTGAATTATCCATAATTCCAAAGAATCTATGATATTCAAAAAATATAAACAAAACAGTAATTTAATCTTTTTTTATGTACGCTCGAGAGACAGTAATTCTTAGCGACCGTGCTTGAATTTAACCTATAAAGTATATATATATATACTACATATATATAAATACTTTTGCAGGTTAAATTCAAAGACGTTAGCTAACAATCAATGTCCCTCGGGTTTATACTCGACGTACAATTCTTATGATTGAATGTATTTGAATTTTGTTGAAATACTGCACCTTTATTGGTTCAAACGCGTATTTTCGCTGACCTCATTGGAGGATTTAAAAGAAATTCAAATGCATTTGATCAGAAGAATTGTACATCAAGTGTACCTCTGTGATAACTCATTAAAAAAAAGTCAGAGAAATCTGGCAAAAATCTGGCTACGTAGACTATCCTAAACTATAAGCCAGACTATATTCCAGACTTAAGTGAATTTATGTCACATAAACTTATTTTTACATACAAGTAATTAGGACTCTACACTTTATTGTTAATATCGACCGAAATATTTGTAAAAAGTCATCACTCGATAATTTTAATACTCATCACATTTAAAATACATCTCGCTGCGCCTGAAATAACACTCACAGCTCGAAGATCCTCACGCTATTACAGCGAGATTCATGCAAAACTGGCGCGCTGATCCCGGAAACCCAATTTTTCCCCAGTCAACCCCCCGAAATAGACTTATCGAATGGCGCTCTGCGCGCGGCATAACAATAGATCCATCAGCTTCGTTCGCGTTTTGAAGCTTCGCGCGTATCCATAAACTCGCGCACACTCTTAAAACTTCATCCGCTTCAATCAAGCCAGCGAATTCCTTTTCTTTGTGCGTGTATTTGCACAAGCACGTGCAACGCAAAATCTGCGCCTGCGAGTTTTTCGTCGTCGTTAAACGACTGTCGCTGCTGGTGCATTCTTCATAAATGGAAAAAAAAAGGGCTGGAAAAGCAGCGAGAAAACATCAACTGCTGCGCTGCCTAGATTGCGCGAGAGAGAGAGAGAGAGAGAGATGGAAAAGAGAATGAGGAATGAAAAGTAGTCCGGGCCGCGTTTGTTCTGTGCATAGTATAATAACGCGCACTTGAAAGAGAGAAACAGAGAGAGAGAGAAAGAGATTTAGATTAAGATTTGCATTTATTTCTAAGCTTTATGGCATGGTCCTGAGAGAAGCATTTTCAAAGACGAGTAAGTTTAAGTGAGTGCAGTGTATGAGTTGAAGTTTAACATGAAATGAAAGAAATCGCTTTGTGCATATAAAATACAACTGAGCTTCTAAAAATAGGGGATAAATGGTAAACGTGACTTTAAGAGAGTAAGCCTGCGTTAAATCTTAAAAACGAACATAAATGTTCAAGGCCTCGTTAGAGTTTTTTCTTTGAAATTATTAAACCTCTGAAAACTTTAGGAAAAATATATAATATTTCACGAGGGTTTTAGAATTTAGTAAGCGCAATTATTATATTTAGTTATATCACAATAATTAGCTCTCATTATACAATCAATATTTTAACATCGAGGTTAATCACATGTCCTGTATTTGCAAAGCTAATTTTTAACGAGTTAATTGGAAATTTTCTTTCAAATTAATTTTATAATAGGTGATTATTATAAAATTTACGGTTTTAACTTGCTGAAAAAAGTATTTACCTGCATATTCGCAATTATTATTGCTTTACTTGAATTATTAAAAAAAGCTTTCTTTACGAAATTGGCCTAACCTTAGGGCGATCATTTTCAAGTTTTAACATAAGTTTTAGTCTCCTCGTGAAAAATATACAAAGATAGGGCAAATGGTTGATAAAAATACCTTACATCGTAAATCAACTAGAATACTACATCCCGCCAGGCTGTCAGGATTATTTGTCATCGCACGAACTAAAATACCTCTTACACCTACTAATTAATTAAAGCTCCTTACGTCCGAAAGGATGAGATTACGTATTCGAGGATTTGTCGAATGAGCCTTCATCGAATGAATATAGGCGAAATCGCACCCACGCACTCCCGGTGTTATGCACACGGGAAAAGCACAAATCACAATTCCGTCGATTTTTGGTTGCTGTTCCTGCTGCTACTGCTGTGGCCGTTGCGTAACGTGCACATGATAGGACGCGCATTTGGGGTATTAAAGGAAAATGCAAAAATAGAATGCGTCGGGTGGTTATTACGATTTTATAGGATTAAATTTATTGAAGTTAGCGTTTTATCATTGATTAAATTCAAAGTTGGCGTTTTATGATTAATTAAATTTAAAGTTGGCTATTTTCTCGATGATATGTAATAAACTACTAATATTAAATACCTTATAACTTCTTTTATTTTATATATTAAGATAATCTTTGTTCTAAATACTATACAAGTATGCATGAGGTACGATTAAATAATTTATTAGTCTTAAAAATGAGAGTTTCATAAATAGTCCCGAAACGTCGAAATTGATAAAATTCAATTATTTTAGTACGTGATTGTCGATTGCATTTCTTCATTTTGCATCATCTTGTACAATTGTAATGAAATATGGATTAGACGATCAATAAAAAAAAATTGAGTATAAAATTTTCAAAATACCTCCTCTTTATACTCGCATTTTTCCAATTAATTGTAATAAAAAAATATTTATAGCACTGTGTGGGCTAAATCCGCACTTAAATCACACCTATCAGTGACTTAAGACTCGCTACGTTCGGGCGATAAGGACGGTGCAATAATGGACTACTTAAGTCACGGCTAGGCGTGACAGCGGATTTAGGCAAGCAGTGCTATAAAATAATATACGATACTCGTGTCAAAAGTCGCCCTTCGTAGCACGGCGTTTAGCTAATACACGCCGTGCTGTAAATGACTACTTAGGTTACATGTATCTTATTGTACTATTTGTATACGTCATACCTTGGAAACTATCATAATTAATGATAATCAGTGAATCGAATCATTAAAAGAGTTTTAACCACTTCAGTTAAGCTATCAAATCAAAAAATTTAATATTTAAACAATTAATTAAATTTATACTGCAAATTAAATTTTTATTTTGATTCAAGTGTTTAAACTCCATAGAGGAACGTTCAAATGTTCCTCTATAAATGCTTTATAATTAAAGCAATTCAATAAAAAAAATTAGTTTTCATACGTAGTTTTCAAAGTTAAAACGTTTTGAAGTTATCATCAGTGGATAAAGTGGTTCTAAAGTATCCTCATTAGCGACCATACCAAATTTCAACCTGACAGATTAATGCAGGAGTGATTAACTAAACTACCGTATCTCTGCTACTATCGATTCAATTATACAGAGCACGTCTGTCGACTCCAATAACCTTCATTATTATACAAAACTTCTCTTCAATTGCGTATATTCGAGTCTACGACATCCTTCAACAGCAAAATCTAAACCTCACATCGAATTTTCGTTTTTCAAAAAGCATCTTTGCCGCATAAAAATCTCTCCTCTACTCCTCAGTCTCTAGCATTCGATCGCCTCGGCCCCATCCCATTCTCCTCCTACCCTCATCCACTTTCACGCACTGCGCGACTCTTCTCACCCACACTCATCCGATCCCCTCCTCCTCCTCCTCCTCCTTCATCCAGCACAGCACCACCCTATCCACCCGCAATTTTTTTTCCATTTCTCCTCGGCTTTTATTTGATTGGCCCGCGTAACTGCAGCAGCAGCAGCTCCAACTCTGCGGGATACCACAGGGCGCCAGAGTCAGCATTCGCGGGTATCGCCTATCTCTCCGCGTTTTTTGGCTGCCGCCCCGTCCCCTCCCACGCTTTTTTCGTCTACTTCGTTCCCTTTCTCTCTCTCTCTTGTCGTTTCTTTCATCTTTCGACGTTTTCGTCTAGCTCGCGCCTTCTTCTTCTTCTTCTTCTTCCTCTTCCACAAGCCCCGAGATATCGCCAGCATATAGCGCACACAAGGCGTACAGCGCAGCGTCTTCTTTCTCTATCAAGATCACGATAAGTCTGCGGCGCCTTCGACGCAGTCGAAGTATACGTGTACGAGGGAATATGGAGGTGCAGCTTGTCTAGCGCCTAATTCGATTTCGCCGATGAATTATGCCCGTACGCGGCGAGGTTACGTATACGCGGGAACTTCTGTACTGGTATAGTACGTGTTTTGAGGAGGATTTTTTTTCTTTTTTTATTTGGAAAATGCGCGCGAGAAATTGCTGCGGTAAATCAGTCAAAAGTTCGCGGATGACGCACGGGATGGAGGATGTGAGGGAGTTGTTTGTTGCGCGAGTAATGCAGTGCGCTGCTGCGTATAATGTAAGTATGAGGGAGATTGTTGTGATAGGAGGAAGATTGTTTTTAAATCTGCGAGTGGTGTAAGTTTTCGGTGCAGTTTGCGGGCGAGGGCTTTGAAAGATGGGATATGATTTGAGATTGATGTATTTTAGGCTTTAACGTTTTGTAAAGATACTGGAGGAAGATTTTTATCTTGAAAACTATACGTAAGTTTAATAGGAAAGTTGTTTACGTCTTTCAAAAGCAGTTGCACTTCAGAAATAATAGTAAGTAAATTGTAGGAACAAAAAATTAAAAACAAACTAAGAATTACTGCTATCGGGTCATTGGCATTTAGCTAAACAGCTGTGCTTCTTGTTTGCAAACTAATCCAATTTAAAATATACATGACGCATTTTGTTAATTTAACTATTATCTATTGATTCATGGATACTACAAATAAAACCGTACATTGTAAAATGTTTCACAAAGAATTTGTTTTTATTACATTTTTTAATTTATAGCTTATGCGGTTTTTGAGCTGATGTTTTTTAAGAAATACTTTATTATTTATGAATTTATTTATTTATGAGTCTGTGGAAAATAGTCAACTGAGCAATATAAGCCACGTATGTACTTCGAATAATATACCGAAATTTACGAATATGAAAAACAACAAGACTAGTAAAATAATATTGATTTAATTTAAGCCTAACATGGCTGATTTTGTTTCGTTAGGTACATTCATTAAATCAAAAATTGTAGAAGCTTTTGTACAATTACATCAATTTTATATAAAAACTAACTTATGATTCAGAACTACTACGCCTTTATATAAAGTTCAAGAAACAAGATTACGTTACAGATTTAACAAGCAACGTTTCACGTAATATACAATTAAATTAAATTTTAAAAACAAATCTTAAAAAATTGAAATCCTTCTCTGAATAAGTTTCACTCAGGAACCATTATAATTGTCCCTACTTACAGAGTACAACATTACATCTTCGCAGTTCCTCGACAAACCCAAAAAAGCCGATCTCCCTTTAATAATCCAAAGAGCCACGAACCAAGCAAAACAAAACCAGCATCCCAGACTAGGCAAGACAATCCGTGGCCCGCGCCCCCAGTAGTAGGACTCAGCGAAGCGTCAGCCGTCCCTCCAACTGCAACTCACGCAACATCCGAGACTCTCCGCCGACGCCGCCACAGCGAGAGAAACACGCGAGCCGTGCCGACTAGAAAAATCTCGCGATCTTCCTTCGACCCCGGCACACGCAGCAAAAGAAAAACTCCAGTGTGCGCTCTGCGAAAATACACGCCGCACGGCGCGCGCCTGGCTGTTTATACAGAAACGAAGGCGGCGCGCCCGCGCGCCAAAGAAGATAAGTCTGCGCCGCGCGCTATCTCTCCGTCCCTGGGTTTCCTCGGAGAGAAAAGAAGAAGCTGCTCGGAGGCTCGCTCTGGACGCCTATTTGGCCCGAAGGAGGCGGCGGCGTGTGTGTGTGTGCGCTGGTCATTTTTCACTCGGCGGCGGCTTCCGACGTCCCGCCATTCTCGAAAAACGCGCCGGGCGCTTTTCGGCGAGATTGCTTCTTTGCCGCCGCCGCCGTCGAGTTTCCCACTTCATTTCTTTCGCTGCTACTGCTGCTGCTACTGCTGGTCTTGTGCTTTTTTTTTGTCTTATTTGGCGGAGCTGGAGGTGCCCGAGCGTTGGTTGGGAAGGAAGGAAAGGGTCGTTTGAATTATCGGGTGGTGCGGGTGGCGCGCTCGATCGGGAGGAGCTTTCGTTTTGTTCTTAAAGAGGGTTTGAAAGTGGTGTGGAGTAATTTTACGCGAAGTATTGTAACGCGACTTGGTAGATAATCGAGCGTTACGTCGATAATTTTATTAATGAGTTATGAAATGATAAAATAGTATTGATACAGATTATGTGATTTGCAAATTTTGTAAACTGAATTTTATTCGTATATAGAGAAGAATGCTGATGTTCAATTAGCTAACTCTCGGAAAGCAACTTGGGGTGAATTTCGATTCATTTATCTTACAAATCAGAAGCGAAGGGAGAATATGTAAACAGGAGTTTTCGAAGACGTGGTTTTCAAATATCTAGATCTAGAGTACTTCTACGTACAAATTAATTCGATTTCAAGGATTTTCGGTGTTGCTGTATTATTGTAATAATTCGACTAAAGAAATTAATTTTACAAATTTCACCACGGGATTAAATTCAGTGACAACTGAAGCAACATAAAATAGATTCAATTCATACGTACGATTTTCCGGTTGTTTCAGTACACGAAATGATTAATAGTTTTATTTCGACACACCCGACATTATGGTAAGTCCAACTTTTTAATTTTGACGTCAGAATCAAAGTCTACGCTTTTGAAAACATCTATGTCTAACTAAGCAGATCTGGTTATTTTGATTTTAATTTATTATATAAGAAATATGCCAAAATTGAGTTCACTTGGTCTTCCGAGTAAGAAATCAAAAAATAATTACTAAGTAAAATTTGCTTTTATTAAAACAAAAGCTGATCAAGAATGTAGGTCTTGGTTAATCGGAAATTGGTACCGAGCCGGTATAGTTATAAATACTTGACATTTTTGCGATATCTATATAACATACTGCCCATCTGAAAAAAATTGTGACCCTTTGTTGTGAAAAACCCGAGGGGATGAGTTTTTTGGAATCCGTTCAACCCTTACATTAATCGAAAAAATGGGTGACTTCCATTTTAAATCTACTTGTATTTATAGTATTTAATGTAATCTGTATTTCTCACCCCTATTGCATCATCAAAAACCATACCAAGGAGCTGATACGAGCAAAAAGGATAAAGGGTGAATTTAACCGCAATTATTAATTTTAATAATAGTGATACTAAATGATGCGGCTCCCAATTCAGTAAGAGCTTAAAAGATGGCTTTTGGTCTTAGCATTCGATTGCCGTATCGCCCGTCTGAAAAAAATTGTACCATGACACCTTTTTTTACGAAAATCCCATGGGGTGAGTGTCTTGGAATCCGTTAAACCCTTATTTTAATAAAAAAAGGGGTGGCTTCCTTTTCAAATTTACTTCATAGTAGTTTTCTTCTATTCATTCCCTTATTTATTGAACATTAATTGGTCTGCAACTCGTATTTATGCTTTATTCTAAAAACTATATGCTTAAGGGATGAAAAATTGATTGGCATCTCCCTGGCTTTCTAAATTCTTGTTGCATCATGTACTATTATTTCCGACTTAACTGTGGACACTTTATTGACCTTAAAGAGGGACTTTCGGTAAGAACTACATTTATTGAAAATGTATAGTAATATAGATAAAAAAAATTTTTTTAAAATGAATTGGTGGGAAAACAGTAGATTGTTCCCGCGTTTGCAGGAAAAAGTGGATTTGCGGGCAAAACGTAGATTTGCGGGAAAAAAGCGCTACTTACGCAAATGTATTTTTTTTATTTTCTACAAATGCTTTCTCTCTTTTCTTTAAATTTTAGCTATTTCTTTCCCTTTCAGTGGGTCCCACTTTTCAAATCAATAAAGTGGCCACAGTTAAGTCGGAAATAAAGTTCTATATGTAACACGAAAATAAAGTCGACTATTCCCTCGGGTGTTAATCTTCGACTTTATTCTCTTGTTGCATAATGTACTAGTTTAACGTATTCATTTAAACGTTAAAAGGTGTCTTAATGCCTTTTTAAACCTTTTTAAAACACTTTAAAAACCTTAAGTGTTATCAGGGTTATTAGTACAAGATGATAAATATCTCAATTTGTATAATAAATGTATAGTAACAAAGCTATTATTGATGTAATTACAGCCTTCACCAAGATCTGCCATACAAATGCAGTGGGCACTTGAAATAGTACTATCGGATAAAATTGTTAATCATGGCTTGTATCATCATATAATACTGATAAGTTGCGCTCGTGGATTTTACCAGCTGTGGCACAGACCATCGAGCAAAAAGAATTGAAAATATCAGTAAATTGGAGTAAAAAGATAAAATCCTAAAGTATTAAGTTTTAAAATTATATATTATAGTAAATAAAATATTTATATATAATTTTGTATTCATTAGGATATTTTTTATCATAATTTTCTTATTAGCCCTAGTCGAAAATTAATCTAGAACTATGTAGATCTATCTAGATTGCCATAGGAATAATCCATAAAACTAGATCATTTTCTTTCAGGGATACTATTCTTAAGGATATGAAATTCACTATTTTTTTGTACAATTATATCAAGTCTTAAGTTTACAGGATCCTATTATTCTAAAAATACAACACATTTTGAATATTCACAATTTCTTTCACACTTCAAACTTCTCTTTATGGTATCAAGGCCATGTACAAATTACGTAAGAACTGTTTTCCATACTTTTAACTCCCCCCTATACCCCCACATAAAGAACCGTAAGTTTTTGGTAACCCCCAACTCCCCCCTCTTACGTAAGATTGTCTTGTTCAAATGGGTGTTATTAATAAATAAATTGATAAACCATTAATAATTAAGTTACAAAGACGTAAGTAAATTGTAACTTTTTTAATAATCTATTTTTATTTCAAGATTTGGTATAAATTTAAACATAATGTTAAAACGTTTAAATTTTAACCTTAGGTTTTTACATCAAAGTTATCTTAACATTATCTCAGCGGTTAATATATGACTATTTTGATAATTTTTTAAGAGTGATAAATAGAAAAGTTTCATGGAATCTTTGGCATAACGCTGTTTCAATAACTTAGTGTATAATGTAAAAAATTCCTAAGAAAATTATTTAGGAAAATTTTATTTTTGTAATAATATGAAATGTATGTGGAATATGCCGCCATAAAAGTTTTAACATGATTTTATAATATAATAAATGGAGAAATAATAATAATGCTAATTATGATAAGATGTACAATAATATATATATATATAACATTTTCAATTTTCATCTGTCGAAAAATAAGTTAGTCATTCGTGTAACGAACTTATTACGGGTCTGCAAGCTTCATCGCGCTTCTTTTCATTACAAAAGTCTTTAGAGTCGGCATCAACTTTAACGTATTCTGACTCCATTTTAAATCCTTTCCATCTCCTTTTTCGATATGTCTCAAAAACTTTATTTAGAAAAGGATATCGAAATAAATAGCTTTACGTAAGAATTTGTTTAGCCCCCCCCCCCTGCACATAAGTAGTCGTAAAATTTTCGTACAGTCCCTCCCCCCACCTGCGACCGTTACGTAATTTGTACACGGCACCTATATTAAATAACAGTATATCGTAAATCGTAGTCGCCTTTTTATATTAAATTTTTCGACGGATATTTATTTAAAAACTATCTAACATTTTTTTCTTGATAGCTAAGATATTTTCATACTATAAACCATTAAAACACTAGTAAATAATATCAAACATACACCAGATTTATTTTAAACTTTGTTTACTTGTTACCATGGAGTAAAATATATCTTTACAGGTACTTTGTTGTACCCCCGATGTTCGGCCATCTTGCCGATAATGTCAAACGTGATATGCCTAATTATATTGCGTATAACAAAAGACGGAAGATGCTTATAAAAAAGTTTGTGCGTAGAAGATGGATAATGTTATACTCTTTTAAATGCATTTACACTGAAGCGAGCATATAGACGGTCCCTATGAAGAAATACGTATCTCGGTATTACGTTTAAAAAGTTCACCGTGAATTTAATAGGACGTAACTCGTCACAGCTGGCTGAAGCCAGAGACCAAAAGTTTTAAGGGATTCACACAATGGCATAAAAAGTTATACTTTCTTTTCGTCCAAGGTTTTTAGATAGATGTCTTTTTATTTTTATTATTATCTAAATTAACATTTTTCATTTACTCTTGTGCAAAAACTAATAAAATATCTACAAAATCTTTTACTTTATCTTCTACTTCACTTTAACCCGCATTGAAAGGCTCGGGATAAAGTGATCCGGTATTTTACAAAAATAGTCAAATAATAATATTAAGTAAAACCGAAAACATAATATGTAAGGAGTCGAAACCTTTGCATCAAACCCTTTCTGATTCCTAGAATCTAGAACATAATAGTAATGTGTATATACTTACGTAAATAAATTATTTATTGTATTAAATATAACAACAAATTGAAAAATATATTTAAAGAAAACAAGAATAAGTTCTTGTAAGATCCTGATCATAAAATCTTGTTAAAATCTTGACTGGTGGTAAAAGATCTTGTTCTTGTCTCGAAAATGTGACATTTATCTTGCCTTGATATGCAAAACTAACAGTATTATATTCCTTAATAAAGTTTTGTTAATAAAATGTAAAAGTCAGTCATTTTTATTTTATAAAATATTTGATAAATAATCCAATATTTACTGTATTATCAAGATTTTAACGATTTTCTAATCAAGATCATACAAGATCTTGTCATAAATAATTTAATAATAATATTATTTATTACATACCAAAATAATTTACATCATCGATTTCAGAATATCGTAAAATAGAAAAATCGTTATAAAACAAAAAAGAGTTGACGAATCTTAAAATTTTATTTTTATTGCCAGAAAATTAACCCTGTTTGGTCAAAAATGACCGCGCCGTTCTCGAGATATGAGCGATAAAAGAATGTTTCTGAAAATACATAACCTCAATTATCTCGTAATATAAAGGTTATTATGATATGGACAATGAACTCAGCCAAGAAATACTGGAATGCTATCTTTTTGAAAAGTTTCAGATAAAATGCTGCTGATTTACTCTACTTATCGTTGGCCCTCGAAAAACGTATGTTTTTACAAAACGATTTTCTTCTTAAGTACAGAAAAAAAATGACTAAAAATTTTTACAAAATAATCTTCTCCATTGTCCTAATTACTTTAATTTCTTTGGAACATTTTCCATCATATATTTCAGAAAAATCATCCTTTAAACGAAAAATGACGTTTCTGTATATAACAAAAGAAAGGAAGCGACTTTGAAGAAAGGATAGGTAATTTAATACACTTTCAAATGCATCTTCAATGAATCAATGACATTATTTTTAACATACCAGAAAACCCGAAATCCTAAAACTCAAATATTAAAAGCCGTTGAAAAAACCAAAAGTCATCGAAAAACCAAAATTATTACTTTTGTACCCACATTGCGAAAAAAAACAAAAACAATGAACGCAGAAACGTTAATTTTTACCATGTATACCGTGTATACCGCACACACACACGCATACATACACACTCACAGACATAAACACACATACACAAGCACGCACATACATACACACACACATACACACCCCATTAGCAAGGCTTGCCGTGCAAAATCGCGGCAATAGTTGCTGTGCAATGTTTGTTAGCAATTTGCTTCCAACTTGCGCTCACGAAATGACGAAGAATTGACTGCAAATGCTTGCCATCAAATTGCTGTCATATACGGACGCAGACTTACTTACATTTGATGTATAACTGTTAACTGTTTCTGCAAGTTTTTTACATCAATTCGCTTTCAACTTGTTTTCAATATTATTAATATATTATATTACTTTATTTTCAATATTATTCACATAATATTCAATAAACTTACTCATATGTATGCGACAGTGCTAGAGAGAAAGGGAGGAAATTACGAGTAATAACAGTATATTGATGGAAATTTGTATAATATAAAAATAGAGAAATGTGACGACAATATGATAGCAATTTATGCCTATAATACGCCTGCACACCATGAGCAATAGTTGCTGTAATTTTGCCTTCACTTTGCCCTCATAATTTACTTCAATGCTTGATACATAATTTCCAGCATACACGGACGCAGTTTTACGTCAAACTTAAGGAAGTCGATAACAAAACGTGTATGTCAAATTGCTAACAATTTGCAATTCATCTGACTAATGGGGCACCCATACAGACATTTTCTAAAAACATTGTATTTTGTTTCTTAATGTTCCAAAACATGTAGTTTCTAAGCACAACTTTGTTTTACCACCACAAAGCTTCCTCTGTGAGGAAGTAATTTTTCATGTTTTTTGTAATAATTTCTCTGATTTTTAATAATGATATGATCGAAATAGGCCCTTATTTTTAAGATGTTTTACCCAAAAACTTGCGATTTTATGTATACAAATCGGGTTTTTTCTTGTGCTTAACTGCGTACAAGTTTGCTAGAAAATTTCTCAAAAAATGAAGATGGAAATAAAAAGATACGAAAAAAGCTTTAAGTAATTTAGCTTTGATTCATATAAACGTATCATATTTTATGATATATGTCACTAAAAGAAATTTCTAGAACTGATGATAATCTTTTAGAGCAGTTGAATGATAAAAACCAGAAAACCTTTTAAAAAGAGAAAGTTTTAAAGCCGAATTCTTTTCAATCTTATAAATAAAGACCTTCAAATTTATACGAGTATTATATTGATATAATAGAATTCTTTCCTAAAATTAATATTCGTGTGACCTTTATCGGCTTTATCTGATCGTAGACTGTATTTTTTGTTTCATATTTATGGTCGTGAGAAATAAGTTTTTAGCTCGATTCCAATGTTAAAACGTTTCTCAAACATCTAAATTGTTACCTATATTTTTGTAAGATTTTGTTTCATATTTACCATGTTAGTACAATAATCATTAAAATGACTTGTGTTATATATTGGACAAATCGGTTAACGGGTTATATAAATATCAATTCCACGAAAATATACTAGATATGAACCCTAAAATTAGTAAATATAAGTATATTTATTGTATTTCATCGTAATATTAATACAAAAACGTCCTAGTATTGCCATCTACCATACAACGAACGAACTGTACGTAAAACTAGAACTTCGATCCTACGTGCAGTCGGGGACGATACTGGCTGCAAATACATTGCGACGATCGAGACAAGCGTATTGTGCAACTGCCGGTAACCTTTAGACGTTTTGCGATTTCATCGACCTTTTTCAGTATAAACTTGAGTTTAATTTGAACAATATTGTAGCTTTTAATTTGGCTCCGTCGGGTAGTCCCGTATCTAAGTATGGCCCCGTGGGGGGTACGCAATTTTTTTTTTTATAACCAACTGCATTTCTAATAAAAATTATTCACTATCAATTTTCATTATAAATATATGTTATAAGTCAATATAAGAAAAATAATAACAATGTAATAAAACGTAAGGAAACGTAAGAAAACGTGGAAAAGTGTGAGTAATCATAAGAAAATATAATGAAAAGTAAGAAAACGTAACAAAGCGTAAGAAACTATTGGAATTTGGACATATTTTATGTTTTATTACGTTTTCATACATTTTCTTACGCTTTCTTACGTTTCCTTACGTTTCCTTACGTTTTCTTACGTTTTCTTACGTTTCCTTACGTTTTATTACTTTTTTATTTCCACAAGGGAACCAACACAATTTTAATAAAAATGATTCAATATCAATTGTCAGACTTACTGACCTAAAATATATGTTATAATATATGAGAAATAATAACAATACGCATATACAAAAATACCCTCATTTTACTTATTTATTATAAACATATTTTATATTTGGCTGACATCCGGATATTTTTCTTAAAAAATCGGAATCTATTGGGATCTGACACCAAGCACTTGCCCTCTGGCGGATTAGAGCTAAACCAGGTTGAGACGTCAACATGGCGCAGACAAGCCCGAAATTATATGTACTATATATAGTGGCCACGCCCCCGTGTCAGATCCCAATATAATTAAAAGATAGAATCTCTTGGTGGTTTTTATAAAGAAAACATGTGTTTTCATATAGTTACAAGCATAAATGCATATGTAGCAATAAGAGCCCAAGTTAAAAGTTCTATTTTCAAATATTTTTTCTCTTCAATTTACCTAGCAACCCTAGCCAACCCAACTTGCAGTAGAATGTATAAAACAATCACTTTAAGTGGGATTTTTATTGTTTGTAATGATGGATTTTGAAAAAATAACGGAGCCACCTTATTAAATATATATTTGACTGGAAACCGGGTATTTTCGTTAAATAATCAGAATCTATAGTCAAAAAACTAAAATCTTCTGGTGGTTTTATAAAGAAATCATGGTTTTTCATGTAGTTACAAGCATAAATGCATATTTTGCCATAAGTGCCCATGTTAAAAGTTCTATTTTCAAACATTTGTTTCTATTCAATTTATCTGGCAACTCCCACCTAATATCAAACTTTTAATAAAATGTTTAAAGCCATCTTAATTTTAAAACTACCCACGGCATTTATATAATAAGAGCAATTTAAATAAACGAATATTAAATTATTACAACCCACATAGCACTCAATATTGCAGCAATATCACATGAGTACTTACAACGCAATATTAAATATTCCTGTGATATATATTAGTAATATTGCAGTGATACTGTAGCAACATTTAATGCCCGCGGCGTTTTTATCACAGGAATATTAGTATCATTTCGCAATAATAATGGAAATACTGGAGAGGAATATTTAAAGTGATACATTCCAGTAATATTATTATTATTTTATCGAAAGTATATATAATTTCCTTTTCATTTTTTAATATTTTTATTTCGCCCTAACGCTAGTACCATCATTAGTATTAGTAATATAAATGTAATAAATGCCAGTCAATAATCGTTCATAATTAGCTTCGGGAAGACACACATTATCGTAATGTTTGAACGATTCTTATATAGTAATTGAAGACGAATCTTAGCACTTGCGAGAAAATGCCAAAGCGTCATCTAACAGCAATCTTGAGAAAATTAACTTTCAAATAATGTACAATGACAATAATCGCTTTTTCTCAATTTATTTTTACGTAAACTTTGACTAACTATATTATTAAAACATTTTTACAGTTATAGTCAAGATTTGTGGCAAAAAACGATAAATTTAAATTATATAGTAGAAATATTTCCACAGTATTAGTTTGAAATGCTTCCAAGAATGTCATTCTGTAATCTTGCAACAATATAGCTGTAATATCTTAAAGTAATACGTTATATAATAATATTACAGAATATTTCGCATATTATATTTCAGTGTGGTGTGTAACAGTATAATATTATATGTTCTAGAAATATTTTGGCAATAATAATGTGACATACATCGGGAAATGTCATCCTGTAAACTTGTAATAATATTGATGTAATATTGCAATGTGATATGTCACATTACAATATTCCAGTAATGTACTACATATATTATGATGTGATTTATCACAATGTAATATTGTAGAATTATTGCAGCAATCTTTCATTGTAGTTTATCATTATGCAGTGTTACAAAAATATCAGTGTAATATTACACTGTGATATATCGAAATGTAATATCTTATAGTATAGAAAGTATAGAAAGATAGTTGCAATACTGCAATCTTGAAAATCATACTGGAATATCACAAAAATGTAGCTGTAATATATAAACTTATCCACAATATTACAGCAACGTTGAAATATTTTTACGACATTCCTGCAATATTAGCTATATGCGGGAACTAAATTATTGGTTTTCGTATTTTCGTAAGTAACTGTATAAAAAAAATCTATTATTATTTTTGTCATAAACAAAATTAATATTTCTTATTCTTGGCTGGATCATTTATACGATTGATTTGTAAGGTTTTTAGTAATATTTTAGTAAACCCGCTCACTTGGACTTCATGTTACATAGCAGAAATTTTATTTTTTTTAGTCAAAAATTTATTATCAGATGTTAATTAGTCAAAAAATGGTCAATTCAAACATTGCAAAAATTTTCTCATTTTATTTTTTAATGAAAAAAATAATTTCATTTTCATAATAAATCTGGCAGGTGAACATTTCTTAGATTTTTAAAATATTGCTCAAATTAAAAAAAAAGTTTTTCAGTTTGTATAAATATTTTATAGCGAAATTTCATTAAGAGGAGTCCGTATCTTCTGTCCTTGTCTAATCAGGTTTTTGCTATTTATTTAAATTGTAGTTTGTTAATTGAAAAACTAAAAGTTCACCCCAATTCGTATTAAAATAAGGAATACTTTGAAACGCGAAAATTGAGGTTAGCTTTTCCGTTCCGAAGTTTTCTCGAAAAGGAAATAATGTTAGTTACTTTTTAAGGTCTCAAAATATTCCTTATTTTAATACCAATTGGGACCAACTTTAAGTTTTTCAATTAACAAACTACAATTTGAATAAATAGCAAAAACGTGATTAAACAAGGACAGAAGATACAGGCTCCTCTTAAAAGTGGCTGTCCAGCATACTGGACAATTCAAATGAACGGGTTAATGAATTTTCTAAATTATCTTGAACTAAGGTAAGACTAAGGTAATTTTAATAAACATTCCTTGATATGCTGTTAATAGAAAAATGTATTAATTCTTTGTACAAGTCGAAGTTCTTAAAAGTAAGATAAAACTTAAATTGATTCTAATTAAATTAAATTACTTTAATCCAACCCTTCCTTCTTTTCTTTGATTGCTTCCTGCAAAAAGCATATATTAAAAAATTAGTAAAATATTGATAAAACAATATAATATTTGACTAAAATCATTGAATCATTACCTTAAACCTTTCTTCGAAAAGTGACAACTCAGCGATGAGATCTGTAATAGCGTGCATGAAAGCTTCATGCGGTGTATAGTCTGACGTTGTTTGAATTCTGATAACAAACTTGTGTTCTAAAGGGTGAGGTAATTTGTATCCAGCAAACAATACTTGTGGATCTTTCAGAAGTTGGCTGTAAAAGAAATCATTTTATATATAATCTCAAATTAATTTCTCTACTATCGTGTGACATGCAATAGACTTACTTCCTGATCATATTTCCAAGAGTGTGATCTTCTTTGTTGACTGTAAAGATAGCAGCATTAGGAACTTTCGTGTCTTGTTCTTTTATAATTCTGAAAGTTTAAATACGAATAAGGGCAATTAATACATGTTATGTTAGCAAATAGTATATTATGACACTGTTGTGGGAGATGGTTTTCTACCTTGCTCGAGGGTTTTCGCACGAGCGAAGCGAGTGAGAAAATCGAGCAAGGTAGAAAAACACCTCCCACAACAGTCTCATACGATATTTTATAGCACAACAACCTCAAAATCGACAATAAAGTTGGCATTTTGAGGTTAGTGTGCTATAATAACTATAACCTATAGAAAACTATAATTTAGTATTTTTAAAAAGGTTTTTCTATTTTTATAATTAAATTATATATACGATTGCAAAATTACACTTATTATTTATCATCAATAACAGTTATTCGTGACCTAATTAAAATAAAAAGCGAATGTCAAGTTGTTTTGCAAAACTTATAGGTTATCTCTCTGCATTAATAATATTAAGAAGAAATACGTTGTAAAACTTACTTCTTTTCTCCCTCGTAAAGCAAGAATGACTCGAAGGTCGGCGGTGCGTTCATTTTGACGTACGAAAATCAGCTGATTTCTTTTAAAAAACTAAACAATGTCCACGAATTCACGGCTCCAAACAATAATAACGCCACAACAACGCACAGCTCCGACATACTGATCCGATCGTGACGTCACGACAAGAACGCCAGCGCTCGCAGCGCCACACGGGCGAACTGTAACCAGTGTGGCTAACTCGCACAGACGTCTCGATTCTGCGCAGTAGAGCCTCGCGCTCATTGGCTTACGAAGTGCGCGCGCGCTTTGAAAGAGTACGGGAGGGAGCCGCCAAGAGAGCGAAAAATCGGCCGGGCCAGGGTTCAAATCCCACCACTATCGCTTTTTTTTTTTTTTTTTTTAATAACGCTTAAAGCTAAATACTCCACGCATAAGAGTTCAATAAGTAAATTGTTTAAATTAAGACTTTCACTTTTAAAACTACATACACCACGTACAAAATTATGATTTAAATAAAATAAATATTTTAAAATAATTAATTTATGTAACTTTCATACATGGGGTATTTATTAGTTTAACGGATTTAAAGATATTAAGCAATTTTGTAGTTAAGAATTAACGGTTTAATCATTAAACAATATTTTTATTGACCTTTATGTATGGGGTATTACCTTGATATCCATATGGTTTAATTAAAACAATTTATTTATAGAATTTTCGTACATGGGGTATTTGGTTATAAGAGTATTAATTTTTTATATATATGTTTCGCAATCCAACTTGAACCCTTCGGTCAAATCGCATAACCCTTTTTCTTCGATTATTATCGGGGCCATTCGGTCAGTTCTAAAATTTCCTTAGAACATGCCATGAATACTAGAATGAATTTAATATTTATTGAATAAAAAAATAGAAAGATTAATTAATTTAAGTACTCCAAGTGCAGCAATAAAAACAATTTAAATAATAAAACTATAAGCTCCTTAACCCTACTAACCTAAGCACAGTAATTTTGAATTATTTAAATGACTTATTGAATTATTAAAAAAAAATTTTTTAATATTAAACTATTTATGTAACTATACTAGTATGTTTTTCTAACCATTTCGCTTTCTCAAAGAGAAACTTTTGTTAGGATGAAAAAACGCAAATCTGCTGCCAATTCATTGGCAGTTAACCCTGTAGAAATTATAAAATGTAATAAAATGTAAGAAAATGTAATTAAACGTAAAAAAAACATAAAAAACTGTTGTATTTCGGACATTTTTACATTTTTTTACATTTTTTTTACATATTTTAAAGTATTATTATGTTTTCTTACGTTTCATTACAATTCCTTATTTGAAAAGGAAATATTCTGTTCTAATTTGTCACCGATAGGTAGCGAGGCATGTATAAATCAATTCACATGTACAAAATAGGAACTTTATTTATATTTATATTTTTTTCTCTGCTCTAAATAAATATTTCTAAAAAAACGACATACTTTGTCCTCCGTATTCTTATCAGGAACCTTCAGTTAAAATTTCAAAAGCTTTCATTGTTAACTCTTGAAGAAAAATGCATTTGAAAATATACAACTATAGTAGTATATTTTCAAATATTTATTTTATTTAAATCATAATTTTGTACGTGGTGTATGTAGTTTTAAAAGTGAAAGTCTTAATTTAAACAATTTACTTATTGAACTCTTATGCGTGGAGTATTTAGCTTTAAGCGTTATTAAAAAAAAAAAAAAAAAAGCGATAGTGGTGGGATTTGAACCCTGGCCCGGCCGATTTTTCGCTTTCTTGGCGGCTCCCTCCCGTACTCTTTCAAAGCGCGCGCGCACTTCGTAAGCCAATGAGCGCGAGGCTCTACTGCGCAGAATCGAGACGTCTGTGCGAGTTAGCCACACTGACTGTAACCATTTCGGAGCATGCGCGGTAAAAACTTTCCAATTGATTAAATATCGATGCGCAACAATGTTTAATTCCATTCTTTTATTTTTATACAATTTCCAATAAATGTGCTACAAGGGAAAAAAAATCATTGCACATGTCTACAACAGTTTAAAAATACCCACAGAAACGAGAATTTCAATGTCATTAGATTTTCTATTTATACGCCAACACAAACTACGCGATGTAAAAAGTAAATCCGCAAGTTTTGTAAATGTAAATTTCGCAATACACATATGTACATAAGGAAGCTTCCGCAACAGGTGAACTGCAATTTTCAAATCTCGAATAACGCGTGTGCGATCTCGCGAGGCGCGCGTGCACTTCGTGAATCATCCAATTATTTGCGCTCTCGCGCTCATCCATCCGCTATAAATAAAATTCTCGGTATCGCGCGGCCCGAAACGAGCGCGTCGATTCCTTTTCATTAGCCGCGCGCGCACCTTATAGATATCCCGCATTATCTCGCGATCTTATAACAGCGCCGCGCGATTGAATTGGCATCGCCCCTTCCCTCACGCGTCTAAGTATATGGCGTACGATATGCATTAGCAGTAATATACCTACGCGAGAAGAGGGGGATCGGATCGAGATGCCGCGAAACGCGCGATACCGCACGCAAGTGAAATAGATAGCGAAGCGAAGCTATATAAGGTCTATAAGATAGGTAGAGGGTGCGGGGGTGCGGCGCTCGTCGAATCCCGAAAGATAAATATACCTTGTCTTTATCTCGTGGTGCGCGCGCGCGCACGCCTGTATAGCTGTGTTGTAGCCCCATTTTAATCCACCTTGTGTAAGCGCTATCACGTACCTATATCGGAATTACTCGTGCGCGGATCCCCGCTCTCTCTCTCTCTCTTTCTCTCTTTCTCCCCCGCCCGAGAAGGATTTCGTGCTGCCGCGCTGCGACTGGTGCTAGCTATATGGGCGTGTCAGGATGATCGTCAGATGACGGTATCGGCCGTGCGAGTTGAAGAATTTTCAGATTTTCTTCTATTGCGATAATGCAATGATGTAATGGGTATTTAAAGGTGTTCTCCCGTCGCAGTGCATCAAAATTACCTATGTCGGATTTTTTTAAATTTTATTAAAAAATGGAATATTAGGTATGGAATTTAATTTATTTGACATAAAAAGTGTATTAGGTAGTACTAAAGTACATATCTTTTAAGATAATCGAAAAAATGTTGTTACATAATATTAATTATAAGATTGTATCTTGATCGTTATAGAAGGCGCTGACGGTGATAGATATACAAAACAAAAGTTGTCGACAAGCTTTTTATAATAAACATTATCTAAAATAAACATAATTTCACTATCTTGAAGGATATTTAATTAATATTGTTGCCTATTATGTTTTTTTATAATATTTCGTAGCTTCTTTCAATCATGAAAATCACTTAGTTGTTGTGTATTTAATTGATACGAATACTTTGATATATTATTTGTTTAACGGATTTAAATGTAATCTAAGACTAAAATGTAATAGTTCTTGCGAATTTACGATAACAAAGTAAAAAATTGAAGTAAATCACAATGCTCCTATCTCTCTTTAAGCTGTATGCACAGTTGCCTGAAAATGTATTACAACCGCACCCCTTGATTAAATAATAATACGTTTAAGGTTGTATGTACAAATGTATGGCTATATGTAATCTTTGCCAAAAGATAGATTTTTTTCGCGATAAAGAGATAATAATTCTTTATAAAAATATTTTGACTTACTGAATTTATAGAAGATACTTAAGGAGGTATAATATTAGTGTAACATTTTGGAAAAATTAAATATTATTTTGTTTTTCATTTTCTTATGGTATTTGGTATTTAAAATACTTGAGTAAAGGAATTTGGCTTAATTCGAATTAGTTTCAAAGATGTAGACGTGCTACGTAGCGCTTCTTGCATGGAGATATGCAATTTCGAAAACAGGTTTATATATAATAACTTGATATATTTTGACTGGACATATGTTCGAAGTATCACTGGCTATAGTCGGGACTTCAGAGAAGTTTGTATGTTACATTGTCGCATAGAAAAATGTTCAGAAGCCGAAAATCACCCAAATTTTATGCGAGAATCGAACTTTCTTCTTTCAAGTGTCAACATTTTGTAAACAATTGTTATTTATCGGTGTAGTGCTCTAGCCCATGTTATGATAAAGCTAATCCATTTTTTTCTATTTTGTATATTTTCAATAAAAATAGTTAAAAAAAATTTAGAGAAGTAAATAAAAACGCCATATAGGTATAGGTTAAAAAATTTAAATGAACAAAATCAGCCATGTTATAAATTGAATCAATAATCAATAAGTTTCGTTGTTTTTTATGTTCGTAATTTTTGGTATATATCATTCGAAATCACGTAAGAGAATGTCACTTTTGTAATATATTAATTCAATTTGAGCTCAATATTCGCGTATTGATGTAAAAATCGATCTTTTTTATTAATTTAATGCATCCATATGCATCTAAAGAATGTATACCAAAGTTTCACCTCAAAATTCGAAGTATAACTGAAGCTACAGGCATTTCATACTGTGTGCGCATCGAGTTGGCTGAGCGAAGTATGCGGAGTAGAGCTTTTTCCAATTTTGACACGATAACTCAAAGAATTTTAAACCAATCAACATGAAACTCTTTTTAGATATATAAAACTAGCATCCCCGGTCGCGGCGTTGCCCACAATTTTTACAAAGTGTCATAGCAAGACTGAAATATGAGCAATTCTACAGAAAATCGAAAACAAATCGACCAAAAAAAAAAAAATTTTTGATTGCACACTTACCAGACATGGTTTTTCCGACTACTTTTGGCATTCTAAAAACGGGAAAAATAGTGAACAATACCCTTTCTAGTGTCAAGTTTGATCGACGGTCACATTACCATTAAGTAATTTGTGTTTAATAGAGGCTCTTATTCAGTCGTTAATAACTCGATTCCTCTTGCTCGAAAATTTTGTTTCAAAACAGAAAATTAAAGTAGATATTAAGAGCTTTGATTTGAGATGTCAAAGATAAAATATTATTTTCAAGAAAAGTTATACATCAATAAAAATAGTGATAAAAAACGTCAAAAATAACAAAAATTTCGAAAATGACGAGAAATACGTAATCTTTAATTTTCACGCATTTTTGACGTTTTTTATCACTATCTTTATTTGCGTATAACTTTTAATGGAAATAATATTTTTTAATCTTTGACATCTCAAAATTGTTCTCTGTATTGAAAATAAATTTTTGTAACACATGCATGATTTTCGCGCTTTTTCGTGCATTTCAAGCGGACAAGAAGTGGCCGTTTACCGACCGGCGACAAAAGTCTTCTTTACCGCCTGCCCGAGCGTATACATATTTCATTTCTTAATAGAACAGGACGACAGTTGCACCATGTCGAAAAACGGTCACATCTGGTTCCGCTTGATAGACACGTAAAACCGCAAAAATCAATAAATGTGTCACAAAAAATCCGGTGTGCACCATGGGCGAGAGACTTCTTCCGCCCTTGTATGTTTGCAGTACTCGTCTTCGGCTCGTGCTTGCTCGCCTCCGACTTCGTAAAGCAAACTCACGCGGGCGGTAAACGCCTATTTCTTGCCCACGGTACACAATATACTATTTTCGACCAACAGGAGCCGAGTTATTAACGACTCAATAAGAGCCTTTATTAAATACAAATTGCTTAATGGTAATGGTTGTACAAAAATTTTTCTTTTTTTTTTGATTAAGTTGTTTTTGATTTTCTGTAGAATTGCTCATATAGAGATATACCATCCAAAGGAGAATGACCATAGCGCCCCCCTCGAGAGAACTTATGAGACTAACACCATCGTTGAAAGAACATTTCGACGCCCAATCCTAAGAAGAAATACGCTTTTCAAACTTTTAGACGAAGAGTATCTTAGTTCAGCGTTTGCGACGAAGAAAATCGCAATTCAGCGTTGGCGGCGAAAAGTATTGTGGTTCGGAGGTTTGCGACGAAGACTAGCGCGGTTCAGAGGTTTGCGACGAAGACTAACGCGATTCAGAATTTAGCGTCGAAGACTATCGCGGTTCAAACGTTTCCGACGAAGACTATCGTGGTTCAGAGTTTCGGACGATTCAGAGCTTTTTGATTGACATATATTATCGACATGAATATTAAGTTGCAGGGGAGAGTCGTACAGTATGACAAAGCTACGGTATGACAAATTATACATTGCTGGCATTACGGGGATTTGATATATTTTGATGTTACATTAAACATACTTCGCAGCCGGTAGATAAAGTTTACTACTCAAAAACTTCTGTTATAACCCTGGTAGAAAATTAATCTAGAACTATGTAGATCTATCTAGTTTGCCAAGGAAATAATCGAGGGCCTCGATAAAACTAGATAATTTTCTACCAGGGAACCAATGATTTATTTAATTTTACGAGTGACAAAAGTTATTTTATGAGGCTGACACCTCGTTTTTCCTAGGTAAGTTTATGTCTCTTTAACAATTTTTGTATCAAGTTTAATCCTTCATAAGTCCATTGAGACGTCGATGGACTTATAATTATCATTATCCGGCAGTGTAACCTAAAACGCTATAATGTATACGTATCGTACAGTATGACCAACACGATTGGCGTACAGTGTGACATATGTAATTGAATGGTAAAATATTACAAAAATTTACTTTTATCTTTTTTCAGAAGAAAAATGTCTACTAGGATTTGTGATATGCGTTAAACATAATCTCCAAATATTTAATAAAGTGTCATTTGTTCTTTTTCGTTATTTATAACTAAAATACTAGGTATATTTTAGTAAATATGGAGTATTGCAGTTTATAAAGTAATTTATAAATGTCTATATAGCTATATTTTTAATAAATTTATTACTTATAAAAATGATGCGACTACCATAATTATAAATCATTTATACCTCAAAACAGAATAAAAATGATAATTTGTGATACTGTACGACACTTTTTAGAACTCGCGAAATCGTAACTTTTACATTTATATTGATAATTAATTTTTATGCTTGAATTTAACCTTAGCCATTTTTCTTCGTGATAGAGGACTATTCAAGGAACAAATCCTTTTTTGGGATTTTAAGTTTCACCGAGTCGATTAAAAGTTATAGGTACCCAAAATAGTTATGGGTTGTCATACTGTACGACGCTCCCCTATATACACAACATATCTAATTTTTTACTTATTTTAATACTTTTTATACATTGGTTTAAAAATATTACTTCCTGAATAAAGAAAAAAAATCTCAAAAATCCAACTAGATGAGAACAATAGAATATAGAGGTAAAAGAGAAAAGGGAATGTTTACCTAAAAATAAATGATATACTTACGTTCTATACAAATTGATAGTCTCCATAAAACGCTTTAAATTGATAGTTTTCGTCCGAAAGCTCTGAACCGCGTTAGTCTTCGTCGCCAACTTTTGAAGCGCGATAGTCTTCATTGCAAACCTTCGAACTGCGATACACTTCGTAGCAAACGCTTAAATACGACACTCTTCGTCGCGAACGCTGAAATGCGTTAGGCTTCGTAGCAAATTGAAATGCGTTTTTCTTCGTATTGGGCGTAGATTTAAAAATGAATTTTACAAAAAAAAGAAATAACACCCTTACGTGCGGGGAAAGCTAATAAAAATAATATCTATGGATTTGTCCCATTTAAAGCTATGTAAAAGGTCTAACCAAACTCGGGAATTTCTACTTACTTTGTACGAATTTTCAGTGTTATACTCTACTTTCGTGCCACTTAAGAGTGTCAATTCTTTTTCTAAAATTCATGTTTTGACAAGCTCTAAACAAGAGTATTAATTCTATACCTTCCCTTTCAACGGTTTAATTATTATAAATCTGTGGGCATTCTCCTTTCAAGTAGCTATAGGTTTAAGGATTTTACTGGACATGTCCTTTTATATATAATATATTTATATATATAATAGGGGTTGAATTTCGGACAATAATTAACTTACTTAGGTGTTGATTAGGGTAAAACTATGAAATTACTTTTTACTAAGTCAGTATTTTTAACTAAGTCAGTATTTCATCTGCCTTTGACGATTTTTAATGAATCCGTAAAATTCTATTTTGCCATTTTTGATCAAGAAATTAGTATTGAAAACATTTAAAGCGATAAAAACGTCGATATCTCATCGGGCCTTAGAGATTTGAAATGATTCCGTGAAAATACATTTTACAGCTTTTTAACCCCCTAAAAATTGAAAGTTGTAAAATGTATCCCCTTGGATGTGAGTTTCGCAAAATCCCTTCTTATTCGTTGCCTACAACATACAAACAATATACCATCCAAATTTCAAGCCGCTAGGTTGAAGGATTCTGGATGGGCGTTGATGAGTCGGTTAATCAGGCAGGATATGTCCTTTAAAAAATATACTCGTAGAATGGGCGTTGAATTTCGAACAATTAACCTACTTAGTATTAAAAAACCTTTTTAACGATAATTTTTCTTTTGTTCTGAACAAATAAAGCATATATCTATCTATCTATCTATAGAAAAGCCCATATCTCATCAGACCTTGGAGATTTTGAAAAAAAATTCCAATTCCGTAAAATTTTACTTTGACATTTTTTACGAATTTAGGATTTAGAAATTCAAAAATTTACTCATTTAGCGGTAGATTGGGACTCGTCTTCAGCTCATGCTTGCTCACCTTTGACTCGTACTGTAAATTCGTACGCTTTTATGAGAAGTCAAATTTACTACGCCATTTTTAAATTTACATAATAAATAATTGTTTTCGCTAAATGCATTCGTTTAGTATAAGGATGAAATTATAAACTTTTCTACTTAATTCCAAAAAAGTTGAGTGTTATACTAGAGTGTTTACAATCGGGTTTTCTCAGTGTAAGACTATTTAAATCCTTACTAAGAAAGTAAGTTAAAATTGTTAGAGGAAAATAATTCTATGTAATTGTAGGTATTTTGCATTTCTGTTGGAATAGTACAGTTTAAAAATCATATAAATGTACTATTTAGTCATTTTTCTTGTAACAGTATATTTACATCTCAAAAGTATACGTATGAATATAGTGAATCATTGCAGTGACTCATATAGCGTAAATAATAACGCAAAAAATTTGTTTAAAATAAATATTTTGTATAGTCTCTCAGAAATATTGTCATAATCCTTATCGGCATAAAGATGAATAGGACGTCTGTGTATAATCTCTGAGAATTCTGATTTTTGAAATTTTATTCCAGTGACTGAATTTTTACATTCTTAGAGTGGAATTTCTCTCTGAAATTGTGTAAATACAATCTATGGAGTGAAATTGTCTCTCCAAAAATTTTAGCGTGTGCAATATATTAATATATATTTTTATATAAATACAGAAATAAAAGTCCGTGGCTTCAAAGCATAACAACGGAATTCCACTGTTTTTGAAAATTGATTTTCAGTGAAGTTAAAAACTTTGCGTTTTTTTTTGTTTCCATATTAAAATTATTTTTCCATAATTTATGCTCTTCTTCTCCCTGAATTTTAAAATTCAAATCTCATTATCTCGACATTAAAAAAAATGGATTCAAATATTTTTTTCCACAGAAGTACAATTAACTGCAGTCGCAATCTTTCCAAAATATTTTTTTACTGTAAGTCTCACTCCAATTGCGTTAAGTGGTCATATTTTCACTTCCACTTTCAATTGTGACACACACAATTGCGAAACCCAATTGTTACTCAACGCAATTTGAGTGAAATTTTTGCTTAAAATTTTTTCTTGATTTTCTCCCCAAGTGTTAATAGAATAACCACACCAAAACTGCGAAAACTCCACGTGCAAGTGCGATTTTCGGTGAAAAATTTTAGACAACATTCTTCGCTGAAAAAAATCGTTTAAGCAACAAAAAGAAAAACGCCAAAAATGTATATCGAAACTCCCAAAAACCACGAGAGCAAAAAACTCCATCCTGCTCCAAAATAAAGTGACCGTCAGTGACGACGCAACTCGCTCCTCGCGGCTCCCCCATATCGTCACCGCAATCGTCACGATAACACTGCAGCAATCTCTCTCTCCCTCTCTCTCTACGAGGCCAAATGGCCATGACAGAGACAGAGAACACCCGCGAGAAAAGGACAGACAACAACCCAGATACATATACACACACGCATCCAATATACATCCATCCTCGCTGCGAAACACACACAGCGCGCGCGCGTACACAACGGGATACCCGTGGGATAGAAAGAGAGAGAGAGAGAGAGTGAGAGAGGGAGGGGAAGCGAAAGAAAAGCCTTACATACACCCGCGAGACCCGACTATACATATATACATACTCGCGACTCGCGAATCGCGAGCGAGAGAGAGAGCGAGATAGAGCGAGACACCCAGCGCGTACCTATATAGTTCGGCGCAGAGAGTGCGCGGCTGCTGCGATCGAGAGGATCGCGAGAAACGAAAACCTGTGCACCGCACCACGCACAGCCAGCAGAAGCTCGCGCGCGCGCCCGCGAGCGAGGATAACCCCCCGCGCGCGTGCAGTGTGTCGTGTGTGCAGTGTGAAACTGTGTCGTGCGTGTCCTCGTCCTCGACGTCCTCCCGCAGTCTGCCCGTGCACACCACCTCCTATATATAAATATAATTCTCATCGTCGTTCCATACACACACATACTCTCTCTCTCTCTCTCGCCGAGAGGAATAAGGTGTGTGTGTGTGTGTGACAAGACTTACACTGTGGAAAGAGAGAGAGAGTGTATATAGTCCCCGGTGCTGAGGTGGTGGTCGTCGTCGTCGTCGTCGTCGTCGAGGAAAAAGTATGGCGGGCGAAGGTGGTGGCGGAGCGGGCGGCGGCGGGGGCAATTCCGCGGCCAACGCTATGCCCAACGCCGAGATAGTGCGCGGCCAGATATTCGAGGTCGGGCCGCGCTACACGAGCCTGGCTTACATGGGCGAGGGCGCCTACGGCATGGTCGTGTGAGTATATTTATTCGCAATTGTTTTATTACCTGCCCGTGCCAAATTACGCGCTCTCTATTACAGAGTTCTCTCTCTCTCTCTCTCTCTCTCTCTCTCTCTCGCTTCCTTTTTGCGCGGCTATGTGTGTGACGTCTGTATCTCTTTCTCTCTCTCTCTCTCTCTCTCTCTCTCTCTCTCTCTCTCTCTCTCTCTCTCTCTCATGTGTGATGTGTGATTTATGTGTGTGCAATTTTAAAGTACCTGTCGAACTCGATGTGATATTTTGTGTCTTTAGAGATTGGGTATGTTTCTTTTTTAGGAGAAACGAGAATAAAGTATTTATCTGTATCTCGTTATTCCGCGCGATTTATGTATGTACCTATAGGCAACGAAGTCTATAGGAGAGTGGTATAAGGTATATATCTTGAGGGGAGAGAGAGAGGGAGTGAGGGAGGGAGGGAGGAGATGGACGAACGTTAGCCACGCACGGAATGACCGTGACAGGATGCTTTTTTGGGATGAGGAGAGAGAAGGAGGGGGAGAATTGTGCGAGGGGAGGAAAGAGAGAGAGAGAGAGAGAGAAAAGAATTGATGGACTGCGGCTGATACGGGGGGTTGCTTATGGCTTTTGATTGCTGGGTGTGGGTTTCAGGAGCATAAGGTTGTGCGTATATACACATATATATTTACAATTGTGAGGGATATAAGAGAGAGAAAACGGAGCAGAAATCGCGGGATGTTTACTTTTGCTCCGTTTCACTGTGTTTGACTTGGAATAAGCGCAAATTGTCACACCCTTTTTTTCTTCTATCTCTCTCTCTCTGTCCATCTCGCTCTGGCTCGCCGTGAGCTATGAGGATTTAACAATGAGGAGGGGGACTGCGATGCTCTCTGCTTTTACGATTCTTGTCTCTCCAATGACTCGTTTGTTTTGTAATTATTGCGATCGTAATGGTGATTATTATGTGGAATTGCTCCGAAACGAATTTTTTCGAGTTTTGTGATCTGTTTGAGCTGATTCTGTTTGTTTGTTAACATCAATTTGTATTTATTTATTTGATACTAGTGCAGGCTTATTTGATGATCCTTACTATGATTAGCACATTTTAGATTTTTAAAAAGATACAACTTTTCAGGAGTCTTCTACAAGAAGTAGCAACTTTCAGATTCACATTTGACGACAAAAAGTATCCCTTTCTTACAGATTCTAAAAACATTTTTGGTCTTTATCATAGAATTTAAAAAGTACCAGTTTTTATAGTAGACCGTTAAAAAAAAACTACTTCTTAATGAATAATCCAAAATCTGCTAGTCTTCGTAAGCTGCATTACAGTGACCAAAATACAAAAAATACTTGATTAAGAGTACATAATATTTTTATTTGTTTATTAATAATACATTTGCTTTATTTAAATTACATTTGATAATTTGTTCGCTACTATGATTTTGTATAAAATTACTCAAAAATTAATTTTTTGTACTTTTTTCTTTAATCAATTTCAACTGATATTTATTTATTCATTAGTTATAAATTTCTGGCTATATTTGAAAGTATGTGAATTGTTATAATGTATTGGTTTCATGGGAAACCTGTAATATGCATTACCACATCCTCTGGTGTGTGGTCAATACAGATTTGATATCATTGCCAAAGTCTTAAGAGAAACTTAACTTTTTGCAGCTCTGCGTATGACAATGTGACAGATACAAAAGTAGCCATTAAGAAAATTTCTCCATTCGAGCATCAAACTTACAGCCAAAGGACATTAAGAGAAATAAAAATCCTTACCAGGTTTAAGCATGAAAATGTAAATTTCACTATGTTTATAAAGTCTTGTAATAAAATAAGATTTATTTTATTGAATAACTTAAACTTATGAAAAAACCTTTATTTGTTGTTATAGATAATAGATATAAGAGATATATTAAGAGCGCTAACTATAGATCAAATGAAAGATGTATATATTGTTCAATGTTTGATGGAAACTGATCTTTACAAATTACTCAAAACTCAGGTAAATCACGATTATATTTATGCCTGTAGTTTTATTCCTTTAGACATTTATGTCTATTTATAAATTCGTTTCTTTACATTTCAGGCTATCAGTAATGATCACATATGTTACTTTCTTTATCAAATTCTTCGAGGACTGAAATATATTCACTCTGCAAACGTACTACACAGAGACCTCAAACCTAGTAATTTGCTTTTGAATACCACATGTGACCTTAAAATTTGTGATTTTGGTCTGGCTAGAGTTGCTGATCCTGATCACAATCATGCTGGTTTTCTCACAGAGTATGTGGCAACAAGATGGTACAGAGCACCTGAGATAATGTTGAATTCCAAGGTATATTTATGATTTTAAAACATCTTTAGAAAATGCGTATTGAGTTATATTTGTCACTTTATACGTATTAAACTTTTGAAACAACTTTTACTTTTCTTAATACTAATTTGACTAAAAATTTGTTTTAGGGATATACGAAGTCTATAGACATTTGGTCAGTGGGTTGCATTCTTGCAGAGATGCTGTCTAGACGAGCGATATTCCCTGGCAAACACTACCTAGACCAGTTAAATCATATTCTTGGTATTCTTGGTTCACCTTCGCCTGAAGACCTCGAATGCATTATTAATGAAAAGGTTTGTATTTTCTACTTTTTCTAACGATGTTATAAATAAACAGGCAGAAAATAAATTTATTTGTCAATTGCAGGCGCGCAGTTACTTGCAATCTTTACCATACAAACCAAAGGTTCCATGGACAAGTTTATTTCCCAATGCAGACCCTAAGGCACTTGATTTATTAGATAAAATGCTAACATTCAACCCTAATAAACGTATTGTGGTTGAAGATGCATTAGCTCATCCGTATTTGGAACAGTATTATGACCCAGCTGACGAAGTATGTTATTATAAGTAACAAGAAATTGACTGATCTTTTTTGACATGAAAGATAATAATACATTTTTCTTATTATAGCCCGTTGCAGAGGAACCATTTAAATTTGATATGGAACTGGATGATCTTCCAAAAGAAACATTAAAGCAGTATATTTTCGAGGAGACTTTACT
The DNA here is from genome assembly GCA_949152435.1 of Gastracanthus pulcherrimus. Taxonomy (NCBI): domain Eukaryota; kingdom Metazoa; phylum Arthropoda; class Insecta; order Hymenoptera; family Pteromalidae; genus Gastracanthus; species Gastracanthus pulcherrimus. Next base: position 169,459,837 of record OX424574.1, on the reverse strand, counting down.
TTTTCAAAAAACTCGCCAAGAGAATGCCATATAATAGTAAATTGTTTTAATTCACCAACATTATCAAACAATTTAAAAAAGAATTTTTTTGTCTACCATCTACATTTCGATTGCAATTTTAGGACGACTGAAAGAGACGCAAAATGGGCAAGTGAATCGGATTGTGGTACACCTGTTGAATAGCACTACTGTGGTATACAAGAAGAATAAAAAGAAAATTAAGGAAGATAATCAAGTAACTAGTACAACAAGCCTCAGAAGTGCAATCAATGCAACTACCCTTCTGCGACTATAAACGTTCGAGTCTACCAAAATACAGTGATTTTATTGCTTTAGCAAGTTCATATTTTAATTTGTATACAAACAATTTTATTTAACCCGATCGATAACATTATTTTGTAGTATGTACAAGAATTACATTCAAATGCCGTCATACACTGTCTGTGATTTAAGTACTGAGCAATGACACAATTGGTGTAGTACACTTTCCAGAGATCAATATGCCATGGCCATCATTATGAGAATAGAAAATCATATGCTGATGCATGAAGCAATAAGCTAAATAGGAAAAAGTGCTGCAACATCTTGATTAGAATGAACATGAACAACATTTTGTGGTTTCTCGTATAACATATAATCATGATCTCAACATAATTAAGTTGACTTAAGAATCACTGTACGCTTTAACGTTGTCTTTCAAAATCAAATAGTTGTGGGAAAATGCTATTCCACTAAAAATCATGGAATTTTCAAAAACTATTTTCTATATCTTGTGAGACATGATTATGCCAAAGGAAAACAGAACGTCAATTTATACTTAATAGCTCTATTCTTTTAAAAGAAAACGATGTCTTCTAGAAGGTCTATGTACTCACTGCATTTAGAAACAATTATCTTAGATTGAGTAATATATCTTTTTAGCCTAATTGTTTTTAAAGCCATCAGCAAATACATAGAGCCTCTATTAATATTTATCATAAAGATCAAATATAATATTCTTCAGCATTGAAAATTGAAATTCTGAAAAACTAATTGACTACAGTTTATATATCTAAAATAGTTCTATTAAACAGTTAAAATAAGCGTTTAAAATATTTGTATATTATAATTTACAGTGTAAAATATAATTATTAATGTCATTTATTGTATATATTGCCATCAATTTGAACTGTTAAGAAAGTCAATTAGTTTTTATTTCAAACTTACTTTCAATGATGAAGGCTGCTATTTTCAAAGTCAGTACTGTACAGATTAAACTTCCTGCATGCATAATAAGTAAAACTCAATATCTTTCCATTATAGTCATAGTGCGTAAGAGTTCTTAAGTCTTGACTTATTTATTCAGTGATTTGTTGAAAGTATCAGCGTAACGAAGTATGTAATTTATTAATTAAATACATCAACAAAAAAAAATCAACAAAAGATTTTACAAAAAGTTTTAAAAAATGCATTCTACGCCAATGGTTCATTATTACTACACTGATACTGCCATCGTTGTGCATATAATGCACATGGTGTATGTTTGAAGCATTAAATATTATCAGTCTTATGTTAATAGTGAGAATTTATTCCATGTTTCAAACATCTGCTTTGGGAGTTACATGTATATATGTGCACATGGTATTGAGTATAAATATTTTAAATTGTGCTCAATTGGTGGATTTGTAAACGATTTATAATTTCGATTGAATTTCGAGATCATTTTAATGCAAATTCGTAAATAGTGTTAATTAATTGATATCAAAAGACAATTCCATATGAAAATGAAAAATGTTTCGCTTAATTTTATTTATTAAATTATTAATCAAATGAAAGTAAACTCGGAAAGCTTGAAATGAAAAGATTTAATTCCCTAGTCTAGTAAATTGCGCTGTTATAATAAGTTATTGTTCGTACAAATTTTTTTCAAAGGGAATATGAATATTTCTTTATTCTTCATTGTCTCCTCATTTTGGATAAATCTATTCCAATATCTTGATCGCTAATTGCAAAAAGGTTGTATTTTTCAAATTAACATTGGTTTTAGGATTAATGAGAGAAATAATGAATGAAAATAATCATTGAAATTTTAAATAATGAGGAAAGTTTCTCCCTTTGACTTATTGATTCGTGTGTTGAACAATTATTGATTCGTGTGTCTGTACAACTAATTACACGTTTACCAATTTATAAATGGTGCGTATAATTGATGACATCAGAACATCACAGATAATCAGTGCGATAAATAAGCATTTTTAATGACTGTGTTTTGTTGAATGATAGTGTTGTTGCAATTATCAATGGTGGTCATATTGCATCAATAAAAGTTACTAATATTTTTTTCTTAATAAGATAAAAAGTCAAATTTTACCATTGACTTCAATCCTGTTAATTTATTTTTTTTTCTTATTTTTGATCATGGCAATAATGAAATTTTCACAACGAATCTAATCTATTTCAAGATGAACGAATAAAATACTAATCCTCGAATCAAATATTATAAAAACTGATGAAATATGCCACCTTGATGAAAAAAGTATCAATTTAAATATAGCATAGAACTTGTGATTATTGTCTCATCGAAGCATTGTCTATGTCACTTTTAAAAATTTTCATGTCAAATTCGAGTTTTTATCTGAATGTACTATTTATCCTTGAAAACTACTATAGGGTCATTTTACAGTGAGTCAATCGTCTAGGGCGTTAAACGTCCTACACTTACTGCTTCGATTTGTTTGAATAAATTTTTATCGTATCTAAAAAGTATTAATATATGTCGGGATTCATTCAGTAAATTGACCCATTTTATCATTCTATATTTTAAGCTTGAAAATTCTTTGAAAATTTAAAAAAAAATTGGAATATTTTTAATTATTTAGGTGTCTTGGTATTTTTGTGTATAAAAATTTTGAAAAGTACGATGTCATTTTTTATGACGTAATGAGTTAAAGCTCAGATTTCAAATGAAAAGAAAGAACATCTGTTGTTGCAATCGTTCCTGCAATACTAGCCAAACTTGAAGATTCGGTTGAGTTGCGATTAAAAGTGCGAACAATCAATCGAATCATAGTTTGCAGTATACATCAGTATAATAATAACATAATCAGGCCTAATATACTTAATGTTACATATGTGTACCTATTGTTGCTGATTCTTAAATCTTGAATATTAAATATTTCCTATTTCGTCTGTCGATTTTCAATGTTAAATATTGCATCGATTCGAAAGAATAGTCGCACGTCATTGCGGTAGATGTTAAATAGGGCTATTAAAAATTTTGTAGCCACGTCAAAATCAGGATTTTAAAAGAAATTAAAAGTAAGAATACTTATAAATTAAGTATCGAAGAGAAAAATCAAGAATTGCATATTATCTTTTGACAGACAAGACTGATTTAAATTTTGTTGCGTTTCGTTTAATTGTTCCAGAGATACGTACGATATTTTTAAGGAAGAAAGCGAGCGAAAAGTAGAAAAAAGCTAGATGGCTGATCAGTGAGATTAGAGAATACATTTATATAAGATTTTGAATGAATTGGATACTGTTTGCATGCAAAATCAATTATCTTAGCAATGGTAGCCGAAAAATATTCATTTAATACGTGCTTGGCCATGTCATAAAATGATTGACCTAAAACAGTGACTTTTACTGAGTATCGTTATTTTGTGCATGGATTTAACAATATTTAAATTAATTTTAGTTTGAAAAAAATCAACAAAATTTCGCTCTAAATATGAAGAACATGTAAGAATTGAATGCAACAGCATTGCCTTTTCCTTTTCGAAGATAGATTATCTTGTTTCTTTGTACATCAATGAAAAAAGGAAAAAAAACAAATCAATAGTTCTTAATTAAAATTTACAATGTGAGAGGCAGGTACACGCGTTTTATCAAGACTAAACCAACGTGTTGCCTTAAAAAAAAAATTTCTGTGTAGTAATTCGCAAAACGTGGTAGCACTCAAGTTCAGATTGTACGACAGGTCGAAGGTGTTGATCAGTTTATTTTTTGTGCAACTATATGCAGGTTACGTAGCTTTGAGAAGTTACATTATTATGGACATACGCTTGCCGTCACGTCCAATTTAAAATGTCTGTCGATTAGGAATTCGGCTTCTTTCTATATATCGTCAAATACATATGTTAATAATATTTCTGGAAAAGTGAGAAAGTTTAGATGTATTTAACATAAAATGTTATATGAACCATTATGCCAATTAACATCGCTGTTGATGTTTACAATGACAATTGCCAATATGTACTAGGTTTTCTTTTTATTACTTAGTTCGTTTTATTCAATATTAGATCTTTAATACTATAACAGTACTATGCAGTTCACATGATGATGATTTTACAGTTTCCTGCTGAAATATTGCAGTTGTTTTTTTATTAAAATAGATGAATTTCATAATAAGTAGTTAAACAGTAATTTGAGGAAGTATAAATAGTGAAGTTCTTAAAGAAAAATGACGTCTGGAAAAATTTTACGAAATTTTTAATAAGGAAAAATTTACGTGTGAAATCGAAATTATTAAATCCAGCTGCCAGATTAAAAAAAAACTTTATATACATATTCTGTTGTATAGATGGTAACTTTTTGACCTTATGAAACTAGGTCATTGAAAACATCTCTTTTAAAATTAAATAATAAAATAACGTACTAAAATTCCAAAATGTTATAAAAGTGTTTATTTTATTGTTGAATTTACTTATGAACTGTAGCAGGAGATACAGGTAGAGAAAAAAGAAATATGAACATAAATCTATAATCATTCAAATTTACAAGACGCAATACCTATTTATTTTTTACATAAATATATATGTATATATGTACATACACTATGCTTTTACTACATCTTAAGTAGTATCTTTCCAAAAACGTGATAATTGTAACAATTACACTTGTTTGCTGAGTATCATTAAAATAAACCTGGTATCAAACAATGAACGCTTCAAAAATTGTTAAAAAGAAACTGAAATGCGAATGAAAAAGGATGAAGAAGAATATACGTATGCTCTTTTTCTTTAATGATTTGAATTTAAAACAAAAATAGCTATAATTAAAATAATTATGCGCGTTTCTCTAAAAAAAAATTATGTATTTAATTGACTTGTATGCGTGTATTTAAAACATGTTATATGATCAGTTTTTCATTGTTATTGTATCTGGCGCTCAACATGACGTAATAAAGCATTGAAAAAAATACAAACTTAAAAAATTTCACTTTCACTATTTTTCAGGAAGAATCTTGATTGAAAACTGTCAGCTCATATATAAATAAGTAAAAATGGCAGTAAAAGCCTTCAATCAATCATATCAATCATTAGATCTGATAACATCGTGTGATTACCACAAGTTTAGAAAATTTTCGTTTATTCAAATATTTATTTCTTTGTTCTTAATAACTATTCGGAATCACTTAATCTACCTGTGTACTTATCATTCCTTAACTCTATTCTGAGGGGAGACCGACCCCTCATGTGATGATTGCCAATACGTGATCGTAAATCATTTTTCCTTAAAGTATGCCTTAAATCCGTCTTTGAGTATCTGCAATAAAAATATAAACGCAATTTATTAATTTATTTACAAAAAGTTTACTTTTATTTTGAATTTGACTTATAAATTATATCAGTATGTATTGATAAATAATAATGTCGGCAAGAAAGCATAAATGATAATGCAAACAGTTGATTGAGAATAACAGTACAGTGAAGCCTTGTTATGTCGTTAGGCAATATATAAAAAAAAAACCTATAATATTCAATCAAAAATATTTATTTTCAAATAATCTACTATCTCATATATTTAAGCTGAAAAATGATTTTTATGCCCATCTGACCGAAAATGGCCACTTTTTTTTTTCTAAAAAACGAGACCAAAATTACACTTTTTGCCCGCAAAAATGATTAGCGGGAAAAAAATGACTTCGCTAGAAATATTCAAAATTCCTTTATTTCAAGGGCTACCAATAACCCTGATTGTCGATTGTCTTTTAACAGTCCATTAGTCCCGCTTTCCAAATCAAAAAGTTGCCACAGTTGAGATAGGCATAAAGTACTATACGTAACTCGAGAAAAAAGTCGATTTTTTCCTCGGGTGATACAGCCCTCGCTTCGCTCGCTCGGGCAGTAAACTCACTCGCGGGAAAAATATTCAACTTTTTGCCCTTGTTACATAATGTACTATTTTTTCTCTATTTTTATTGAATATTACAAGTGCTCATACTGCCGGCGATATAATAAGGCTCTATATTAAATGTAATAAACTTATGAAAAAAAAGTACGTGCCTTTCTTGTGACGAATCATCCTTTTTGTCAGTTTTGGAATGATTTAATCGTGACCACACAGTTGACACAGTGGATGCTACTTTAGGTTTATGTTGAACAACTTTAATAACGCTTCCCTTTGGACCTTGAACTTCTTTTTCTGAAATGCTTCCATCGCTACTATCATCATCAGATTCTGACTCCGATTTTTCTTCTTCATCATCATCTTCTTCCACATACTCGACTTTGTCATCACTTGCAGAATCATCAACAATCTCCCCCTCTTCTTCTTCATCTTCTTGCTGTACAATTACTTCGACATCATCTTCATCTTCATCTTCATCTTCATCTTCATCCTGAATATATAGTAGAAACCAATTATTTTTGTATTCATTATCAATTATGTATAAAATTATTTAAATTACCTCTGTTACATTAACATTTCTGAAATTACTACTACTTTGTATGGCTTTTGGATTTGTAACAACGACTTGAATATCTTCATGATAAACAGGTTTTGGCAATCTTCTTCTTGCAGTTAACCTTCCCCGTAAATCATTACCCTGGATTTGTGCACTATGATTAACCTGTTAAAGAAGATATTTTAATATTTGTACAGTTTCATAATTGTAAAGACTTTTAATTAAATTAGATGCTAGTATTGTTATATATCATTTACGTACCAAATCTCTAATTTTGCCTCTTCGCTTTTGGATTTTTTCTTCTTCATCATCTGCATGCATACGCATCCTTGGTATTTTACGTCTTTTACACCAATTTTCCTCTTCACTTGAACTTTCAGCTTCACTTTCATCAGATAGTTCAATGACATTGGGATCTTTTTCTTCTACCTCTTCTCTTACTGGATGTTTAAAGCCAAGCCTTTCTTTTACACTAGAAACTGGCACTTCTATAGGTGGTGCCTTAGGTAAATAGTCATGCTCAACAAAATCTGTGACTCCCCAATTTTTAGACAGGGAACCCCAAGGATTCTTAGCTGCTATTCCATTTGTGCCTGGTTCCTTCTTCAAAGGAGGTGTAGGATCTCTTACTTGCTTCAAAACACGTTTTCTAGACGATGTTAGAATACCTTTTATCCCTAAAATGTTGGAAAATAAATTTAACATTTTTGTTTTCGGAAATTCTCGCATCACATTTAGCATCATAAGACAATTACCTCCATGGTTTGAATTCCCATGCTTTTTATGATACTCTCCTATTTTCTCAGCTTGAGGCTGTTTTTTGTCTGTCCTTGTTGCAAACCTTAAAAGTATGTTTCTAGAATCCATAAAACTTCGTCCTTTTCTCCAAATACCTGGTGGTAATGGACACCTAATGTCCTTAATATGAACAGTATTTTCTTCTTTATAAGGTTTACCATTTATAATTAAATCATCATCTGAATCGTTGTCTGATTCATCATCTGAATGTAACCTACGATCTGTTTCTTTTTTTAGTCCTACTATTTTTTTTGACAATCCTAATATTGCTCTAGCTGCCGATACTTTATCTAACCATACAACATTGCCTAAAATTAAAAGAATTTATTAATACAAAAAATACATTTAAGAAAACATTTCTCTAATAAAAACATGCGATTATTTAAAAGGTTTATTAACTCTTGCTTTATCAAGAGGGGGATTCTAATAAGGATAAAATACACCAGCTTAAATTTAACAATTGAAATTTTCCAACAATAATTAGTCTACAAGGGTTGATATTAACGAATCCATTATTCAAATTTCTAAATGGGATTGAATTTATTAGAAATTTTGTTATCCTTGGGGTCCTACCTTGGTAAAGCGAGGGTTAAGCATATACATATATGTATACACATATACAAATATATACATATATTCTTAATACTTAGTATGTTAATTAAGATCCATCAAGCCAATGTTTAAAAGCCATTGTAACCGATAAATATTTATTTTTACATTTTTCGAGTATGTCCATTGTAATGGACACAGGGTCTCAAAGGATTAAACTGTTTGTATACATACACGATATATCATTTATCCATTCTATTGATGCTGGCGCATAATCCTCAAAATACTTGAATACATCCTTTGTGTCCATGTTTTCAGTTCCTCTCATATGAATCACATTTAACCTATAGTTTCTCGCATTCTCGCTATCCTCGTTGATACCAAAACTTCAAGCAGTAAGCATAAGAAACACATTTCAATGGATTAATACAAAATTTCCACAAGACTTTTCTCATTGAAATCTCACCTTTCGTACAGACTGTCCGCCTCCTTCAATGCAGACCTCTCGGCTTCCTCTTTTGCCATACCAAATCTCTTCGCTCGCTCGTCCATCTTCTCTTTCGATTCCTTACTAAATATATCCACACCGGTGACAAAAGTTCCAGCTTTGTTTGCGGGTATCTAATAAAAAAAAAAGGCTTCCATTCAAAACAAAACTAAGAAAAAAAAGGACCATGTAGAAAACACAAGTCACGTGAAGCCCCAAAAACAACAAGGCGTTACGAAACTGGCATCGAAATAACTCTGGTCCGCTGCAAGACTCACCGATACGACGCTCGACACGGTCTTCCTGCTTATGTGATTCGACTCGATGTACTCCCCTTCCTCCAGCAGATCGTCGAACTTGTCGAAGTCCGCGGTCGCGTCCACGTCCATGGGCTCCTCGGACTCCATTTTTACTTATCTAAAAGAAAAAAAAAACAGGCAAGCACCCGCGCACGATCGTCGATGAGAAAGAAAATCCATAGAGCTGGGGATTCCCGCGAGGCGCGCACAAACGTCTAGCAACAATCGATCGCGCTTCCGCAAAATCACAACAAGATCAGGGACAGCCCCCACACGCACACATCACACACACATAGGCGCGCATCAGCGTTGCATCCGGTTTATATACGGAAGTGTACACGCAAATATACTTGTTGACGACGGGAAGGACGTGGAGATTTCGCAGGCGAATAGCGACTCCTTCTCGAGTTCGAGCGGGGGTGGGCGAGACGCAACTAACCTTACAGGCCTCGATTGTTTACAAGGATTTTTACGCCGAACGAGGAGGGGGGGGATACGTATTATCGGCCGTACGTATTATAGCTCGTGTCGCGGATGGAGAACTGCGATGGTGTGAGCTTCCACCATGGAGGACTGCAGGCGCCAGGCGGTCGTGACTCCCGTGCGCCCGCGGGGATAAGAGCAGATCGCTGCACGCGCGCGCCGCCGACGACGACGACGCCGGTGTCCGAGGCTGCGCCGCCAGATGGCGGTTTGCTTTGGATCGAGGAGGGTGAAAGGGTGGATTTGCATTGTTAGCGAGACGGCGTGGGTGCTCGATTGGTGGATCGGTGGAGAGGAAGTAGGGGGTGACGTGTTCCGCGACTTCCTGTGGTTCGGAGTTTTTATTGGTTGAGAATTTGTCGGGATTACTCAGGACTGACCAATGATGTTCGAGCGTAGCTGCGTAGCTGATCTTTTATGAGACAGGAAATAGGTGTAAAGAATTGATAAGGAGACGATGGAAGGTATTATTTATAAGTAGAATAAATAGTATTATGTGTATAATAGGAATTGAAAATAAAAATGATCAAGGTGTAATTTTCAATTATATTATAAAAACTGCTTTAAATTTTAATTAATTTGTTATTAACCATTTAAATTGTTTTAGGGCAATAATATTAAAAGATGCTTGAAATTTCAGATGAATTTGTTGTCAATTTATATATTTTATATGTATTTTCTGCATCAACAAATGTTATATAGATATTAAGCATTAAATAATTTTTTTACCAAAAAATCGATTTTTCTTTATTCAAATTATTGATTCTTATCAAATTTTCAGTCTGAAAATAATATGTTAAAGTATATACGAATATGTATGTGCTTTTTTCAACAAAAACTGTTTTTTCTTAAATTTATGTTTTTCTTTATTCAGAACTTTCTGAGCGCATTAGCTTCTGTCGAAACTTTTTGAAATTCTGTGGGTGAAAGGCATAACGACATAAGTCCACTTTTTGTACTTTTGCGATATTTTCCATTTAAAAAAATGTTTAAAAAAATAAAAAATAGTATAGATATGGTTATTTAAATTTTATACTGTCCTGGGTCTTTGCATTTTTATCTGAAAATATATTAAATAAGGATACCAAAATCGCTCAAAACACAATTTTCGAAAAATGCACTTAGGTTACACTGGGTAAAATAAGTCATGGCGTATAATGAGACAACTGCAATAACTTGCTTCAAATACGGTGCCATTTACTGAATCGCGTCTCAGATTACTCGAAGTAATTGTGTAAGCTGATTTTACTCAAATTCAGCAACAGCCACCAAGTAGAACATAGTTTAAAAACATAACAAATTTTTAGATCGAAGGAAAACGTAGAATTTGTAAAATTAGCTTTTTTTAAAATCACCAATCGATTACGTTGCTAAATTATTGCAAGAATCGGTTAAGTTTAATTTTGAAGGAAATCTTTTTAGTTTTAATTTGCTTTTTGTAAAATTTAATTTTATTACGTTAAGGCAAATTTATTATAAAAAAAGTAAACCATCTCAAATGGGGTACACAAAGAGAGACGTAGCATATAGAGGATATAGGGGTAGACTGACAAAATGAGATGTAAGATTATAATGATAGTTAAAAATATCTTGCTTCGACATTGACGGCGCCTATTGAGTCGCGTTTCAGAGTAAAAAATGAATTCAAAAAGGAAATTAAATAAATAAAATAATATTATTTTTAATTGCGGTTAGTTGTATTCAATTTTGATAAAAAAAACATAAATATTTACAAATTGACACAAAAGGTAAGTAGGAATTTTTTACTAAAATAGCGCACAATTGAGATTGGTTCGTATCTCGAGAATAAGGACCCATTGGAAAAACTAGAGGTGCTACACTTCATTTTTAGATGTCAGAAAACGCTTCTCAAAGTTTTGGTAAATATCGTTTTCCAAACCTCCGACACTCTCTAAATAAATAAATAAAAAAAATAAAAAAAATATATAAATAAATTAGGCTGATAAAAAAATTAAATTTATTTCCATGAAAATTTAAAAAAAATAAAGGCTTTTCTGCATAAAGATAAATATTAAGAACGTTTATTATTCGTTTCCCACTTAAAACGCTCCACAAAATCCTAAAAAAAAAACTAAATTCATTAAGCTGAAAATATTGAACTTTCGTCGTCTCTTTTCCAATTTACCGGCCTTTTAAAGAGAACGGAAGAGAGCTCGGCTCGCGCACGCCAGTCCCGGCAAACATACCTATACACCAGTCACGTTTCTCTCCAAAATCGAACAAACCTGGCCGTCGCTCCGCGCAACCGCCGCGCGCGATCTCACTGCCCCCCCCGGCGCGCGATTGGCCAGCGAGCCCAACGTCCGACCCCCACCACCTCCGTTGCCCACCTCCGCCCAGAGATGTCAGCACGCTCGCCGCGCTCGTACGTGCTCGCTCGGTCGCGACTACTTCACGAGCGCCGGGGCCCGCGGCCGCACAGTCATTCCGCGTTACGTCACGGCAACGAGCGCGCCCCGAACGAATGACTATTAAAAAAGACACGCCAGGCACACACAGAACTCGCGCTTTTTCTCTACGACATCTCGCACATACACACATTTAATTCAATCTTTCTCTCTCGCTCCTCCAACATATATCTATATACATATACATATATACGTATACACATATATACGTATATAAAACACGGCTCTCCGTTTGGATTCAATGGCCGCCGCAATCCTGCGAAGCTGGCCCCCTCGCACACGCTAAATGCACTCTGGCATTATATTACGACACGCACGCACGCACGCGAGAGCGTCGAGAGATTAACAAAGAAAAAACTAAACAAACGATCGCAATAGAGCCATTCTGATAAATAAATAACGGCCAAGAAGGGGGCTATGATTTAAAGAAACATGAGATGCGGCTTGTAATCGGCTTCAAACAGCCCTGAGAGAAAAACGTGCCCCGCGCGCCATGGGCGTTCTCGCGCGCGTCGCGCCATTTTAAAACACGACACACTGCACACACATTTTTTTCGTCGCCGTCGTCGTCGCGCGCCACGTATCCAAAAGGACGAGAAAAAAAATACTCGCGGACACCCGGAGCCGGGATTCACTGATCTCCGTGTGGTGCCTTTGCGCGAGGAAGAGAGAGAAGAGCCCGCGCTCGTCCATACCCACGTAACATCGCGACGACGTGTGCATCGACCAAGTGCGACGTTGGACGGAAGTGCGCGCGACACCGGAGCTCCAGCGGCCATCGTCTTCGAGGAGGGAGCAGAAGGAGGTCGCCCACGAAGAGAGGACAAGACTCTCCAATAAGGCCTTCCTCGATGCCAAGACCAGCCAGGAGCACCGCCTTATCAACGTGAGTCTCTCTCATCTCTGATGTACATTTTATTTCCCTTTACACCCACCACCCCGTTGTCCTACCCCTTTTGTACCTTTCCTGAGCCCCCGGGGGAAAAACGGTGTATTTCCATTCGTTACTCTCTCCTCTCCTGGATGACGGGTATCTCCCGCAGCTCGCGCTGTATATACATTATCGTCGCGGCGCGCGTGCACGAGAGCAATGGCGGCCGTGTGCGTGTGTGCGTGTCTTGTGGACGACGAAGACGACGACGACGACGACGACGACGACGACACGCGAGCAGCAGCCGTCAGCTTCGAAAAATGTCGATGCCTGCCTGCATGCCTGCGCGCGCGCGAGCGGGCGATTGCTCCCGAATTTCCCGGCTCCGTCACCGTGATTCGATGCTTGATTTATATCCAATCCTCGGATATTTCGTCCTCTCGTCCACCCTGGATTATATATAGTGTTGTATACGTGGACGCGGCGCCCGCGTGAAAATCTTCCCCCCCCCCCTCCCCCCCGTGTGCGAGAATGTGAGGTAGTGCGCCTGCACGCGCGTGAGCGTGTACGCGTACGCGTGTATATACGTATATACACGCGGGTACCACTCGTAGACTTTCGTGTATATAGTGTGGTAAGATATAGTGGGATCGAGGCGCGAGAGAGAGAGAGAGAGAGAGAGAGAGAGAGAGAGAGGCGAGCATGTACAGAACTTTCGGTAATATACCTTATAGCGGGACTGCCGTAATGTGTGCTCGTCGTCGTGGTCTTCGTCGTTTGTTGTTATTGTTTTCGTTGATTTCGATGTGAGATCGACGCCGAAGAGGAGAGAGGAGAGGTAGAGAGAGCAGGCAAGTGCGCGTGGGTTTCTTTTTTTGAAGTTTTCCTTTTCTTTGGTTTTTGAGATGAGGTTGCTTGGGTGAGTTGGGCTCTGGGGGAGAGTGCTCACATTGGAGTGTGCTCCGAAGGAGCTAAGTGGCCCAATGTACTTTTCCATGAGTGTTTGTGTTTGGAGCGGTGTCGTGGAATTGGTAGTGGTGGGGTTTTGAAGTGTCTGGTTGAGTTGCAAGAATTTTGGATTCATAGATTGGAAATGTGCTTAGTTGGATTTGCGGAATGTTGGGCGAGAGGTTTCACACCGAGCGGTGCTTGTGTACGCTGAAGCTTTTTAGTTTGCTGATTTTGTGATGACTCTGTTGTTTGGACGCACATCTGTTGAGATCATATTGATTTATAAGTTGAAGTGGTCAAAAGTTGTAAGGAATAAAGTTTGTTGAACGATTTTAAGTAGTACAATCAATAACGTACTCACTGGTATGTGATCTGTGTTTAACATCATATTCTGTATTGATTAAAAAATTATATTTGTTATATTTGGGTATTTCAATTCTGTAACTATTTTTCAAAACTGGTTTTGATCATTCTGTATTTTGCATGTAGAATTATTATTCAAATAAATTTGTGACGAAATGGACTCTGCAAAAGAATACATGTTCAAAATTAAAATTGTTTCATTGAAAGAGCTGCTACATTGATAAAATGTCACTCAAAATGTTAGTAAAATAAACTGATGGCGATTGAAAGAAAAATTTACAAGGAAATAACAGCAATAATAATATACAGTAGCTTTTTTCTAAATCATACGTTTTTTATTGATTAAGTCTTTGAAGCTAGATCTACTCGTTAAAATTGTCATAATTTCCTTATGAAATATCTAAAAAAGAATTTCAAAGCTATTTTTTAAGAAACTATATAGATAACATTTAAGCACTTAGAATATAATTGATGATATACATTTTTAATATCTTACATTTAACTTGCAGTAGTTTATGGAATGCTGTCAACATAAACTTATGTCAAGATAAATTATCTGGACTCAGCTAGAATTTCAAAAAATGTTTAACAGGAGTTTTTAGATTGTAAAATCATTAAATGATTTAAATATTTAGTTTAAGTTTAAATATTTAATTAAATTATTCTTAAATTTTCATGTAAAATATTTTTTTCAAATTATATTTTTCCAAGATAATGAATAATATAGCAGAAGAAATGTTCTGTTTGCTTCATAATCACTGTATAAATAAATATGTTAAAATTATCTATTTTTCAAAATGAGTAAAAATTTTAATGAACAAGTTTCAGTTTGTTGTGAACATGAAATTCAAGTAAATGTCTTATCATGATTCATTTATGGCAATTTAAGTGTTACTATTATTCTGTAAATGAACTAAAAACATTTTCTGCTTCATAGTTTTCAACTTAAAAATAAATTGTTTGCAATAAGTATTTTTTAGAGAATTAATATATTAAATGTACTGTTTGAATTAAAATGACAGAATACATAATCCATACAACTTTATAATTTATACAATGTCTCTAGGATTACAGTGATGTGTATTCTTGCTTCTTTTGAAATATCTCAAAGTATTTCCATCTAAATAAAGACTTAAGTATTCTACTATAATTAGCTGGAACAAAGTTACTTTGATACTCTGAAACAAGACATAATATACATATTGTGTATTATTATTTAAATACTAGTACATACCTATAATTCTACGTCAGTTTTAATAGTTAAAGAATGATAATTATGGAAGAGTTCAATGAACTATTAATTGAGACTTTATTAAGAGGTAAATTGTATCTTTACTGTTTAAATTAAATCTAATGATTTTAATGCAATTTATAATTTATTAAAACATGTATAAAATAAAATAACGTAGAAATACTTACTTAACATGTTAAGGTCGGTAAATCTCGTACATGAGTCATAAAATTACGAAAATTGTATATCGTTTCGTATAAGCAATCATCCTAAACTGTCTTAAAAAATTTTAGTGATCGTTTTCTTATTGGTTATGATCCTTTTTTTAAATTAGAGAAAACTGAAAAAATTGTTTTATATTAGCTACCCTTAACATGAAAAAATTGAAAATTTCTTGTGAAATATGTACTGTCCAATTAATTACATTATGTTCGTAATAAAATGTACAATGTTATCAATGCACGTTTCTCCACTCTGAAATTTATAAATCAACTAAGTATAATAAATTAACGAAACTACATACTGATAGTCGCAATTTTCCATCATTCTCCTTAAATTATATGAATGTACATAGAGCAAGCATTTCCAATAACCAAATAATCAACAATCAAACTAACAAACTAAAAATCAAAATAAATCACTGCAACACTCAAATGTATAAAAATACACACGCGAAACGTGTAAATGTATTATTCACACTAGCTTGTCGCCAATTTTCTACGCTTCTAATTCTCATTTTACCAATGAGGAACCCTAAAAAATAACTTTATAAACTATCCCATTTTCTAAATTATTTATTTTGGACAACGGATTCGTAATTAACGACCCTTGAAATCCTCGTACTTACAAAAATTTTTATTCAAATATTTTAATTATTGTTAAATTTACAGTCAAATTTTTCTTGTTCTTTGGGTCCCTTGCTTGTAAAATACAGATTGAGTATGTATTTTTTTCATTTAAAAACTGAATGTGTATAAAATTAATAGAGAATGCCTAACAAATAAAACTATACATGTAAAGAAAATTACTAACTAAAAGAGTTTCACATGTTTGAAATGCAAAATTTGGTGAGGTTTTGAGAGGTGTTTTTTGGTACCTAAAAAAGAAGTGTAATACCCTTAGTTATTAAATAAAATAAAATAAAATAAAATAAAAGTAGACGAACAAAGCTTCAATTTCAGATTTAATTCATACACAAATATTACTCTGTTCTAAAGTTATTAATAATCAAAACAGTTATTAAAGTAGCACGGAAAATCACCGAATTTAAACGAGTTAAAATCTTGGAATTTTAATGTATTTTTCATCATCTTTTTGACAGTTAAACGCTGTGGAACAGATTCATTTTTTGTACTAAACAAAGATAAAATTAAAACTCCTCGTCTACTATTATTTATTGATCGAACATTTCTTATGTGTAACAATTTGCAGTATTATAATCAGAAATAGAGGAATCATTTTTCACTGGAATAATGCGTAATTGAGGTCGATTTGCTTATATCTAAAGAATAAGGGCACAGTGAAAAAAAAAACTAAGGGTGCTACATTTCATTTTAGGTATCAAAAAACATCTCTCAAAATCTCATTAAATTTTGCTTCAATAATGTTAAAGGTACTCAGTCAAAATCCATTCAAGAATAAAAATTTTTAATTAACATAAAAACGCAATACAGCACTCCGAGAAAAGAAATTTCGAGAACTTCTGTTTCTAAATTTGATTCTTACGAATAAGTGACTTTCGCTCCCTAGCCCCTAAAACCCTACCATTCCTCGACACTATTCAGCCACCCCAATTCATTTCTCCCAATCCCCAACAATACAAAACTCACCCAACATCGAGATAACGTTCCCCTCGATCAAAGTCCACCCCCTCGTACCCGAAAAAAAAAATTCAATTCAAGCCACCTGACTAATCAAGCAACCCCCTGTGTTTTCTCTGTTCCCCCCCTCCGGGGCCTGCTCTCAGTAGGTGACATGCCTAGCAGTCGCGATATCGAGCGCGCGGAACGCAACGGACGCAAGCCCGGGCGCAGGAAGGACAGCACGAGCAGCGGCCTGAGCAACCTCGGGGGCGGCGACCTGTGCAGCGTCAACCGGGTGCAGCACGCCTACGAGGTAGCCGCCGCGGCGGCGGCCGCGGCCGTAGCCACGAGCGTCGAGGGCAGCGGCGGCGGCGGGGGCGGTGGCGGGGGCGGCGGCAGCGGCAAGCGCCACCGCAGGCATGGCAAGAGCGGACGCAGCGGCTCGGGGAAGAAGAAGAAGAAGAGGTCGCGCGACGAGAGGATTGGCTCCTTGACCAGTAAGAAGCCACTGGTGGAGTACTCGGACGTGAGCAGCGAGGACCTGTCCGAGCCGGAGGCCGGGGAGATACAGTCGGAGGACAGCAGGGGTGGTGGTGAGTAGAGAAGAGTTTTTTTGGGATCGGGGGGTGGGTTTGGTAGCGAATTGGTGGGTATGGATGTTCTGTTGCAATTTTGCAGCGGAGAGTGCGTGGTATGCTTTGGATTTTTGCCGTGGGTATGCATCGGGGGGCAGACACTTGTAGTGGATCGGCATGGAGATTGCGAAGATAATAAAGCAGTTTTGCGAGCATTTTGTAGCAGAATTGCGGCAAAATTGTGGCAGAAGTTTGCAAAGCTTCAATTACTTTTTCGTTTGTACTTTTATATTGCGAGGGTGTCGTACACTGCATCAATTTTGGTTTGCACTTTTTTGTTGCAAATCTGTCGCAATTCTGATGCAAAGCACCTGAAGCAATTTAAATGTCGGAAGGAATATAGTAAAAGTCTGAAGCAGACCACGGAAAATTGTGCTACCAGGGAAAGCTATCCGCCTGATCTCTATCACCATATTTGAATGTATACTTACTTGAATAGATTTTAAATATATCAATCTTGAAATATGATCTTCAGACTGATTCCACGATATGAAAAATGAGATTCAATTTTGACTCTGTTAGATTATTTAAATGAGCCAGGCAGATTGAAGCATCCCATCATTTAATTTAATATGTTAGATACACAGAATTAAATTCAATATTGTAGATTTGTAGCTGATACTTGTAAACGATTAAATGTACATCGAGCATGATGTTTTTCTTTCATATTTGTTTCTTAATTAAATTCTTTTTTAAACTTGTGAACTTGCTAATATTAAGTTAGGGAATTATTACTCTACTAAACATTTTTCATAAATCTTTCCGTAAGAATGTTCATCTGATAATATAAAAATATTATATATATCAGCGCAATTCAACCCAGAATTAACGCAAAAGTTCTTATACAAGATCTCCTGTACGGTCGTACCAACAAAATTTAACCGTAAAATGTTTTTTTTACTTAAGGGGGCAGACCTGGGTTAAACCCAAAAAATATTTTTGTTATGAGTCCAGAAAACTTTTTATGTTTAAAAGCAATGCTTCTGAAAAATTGTATGCTATCAATACACAATAATATCTTAAATTTTATAATAAATCACTATTTTCAATATCATATTTATTAAAAGAACTTTGTTACTCACACAATTCTAGGTGGGATGATGAACGAAAAAATTTTTTTCGTCGGATATTCAACTCCTTTCGATATGTATTACAAAATGAATGCAGCACTTTTCTGTTAAATTTCTTTCATTATTCTTTTTCGTAGATACAATCAATTTTTATTAAAATATTAAATAAAATTTTTCAAAAAATCGATTGGATCTCCATAAAAAAATAAAAATAAATTTAAACGAAAAAGTGCTCCGCTTTTTTTGTAACACATGTCCAAATGAAATGAATAACCACAAAAAAAATTCGTTTATCATGGCAACTACAATTGTGTGAGGAACAAAGTTTTTTTTAAAAATATGGTATTGAAAATAATGATTTATTGTGACATGTAGGATCAAGATGTTGAGGTTTTACAACGGTAAAATTTAAGCTATTATTGTGTATTAATAGCATACAAATTTTTCAGAATAATTGCTTTTAAACATAAAAAGTTTTCTGGAATCATAAAAATAGAAATTTTATTCCCGACTCAACCGTAATGACCACTTTATTGACCTCAAAAGCGGGACAAAAGTGGCACTTTTTTCCCGCATTTAACGGGAAAAAAGTAGCACTTTTCTCCCGACAATTTTTTTCTCCGTAAATGCATTTTGTTTTTAATTATTTTTCTCTGTATTAATATAAATTTTCAAAAAATTCTAGATCTTACCGAATAAAAATAAAAATGTCAATAAAAATGTTTTCAATTATTAGAAATACTTAATATTTTGTACATCAATACCCGCTTTGTAAGTCAATAAAGTGGCCACAGTTAAGTCGGGAATAAAGTTCTATATGTAACACGGGAATAAAGTCGATTATTCCCTTGTTGCAGAAAGTATACTATTTTTTGGTTTAACCATTTATGGTGTGATTTTTTTAATCTACGCTCAAAATTCAATTCGCAAGAGAGCATCTAAAATACACCATTCTATTTAAACTAATAGAAAAAGAATCCAGATTATCTTAATTTATTCATAAATAAGAAAAGTAGAATTATTTGATTTTGTTCGTCCACTTGACGTGTAAGAAATTACATCAGTTCTGGGTTGAATGCGATAGTTTGATTTTGCAATAAAATAATATCTAGAATAAGATCGCGTAGACGATCTCGGGAAAGATCCATAATAAGATCGCATACCACAAACTTACGGAAGAGCTTACAAAAAATGTTCAGCAGAGCGCGCGTAATAATTAAAAAATGAATACATGCTACACATCCCAATGATACTAAAACAAAGCAATCCTTTTGAATCCAGGTTATCAATTGTCACTTTCCCTCTGTCAAGGTAACAACAGTTACACGGACGGCGAGGTGCCGGAGGCACTTCTCCAGCGGGCGCGCTACTATGGGGGCGGCGACCCGGTCGGCCATCCCCACCACCGCGCGAGCCTCGTCGACACCTCGCCCATCAGTCTCTCGCCGACGCCGCCCCAGCAGTCCTCGAGTCGCCACTCGAAGAAGTCCATGCACTACTCGCCCGTCGAGCACGACGAGCTCCTCGGCTCGGTGGACATGCCCGAGCACTACCCTGTCCAGGAGGAGGAGCAGCGCCGCCGCGTCGGCTCGCGGCGCAAGGAGAAGAAGCACAAGCGCGAGAAGAAGAAGAAGCAGCGCCAGGCGAGTCTCAGTCCCGACTCGACCCTCGGCAAGAAGAAGAAGCGAAAGTCCAAGAGGGCCTCCCGCAGTCTCAGTCCCAATGTCATAGAGGCGGGCCAGGTGCTGCTGCACTCGCAGGCCCTGGCCAATTGGAGGCTCCAGCATCCGGGACCCTCGCCGCCCATGATGACGCTCAAGGACAGCACCTCGCCGATCTCGCCTGCGACGCCGCCCGAGCGCAGGTCGCCGAGCGACATGGACCTCGAGTCGCCGCCGAGGCACCTTACCCCGCCGCCCCCGCCCTCCCAGTCCATGCTGCATCCCTCGCACACGGTAAGAGAGGAGCGCAGCAGGGTGAGCAGGCTTTTTTTTCTTCACTTTGGTTTTGTCGGTGAAATTGAGGGACGCGACCGAGAGTGCCGTCGGCTCGGAACGTAATTATACGAAGGATTTTGTTAAAATAATCGATACGCAATTTGTATTTGAAGTAGTTATTATTATATACGTTGGCCGGGTTGTTACAACGCGCGTTGAAACTGCTGTTCTGTACAAGGGCTATGGTACATCTGACCTTTGCGTCATTCTTTTTTGAGCTAGAAATGAGCCACTCTTCGCACCGCCGAAACTCGATCGCGAGATTTAGATGAAGAATTTGAGTCACGTGTTTGGAGGATGTATTTTGCTATGAGCAATTATATTTTACAATGATAAGTTTGGCAAATTTTATGAAGATGAAAGCGTGATTCAGGGTCGCAGAGAAGTTTATGCGTGTATTTTTTAAACATTCTCTCTTAAGCAGTTAGGATGACTTTCATGATTAAGCGAAGCCTAAATTGAAGCTTCTCTACCAAACTTATAAGCAGAGTGTCAGGAATGTAGGACCTGGAATCTTCTGAAACTTTGACAACCGTTAACTGGTACCTAGAAATGAAGTCTATTGCACCCGTAATTCTTTGTGAATGATCCCTTTTTCTTAAGAAGTCAAAAGATACCAAAAGTAGATGTAATGAGCTTTATTTTAAACTTTGTTTCGTACGAAAATATTAATCAATCTGTTCTAAAGTTATTAATAATTAAAGATAGTAACTGAAGATGTATGGAAAATTAACGAATTTAATATAATTAAATTCCCTTGAATATTCGCTATCTTCAATGGAGGTTCAGGAGTTACGAAAAAATGCAGAGAACGTAATAGAATTAAAAATCATAATTGCTTATAGTATTGTTTAACTTGCCTGAATTTTTTCAATATTTTATATCGATCATATTTGAAAGATATTTGAATTAGAAGTTTATTTGTTATACACGGGCTCTTATGGAACTCGAATAATAAAAACAGAATGACATTGATAGGATGCAATGTTTGTAAAGATGTAAAGACAACAATGAAAAACTACATACATATTGGATGAATTTTCAGAAAGCTGTTCGCGAAATTTTAACCTGTATTGTCGCACCAATTTCTGAGTAATCAATGAAAACACGTAAACAAAAATTCTAAGCTTGTGCGGGATAGAGTGGGAATGGAGCGGCGAGCGGGAAAAGAAGGGAGACCATCTTTCCTCAGCGCAACCAGTGACACTACTGAGGCCAATTGGCTTATACCTCGAGTAGCCAATAGACGTCAATTTTTATCACACTCTTTGAAAGTTAGTAAGATAGAAACTTTCGAACAGATTAATATTTATGTACGTATTTTTATTTACTTCTGTATCGTTTTTCTAGCATAAAAACTTGCAGAGTTATGGTATAGAACTAGAGGTATAGAATTTAGTTTTTACTGAAATAATTTATACTTGGAATATAACTCCTGGTATCTGAAGAACCAGAGCCCATTCTCATGAAACAGCAGGTGCCAGACTTCATTTCTCGGTATCAGCGAATGATAAAGTTTCAAAATATTTCATGTCCCACATTTCTGACATTCTCCTTGTTAGAACAACAATTACTACATATATAATACGTACTTCGAAAATCGGCTTAAAAATAAAAGCAGACTTAAAAATCCAATCCAAATCGCCAATCGTCCGTCAGATTCACCGACAAAACTCTTGCCAACCTCCTTCCCACAGTCCAAAATCTCATCGATACCTTCTCGCCTTTCAGCACCAGCATCAGCAGCAGGGCCAGCGTCACGTCGAGTCGCCCCACACGCCGCTCCTGCCCCCTCGGGCCCACACGCCCGAGAACCACCACCACCAGTCCAAGTCCAAGGGCCACCACAGTCCGGACTCGCGGCACAAGCAGCAGCAGCAGCAGCAGCACCACTCGAGCCCGAACCACGTGAGTTCGAGCAGCGGCAGCCGACGCAGGCCCCACAGTCCCAGTCCGCCCAGTCGGCGCCGTGACCACAGCAGTCCACCCCGCCGAAGGGACTACAGTCCGACCAATCACTCGTCCTCCATGCAGCACAGGATGGGCGGCGGCGGCAGGCACAGTCCCAGTCCGCTGCCACCACCGCCGTCGCAGTCGATGCGGGGTAGCGGCGGTGGTGGTGGAGGAGGCGGCGGTAGGAGGGAATTCAGTCCCAGTCCGGGATCGCACAGGAGGAGCAGAGCGGACGATCTGCTGCTGAGGTCGCCGACGTCGAGCAGCAGCAAGAGGAGGAGGAGGGACGACTCGGCCAGGAGGCACAGGCATCAGGAGAAGGACAGGAGGGATAAGAGGAAGGGCAGGAGTCCCGTTAGCTCTAGGTTGGTCATGTGTGGCTTTGTTTTTGGGTCTTTGGGTTTTGGGACTTTATGAGGAAATTCATTTCGATTTTATTGAGGAGTGTTTTTAAGTTTTATCGCGATGTATCGTGTTGTTGAAAGTTACGTCTCAAGGCTTTTGTTTTGATGTAGATTCGTGTGGCTATACATATACTTCAAACAATTAGAGTATGCTCAAACGTCATATTTATCTAATCGAATCTGCACTTGCATCATAATTACATTTATTGAAAGTGAATAATCTCTTTTATTCTATTTGTACTTATTCAAAAATGTGCATTGGAACTAAAATAAAAAGTTTGATTATAAATTCGATTAAATTCACCAATTTAATTAAAAATAAAAAGTTTTACAGAAAACTCTAAAATATCGTTGAATAAATAAAATACAATTCTACAATATTAAGAGAAAACTCCATTTTTATTACATTTATGGGAGTTCTTGTGTTTGAAATCGACCAATCTTTGTCTACATACTTTATTACAAAAGTTACTAAAAATGCAAACACTTTTTGGTATTTATGCAATTTTAATTTTTGAGGTCTTATTTTGTTCCTTAAGGTGATGCTCAACTCATCCGCCACAGTTTTAAGAAACCACTTTTTTCATTTAATTTTCAATATGAGTAAATATCTTTGGAACCTTATTCCAGTCAAAATCTACAACCTTCCAGAGAGATATTTTCTCATATTGAAAATTAAATGATAAAAGTGGTTTCTTGTTACTGACGGGAAGGTTTATTACCTGAAATGTTTTTTTTTTTTCACAAATTACCGACATGAATTTTTAGAATAATTTATGGGTGCGAATAAAAAACTTACTGTTTAATTAATTAAATTTGTTTTCAGTCGATTTGTAATCAAACATATAAGGAACAAAATAAAATCTCAAACATGAAAATTGCACGAATACCGAAAAATGTTTGCATTTTTAGTAACTTTATTATCAACTGACATTAATTATGTTTGCAACATCAGAATTGTTGATAAAAAATGTTGTTATGTCCATATGGTATACTACTTTCAGATATATAAATAACAGCTCTGATGAGTTCTAACTATGTAGAAAAGAAAATTGGTTGATTTAAAGCACCCAAATCTTCTTAAGACGTTTAGGTACTAAACCTGCTAT
Source organism: Gastracanthus pulcherrimus (assembly GCA_949152435.1). Classification (NCBI taxonomy): domain Eukaryota; kingdom Metazoa; phylum Arthropoda; class Insecta; order Hymenoptera; family Pteromalidae; genus Gastracanthus; species Gastracanthus pulcherrimus. Next base: position 169,435,736 of record OX424574.1, on the reverse strand, counting down.
AAGTTCGAAAAAATAGAAAATTGAGATAAGCTATGTATACAGTTATAAATAGAATACTATTGACCTCCTTTTTCTAGGGATACCATATGTTGGAACCAGAATAAAATAATTACTTTGAATTAAGTGTATTAATAAAATCACGTTGCACATAAAAATTTGGTTAAATCCAAATAATTAACATTTATAAAACAGCTAAATTCTTAAGGATAGAATACGGTTGAAGGTGTCCAAAGAAAACTATTTTTTTTCTTCAAATAAGCAATCCATGACTTATTTAAATATTTTTTCATTAATTGGTTTATATGTAATTTGCAATCTTCAAGCTGTTCTTTTTCAAAACTTCTTATTTTGCCCTAAAAAGCAGCTAATTTAAAACTTTATACTCCAAATCGCACTATAAATTTGTTTGAAATGTAAAAAGTAAGAATTTTTTAAGCAGTTTATTCTTTTCCACACAAATCATCTAAGTTTCTACTTTACATAAAACAAACGTCTAGGTATTTACTCTTCCAAACCCGAATAAGCCCCTAAACGTCTACTTTACGAAAGTAAACATCTCTTTTATAAAACTAAAAATGTAAGGAGCTTACTCGTTATCAAAAAAAGTAAACTACTTCCGCGCCAATGTCTACCCTACAGAATTTAGCTCGTACCCCTCGTCGAGCACCCCCCACAACCTCCCCCCGCTCTGATCCAGTCTCTCTCCTCTCTGTTCCAGACTGACGGGCCACCTGTCGCGCTCTCGCTCCCGCAGTCCTCACCGCTGGCGCAAGTCCTCGCGCTCTCGCTCGCGGGATCGCCGGCGCAGTCGCACCCCCAAGAAGTCCCGCTCGCCCGCGGGCGGCGGCGGTGGCGGCGGCGGCGGCGGCAAGTCCCACAAGTCCTCCCGCAAGCATCGCTCCAAGTCGCCGCGGATCTCGCGCATACCCTCGCCGGTCCACCGCTCGGCTCGCAGGCCCTCGCCGACCAGCATCTACGAGCGCAATCTCAAGGTCCAGGCGAAGATCAGCGAGACGAGCCTGTTCGCCGAGCTGGTCAAGGACCGGAACATGCGCGAGCTGGCCTTCAAGAAGTTGCAGGCGGCCAAGGAGAAGGCCAGCCAGGACGAGGTGCAGATCATCGAGGGCTCCGACGACAAGGACAACAGCAACGGCTCCTCCTCGACGACGACCATCGCGATGAACGACAAGTCCTCGACGGCCGCGACGACGCCCTGCGCCAGTATGGATCTCACGTGCGACGTCGTTGATATTCCCGTGCCGTCGATGATCACCGAGCCTACGTCGATACCTATGCCCGGTGTAGGATATGATTGTTATTTTTTTTGGGAGGGAGGGGGATGTTGGGTAGTTTTTGTTGAGTTGGCGGTATGTTTCTGGGTAGAATTACTGTTTTGGTGTGGATATCTGTTTTACAACGAGATTTTGATTGCGATACTTTCACCGTATAAGAAAAATTACGCAGTAAGCTGAATATTAAAATACACCACTATAATGGCGAAGTACATCATTCATGCGGAGTTTAAATTATCTGTATGAGCCTTTCATTTTAATTTTACAATTATCGTGAGGGTATATACAATGTTTTTTTTATGCAATCACAAAAAAAAAGCAAATACATAATCAAAAGTATGTAGAACAGACAGGTTTCATACGATGTATACTAACATTTTATCGCATATATTCTTTAATCACGGAGTAAGAATTTAAGACCTTATTCAAAATTTCTTTACTATTTAAGTTAGTGTGGCACAGCATTCAGCAAGGACTAAAGTTGAGTTATTGTTTTCAGTATTAAGAATATATTATAAAATTTAGTAATGATCAAGTTAATTTTATTCTCTACACGTGGAAAAACGTCAACTCTGCTCTAATGATAATACTGGTAAGATTAGGATCTCTGGCGGAAATAAATGATTTAACTTCTGGATGAACGATGTACTTCGCCTGAAATCTGAAAAACAGCCATTATAGCCATCTTTTTAAGTCAAAAGTTCTGTAAAATTCTTCACAACGCAAAAGCTCATGTTAACCACATCGTACCACTAACTCACATACTACACATCATAGTAACATTCTTATGTATACCTGACCAAAGAGCACATAATCAAAATTACCCGCTCTCTCGTCAAACCTCCACAAACCCTCCGCCTCCATCTCAAACTCACCGCATTCTTCTCTTCTCTCTCTCACCCCCCACAGGACCAGGTGCTGCCAATCATTCAACTCCAGATGCCGCCGACGCTCGTGCCCGTCGTCCCCGTATCCCAAACCCCGCTCCCCCACTCCCAGCCACCGTCGCAATCCGTATCCCCATCCCCATCCCTACCCGTCTCCGTATCCACCGCTGTATCGGTACCACCGTTATCCCCAACACCAGCCCCAGTCCCGGTACTACCGGTACCCACGGTGAGCGTGACGCTGACGGGCGCGACGACGACGACGTCGACGTCCACGACGACGGTGTCCAGCCTCCTGCAACCCGCCCCCTCGGTGGAGGAGACCGGCGGTGTTGGCTCGACGGCGGTGGCCACTGCCAAGACCCCACCGCTGCCGGGGGGACCCCCGTCACCCGCCAGGGCCACGGCAGGTCCGCAGCAGCAGCAACAGCAGCAGACCGAGAGCGCGATGACGGTGGCGGTGCACGTGCAGGCCGCCAGTGTGCCCGTCGCCCAGCATGTATATAATTCACCGGCACTGGGCAACGACGCGCCGGCCAGTGGCGTCGGCAGCTGCACGCCGAGTATCGTGGTCACGGGTGAGTGGATCATGGGGATTATTGGGATTGGCGCGAGTGGTTGACGATGGATGCAGGGAGGGAAGCAGCATAAGAGCTTGACGGAAGTGTAATGATTCAGCGGTGGACATTGACTTGGACATCGCGAGTAAGGGGAACTTCTCTTTGATTCGGCGACAGAGAGTAAAGATCAAAATTAAAATATAAACAGTTGTTCGTTTAAAAATTTGAATGGTATGTTGTTTATTTCGAAAAAATATTCTTGAAAAATGAGCTTGTCCGGGCTGGAAATTCTGGGAATGTCCTTGAATTTCGACAACCATTTTTACTAGACACCTTGACTTTTGACTGTTTCATTTTTAGAAATTAGGTAGGTAATTCTTGGCCTCGAAACATAGTTTTGAATTTTTATTATTCTTTAAATTAATACATTTTAGAGATATGTCACTGCATGTCAAAAGTTCTGAAATGATTATATTATTTCATATAAATTGTACAGTTGGAAAAACGTTTGATACAGGATTTATAGAACTCTGATCGCGGAGTTCACTAGTGTCCTTCATATTAATCCTTAACCCCGCTTTCAAGATCATTCCAAGGTTAATTCTGATTTTTCAAAAAGACACGTCTATTTTTTATATAGGCAATCTAAAGAGAAGAAAATTTTGCTTTGGGTTAGCATGCCATAAATGAAACTATTAAAGATATAAGAAGATCGTCGGTACTAAATTAAACCAAGTTATTAAACTTGCTTCGATTTACATCCGTAATTCTTTATTTGATACTCTCCAAACTTTAAACACGTTTTTCTTGAAATAGAAAAATGTACTTATACCCCTTCGCTTGTAGGCGTTTCAGGCATAATCGTATTTTAAATAATCTAATAATAGATGCTCTCTTATGGCTGTAGAAAAAATGAAAAAAAGCATATACCTCCTGAGGGCAGAGCCGAGACGCTCGATCAAAATACGCGTTATTTCAAATGTTTTTAGATTTACCTATTACTAAACAAGTTTTCAGATTTTAATTTTTTTTAAAGCCATTAATATTTAGTTTTAATTTTTTTTTGTTGGTAAATTTTTTTACACATATAAGGTATTGATTAATACATAAATATGTGAAAATTTTAGATTACAATGGTTAATTTAAATGGGAAAAAAATTCGAGACCATTAAATCCATCTGAAAGTATGTCGAAAAATATTCGAATTTTTTTCTTCAGACATCCCAATTAATTATATCAGAGGGAGCATCAATTATGAAATGGAAATATTGGCATACGGGTAAATCCACAATAATTTTGGTTTCCTAATGAAGCATGTGAATGAACCGGGACTTGAATTTTATTTTTTGATGTCAAGTAATGAATCCTGATATTTTAATAAGGGTACATCGAAAACTGAAATTAACATTTTTTTACGACTCGTAAATTTAGCTCTTTTTCAAAAAGTACCAGTTTTTGGTAATCTTATAGAAATATCAATTGCGGTTTACGATGTACCTTTATTAAAATATCAAGCCTCATTTCTTAATATTAAAATTTAAGCCTGGTTCAGTCATGTACCTCATCAGATATTAGAGCTTTTAGAAGATAACATAAAGTCTAGTAAGTAGCCAAAATTAAAAATTTTGTGGAGTTGCCCATTTCTTAGCAGATTTGCGAATGTATAAGCCGATTTTCGAAATCTTTTCCAAAATATGATTGCAAAGAATAACAAAATCGGTTACATAAATAGTTTTATTAATTTTAACTTTTACAATAACACAAAAAGTAATGAAATTTGCGACAATTTATGAGTCATTCATGCCGGCGCGAATCTGTTAATGCATGCATTTCTTGTAAATAAAGAAATTCAAAATGTTACTTAGGGGCTAAGAACTAGCTACCCTACCTTAAAGTCCACATCCATATTTAAACATCAAAAGTAATTTATCAATAAGTTAATAAAAAAATGCATATGTTTCTTATAATAGGTGTACAGCAGTCTCTTCCACCTCCAATACAACAGCAAATACCGTCACAGCAGCAGCTGCAACAAATACCATCACAGCAGCAGTTGCAACAACTACCGCCACAGCAGCAGCTGCAACAATTACCGTCACAGCAGCAGCTGCAACAGTTACCGCCACAGCAGCCGCTGCAACAGTTACCGTCACCGCAGCAACTGCAACACATGCCGCCACAGCAACAGCTGCACCATCTACCGTCGCCGCAGCAGCTGCAACAGTTACCGTCACACCAGCAGATGCAGCAGATCCAACAGCTGCAAATTCAGCAGCAGCAGCAGCAACTGCAACAGCAGCAGCAACTCCAGCAGCAACTACAGCAACAGCAACAGCAGCAGCAGCAGCAGCTCCAACAACAACAGCTGCAACAGCAGCAACAGTTGCACCACCAGCAGCAGCAAATCCAACAGCAGCTGCAACACCAGCAGCAACACCCCGAGACCAAGTCGGTCCTATCGTCAGGTCCCCCGTCTCAAGTGCCTGTCCTAGTGCCTCTCCCCGTGCCAGCACCGCCTTCCTCCTCCACCCCGTCCTCCTCCTCCTCTTCCTCCTCCTCCTCCTCGTCGGCCGTCTCGGCCGTCACCTCGACGCCCGCGCCCGCGCCCACGCATCACCCTCACTCCCATCCTCACCCTCAGCCGCACCACCAGCACAACGTGGCCGCGGTCCCGGCCCCGTCCGCGGCGGCGGCCTTGCCCCTCTCCACGGCCATCGCCAAGTTCAGCGCCTCGAGCAACAACCTCGTGACCCTGAAGGCGGCCGAGACGCCCAAGCCGCCCATCGTCTCCTTCAAGACCAAGAGCCTCTCGAAGCTGCCCCTGCCGCCGGGCATCAATCAGAACGACCTCGAGAGCATCGACTCGCCGCCCAGTCGATCGCCGAGTCCACCGCCCGCGCCCCTGCATCATCCCCATCCCCATCAACATCCGCGTCCGCACACGCCGGTGCACTCGCAGTCGCACGGACACAACGTCGCGGGGACGACGACGACGCCGGGGACGACGACGACGCCCAAGCCGCAGCCGAAACTCGTGTTCGCGCCCACGACCCCGGGGGGAATGGGCGCGGGGACGACTCCCACGACGCCGAAGCCCTCCTCGCAGAGGAAGAGCATCAAGGATCTGCCGATGCCGCCTGGTTGGTTCTTCGGATGGGGTTTCCTGTGGACGAGTCTGGGTTGAATTTTTTCGGGAAGGGATCGGCCGACGCGATTGTATGGGTAGCGAATTTGCTGTACCGGGTGGGGTACAACTCGCTGGCTTGAGTCTTTGGAGTAAAAAATCTACATTTTTACTCCAAAGACGCGCAAGTGCAAAATTACTCTTTCGCGAGTGAAATATTTCAGACTGTTGGAGTTAGATGTTGGTATATATCGAGTAAAAGTGTATTTCAATCAGTTGCTTGGAATTCATTCGAGTTTTCTGAGAATAGTCAACCCTATACAGTGTTATCTTAGAGCTAAACTTGGTTGAAAAACTCTTAACAGAACAAATATAAATGACTGTTGGAGTCAATATTTTACTGGATGAATAGATGGAATTTTGATGGATAAAAATAGAGTTTTGAAACTGTTTAGAGGGTAAAATTACTTATTCATTGAGTAAAATTTTCACTGCAATAGTCGTTATTCATCCAAATATGAAAAAAAATCATTAACATGCATTAGTTTTTCATAATTAATCTTTCAATCGAATCTGAAATATTCACTTTATTTTAAGAACGTAAGAGAGCATATATGGGTTATACAATTTTTATCAATCTTTTACGTTCGAAAAGAAAACAACTGATTTGTTTTTGGAGGAAATTTTATTCTACACGGTTCTAAGAATCAAATCCAGAATCTCAAACTAATCATTTTAAGATGTTTTTACAATCAAAATTAATTAATTATATATAACGTTAATAAACTTAAAGTTAGAAGACTCATACGTTGTTAGCCCTCAAATTGTTAATTAACATTGCCAACGTTATTTAGAAAAATACTCTTTTAAAGTCTTTTGAGAAGTGTAGTCATCATTCCTCTATTCTTGTTGGTCTATAATACTAACTGGAGACGTGCAATTAAAAATTTTAGCTTCAATCTAATGCGTTCACGATTCGAAACTTTCAGGAAATCTTCAGAAAAATATCATTCACTTAAAAATTGTCAAAATAAAATTTATAAAATTAAATAATAACTGTATTCTATCATATATCGACGCTCCGTACGAAGACTAGTACAGCTCAGAATTCTCAAAAACAGCTAATTCTTTTCCAAGACCTCTTATAAAACTAGCACTCTTTAGATCCTCTAATAAATACTAATATTTTCTCAGAACCTTTCAAAAAGTGATAATTTTTGTCTGAGAACCTGAAAACTCCTAGTTTTGTAGGAGGATTTTGATTAAAACTGTTGTTTTTGAGAATTCTGAGTTGTGCTAGTCTTCGTACGGAGCGTCGATATGTACATTGGGTGGACCAAAATATTCCGAATCTCAAATTTTCTTCTTGTAACCCCTTCAAAATGTTGTAATTAACAAAAAAATCGAGATATGTGTTCGCCGGTTGCCTGAAGTTAACATTAAGAGGGCTCTACCATCGCAAACAGCTTTTAACATTTGATTTTGAGCACTTTTATTATATTAGGCTGAACTAAAAATAATTGTATATTAATTTATATGACGACCAATTTTTTTTTACGTTTATTATAAGTTTATTAACAACTTTACCACATGACAAATTTTCTTTTGATCATTTTAAAGAAAAGGATTTTTTGAAAGTTCGAATTGCTTCCAAGCAAAAAGGAGCCATGTGATCCATCCACCTCTTGAAACACCTTAAAAGAACCCATTTTAACTGAAAAAAAAATGACGACGGTATAGAATTTAAAAAAAGGGAAGCAGGACCCAGACTCGTCCCTCCCAAAGAGAGTAACCCCCCGCTCGTCAATCAACTTCCTAAGATATAAATGAAGTCGCTTACGTTACAGTGGTGCCGGGCTCGGAGGACCTGAGCGGCGAGGAGGACACCCAGGCGACGCCGCCGCGCAGCAAGGCCGCCGTCGAGCGGGTGCCCCCGAAGCCGAAGCTCAAGCGACCGAAGATCCTGAAGCGCCGGGGCTCGCGCAACAATCACATGCCCATGTCGGCCTCGGGCGGCAAGGACTGGGGCGAGCGCTGCGTCGACGTCTTCGAGGTCATCGATCAGATAGGCGAGGGCACCTACGGCCAGGTCTACAAGGCTCAGGACAAGCGAGCCGGCGTCATAGTCGCCCTGAAGAAGGTCCGACTGGAGAACGAGAAGGATGGCTTTCCGATCACGGCGGTGCGGGAGATCAAGATACTGAGGCAGTTGAATCACAAGAATATTGTTAATCTGAGGGAGATCGTGACGGATAAGCAGGATGCCCTGGATTTTAGGAAGGTTCGTTGCTCGGCGGTTGGAGGGGGATAGGGCAGTGTTGAAGATGGGATGGGGAACGCTAATGTTTGATGATTAACCAGAGTTCTTCTTTTCGTTACTACCTTCAATATATGAGTTCAAAAAATTGTGTTTACATTAAAACATACTATGTATATTATATAATTTGTTACATTATTTTTATAAGAATCATTTATAGACCAATTGAAAGAGATAATTATTAGTAACACATATCAAAATACAACACTAGGATAGTAGTTGATGGTAGAAAAATTTCACGTGCTAAGGTTACAAACAAAAAGTCGGGTTAAAAATCAAATATTTAACTTTTTTCTATATTCAACACTGATTTGATTTGTCCCTTTAATACATTAATATATTTGTACAAGGAATACATTTTAATAGATTGTGTTTGATTTTGTTTTTGCAGGATAAAGGATCGTTTTACTTAGTTTTTGAATACATGGATCATGACTTGATGGGTTTGCTGGAATCAGGAATGGTCGATTTTAACGAGATGAACAATGCAAGCATCATGAAGCAATTGCTGGATGGCTTGAATTATTGTCATAGCAAAAACTTTTTACATCGAGATATTAAGTGTTCCAATATTCTTATGAATAACAAGTACGTCTATATATTGAATACACGAGCAGAGCTTTTTTATGCATTTCAATCCATAACGTACTAAAATGATGTTTCTTGCTTTAGGGGTGAAGTCAAGCTAGCTGATTTTGGTTTGGCTAGGCTTTACAATGCCGAAGATAGGCAGCGCCCTTACACTAATAAAGTTATTACACTCTGGTACAGGCCGCCAGAGTTATTGTTAGGAGAGGAACGTTATGGTCCTGCAATTGACGTGTGGAGTTGTGGATGCATTTTAGGAGAACTGTTCTCCAAGAAACCACTTTTCCAAGTACAATTTCACTACTTGTATTTCGTACTTGAAGCGAAATTACGATTACTTCAACACAATTAACCGTTTCATTTCTTTTTAGGCCAATGTAGAAATGATGCAATTGGATATCATTTCGAAAGTTTGTGGTACGCCAACGCCAGCAGTATGGCCATCTGTGATAAAACTGCCACTCTGGCACACATTGAAACCGAAAAAGACGTACAGGCGACGGCTTCGAGAAGATTTCTCATTTATGCCAGCGGCATCTCTGGACTTGTTAGATAACATGTTGGAGCTAGACCCAGAGAAACGTATTACTGCTGCTGATGCTTTAAAGAGTCCTTGGCTCAAAAATGTGCAGCCAGAACAGTATGTTAATTCACTTAATTTAAAAACACAACTGTATATTGAATATCATATGTATTTCTTTGTTATGAATGACTTTTAATGAACATTTAATTTGAACCACCTTTACTCTAAAAAATATCTATATTAAATGTAATTTTAGCATGTCTTATTTAGAATAATGTGTTTTTCTGCAATATTGACATTGTATATTTGTTGTAATAGAATGCCATCGCCGCAATTGCCAACGTGGCAAGATTGTCATGAATTATGGAGTAAAAAGAGAAGACGTCAATTACAACAAGGACAAAAAGACAGTTCACAAGGCAGAATTCCTCTCCTGTCAGTACCAAATAGAGGTGGCATGCAAAAAACTTTAGAGGATCTATCCGACGTCGGGGGGTGAGTAGTAGTAGATGGCTGATTAAACTAGTCAGTCAAAATTCCAGCAAGATTTTGAAGAATGTACATCCACGCGTTACACGTGGTTGTAATTTAAACGCAGCATTTGTTGTATTTTTGGTTGTCCTTTACAAAGAATAACATGAGCAATGTTTTTTTTTCTTATAAAAATTTATCGCGCTACAAGAAGCGCACTAGGATTACAGGAGATATATTTTTAAATATCGTAAATTATGAAAGGCAAAAAAATTTAAGCTAAAATTGCAAATTTTAGAATAAGTATATTTTTTACAAGTCTTATTTTCGTTTAATTAAATGTAGCAGAGTGTTTAAAAATTCTACAATTTGTAAGAAAAAAATATCAGAGAGCTCTCAAAAATGCTATAAATAATGATGTAATGATACCAACGTACAGGTCTACGAGAATATGTAAGGAAAACCTTATCTGTAAATAAAACATGGATGTGAAGGAGTTGTAGCTGTGTAGCACCATCGACAACACAAAAGACGAGGAAGTCGGACTATGGAAATGGAGAAGATTGTTAGATATATACAAGCATCGTTATATGCGCCAATGATATAATGTTGATGTTAACCATAATTTTTTCGACTGTTTGTCTTTTTACGCACTAGGCTCCGTTTTAATCATTTTCCTTTGATCAACTAGCTATCCCAGCCTGTTATTTTTGTATATTAAAAACAATAACTTTTTGAATTTCGTTTGAAGCAAATTATAAGCAGAAGGTCATTTAAAACGTTTCATAACTTTTAATAAAATCTTTTAATTAAACGAAATTCAAGAAGCAAATCGAAATATACATATGTTATTACCTAAGATTATACAATAATGATAATAATAATGTTTTGTAATATAAAGATTGGCTGCCTTAAATCAACTCTTTTTTACTATATGTATGATGAACATATTCCTATCATTAAAGAGATGAATTAATGTTATTCATTTCACGCAGTACTATAATATTAATTATTTAGAATATTATAAATGCGGATTATCAAAGGGATATTGCATAAGAGGAAGTAGCAGTATTGAATACACACTGGGAACCTTTGAATAAAAATCAAATAACGATATATTTGTAAAGAAAAGAGAAAAATTTTATTTATTGACATATGATTCATTTTTTGAAAAAAAATTCTAAAGATACACATGAAATCCTTATTTACGATTACGTGATTCCACATCAATGCTGTGAATTTTTTTGAGTCATACATGCGTTTCAATAATTTAGTTGAATATTCCTAATGTATAATTTTAAATATGATTTTATTAATAAACAATCGATTTTGTTTCAATTTTCTTTTTCGTTTATTTTTCTTTTAAACAAAAATAAAAAATAATGAAAACCATTTTACTGTTAAAACGAATTAATGAAGTAAGTATAATGTCCGAGTTGTAAGGTCTAATTTCAACCATTAAAAGTATTAAAATCATGTCAAATATTTTTATCTGTTTTTATAGTAAAACGTGTTGAATTAAAATTATCTTTGCTAAAATAAAAGTTAATTTGTTAAATACTACTTATACAACAGTAATTATGCAACAATGGTTCTCATTATTTTTAACTAATACTATCCCTACATTATGATTACTTTAGTTATTTATATTTTATACATTAACGATTTTATTTATTATGTTAAGAAAAGTATTTATGTGGAATTATAAATCGTTGATAAGTGATAGTATATCATGTATAAATATATCAAAGTAAAATATCTACACTTAAAATAGTAAAGAAAACAAATTGTGTTTCAGGAAGTAAAATATAATGGCCAAATGTGATAAAGGAACAAATTTTATAGCACTTTTAAGAGTGTATGTAGGTAATACAATTTTCCCAACTACCTATTTTCAAAATCTTATTTGTAACAAGGAATGATCATGTTTGGGTGTCAAAATGAATTAACCATTGATTCAAGCTTTCCCTACTAAAACAAAATAACATGCTTTCTTGCTTACAACCATCCATTGAAATATTCATTGAAATCGTTCATACATTATCATGTGAAATCATTATGGTTCCCTGTGTGTCTCCAGTCAATTTTTCAAGACTACATTTAAAAATTATCATATTTAAAGACGAAAATAGTATGGCGTTACAAAATTTAAACTCAGATATTATGAAAAAAAATTGTTGAATATTATTTTATTAGTCATATTTATGAACTATTACATATTTTAAAGAAGCATTTATAATACAAATAATAAAAAGCAATAAACAAATTTATATTTAAAATAAAAATTTTACAAACTTAAACTTTAAAAATATATTTTGTTATCTAAAAAATTTCCAAAAATATACTAATCAAGTATACAAATCATATTAAAATTATTCAATCAAATAGTTTAAAGCTTTAAATATTTCTTCATTAAACAAAATAATATGACTTAAATTAAGTTAACAAACAAATTGAAAATAACCTATCAATTTCAATTTTTTTTTCATAATTTTAATTTTTACTGTGCCATAAACATAATCTAATTATTTTCTACATCTTTCAGATCATCTAAAAGGTTGAAAATGGAGGCAGGCTACAACTCTCACCGATACAGTTCAGAATTGCACATGGGTGGAGATGGAATGTTCGGTCAAGGTGGTCCATTCACCTCCTCACCTTACGGTTATAACAGTCCACTAATAAAGCCTAGGAGCAACCCAAGAGAAGGATCCCACTTTTCAGATTATGTGTCTGAAGATACTCTTGCTCGTAAATTGGGCAATCTCACCGGTGCTTTAAATCAGGGAAAGCCAATCAGCGTCGACGATCTTATGTCACTTAGGACTGATAATGAGGTAGAGATTTATTCTCACTGATCAACTATTCTGTACATTTTAATCAACAAATAAACTATTGACTATCATTGTAAAACAGAATCTAATAATTTCGTGTCTCGTCAATAATACAGCGAAGCTCTTTAAAATCATACAAACTAATTCCAGTAATAAAAGCACATAAGTAGACTACTCGTATAAAAAATTACATAATTAAAAGAAAAATCAGAAAATATGGAACATTCAGGAATCTAATACTTTATTGTCATTTGTACAACAGACAGATCCGAAAGCAGCGCAGCTACTGGCAGAATTACAGGCCGAACTGCGCTTGGCCAGTAACGTAAGGCAGAGCGGCCTGCTCGATCCCCATCAGCCAGTTCTCAATCCACCGATGCTCCTAGGTTAGTATCCAATTAGCAACTCCATCCTCCCCCCTGTATAGACAATCACGAGGCAATAATCGCGTCAAGACGCGCCTTTTCCAGCCTGCAGCACGAGCACTGGCCAGAAGACGGCCACCGGAGCCGCAGGTTTCGACGCGCACGCCGTCTACGCGGGCGACGACGCGGTCAGCAGCGGCAGATGGTCCCAGCTCGCTACCCTCGGCGTCAGGCAGGCCCTGTCCGCGTTGATGTCGCGCTACGGCCTGGAACCGTACAATCCTCCTCCCCCGAACGCCAATCGACCACCAGGTAAACTGGTCGCTAGCCTGCCGAATAATCTATTCCTGCCCTCGACGTCCTCTCAGTCTGCGTACAGCTCCTAATACAGCACTACGTTTGCGCACTTGTCTCGGCTCTGTACATAATGTACAACTTGTTTGCGAGATCCATTGTTGTAAAGAAAAAGAAAAAAAAGAAGAATAATGATAAGAGAAGTAACATTAAGTGGCTTGTGTGCAGAAAGAAGCTCCTCGAGTAACTATTTTCGAACGGTAATCTTAGGCAATTGAAAGCTATGATAATGCCATATTTAGTCTCTTTTGTAAAACGTCAGATTTGTAATTTTAACGAAGGCATTAGACTGTTGCTGCTGATCATACGTTGAAAGTAATGATGATTTTACTTGTGATTTTTTTTTCTATTGAAGACACTTGAGGATGAAGTATCACAGTGCATGATTAGAGTTGAAAACTTAATCATGTAGTCGAATAATCGTATTGGGTAATTCTACTATTTAAGAGATGCATATGGCATAGGTATGCACCAGATTATTGTTTAGTCAAATCGGCCAATTTGTACTGAAAATAAGTTGCATTATCCACTTTGCGTATTTATTTATCACATAAGGTGTCTATAAGTTTTTACAGCTTGACTGCTGTAAATGTATTTATGAGATGTAATGTAAATATAATAAGGTACCAATGTTAATAAAGAAATAGACTTTTTTTTTATTATTAATGTATGTTCAAGTTGTAGGATCAAGAAAAATTGTATAACTTTCAAATTCCTTATTTATTAAGCTACAATTGAATAATTTCAAGTATCTATTGTACATATTTATATAGCACAATAAAATACTTAAAGACAAATCAAAGTATTTTAAATTTATAAACAATAGCAAGGCCATCAGAAGGTTATGTTTCTGTAATAATTAGATCACTTATTATTTCAAATTTGTATACACTTTTAAAACTGTTGATTTATTAATTAAAATAATAATTTTGATTTTAAAAACTATAAAAGAAAAATAGTCACAATATTAGAGGATTAGCAAAATAGTCAACACAAACCATTGTTACCCTATATTTACGCAGCATGACAGCGTCATAAACTTAGACTATAGTAAACAATGTTTTTCGTAGATAAATCAACCGTCTTTAATTTGATTATTTTTGCAATAAATTTTCAGATTGAAATTAGCAAGTTTCACGGAGAAACCACGGGAGGTTATAAAAACGGCAACACGTGCAATCATTGCTAACAACGATACAACAAAACCACACAACCGAGAAAAGAGTTCGCCAGCGGCCAAAGAACGTTCCGATTGGTTTGCAGCCCGCTGGCAGCACTGGGAATTATTGGGATCTCTCAACAGTCTTTCAACACCGACTCCGGCTCCGACCAATGACAGAGCTCCGCGAGGAACCACGTGATAACGCGGACACGGGGGAGGGAGAGAAAAACACAAGCAGAAAGCCCAAGCGTCGATTCCCAACAAAGGCGGCAAGAAGTTATGTTGCGGACATATCGGGTGTCCAGCAGTGTTATTATCGAAATATTTAGCTTTTTTATAAAAGAAAAAAACTTAATATTGTTCATTTTCTGACACTGTCAATTGTCATGTATGCAATAAAGATGTCAGTTTCATTGAGAGTGACTTTATAAGAAAAATATTATGATGGATTGGAACCCGATCCCGTTCGAACCCAACCTCAAATTTGCGTCGGAATTGTCAGAAAATTTGCAAGCGAAGTATCTCGATCAGCATGAAAAGGCGAAACAAACGTTGGAGAGCTTTTCTCGTTCCCTGCAAAATGTTTTTAACGAGCATCGGAGTAAGTGTATTCATTATTAAGGCTGTTTCCTTTATCTTTGCTGCTGCAATTTGCCAAACTCTCTATGATCAAGAAAGTATTGTTTAACAAGTTCTATGAATTAGAATTTAAATTTAAATACTGAGAATAGAAAGTTTGTCAAATTATGAATAAATATATCTATACATTATTATTATTTGTACATAAACAGTTAAAATAAATAACAAAGATTGACAATAAAACTGACTTTTCAAATAATATACTTTTGAGTTATATTTTTAACAATAAAAAGTCTGATTGCACAAAAGTAGCTTTATAAGACCAATTTGTACTTGCAGAATTATTAGCAGATAATATTGAGTTGTCTTTAACCAATGAGAAACTGCAACAAATCATCAACAATCGAAATGAATTTAGTCAGCAAAGAATGTAAGTTCATAATTTTATAAATATTTTTGTATATATCCAAAGTATATAATTTAGGATTCATTTATATCAAAAGAAAATAAGAATATAAACTCGTTGAAATTTTTTCTTATTTTAATCATTTATATATTTGAGTTCTTTTAATGTATCTCAGCTAATATTTTTATAATTTAAAATTAATGTTATTTTTTATATACATTGTTATAGTTCAACATTCATTGATAAACCATCTTCAGAAATTCTTGGAGCTAGCCCAAATTGCAAGCTTGAAAGTTTGTCTAAAGTATCATCAATTGTTAAAAAAATAAATAGTAAAAGTTATAACGAAGGACTAATTGAACAAAAAGAAAACATTAATGAACTAGTACCAATATTTTCATGTGACTTTAACTCTGACGTAGAAGATGAAGCATTTGAAAAACACAAATCTCCTCCAACATCAGTAAAAAATACTCCAGAAAAAGTTCAGAATAGTCCAATTTTAAGTAAACGTAAAAGATTTTGTTCAAAGAAAAATAATTCATCTATATCAAATACTTCGGCACACTCTATAGGTTCCAGCAACGATAGCAAAATTAGTTCAGCAGATACTCCAAGTATGCTTGAAAAATATATTAATGCAAATGATAATGAATATGATAAGGAACCTGAAAAGAAAGCCAATAAAGAACCTTTGAAAACGATAGAAAATACTTTTATGTCTATACCAAGTAGCCAAGATAAAAATAAAGGCTACAACATATTAGGTGTTTCAACAACTAGTTATGGTAGGACTGAATTTACTGAAAAAGGTAAAAAACTTAGACAGACTACGTTATCTCTGAAGAAAGTGGTTCCAATCATAGATATTAGTAAGGTGGACTCTCAAGAAACTCTTAGTGGAAAAAAAGATTCTAAATGTAAGATGGACGGTTCATGGAATGAAACATTTTTCAATGGTAGTTTAATCAATCAAAATATAAACACAAAAGAAGAGGAACACAAAAACGAAAATTTAAATAAATTAGACAATAAGAAAGAATCTTGCGAAGTAAAGAACATCAATGCAACTAATCTAAGTAACGAAAAATCTATAGTAAATCAAGACAAATCTATAAATGACGATGAATTAGTTGAAACAAGTCCAGCACACAATGAAAAATCAAAATTAAGAAATAAACTCAGTTTAAATAGAAAACTAGAGATTGGTAAAATAAAAGTGAAATCTCCAAGTGTAATTAATAGTGAAACAGTATCCAACTTGAAAGGTCCACAAAAATATCAAGGCTGTGTAGAAAATAATAATATTTCGAATGCAACTACTTCTAAACAAACTAAAGTGCAAAATAACTTTAATGCAGCAGCAGAAAAACGAAAATCATTTGAACCTCAAAGAACTTTTAGTGACGTTACTTACTTTTCCCCAGCTGAACATGCCACTAACAAAAATGGTATAGCAGATTATGAAATGGATATGACTGATTTTGAAGATGAAATGAAATGTGAGACTCCACCAGCAAAGAAGATATTATTAAATAGTTTTGATATGTAAATATTTTTCATATTATCTATGTTGTGAAATTCTATATAAAAGTAATTTTTGTTATAATTTTCAGAATACCTGGTAGACAAGAAAAGAGTCCAGATTATGCTTATAAAGAAGCACCTGTCAGAAATAAGAATGAAAGAGCTCAATTGCCTGGATGGGGTTGCAGAGATTGTGACAAGGTAAGAAAAAAAAAATAGATAACAAACGTTTCATGCAATGAACAAAATTCAACTGAAACCAATAATTATTTTTTAGTATTATGGTCATTTGCCTGAAAAAGAAAGAAAGAAGCGACAAAATCAATGTTCCAGACATAGAGGAAAATATAAAGCTGACATTTTAACACCAGAAAGTATGTTCAAAACCAATTAATACCTATAATTGTTTTTTTATATTTTGCCAAAATACTGATAAATGATTTTGTTTTTCAGGTTTTTGGAATCCTGTTTTTGATGACACAAATTACTCATCATGTAATGATTATTAACAGTGTTCATAGAGCCATGAGAATGTATGTACATAAGAAAATTGATTATTATAACTAAAATTTATCAATGCCTTTAACGTTGGTGCCTTAACAAATTTATATAACAGAATAGTGCATTTTGTAAATATAAAAATTATATATAATGTATAGCTTATAGAGTAAGCAAAAGCATCTTGTATGTGGTTAAAGAGACATGGAAGTTATTTTTATACTGATAAAGTATCTTTTTATATATTATATTGTATTATATTAAAAGACTACAATTTTGAACATAGATTGATTTATTCTTTTACAACATATATTATACTCTCCAGTAACATAGCATATAGTTTTCTTTTTATATAGATACATCATTTCTGGTTTACACAAAAATATAGAATCTATTTCGCAAGTCGATGTTAAAAGAGGCTAAGCAAACTCATTTAGTTCAGTTAAGTCAAGTTCCTCTTGCATGAGTCATCAAGACCATTGTTTAAGATGTATCAACGATACGTTTTTTTACTGATTGAAATATGCAATTCGTTAAAATTTTTATCACAAAATTTTTAGAAAGAGGATAAATTATTTTCTAAAGCTGACTATCTGGAATCCAATAAATCGATTAAAGTTTCATTTCAAAGCTCCAAGGTAAAATAAACGATAGATTACACAATTTGTTTTCAATTTTCGTAGATTTTTTTTTCGACAGCGTTTCACAATCATTCAACAACTTTGCTCATACTCATGCTGTAAGAAAAGTATTTTAGTGCAGTTTCGACAAAAACGTTTGTAAAGTGTATAATGAATTGTAAATCAATCGGTTACTCTTTCCAAAATCAGTCGCAATCGATCGTACTGCACAATGATCCGCAAAGCTACCTTCACATGAAAAGCAATTAGCCAACCAAGTGGGAGGCTGGCACCACAAGGCTGACGTTTTCATCATTCTGCGTGGACAGCCTGATTTAATTAAGTCTTTGTTTATAATTTTACGTTCTTTATCCTTCTTTACTCGCTTGTAAATGAATTACATCAGTCAGACATCTTTGTCTATAATTTCTGTTAGGATCAAGAACCATGAGCAAAACTGTCGTAAAACATAACGTTTTTTAATTTTACGTAAGAATATCAATTTTTCATTTAATTCAATATTTAAGAACGTATGAAATTATCTATCTACTTTTATATTTCTATCTATAGCGACCTTAGTTTCCTCATTTTTATCTTTTGAAAATAAATAATACCGATAAAATATTTTACGCTACTGAAACATATTTAAGAAATTGTATCTTCACATAAAATTAAAAAATACGCATTGTAACGGTAGTCGTCGTGGTCCTTGCTTAGGATATATACATTTACGCATGGACATAAGTATTATCATATACCTTTTACATTGTTATACACCATATAGTAAAATATTTATCAATGACTTTGGTATACTTTCATATAATAATAGTACATGATACATTTAGTTTATAATTATCGTAGTCCTCCCCCTCGAAAAAGTAAAGTGTGTTCGTGTTTGTGTACGTGTGTGTGTGTGTGAGGAAACCTGTATATCATTCTTACATCTTTAATAATTGCACCGAGTAGTACATAACATTCAGCCTAGAAATTGTGCAGCTCGATCATGACCCGAGTTGTTGCTCGTGGGGCTATTTTATGTAGTCAAATCGATACACTCTTCATCAATTGCTCGCCGTGCGAAGCGACGATTTGTGTTTTCATTGTGTTTATATTTTTTTTACTATAATCCAGCGCGATGGAAAGTCACGCGTTACGAGTCTACTGCTCTCTTACTCAAAGTATATCAGCCACGTAGTTACACGAAACGAATAAGAAATAATAACAAAAAACTGAGAAAATTGTATAGGAAGAGTGGATTTTCAAAAGATGCGAGTCTTTTAATATATTCTATCTTTGTTTATAGTATAGCTTTCGTACCCATTCTTTTCATATAGGCCGATAGACGGATTGACGAAAAGAAAACTAGGTGGATCTGCACGAATATATAATTGACAATCGTTTACCATTGATATGCATTCGAAATAATTAAGTCTTCTGATTCTACGTACATAGATTTATTTCTAATGAATTTGCTTTATGCATATAATGAAACCTCGCTACTCTAAGTGTTAAGATTAATAAAGTAATGAATTAACTGTTTATTAAGCTAATAATTTGTTTACATGGTATGGTGGGTCTCATTTTAACCCCTTAATTGTCAAACAAAATTTAAATAAGTGGGCCCAAAATATTTAGACGAAACTTTTATTTTAAAAATATACATTCTTAATTTCTAAATTTAAAAAAATAATTATTTTACTTAAACGATAAATAGAAATTTATATAAAATGAATTAGTCATGAATATTTGTTCATGACCTCATACTTATTTCATGCAGTTTGGATAATTTAAGTCTACTTTCTTTGTACTACTACTACATAATGCGGTTTTGACAATCAAAGGGTTAATCGTCAATTTTATTTCATGCAAATCCACAACATCGACTCGTACGTAATCTCAGTAAAAGATCCCTCATGAGCAAGACATACCAAATAAACTAAAGTCTATCCTTCATACTAACCCTTGATAAGCATCCATCGAACCGAAACCACTCAACCATATAATCATCATTATCACCATAATCATCATCATTATCATCATCATTATCGAAAAATCAAGGAGGCTCTGTCTGAGGATGGACCATTTACATAGTGTGTATATGAGGTAAAATTGCTGCAGGTGGATATTTGACGAAGCAATATATACGTAGTCATCAATAATAGACTCTCTTAAGTTCTTAGAGTGAAGTGACTATTCTAGACTAATACAAGTTAGAACGAAAATAAATCGACTTTAAAATGACTTTTCCTTATATTTGAGTTAAAACAACTCTATTGAAGTCAAAATTCAACTCAATGAAAAAGTCATTTTACACTCTAAAAGATTTCATTCAATTCCACATTTTCCTCAAGTGAAAAATTTACTCTCTCAAAGTTGATTTTCATTCAAAGATCTTCGATGTCATGAAAATCATTAATTTCTGCTAATTACATACTAGAGTGGTTCATTCAATTTCTACTCTAAAATTTAAAAAGATCAATCTCGAATGAATTTTGAATAGAGTCAATATCCCCCCTCGCGAGTATAATTTCTCACTCCAACCAGTTTCATCAAAAATCTCAATTTGACTTTTCACTCTAAGCACTCAAAAGAGGATTTTGCTCTCTGTTTCAAGGTATATCTACTATATCTCGAAGTCGTCGTTTAAAATTACACAAACATCATCTTTATTATTATTTTTTTGATAGATTTTCTTTAGCCGAGCGTCGCACCCCATCTCACATCCTCCGTGCCTCGACAGTCAGACATAATAATAATAATCAGAAGAAACCCCTCTTTCTCTCTCTCTCTACTCCCTCTATTTATCGGACTTGTTTGCCGGGGCCGAAGCTGACGCTTGACTCGGCGCCGCCGTCGCCGCCGGTGCTGCTGCAGTACTCGTAGTCGGTTTGCTCTCGGTGGTTGTAGGTGCAACCGCGGGCTTCTCGGCGACTATGGGCAAGGACTTGAGGATCGCGTGGACCTCCTCGGCCACGGCCATCAGCACGAACTCGTACTGCTGCTTGGCGCCGACCATGCCGGCGCGCTGGTCGCGTATGTGCTCGAGGGTCGCGGCTATGTCGATCTCCTTGGCGCCCTTGGCCATGCGGTTCAGCACCATGTCGATCAGACAGTAGGTGCCCGTGCGACCCGCGCCGTCACTGCAGTCAGAGAGCCAGGGAGAATGGGTTAATAATGTATTGGTGTGAGTGGTGAGTGGTCGGTGGTTTGTTGGAGTGGATTTTTGAACGGGTATTCGAAGCATTCCTTTGTTTTAACCCATTTCTTCCCAAGCGGCCATTTTATAGTCGATTGGTTTTTTGCCTAAAAAATTGTCGAAAAAAAATAATAATAATAACCAATAGCACTTTTCTGAAGTAAAATTATCCGCTCTTTCCGATTCTGAAGTCAGAATTTAGAAATTTCTTAAAAAAAGTCGAAAGATTTTTAGGCAAAAAACCAATCGACTATAAAATGGCCGCTTGGGAATGGGTTAAGGTGATGCTAAAGCCACCTGTCACCGACAAATACGAGGAACCACTTTTCTTCATTTAATTTTCAATTTTTAGCAAATAGTTTTATGAAACGTTATTGTCCTAATCAAAAACAACAACTTTCTAGAGAGATATTTGCTTGAAATTGAAAATTGAATGAAATAAATAGTTTCCCGTATTTGACAGTGACAGGGGGTTTAGCATCACCTTAATCAATTTATGATGTATGGTAAATGTGTACCTACTGATTAGATCGGAATTTATTGGTATCGCCGTTTGGAATTTTGTTTATTTGAATGAGATTTAGTTGAACGCGTATTTATAATGGTAAAAATATAAGTAGTGTATGCATGTTTAAGTAGAATCAGTCGTGTCGAGCTGGACCAGAAGGTAATATCGCAATGTCTAGGCTTAAAGTGCAGGTGCCCATCTGTGCCCCCTAAGCGTGGATCTATTTGATACATCGATCGCGTTAAACAGCAAGTGGGATATCAAGGGTAAATGCATAGAACACGGTGAATGGATTACCCTGAGTAACATACGCGCGTTTCATTTCGTTGTTGAGCGATGTGTATGTACGGTACGCGGTACGTCAGTAAATGCACAACTCACAGAAATATGGCTATGTATAAGTCCTATTTTATAGTGTGGATCCTACGTTTCCAACTCTCGATTAGATACGGTAAAAACTCTCGTTTTTTATAAGATACTTGCACTTTTAACTTACACATAAAAGCTAGTATTTAGCCAAGTTTTTCTACATTTTGTACGTGATTTCTGGATCATCTCTGATATTGTAATGGGTGCTTAACACATTTTTGCCCGCTTAAAAGCCGAAATAAATTGAAAGACTTAAACAAAATTTATTGCAAATATCTCTCTACAAAGAGCTAAAAGACATTATAAATACTTTTTTGGAGTCTCTGAAAACGTTTTGAGAGTTTTGATAGTAACAAGGATCTCTTTAAATTAAAACAAGAAAATCTTTTTAAATTAACAAAATATTTTGCCTTTCTATTAAATATAACTAAACAAATATTCTCCGATAGGATGTGACAGAGTAATAAAGCTAAAGAAATTTTAACCAGAGGTTACTTATTATATTTCAAAACACATGAAAAGGCATTTTATCAAAGAAAGTTTATTAATTTAAACACAAATATTGATTAACAAATAAATAGTTGAAAAAGTCGAATCATAATTTATTTTTAAGAATTTAGAAAAAAAAATTTTTTTACTCCAAAATACATATCATAAGTAATTTCTGGCCCAAATTTTAATCTGAAATTTCATTAGATTTTCCGAACAAGATAAATGAGTTTATAAGCTTTTAATTCCACCTCCTTTTTACAAAGGCGAGAACAGAAACTGTAAAAACTAATTTTTTCAATTATTTTGTGATAGTCTATTATTTTACTAATTACTATTTTATCAGAATACAACATCTACCAAAAAATTGTGTGTTGATGTAGGTTTTAAAAATTGTTTAATGAAGAAAATTAACGAAAAAAATACAATAATTCATTTTAGTAGCTATGAAAGTTTTTAAATTGGATTCACTGTTCATTTTCAGCTAATAGCATGATCTAACATAGGGTACCTACTTCCTTTGTAAACTTTTGTAGCTTTCACGTGATCTTCAAAATTGACGAAGATAATAATATAAATTTAAATATCTTGAAAATTGAAGAACTTAATGGTCTAAATTGCTGTTTTGCTACATCATACATTTCCACGATTTAACCTTTTAAACTAAATATGATGTTATCGTTTATAACAAAAGAAAAGAAAGTGTTGATTCAAAATTTGCGGTTAAAAAATGTAGGTAATTTTATGCTCTTTTAAATGTAATTACACTAAATTTATCATAATATTTCTAACATATCCAAAAACTTGAAAAATTAAAATTCAAAAATCGAAAAATTGTCATAAAAGTCATAATACTGTGACTTTATTTTGCATATTTTGATAACCCTTTTGTTACCGAAAAATGTCTATCTGATCACGCTTGAAATATTATAAACTTAAAAATAAAAAAATAGGTTAGTTTTTCATCAATGTCCATGGGAAAAGTATGTACTCTAAAGTAGAGTGAGATATCAGTTTACTTAAAAGTGAAATATTTCCACTCTACGTTTAGAGTTATAAATATACTCTAATTAGAGTGATTCATTTCACTGATTCTTCGAGTGACATTTCACTCCGAAATTTTACTCCAACGAGTTTAGCGTGTAATTAAATCGATCAAACGAATAATTTTTACTCGCAGATTTATAAGAAATAAAATATAAAAAATACTAATATACATTATTTCATTAATCTTTAAATATCATTTCAATCAATATTTCAAAAAAATTAATGGAAAAGTTATAAAAAAAATAAATATCACTGTTTATAAGTAATTTTATACTCTTTCAAATGTAAAATGATGCAATTATAGAACCCCTGTACCTCAGTGGGTATGATGCTTGCCTTCCGATACAAGACGCTCAAATAGTCGAGGTTTGATTCCGGGCAAAAATTCTCGAGAATCTTTTCTTCGTGTTTTTGTCGGAAAAAGATCTCTAACTACGCATTGTGTTTTAATGCAGGATATATGCGCCCATAATATAGCCTCCTCAAATGTGACAGACACGCTAGTAAGCAGATGCTGGATTTTTCTCTCGACCGACATCGCACAACACAACAAACAAGTATATAAAATACAAATGTAAAATACAAAATTACATAAAAGAAGAAAATATCGAAAAATAACAAATATTTTTTTCAGCCCCCTTCCGTTAAAAGAACAATATCATTGAACCCTGAAACATTACCTTTAACCATGAATGTTCAGAGTAATCTTCATACACATCCGTCCATACACACAGGCACATACTCACACATGCACACACATACACACATCCATACAGACTTTTTATAAAAATAGTGTATTTTGACTCCTAATGTCTCAGAACATATGTTTCTAACATACTTTTAGCAAAACTTTTTTTCTTTACCATCACAAAGCTTCCTCTACGAGGAAGCAAAAGTATAGCAATGCCGTTTTAATTAATCTTCCCATCTACACTGGACTTTACATCTAATCGAATTCGTTTGAAATTCTGCAACTTCATCGGATCGAATCCTCGCTCTCGCTCACTTCATTGGAGCATTTAAAAAGAAAATCAAACCAATTCGATCAGACATTCTTAACGCCCGGTGCAATTCAAAACAAAAATCAGACCCAAATAAATCCACCCGTAAAACCCCAAACCCAAATCGCGCATCCATCCCTCTCTCACCTGCAGTGGACGATGATCGGGCAGGACCTGCCGCGATACGACTTGTTGACCTTGCGCCGGAACTCGAGCAGGGCCTTGCTGGACTTGGGCACGGCGTTCTGGGGCCAGGAGAGAAAGTGAAACTGGGTGACGGTGCGGGTCTCGCCGGTGCGCAGGTTCTTCAGGTAGAACGAGCGCACGAGGTAGTCGTCGCACCAGATGTGCTCGGACACGAGGTGGACCTCGTAGATGTGATAGAGCTCGCTGCCCTCGTCGGGCCAGTACCGATGGCACATGGCCTGGCCCTCCTCCGTCAGACGGCTCAGCATGACGATGACTACGCTGCCCTGCTCCCAGACCAGCTGCCAGAAGTCGGCGGCCGTCTGGGGCAGCGGACCCTGCGACGCTATGTAGGCTGGATTGCGCGGATCGTGGTCGGTCTGAAGGGGATAAAGATTGTTGGCTTGGTTGGTTAGTGGGCAGAGTGGTGCGAGTGTAGTTTATCGCGAGGGCGTTAGTTACTGATTACTGAGCAATTTTTCACGTAAATTCTTACTTCCAGACTGTTGCTAGTGAATATAATGATTCAAGACTTGAGAAGTAATTGTTAACTATTTAAATAAGTGTATTTTAAATCTAAGAAGATGAAGTGTTTAGATCATACTTTTATTGAAACAAGAGTCGATCAGGTATAGGTCTTAGTTGATCAGAAACTGGCGCCGTGACGAAAAGGCGAATTTTTGAAAGAGTGCCGTGAAAGTTTGAAATGTTATCGATTTATTTTGCACTTTGGCCTAAATTTGATTGTTGCATGATTTTTATATACCATACACTGAGAAAACCCATATCGTAATATATTACGATATTGATATCGTAAAAATTTGCTAATAAAATTGTTTTTGAATACGATGTATTTTTACATACAACGTTGAAATACAATTTGTTGATTTTACGATATTGAATATTGTTTTCTCAGTATATTGAACAAAGCAGTAACGACACTTTCTTCTTCGTTAATAAGCATTATAAAATGGTTGAATTTAAAAACTAATTATGTAAAAATATTCTACGTGTTTTACAGTTTCAGAATCTGTAAAGAAAATAATTCAATGACAACTTTTAAATAGTTTAATAAATGATTAGAAAATATGTGAGATTTAAACATACTAGAGTCAGATCAAATATAATTACATAATAATAACTTTGTCACTTTTTTATTCCTTTACTATTATATACAGAACCTTTGCAACTACTTTTTTTAGTATAATTGATAGTTATAATTAGTTTTAAAATCCGTTGTGTATGTTTATTTAGGAAAGAAGAAATCGTCAAATTGCTTTGCTTCGGCCATGACACTTTAAATTCCAATTCTGACAGTTTATAGTACGTTTTCTTTGTGAACTTTTCGAATTTTTGCTACATATTAAAAATCAAATAGTTTTTATGACGTTACATTTCAGTATCGACAGTCTTTGAGGTGTACTGAGTTATGATGTAATCAAACGGATTAAAAAGCTTTGTATCCATATTGTAGATACGGATATTGTAGATTCTTAAATATTTTTAATATGATTCGAATAGAATTTTTTAATATTTTCATGAAGTTTGGTTGATATTTGAATAAAATGCAATCGTTTTAGAGAAAAATGGTAATATTTTTATGTAAAATTACTTGCGCAATAATTATTATTCCTACGAGCCACCATTAATAAGATTATCGATATTATAGCCACAATAATAGAAGCATCGAGAATTTGGTAAAAAAGCTCAATGCATTGAAAAACACAAAGAGAAACGTATTTTTTGACCATTTTCATTAAAATTCCAGTGCACTCTTCCTTTAATTTGATAGAAAATAAGTCTACGTGACATTATCATGTGGTAAAGTTACTTTGTAGTGAGTTGTGAATTTTTAAAATTAATTTTGAATTAATACATAAAAAGCAGATGGTAAACAATTTCACCATGTAGTAGCACTATCTTTTGAACGGGTTTCATTCGCATTGTTTGAGAAAGATTATTATTTTAAAGAATGAAACTTAAGCAAATAATAGTACTAACAACTAGCAGCATTGCTTTACATACAATATCATAATGTTCTTTAGTGTATAAATGGTCTATCCCCAATTGAAACCTAATAAATAATATAGACTCTTATTGATAAAAAAAACATTATAATAATCGCTATGGTGTATTTTTAAGTTATGCATAATGCTGTACATCTATTTCTATAATAATCAATAAGCTCGTTTGTTGTAATGTTTGTATTGTTGTACTAAGCATGGCAAATACTGTTTCATGTACATGCTAACTCTGGCATTTCAAGTATGGACGTTGATATAATATAATATCCATTTCAATAAAAGCTGCTTAAAAATCAATATTCTACTTTGTCAAATGCAATATAGCACACAGCTTATAGCGGAGTTGAATTGTATGTATCCCTTTTACCAAGCAACACTCTGATGTCCGCATGCCCTTTGAAATATTGACGAACTTACCGACTTCTGATTTCGCAATGCGGCATCCAAAACAATCAATTAGTTTCACGTATTTTTTGTATTTTTAATAAATTTTGAACTTTTCAAATAAAATTCTATTTTACGAAATGGAATGCCAGATTTTCAAATGATTAAAATAGTAAAAAGTAACAAAATAACCCAATAAATTTTTAAATAAATTGACATATTTACATAATATTTTAACAAAGAACAAGAAAAGAATTATCAAATGAATGTATACTCACAATCGTCGAAGCATTGATGTAGTCCGAGTTGTTGAGATTAGCCAAGTCGTTGAGTATCACTCTAGAGTGATCGTAGGGAAGCGCAGCACCAGGTCGATTACACTCAGCATTTCCTTCTGCCTCGGCAACAGCCGTTGAGCATGGCTCGGCTTCGTAAGCACATATGGCTGCCCACTCTTCGTCGAGTTTCTCCTGATTTTTCAAGTGGTCCTCCATGTATGACTGAACAACATTTTTCATGAATAATAATGTTACTTTTCTTATGTGAAGAAACTTGGTTTGTGCAGGCAGAAGAATTTTCAAACGTTCGATGAAATTGATGAAATCCATTTTACGGTGCAATGAATAATAAAAATGGGTTTAAAATAAGACTGCTTTATCTTAGCCAAGAAACAAATACAGTCCATTTAATTATAAATAGATGATTTATAGCTTACTTTCATATCGTCGTATTAGAGAGTCAGAGATGTAATTATTTACGATGCTTATCTCGTTTCTTAAGTTTCAGAGCTCAAGAGATTTTCAATGCGAAGATATTACCTTTTTAATGTGAAGATATTAATTTTTAATCTGAATATATTAATACAAAAGAAAACCATTACGTTTCAGGAAGGTATTTTTTTTTCTTCTTTGATTTTAAATAATTCTATTAAGGGAGAAAATACCGTGACAATTCATAGCCTATAGGTACCTTCTTTCGTGTAATATAAAGAAACTGTCTAATATATTTCATTGAAACTTTTAGGACACTCTTTTAATAATTTATTTAGTATATTATATTATAATTTAATTAATACTTACATACTTCGGAAGGTAGCACTTTAAAAACGCTGAAGATTTTGAAAATTAACAAAATGGCGATTAAAAGAAACAAAAGTTAAATTTTAATATACTGCAAAATCTCCTGTTCAGTCACCTCAAAATCTGCATGTAGCTTTAAAATCTCTTTAGTTTTTTGATATCTTCAAATTAAGAATTTGGAACTCACAATCTAAGGAGACGAGAAAAAATCATATATAATTACATTTCTTTCTCACTAATGCAGTCGATCAAATAAACAATAAGCTTAAACGATCAGCAAATTGAGTATAATACTTTCGTATGCCAATGCCTGACTGAACTAGATCAATTCTACTGAACAAACTGACAACGTAATTATTAACTGGGATAATGTAATAATAGACATAAACTACAAGTAAGTATATTGAGAAAATCGATAAGGCTTATTTATCAAATTGTTCTTTTTAGATATTTTAAACTTAGTTTAAATTATATAAATGATAAGTTTAAATAGGTTTCACGTCTTACCATCTCGTACCCGTTCTACTTATATGAACTTAAAACTTCTTTTCATGAAAAAGAAAATATAAAGAAATACCCAGAGTTTGCAATGGTTTCTACGATCGAGAAAAGGCTATGAGATAGCACATTGAAGAGTACAAAACGCCTTTCAATATAAAATAATCGTCCCTCTTTATAGCTTTGGGGAATGTTGAAAAAATTAGATACACTAAAAGTAAAACCCGCTCAAAATACACATCATTTAATGTCTACCTACTACTCCTTTCATGTATTTTTTCAACTCTCTCCAATGCTAAAGAAGTTTCCATTAAAGGCCATTTACACCCCACTAACGGTAAAGAATTTCCCTATCCCAAGACCATCCTCTTTCATTACCCCAGATTTCCTAAAATTTTCCTAACTCAACCCGGAATACCCCCCCCCCCCCCCCCTAAAACCGTTCTTCCAACTCATCTCTCCGCCTCAACCAAAGCTCCCCCCACCCCCACCCCTCCAAACCCCATCATATACCTCGATACTCACAAGCACAACGTGGCCGGTGGCAATGTCCATGTTCGTGGCCTGTGGCTCCTCGCTCCACGAGGACGTGCTCGACCTGTTGGACTCGCTCTTGCCCGACTCCAGCAGTCTCCCGAAGTCGAAGCCCTTCGGCGACTCGCTCAGCTTGTCCGACTGCTTGGCCTGCATCCTCGCCCGGCACAACTCCTGATAGTCCTTCGAGGCCTCGGGATCGGGAGTGCGCAGCCCCGCGAGCTTGGCCCGCGACTTGGCGTGCCTGCGGGCGATCACGAGGATGACGATCGCCGCGGCGCTGACCGCGGCGACGCCCGCCGCCACCAGGGCGCCGAATATCGACGAGCTCATCTCCGCGTTGTTCGACACCTCGAGGATCGCCGGGAGCTTAG
Source organism: Gastracanthus pulcherrimus (assembly GCA_949152435.1). Taxonomy (NCBI): domain Eukaryota; kingdom Metazoa; phylum Arthropoda; class Insecta; order Hymenoptera; family Pteromalidae; genus Gastracanthus; species Gastracanthus pulcherrimus. Next base: position 169,405,940 of record OX424574.1, on the reverse strand, counting down.
CCTGTGGGTACAGAGGTGGAGCATTGGGGACGGGGCTCGTTGTTAAAGTGGATTTTTCTTGGGGGTTACGGATTTTCTTTTCTTTTCTTTTGTAATGAGGGGGAATGATTGAATGGAGTGAATTGTTTGATCTGTATAGGTAGTTTTAGCGTTATAAAGTAGTTTAAAAGTTTATTTTATTTTAAATCATGTAAATATATTTTTACGACATGTATAAATATTGTAAGAAATAAAAAGACGTTCAAATAAAAAACGATATAAGCTTTTAAACCAGACATTAGGCAGAAATTTGTGCCTATTGTTTGTATTGTTTCTTGTAACAAATATAATTATTGTATATCAGTTTTTTTAAAGAAATTCTAACGAAATTTTAGAAGCTTCTTTATTCATAAAAATGCATAATTTATTTAGGCATGGTAAGGCCTCACTAGAATTTTTATTTTGAAACTGTACAATATGTGTGCATACAATAAACATTTTCTAATGGTTCTAGGTCAATTCGTTAAGTATTGAGTACAAAAACTTTTAGAATACTCATGTAGTGCCATTAAAAAAATAATGTAAGTACACTGGTTCAAAGGAAACGGTTTTGTGACGCCTGAACTTAAGTTAATTTTAAAGATTCAACTCACGCCTGCTTCCAAAAGTCAATGTTTTGTATTTTCAAATTATTGATGGTTTAATTAATGTTTACTCTAATTAGCTAGTGTTTGCTTTTAATGGACTTAAATCGTTATTTCGGAGAAAATAATAACAAAATAACTTTTTAAGTCTTAGATGCATTCTGAAGTTATCACTATTTTTCTGGATCCAAGTTGTATGCTAATAACGTTTTTATAAATACTATAAATAGACTTAAGTCGTTCTTCCGAGAAACCAAAGATATGTATTTAATAATTTACTTATTCATTCTATGTGTATGAAGTATTTTTAATAAACTATTTAAAAAATAGTATTATATGTTCTATTTATTTTAAAGAACAAATAGACATTTCATTTTCTAGAACCGTACGTAACTCAGAAATACATCATTCTACTTTTAAGACTTCCATATAAAAACTTTTTTATTGCAAAGCGGTATGAAATATCTCAATACTGCCTGTAGAGAATGAAATCCCCGAAGCTATAATACTGCAAAATAAACTTTTGAAAAAAGGAATATACAAGCGAGATAACATAAATAAATTATAATGCTTCTTTTCAATAACAAAATGATGAAATTATTTTGAACGACTTTGCAGCAAAATTACATAATCGCATTCGAATAGATGGAATTAATTTTCAAACTTTTACCTTATCACCGATGCCAGCTCGAATCACTTCGATATTGAGATGCTTATGCAAATCACTACGTATATCATCTGCAACGAATTTGAAATTCAAATCAGTATTTACGCATCAAAATGAAATATTAAATTTAACAAAAGTTTTGTTAGTCGCACCAATCTTATTAACAATATCGGTAGAATTGTAATCCCTGCTGTTCCTCGGTACTTTAAAGGTGACTTCTGCTCTACCTACGCGTATCTCCTTTAATTCGCCCGGTTGAAGTCCGAGTAATGATCCGACCTACGCAGTGGAATACGATACTTCGGTTACTAATTATTTTCTCATTAGACGATGCTTCGGATAAATTATGATACGTTTCCCGGTAATGAACGAAATTATATAAACTAGTTTTCTCTTTTCAGGATTTTCATACTTTCTATTGTATTTATAGTGAGGTAGGGGAGCGATTTATCTGAGGAAAATTATATCTATTTGAGTTGTATTACTTTTTTTTAAATGTAAAAGTAACATTTTCTTCAATTTAAAATATTAAAATGATAAAAATGAAAATATAATAAATAAGAAATAGGTTGTTGTTTAATGTTTACTAACCAAGTTCACAACGCGTTCTCCTTCGGACCAAGAGTGGAATTCTTGATTAAACTGTATATAGACGTGATCCAGATCGACGTTTTCATAAGTCTTCGGTGAACTACTTAGTTTAGAATTGTATATTTCCTTCTTCACTTGTGGCATGTACATTGCATCGTTCTGTAAGAGTAAAATCCACATTAAAAAATAAAACGAAACATATTTTCATATTTTTAATACAAGATATATGCAAAAATAAATTTCAAGCAATAATAAGCTTACATCCTGCGTATCTTCAACGCTGTTTTCTTCTTCGGAAGCTGCAAAATTTGTTTTGTTAATTAGAAGTAAATATATTCATAAAGTAAAGTAGGACAAAATTTATTCATGACTTACTAGGTGGCAATTGAGTTTTGAATGCATAATTATTAGTCGAAAACGGAGGTCCGGGCTTCTTTACGTCCAGGCGCTCTCTTCGCTTGAAACCGGCCATCTCTCGCCTCCACAGCATGCCGTCCAAGTCTTCCTCGAGAGACAGGTCGTCGTATTCCTCTACAGGTAAATTCAATGAAATTGCAAATGAATTGTTTATTCCTCGGAAATTGGCATCCTTCACAAATAAAGATAACCACAGATTCGTATTTAGAAGGGAAACGCGAGGAACGTACAAAACTAACTTTATTGGTTAGAGCTTGAAAATATCAAGATTTTATTAGATATACAGTAGTAAAAATGTTAAAAATTGACTTTTTATGTTCTACTTTATACAGAAGGAAATTGTTGCTTAAATGCTTAAGATTTTATGAATTTGTTCATGCTTATATAGGTTTTATAGGTCAAAAATCAAGTTATAAAGTACAAGAATAACTATCGTTTTTGTTGTTAAAGTTGAATTATGTACAGTAATCTGAGTATTTATTCTTCCGCTTTAAATTTTATAATTGTATTTTAATGTAGCACACTATAGAGTTTGGTAGTAACATTCCTTATGAGTATAAAAGACGTTGAATCATTTAACTTAATAATGAGTGGTAATTTACTATTATAGCATTTAATACTTTTTCCTCATTTTATTATATACGGACATTGAGGGAGCTATAGCAATTTGAAACCAGATGAACTCTGACGTCACATTATTGAAGAGAGCTTTTTCAGGCTATATAGCACAATGACGTAAGAGTTTGGCAGACTTTCAATCGTTATTAATGGCTCAACTTTTTTATGAATTGAAAATGTTCGCATAATTTATAGAAAGGCGCGAGTTCAATACTTTAATTTTAAAAAATCACTGGCAGAATAAAAAGTAGGATTCCAACTGATTAAAATTAAAAATAAATGTGATTCATTCAATTATATAAAAGTTTATGAGTTTTAATGTTATTATACTCCATGGTTACAATGTTTGTAAAAAGTTACGTTGTAACAATAAACTGTAAAATCAGAATTTACTTAATAACTTGCTTTTATAAAATTAAAATTAAAATTAAAATTAAAATTACAATGTAAAATGTAAAATGTGTAAAATGCAAAGCCCCTTCATCCACGCTTATTGTATATTTTAAAGCATTTTAATATGGGTTCATATTACTTTATATTTTGTAGTTTCTTCAATAATTCTTTTCAATTTTTCTTTTCTTTTCAACCTTATACTAAATCAAAACGTAAAAAACGAAGCACGAAGATTAAGTAATAAAAGAAATCAGCTGTCAATGATAACTTTCCGAAGTATCGATATTTAAAGTCGTTCGCTTTGCAATGATGATTATCACGTTCTTATCATTCAATATGGATTTTTCATGAAGGGGCATTCCCGACTCAACCGTAATGGCCACTTTATTGACCTGAAAAGTGGGACAAAACTGGCATTATATGATTCCCACAAATATACTTTTTTCCCCGCAAATGCATTTTTTTAATTATTATATTCTATATTACTATACATTTTCAATAAATTCTAGTTCTTACCAGAAGTCCCTTCTTTTAAGTCAATAAAGTGGCCCAGTTAAGTCTGGAATAAAGTTCGCGAGAATTGTTTTACATAGGCTACCAGAAAGCGAGCCTGAACTGGACTAGTAGATATAATTAGATGCTACAATGAACAGTTCAATATCCAGTCAAAGTCAAAGAACTTATTTACAGATACTCTGAATACACAAAACATGTTAAAATGTATGTAAATAAACAATTTTCAAGCTTGATAGAGTGTAGTTTGATTTTACCCATTACTATTACGCATAAATTACTAGTATTTTCTCCTTCACGCAAGAACCACCTCAATTTACTATGCATACATTCTACTACAAAAATCACCAACTCACCGGGTCTGATGACGTCGTGCCTCATGGGCAGGATAGTCCCTCCCTCCGTGTACATGCCACTGCTACCCTGCTGCGCCAGCGACTCGATAACCGGCTTCGGAATTGGATTGGCATTGCCGAACCTCTCGCTCTCCATCTCTCCCACCTCCTCCTGTCCATCCTCGTAATCATTGTCACGAGTCCGAACCCCGTCCCCGGCGTTGCTCTCGAACACGGCCGCAGCGTCCACGTCCTTCGGACTGTACTTGTACTTCCTGGAGAAGGTCTTCTCGTAGTCGTCGAGGGCCTCGTCGATCGGCAGCAACGGAGGTTTGACCTTCTCGGGCAGGAATTCCAGTTCGCCCTCGGCTGCTGCGGCCGCGGCAGCGGCCTCGGCTTCGGCTTCCGTATTGTACATGTCGGCCTCGTTCTCGAGGAAACCGCGCAGAGCGTCCACGTACTCGCGGGGTATCGCGTAGTTCTCCTTGAGGTAGGGTACCGGGGGCGATGGGCCGAGGGACTTCTTGGGTAGGGAGCGAGAGCCGCGCCGGTAGACTGCGATTTGGAAGAGAGTGGAGAACAATGTAATACAGATTTTATCGAAGATTGTAGGAATTAGTGATGTGATTCTGATCAACGTAGGGGCTAAGGACGTGTGAAATGCAAAATTAATTTCTACCTTATTGGCTTTTCACATTTGTAACTTTTTGTATTCATACCAATGATGTCTTGAGTTAAATTTTCAAGGGGTATAATTATTATAATTGTTGGAAAAAAATGCGTTGTAAAATTTACAACTATAGGTTAATAGCTTAACATTTTTCAATGCATTTTTACTGAAAATTTTACTGAAAATTCGTAGTATAAATACGAAGGGCATGTAGTAGGTAAGTGTAGTAGGTAAGTCGGTTTCTCAAAAACATTTATTTATTCGTGAGTTTAAATGATAAAAATAAGAAACCGGTGTAAGAGACAGATAAGTTTATTATGTGTTAAACGTATGTTTTTGCAAAAACGAAATTCGAAACTATACGATTCGCAATAATTGAGAAGAATTTGTTTTTTTGCGAGGTCAAGTTGTGAATCGGTAATCATTGCAATCGTCAAACAAATGTAAATCCGATATTCGGCAATTTATATATTATTTAATTTAAATATATTTATTTATATATTTAAGTTTTTTAACTTTTTCGTTATCTGCGTCTAAAGCAGGGCCTGTCTACACAGCCTTACTGACGAGTCCAGTAGACAGACCTGGGACGAAACGCGTAGGTTATTTATTGGGTTATATATTATTAGAGTCAATATTTCACATATTAAATTTGAATTTGATTGATCGAACAGTTCACCAGATGTAACCGTTATAAATTCGCGTTATTTGCAATGTTTAACATTGCGCTTATGTCAATAGAACTAGAAAGACTGATGCATTTTTCGGACATACGTAATACTCGTAGTATATATTATAACCAACAATAAAGGTTAAAACAGAAATAAGATCAACATTAAAGCAGTATAAGAGCTAAAATATGTAATAAGTTCATTACACACCTAATTATTAAAATTATTTCCGTGATTTTTATTTATGAGGTCTAAGATAAACGTACTTTAATTTTTTCATTTGGCTAATCATATTTTACGTTTTCTATTAATAATCTAACTCTTGGAGGACTATGCAATTTTCCTATGCAAATAGAAAATAAATCGCATTTTCGTTTTGAAAATATCATTTGAATTCGAGACTATATCAATTCATTTATTGATAAAGATTTTTTAAATGCATTTAAAGTTGTTAAATTAAGTCATAAGAGATGATATTCTCAGCTTTAAAAAGAATCTTTAATTAAACGCCTCCGTACCACTGTTTTTGTGAGTTAAATGAACTTTTAAAAACGACTATACGATTTCGAGAAAAACATAGTATTCTGATTCATTTAGTTTTTCTCCTTCTGTCATGATAATTTTACATAAAAACGACATAAAATAGGGGATTGATAAAACTTAGTGACCCCCATTGGTCCTCTAAAAGTTACACGTAAAATTACTTGTAGAATAAAATTAATATAATAGGAAGATTTATGTACAGATTTTTCTTGTAATACTTTATACTATTAGAAACTATTCTTAGCAATAAATATTATTACTTATGATATTATTCATTGTATAAACACAAACATTATTGATTAGTTTCTGAATCCCATGACCTTAAATGATTATGAAGCAATAATAACAACAGTAAATAAGCGTAGAAAATATAAATACAGAAAAGTATAATTAAAGAGGCACTTTCAAAGTATGTTAATAGGACTGTTTTGCAGAAAAATAGGACTCGAGATTTTATCGATTTTCAATTAGCGATAATTACCAATAAGTGAATAGCAAAGCGCTGATTTGTTATTAGATTAAAGACTTCAATAGAACCGTTGACGTTCGAAGTAGATGGCCTAGGTCAGCGAACAATTTGTTACTTTTAATCTTAAACGATATCAGTATTAAGCCGATATATTCACCGTCTATAATTAATAGTTAAAAAAATGTCATTATAGGTATATCATTTATATATTAAATCAACAACAGCAAATGAAATAGTAACTTCACATTCTTATCTTACTTCTGTTTCAACATGCCATACACTACATTTACGAATCTATATACACATCCCATCAGTATACTTCCAATTTAAATTTCTACAATCACTGATACATATCCACGTAACTCCTGTATCACTCCAACTGCACAAACTTTTCAATTTTCCAAAGGACTCTACATCGCAATTACAATTAACGTTAGCGCCGTAACGCACTCGACGAAGTGCACCAGCTACAACTTGCAACTGCGTTTGCCAAGCGAATACAGCGGATTATATACTTGCGTAAACGCACGTACACCCAATACTATGCACCAAGCTATATCGCACTGTGCACGCAAGTTTTAATTGGACAAACAAAGTGCGCGACGCAGCGTCGATCGACCTACCTTCGTCGGGATTGCCGATGGCGGCGGCGGCGCCCATTTTATCGTAAAAGCCCTCGTCGTAATCGTCGAAGCCCGCGTTCAGTGCCGCCTTGCGCCGTTCCTCCGCCATTCGCGCCCTCATGTCAGGCGGATAGTAAAACTCGTCGGCGAACTCGCCGTGCGGATTCAGCTTGCTCGGCGTGAACTTCACTATCGCCACTGGCTCGGGCTCCTGTACGGGGATAAGAGAGAACGGGTATATCGCGGTTGGTTGGGTTTTATTGAAAAAATTTTATACTGGCTTCTGTTAATCGGGGTTCGGCTCGTAAATGTGGAAAGTGTTTCCTGGGAATATTGACGAACGTAGTTGTCATGTGGCTTTTGAGGGTATATAGTGGAATTTATAGAATATTTGGATGAGAGTTGATCATTTAAATTTAATTGTTTTTATATTTATTGTTAAGGTAATGGTCAAATTTAAGATTGATGTCTACTGATTATTTCGAAATAATTAGTTTTTATTTTATAGGTGTATAATTTTAAGGTTTTTTTGTCAATATTGTCTTACTACATAGTGCATAGGGTAGCGATCCCAGTAGCCGGCAATCTAAGAGACAATTTGTATTTAAAAATTACATAGAATTGTAAATAAGCAGTTCTATTGCACGTTAAATATATTCAAGTTTTTGATGAGATATGAATGCATTACTTAAAAAATTTGCAGGGTAATTATAATATCGACGACCCTTACGAAGACTAGCACATTTCAAACTGTCACGAAGAGTAGCACATTTTAGCACTTGGTACGAATAATAGCACATTTGGAAATCTGCCACGAAGACTAGCATAATTCCTCCCTCTCCCACGAAGACTACTAATTTCGCAATTCTGTCACGAAGACTAGCACCATTTGCAATTATGCCACGAAGACTAGCATCATTCGCCATTCTCCCACGAAGACTAGCACATTTCACAATTCTGCCACGAAGACTAGCACTTTTCGTATAGAATATGTACATTTAAGTTGTACTGATAAACTCTCGGTGAATCAGGTTGATTCTTTTTTTATCGGGTACTCAAAAAATTACCCGTTTACCCGAGAAAATCAGGTTACCCGCATAAATAAAAGTAGCATGAAAGAATCAAATGGCAGAAAATTGCCAAATGTTCTAGTCTTCGTGGAAAAATCTTAAAAAGTGCTAGTCTTCGTGGGAAAATTGCAAAATGTGCTAGTCTTCGTAGGGGAATGGCGAAATGTGCTAGTCTTCGTAGGAGATTTCCAAATGTGCTACTCTTCGTGGCAAACGCCGCAAACGTCTTCGCAAGGGCCATCGATATGTAGTCGTTTGATCGCTATTTTTTGAAAATATTGTTTACGCGTTTTATTAGTTCTATGATTCAAGTGTAGTTATAAAAGTTTAAAAAATAATATATTAATAAAATTGAATATAAATAAATTGGAATGATCATTACAATTAAAAGTGGCTTTGAATCTGGCTTATCAACCAGGTCTGGCCGACTACTAAAATTTGCCAAAAATGATAACAAATCTAGTAGTCAACCACCTGTAAGCACAAATCGATAAAGATATATAAAAACATACTAATTTTGTGATTCTTGAACTGTTTTAACGTCAAACTTAAATATTTAGATGAAATATAACATTACAAATTTATTAATCTAGCGATATTTTTTCTACGAGTTTATATTTTGAAAGAAAAAGGTTAAAGTGACCGAATACTGGGAGGTGATTCACAAAAAAAAAATTCAATGTCGTCCGTATTAGAAATATTCTCATTAATAAGAAATTACTTAACAAGATGACGTGCATTGATAGATTAAAAAAATACTAATTTCCTAACGCGTGTCTGTCACTATGTTAACTTTTTATTTATGAGGATAAATATGATAGGGGCAAACTACTTTAAGAAGCATAGTAATAAAAAAAATAACTGGATTTTTCGTTCCATTTTGTCGTGTCACCTTGGAATCATCTATACCAGAGTTGCAGCTACTTTTTAAGAACTTCGACCACCTGTTGCACTACGTAAATGACTGTTAAATGAAAATTAAGAAATAATGGAATACGCTGTATAAAAATGAATTAATTAAAGGAGAATGCCTACAGTTAGCAATTTTCTTCTATGCTTGGAAAAAATTTATGAAACTTATACCATCTTGGAGAGCGCAGAGAAAGCTCTTCAATTTAATAAAAGGGTAATAAAAAGGAAATCCGACCCGCTTAGTATTGGAGAAAGTTGAAGAAAGTAGAATAAAATACGCTCAAAATAAGCGTCTTTCGGGATTTTCTGTTAGTCCCTCCAAGTGGGTATTTTAAATAATTAAATTCAATTATTTTACAGAAATGATGTATCAGAACATAGAACTACATAGAACTATGTAAATCTAAATAAACGGTTTATTTAGTATTAAAAATATATAGACATAATATTTAGCATGCAAACAATGTTTTTTAAATTTTCAATAAAAAATCGATAAGCTCCACCTTAATAATTCAAATATTAATAAGTTTCTTTTAAATTTTGACAATTTTGCTCACGACTTAATTATAAATAACACGTTCCCATGAAAGAACAATCAGAAAATCTCACCCTAATGCTGCCGATGCCATCCTTATCGACGACTTCGTTCACCTCATCGAAGACACCCTCGCCGCGCAGCTTGACGTTATTGCACAGCTGCTCCACGTCATTGTTCAACCTGAAACCCACGCCCCAAAATCAGACGATAACCGAAGATCACGAGTCTTCTGTATATGCATTGCTCGCGAGCATAACGAGTCGATCGTCCGATCGTCGATTAGCTGCTACAGGATCGCATATATTCCGTACCTGTAACGAAGATCGTCGAGGAGTATCTGCATGACGCACTGGGTGTAATCGTGCGGCCACTTGTAGCCCTCGTACTCGACCCGCTCGAGCTGCATGCGCAGCAGCTCCAGCTCCTCCGGCTCCAGATTGTATCTGCAACGAGCGGATCGTTTCACGTTTGATAACGTTACAGGAATGGAGGTCGAGGCGCGCAGTCATGGACAAAATTTGAATTTTACGGTGGGTAAAAGGGGCATCAATAATTTTTAGCGATGGGGTGTGTAGATTATATTGATAGTCTATTTTTTTAATCAATCAAACATTAGTTGTACTTATTGATGTTGGGGATGTATCCCCCATGTACCGATAGGCAAAAAACACGATCGTCTTAGTAACAAGAAAATATTGTAATGTTAGAACTCTGACCTTGCGTTCGTTATTATAATAATTGATATTATTTCAAACACCGAATAAACCATAAAAGAGTTTAGTTATTAGACGCGAGAATAAATGCAGAAGGCTTATCTCTTCTACTTTTAACTAGTATCCTTTTTATTTGTGTAATTTTTTCTAATTAAGAATACATTCAATCTATGTAGAATTAATTCGTGCCGAACCTAAAGAAGGTTTATATCTAGTCAATGAACAAGTTAATAGTAATAATAGTAATATTCAAGTTATTTAATAATACCAGCAAACCAGCAATAAAAAGATGTGTAAGACTATGATCAATCTAAACTACTATGCTTCTGATACTATGCATTTTAAACTGTTCGATCAATTCTTTTATTATACAATCAGAAATTAAAGTAATTCAATTTTAAAATTGTTGCACTATATTTTGTATACATTATCTCTCTCCCTCATTTAACATTACTAGATACATAAATGCATAAATAGACAAATACTACTTATATAAAAAATCTGTAGAAATTTCTGAAATTTTTTAAGCAAAGGTCATTGGCACAGAATGGTATTAATTACATGGATTTTTGAAAAAGATGCTTTATCTAAAGAGACTATTTAAAAAGCCAGGATGAAAAGTAAGTAAGTAAAACAAAATATTTAGAATTTATTTAGCTAAATATATTTTTATGCCTAGAACTAGATATTACATTTATAAAAGTATGCGAATAAAAGAACCAGCAAGAGTATCTCTAGATATACATGTCTAAAAGATATTAAGATAAAAAGTAGCTAAAAAATGTACCTTACATCGGTTTACATCTTTTTGACATAAATGGTTTTGAAAGTACTCTTTTTCGTTACAATGATATTTTAAGCTTGACCTTATTGTCAATTTCTAGAGAATATCAAGGAGAATATACTTTTTGTATCTAGAAACGTATCTACAGACACGTACCTATCTTAAATTTTGCCCATGACTGGATCGAGGTATGCACAAATGTCTATATGTATACACGTAGGAGAGAACGCAGAAGATGCTAATTTAGGGCAGACACGGCCGGGTGGCGCTGCGTATCGTAATTGCATGGTACTGTGCACCATACGTGAGCAGCCCCGTAATATCGGCGCGCGTTTGCGTTAATTATGCTTAATCCTATTGAGTTCGTTATACTGATGTGTTATATTGCATGTTGTGTGCGTTGAATTGAATTAACTTAATAATGGTGACGTTGTTAATAAGATTTCTGATAATGAATGAATGCATTGACACGATTGTTTATATTTTAGTAAAAAGACTGAATCGTATAAAAGTACACGGAGGAAAAGAACTGATTGACAGTAGTTACTAAACATTTTAGTAAATCAGAATTTATTTAGGTTACCCAAATTTGTCATTAAAATGTAATGTTTTATTGTAATGTTATAAACAGATTCTTTTAGTAAAAACTACTATTCATTATAGCAACTTAATCATTCTCAAGCGGGAATATTGAAAAATAAGTAATCTTTTTTATTAACAAATAAGTACGTTCTATTTCTTTCAGTGTAGAACTGCCAAAAAAAATTGAAACCTGTAAATATCATTTTTTTACTCCGTTTAATAAAAGCTTGATTATCTCAGAATTAAGAATTCGATTATTTTTCAGATTCAAAAGGGGATTGGCGATGAAGCTTTTGACGGATTAACTTGAAATTCTGTATACTGTTTGTCATTATGTAAGCAAGATATAAGTAAGATTTTTAAAAATTAAAACAGTGTTCAAGGTCAAACGTTCAATTATTAAAAAAAAGCACTAAAAAAATGATTTGTTATGGTTCTGTTTTGACTAATAGGTGCAGCTTTTCATTTTGAGTTTAGAAATAAAATCCCTATGTATTTTTCTTATTTATTTTTTACCTCAGAACATATATACCTCAGGACTTTTCACCAAAATCAGTTTTTTATCGCCAATCATATTTTCAAAATGGCTAACTTTTAAGCAATTTTTAAGCAATTTTTGGGTTGGGTTTTCTCAAGTGTATTATTTGGCTGATAACGTCACTTTTTACTACATTTTACATACGATACATACGTCATCTAATAAAAAAAAAATTAAATGTAAATCGGTAATATAAAAAAAGTAGATTTGCGGGTAAACGGCGCCGTTAAGTAAAGTTTAAAAGAGTATTTTAAAATATATACTCACTGGTACAAATCCTTCTCTGACATACCGCCTTGAAGCTGTACACATCTTCCGAATGCAAGGTCTAAAAAGATTTCCATTGTTACTTCATTTTTCTTAGTAAATAGCTGTATTGTATAAATTTAAGGTGTATGTATGAGTACTTACCATTGTAGCAGTTTTCAACTTCCGGCTTGCAGAGATTTTTACTGAATAAACAGCCTGCAACACAAATTCAAAGCGTAATACATTAGTAAAACATCACTTACCGCGTTTAAACGATTATAAAAGATATTTTTCAACAAATCAAATTATGCAATACAGTAGAGTCCTGTTATAACGAGTTCGCTAATAATGATAAATCAACTATTACAAGCAAATACCAAATATTTAGTTAATTTTAATATCATTTATATAGGAAATGCAACGCTTTAACGAGCCGAAATTCCAGTTATAACAAGGAGTCTGGCTAGAACGAGCAAAAAATCTAAACTCAAGGTTAAAAATTGATCGCATATAGAGAGCCTGTTTCAATTCTTCGTTTCAAGTACGTTGATCTTCTGTTATTTTGAAAAATCGTAATTACTTATAATATAAATCTGTAATTAGATTTGTGTAAGATGATATCAAGATTTTCATCAACCGATAAACTTAAATACTTTTGTAAAATTTCGCCTACTTTCGATAATGTTACATAACGAGTATAAACCTGAATTCTACTGTATGTTCATTTTAATTATCATTTAATTTGTACATGATAATAGTTTTAAAAATAGCGTAATTTCGTAATTGAGAAAAATACTATCTCATATATCAAAATTTTCAACCTATACACATTTTTTAATTTAATTCGATGAAACAGCGCTTTTTCTTCGTCAAATAATACAAATGTAACATTGTTTGTTGTTGTTTCGTTACGGTTTTAAGAGGAAACATTTTTAAAAATTTTCATTGCAATATGTTTTACGTAAAGCACAAAGAAAAGAATTCAAGTATGTGATGGTTATAAAGCTCCATGAGTTTTAAAAGGAATTTTACATTAAGTAAATATATTTTTATCTAATCTTTTACAAAATACATATATTAATTATTATATTATGCTTAATGCAAATTTCCTTTTAAAATTCATACAGCTTTATATACTGTTTTACGCAAAACATTGCAATATATATATTTGTGTGTGTGGATATTAATTATTATATATATATATTTCGTAAAAGAGTATTTTCTTAATGTAAAATTCCTTTTAAAACTCCTGCAGCTTTATATCCGGCATATGCTTGAATTCTTTTTTTTGTACGTGTTACGTAAAACATATTGCAATGAAAATTATCAAAAATATTTCCTTTATATATATTATGTACAATTGAATAAACAAAATTGAATCAAGATAATTATCAAAATAATAAACATGAAAAATATTGTTTATAAATTGATTTTTGCTTTTACGTTATTAATATTTTTTGTATTAAATACGACTTGCAGTAAGTACTAGCATTGGTAGATGCAATAAAATCATTCCAATTAATTATTTTTTAACAATATACTGTGGTAACTCCATTATATTCAATACAGTATTATTAAAATATTCACTGCCAGATTATGATTAAAACTGCATTTATACGTAATGGTTGACATCAAAGCAGTTTAATTTATTCTACATTTGATGAAAGGGGGTTTAAAACAATAACTAGTACACAATTCAACAGTTCGATAGGTAAATAGAAATGTATTTTAAATAATTTATGTTTCATTAAATGCTAAACCTTTGCCATTAGTTATTCTTCTATCATAAATTTAGTTTAATGTTGATATTGTATAAAACAATGGTAATATTAAATACCACAAATTGAAAATAGAGTATCTGGATTATGTATTCGTACAAATTACAATACTGTTTTATTACAATATCAATCATTAACATTTTGTTGAAGCATGAAAAAATAGATGGTTCAAATTTTTGTTCTCATAAAATAATAACGCTATATTAAAGAACGCAATGTTAATATATATAATTTAATTAACAACGAAATAAGGAGTTTCTATATTTGATTTTGTATTCTTACAAATTGTAGTCATTTATATTTCGTTGAAAGTAAGAAGATAGACACTTCAATATTTCTCGCTGTAATAACATAAATACGCTATCAATATTAAACAAAAGCGTAAGTATTAGCTACTAAAACGGTTGTCGCTATATAATAGTACAATTCAAACTTTAGTTTTCAATGACGATAACAACTGCCATTTACTCAAACAATAAAAAATGCTCACATGTATAACTACCTAAAGTCACGTCATTCACTACATAACTCGAGTCGTCAAGCCATCAGTCTCAAGCCACCGAGCTGCCAAACTGTAGTACGAGAAGATAAAAAGTCGCTTTTGCATTTCCGGTTTCGCCTATAGTTTCCGCTTAAGGGGGTCTCAAGAGTATATTTTTGTGTGTTCCTGATACAACCGAATAAATCAATTTATTGAAAATTGAATGTTGAGCGATTTTGATATCTTAATTTACATAGTATATTTTCACATAAAAATATAAAATATCTGGAAAGTGTAATACAAGTGAATATACCTATACTATTTATGAATTCTTTGAATATTAGTTTAAATGGATAATGAAAACTTTATTAAGTTATAATATCTCCAAAAACTCAAAAGTTGACTTATTCGGTTATGCCGAGAAGCTACATTTAACCCTTTGAACACGGTGCGTGATTTAGATGATTCCCCATGTTTTGTGGTAGTAGTATATTACGCAATAGGGAGGATAAGTATTGGCTAGTCCATAGCAAGTGTAAATTGCTACACGTGCTATAGGGTAGCTATTTTTCCTCCCGTGGTGCCTATACTATTTTTCACCATACCCGGGCCGAAAATGACACATTTCAGTTTCGGAGCCGGGAGGAAACGTGGTACTTTCGACCGGGGTCTGGTGAAAAGAACATTTCAAAATATCTGAAAGTAGGAAAGACGTCATGTAGAAAGAGCGTGAAAACTGAAAACGGAAGTCTCGCCAAATGGGGATCCAGAGTATTTTTAACCCCCTAAACAGCATTCGGATGACATCTTAGTTTTGGAAAGGGAGGGGAATAATATAACAGATTTAAGTACATGGATTGTGCATTCTCTTTACATAAAAACGTGTAATTCTCGAGCTCAGTTAGCTCCAGCTTTGAGACGCTCGGAGCTTTCGAGCTGTAGAACAAGCCTATGCTTAGGGCGCATTTATAGTGAGGCGCGGAATTGACTCTCAGCGATATATACTTATATAGATATACTTTTACGTAGCAGAAGACACAATTAGACGCATTTAGATACAACCTTGCTTCTTCATCATAAACGGACCCTTAGCCATACTTCACCGGTAGAATGTATGTAACTAAATAATTAAGATTTAAGGAAAAGATTTTTTAAGAAAAAATCTTAACATATTTGGAATTTTACTTAATATCGCCAGATGGAGATCAATTTTTTGTCTTCTCTAGTAAAGTTTATCATTTCTCCTATATAGTAAGCCACTCAATTTTTACCATCTTGTGTATTTACCGCAGGGGTTTCTCGTCTGATTGTACTGACGATGGCTCACAGGTGAGTCTCCCAAAGTCAAAATACTTACACATTAACTAGTGTATATTCTTTTTTCAAAAAATTCTTTTAATTTTAACATTTTTATTCCATACATTATTCCTTGTTTCAATTGTACCTCATTTAGATAGGAATATTCGCAATATCTTCGGCGGTGGGTAAATACTGTAAATAAGACAGTATACTTATACATTCAGGGAGATTGAATCATTCTATTGGCTATATGAGAAAAATTTGACCCGTAGCGATCAATCAATTCATTATTTCAATATAAATAATTAAGAATTTCCTGCATTCAAGCGATAATCTATCATCATAAAAAATAGAACCCATTAAGAATCAAGTCCATCTGTTTATTATAAGCTTTAGAATCTTATAGACAGTAAATGCCGGCTTCGAAAACTCTTCTCACTCTCCATAGGGTTTGAACGAAGATACATGTCTTATTTAAAACCCACCATATTAAAGATATATTACTGTAGTTATCATTAAAAGAACAATAATACACCGTGGTAAAATTCCAAATGTACAAATCCTGATAAGCGATCCCTTTTCTCGGCGCATTGAAAACCGCATCCACGGAGAATTCGCGCTCAAGAAGTCGAAACTAATGGAACACGAAGCAGCCTCTCGTGGGAGGCTGGCGGTGGCAGCAGCAACAACAGCAGCTGCGACAGTAGCTATATATGCAAGCCACCGACGTATTCCAGCGTGACGCACACAACCGCATTGTGTGCGCTTTAAGTGAGATTCAGTGTTTGCGCGCGCGCGCGACGCCTAGGGGAAAACGAAACGTGCGGAAACGACGGGAATAATGCGGCGAGAGCTGCCGCCTACTGATTCTTATAAAGCTGTTTCGCGGATCTGGCTTGTTGTGCGCGCGGAGCAGCTCGCGGGGTGGTTATTAGGTGCTTTATTTGTCTGCGGTGCGGTGACCGTATTGTAAGAGGGGTTTTCTTTTTCTGGGGAGTTTTTTCTTCGAGAGACAGGCGATCAAAGGTGATTGCATGGAGCGAGAGGGAATGAGTGTCTTTTGAGAGAGGGTGTATAGAGCCTCTGGCGGATTGCACCGATGGAGGGTGTTTTAAATTTTTTTGAAATGACTTATCGTGATTGGACGTGTTTGTTCTTTTTTTTAGCATTTACGTTAGAGGATATTCAAAAATTTTGAAACGCGGTTCATTAGATAATTGTACTGCAGAGTATAAATAGGGGAGTCTCGGGTACAACGGGCCACTAAAATACAATGACCCATAGAAATTATAAGAAGCATAATTAAAAGAAAACTAAAATAGCATTTAGTTACTATCAAATTAAAGAATTATGTCCTGTGTGTATATCAATGTTTAATGTTTATTTTCAATAGTAAAATGCACTTATAAATTACTTCGAAAATAGTGATTTAAATAATAGTTGGGGTATAGCGCGCCAGCGTAATTCTATACTGTTGCTGTTAAATTATTTGTCTGTTATTTTATGCTTAATCAATTTTTATATTAGATCGAGATACTTTACAACGACCAATAAATAAAGAGAAACTTTATATTCGCTATGCATGAAAATTTTTGTCATTTCTACGGCTGTAAAACGACTTAAAATTCCGGTTTTATATCTACTACCATTTCATCCTTCAAATCATGTTTTTTTATAAATAAATATGGCAACCTCTTTCTTTTGGAGGTTTTAAGAATATTGTATACTCTTCTAAGATCAAATAAAACGTTTTTATGTACTAAAAATACAGGCCCATTTGCAATAATTAATGTTGCATTCCATAACTTTTTGGAATCTTAATGAAATAAAAAGTTACAAAAAGCAAAATATAGCTTGAAATATATACTAAAAAAGGAGCATTTCTGTTTCTCTGTCTGATTTTTTTAATCAATCAAAACTATACACATTTGGCGATTTGAAAAGTTTATCTCGCTTTTCGCATAACCTGGTTATTTCAATTTCAAACTTCACTGCGCTGTAAAAATGTATCGATCTGTTTATAATAAAATTAATTCACACTACGATTGCAAGTAGCTTATGATGTGGAAGAAAAATTTCGTCCCTTTTTTACAGCAATTATGACTAGTGGCCCGATATACCCCGTGGCCCACTATACCCCAACCTCATCTACATGAAATAAGAAGCATTAATCTCAGGACCTCATAAGCGAGGGGTCCTATTTCTATCTTTATCAATAATGCTTCGTCGGTCTAATTATCTACTTTAAAATATTCTCTTTACGATAGTAGTAAATATTTTTAATAATTTTCAATAATTAGCTAAATTTGAACTAATAGAAAATATGTTTCATTAAATATTTGAGAACCAAAAGGATCCATCTTGACAATGTGCTAAATTAAGCAGCTGTGGATATTATGTATTTATCTATAAATCTTATTTTAAATTGTTAAAAAATTAAATCCATTTATTGTGTAAATGTTAAGATTTGATTTTAAAGTTTTAATGTATATATATTTTTATTTAAATCCATCATCAATTTCTTTTATGTGTAATTTTGAAAAAAGTGTTAATAGAATTAACAATATAAAGGATGAACCTAACTTCACGGACTAAAAGGTCCTATACTGGCGTATTTTATCAAAAGTTTGAGCTCGAAGGTTCTATCTTTAAATTTCATAATTTACTTTCGGATAATCAAAGAACTTTTCAATATCAAATTAAATTCTAACATAATATTTTAACTTTATTGTAATATATTTTTATTACATTATCTAAATTGATAAATATTATTTCGCAGTACTCGGAATAAAATTTTTATTGTCTTTCTCGTAAAATTGTCAAAACTTCGAGTTAGAGAGAGTTTTTACTTGAGGAGGTTTTGCAGTATTCCCAAATAAAAGTAGTATTCATTTTTCAGTACGAAATGTATTATCAGTAAATAACACACTTTTGTTCATTGCTAAAAGTTTCAATTATCTCAGATTCTTTGCAAATTTATAAACTTTTTCTTGTAATATTGATCCAGAAATGCTTATAATACTACCTCGCCATTGTTTGAGCTATTTATACGACAATACAACAAAATATCGAGTATAAACTAATTTTCTGCGTAAACATGAACTTGTATATTATAAATTTGCGATGCACGAACTCTAATAACGGAGATTAAACGGTAAATCTTTAAGCTAATTTGAAATCAAGATAAGGAGTCTAATTGGCCATTGTTTTTATCGAGTTAAGGAAGTTTTCTCAAGGGATGAAAGTTTCTTTCGAGTAAGAGAAATTTTCGAGTTATAGATGTTTTAATTGTAGAAGTGTGCTGTAAAATCATTCGAACTGCATTTATACAATTTAAAGTGACTTTGGTATTTAGTACAATAGTAATGAAAAATATGTCAATAAGAAATGATAAGTTTTGTCTGTTATATATCATATAAGGTATATGTATCTATTAGTCCGGTCAGTTAAATTTAATCAATTAGTAACAGATGGGCAAAAAGTGTTCAATATTGGTATTTAACATTCCTTTGTGAATACTCTCGGAAGTTTAATTTGCTTGGACGTTTGATCATCACTAAAAACTAATTGAATATTGATTTTTAATTTAATAACTAGGTGGAAATCGAAGTTTAATTATTAATTTAATTTGTACCAACGAATTCTATATAAACTGAATACCGAAACTCAAATAGCTTTAAAAGGCAACATAGTCTTTGAATTCAAGCGTAAAATGGACTAATTGCTCTGTGGGCTTTGCTCTACTGAAGGCTTCACAAAGTTTATTTGCGACAAATCGACCAAGCGTACGTTTATTTTTCAGTTTTTTTCTATATGTATGTGGCTTTTCACATTTAAAAATAAATTCCAGATTTCTTTGATATCTAAATAAATCATTTACCTTATAAAAATAAAAAAGTTTATTTATTTATCAATTAAAAACAAATTGTATAAATAATTATACTTGAATTGTTGTACTTGTAATTGATCATTCGTTTAATCATCACAAGAGAAAACGGAGTTGATTACTTCCACTGTTCTACGGAAATTGCACCCTTCTGATCGCGAGTGCAATTCGCAGTTCAAGACATTTACGCGATTGTAACTCTAACAACGTACGGCTGCATCAACGCGAGCTTTAGTTCAGCACTTGGGAAGATAGAAAAGTTGCAGCTGATGTAACTGCAATTGTATTTCAGCGCGCCTGAAGAATCCCTATATGTCGTAACTCGCTCCGCGTACAGTATGACAAGTAACGGTGGGCAATCGGACAATGGAGGTAAAGACTTTGATGCCCTATATAAGGAGCACAATGAGACTAACGCGTCGAATACAAAATTATTTTCATTCATCGGTGGATCTTGGGATTTGCTTTATGTAATTCATGATAAGTCTTGATATAACGAAAATTTTGTAATGAAAATATGGTATATCACGTATTATTAGCAAATCTATAAGAAGATTTAATTTTGATGTCACTCTTTTGATAGAAACGTTAGCTAGTACTTAGCCAGATTGTAGCCAGATATTAGTAAACTCGTTACATCTTTTTACCGAATTGCCGACTAGAAATATTGCTTATTTCGCCACATATTAAAGGCATAAACTGGCTGTAGCCTAGTAAGGAAACGAGGAAGCCGGACAACAACGACGCGGAACTCAACCTCCGGAGGACGACGAGCGCCGCCAACGCTCCAAGCGCTCCATGCGAGTGTTCTATCACCACCACCTTCGAGGGAAAGACGACGCACTCATCGGTGGATCATCGCCTCTGCAGGCAACCATGGCCCTGCCGACACGTCGCTCTCTGCTAACTGCTTAGCGACTTTACCAGAGCTACCGGACACGACTGTACACGTCATGTTCCCGTTCTCTCACCATCCCACGACCAGGCGTACGACAAAATATTAGGTTATTTCCCTTAGACTACTTAGAGCAAAAGATGGCGAACGTTGGATGCAAAAAATCGCGAAATATAAAAGTAAGGCTAAAGTTGTGGAATACAGAGTAAATCTGCACTGATTAGAAAATCAATGATCCTAATATACTCTGTTTATTTGGTCGTCACTGCGTTATTTATACTCTCAAAACATTTTCTCCCAATCTTTTTTCCTCCAACATTCACCATCTTTTGCTACTAGAGTGTGCGGAAACACATGCACTACGCTCGCGCTTATTAGACTGCTCATTTGGTCGCCACACCGCGAACCAGTCAGCGCAAGTCACTGCTTTTACATTGTTTCGACATGGTGTTCTTCAACAACTTTATACATTCGCTTATAGTGTCTTTTGAGCATCCGTTAGGCGTAGTGTGTATAAATATGATGGAGAAAGCGGAATCATCGTGCTATTTTTCACTACTCAATTTATGTTCGTATATGCGTATTCTTCGTATCGGACTTGAAGTTACTTACTTTGAATTATTAATCATCATCTTTGGAATTTTGTGAGTGTATTTTATGCAGTAAGCCTCTTTTTATACTAAAGTAATATTTATTTCTCTTAAGCTTTTGCATTCGTAACCTCAAAAGTGAGAGCGAGTATTACCTAGTCCATCCTGATCTTCTGGTTTAGCTAAATGAAATTAACTAATAGACTGCCAACAGATCAGCAGAACTCACTAATTTTCTGTAGTTTTATCAAATGTGTTATTCCTCAAAGACCTTATCGAACCGATAACTATAACTGAAATTTTAAAAACAGCGCATTGAGTGCTCTAAACACAATTTATAGAAAAACGATATATATTATCCCAGAGCCAAAATACATATTAACTATTGTATATTTTTTTTTTTCAAAAATTCTTTTAATTTGAACATTTTTATTCCATACATTGTTCCTTGCTTCAATTTTGCCTCTTTTAGATAGGAATATTCACAATGTCTTCGACGGTGGGTAAGTGCTGTAAATACGACAGTAAACCTATCCGTTCAGGGAGATTGAATCATTCTATTGTCTATAAGAGGAGAATTTAGCTCGTAGCTATCAATCTATTTATTGTTCAATATATGCAGTATTATTTTATATAAATCATTAATTTAAATGTCA
The DNA here is from genome assembly GCA_949152435.1 of Gastracanthus pulcherrimus. Taxonomy (NCBI): domain Eukaryota; kingdom Metazoa; phylum Arthropoda; class Insecta; order Hymenoptera; family Pteromalidae; genus Gastracanthus; species Gastracanthus pulcherrimus. Next base: position 169,383,836 of record OX424574.1, on the reverse strand, counting down.
AAATTTTGGCATTTTTTAAATCTGAACTGAAGCGTTCAATATATTTATCCAATTAAAATTCATTTTTTGATCCCAGGTACACTCGACGTGGATATATTTTGATCAAATGTTTTGATATCGTGCTACCTTATTGGTTAATTCCCGTATATCGGACAATCTCATTGGAGCATTTTAAAAACGTTCGATCAGAATATATCCCGGTCGAGTGTACCTATAAGTCATTTGTCATATGGCTTCCTGATGAGGCTCATGATTCCTCATCAGTTAAAGTTTTAAATGTTCAATTTTATGCTTAGTTATATTATGATACATGAAAAATCACCAATAGAAAAAAATGACCCTACCTAATCCATTGCTACCGTCTGTCTTAATCGGTGACACCCACAATTAAGACTGGCATATTTAACGTAGGATAATTTTTCAAATTTTCAAACTTTTGACCTAAAAAATTATTTTTACATTCTTTGTACATATATTCATGTCTTTAACCTAAAAGACCTTAAGATTATCGAGTTTAATAATAAAATTATTATTTTTATTAATTTTTTTACAAATAAAATTGAAAAATAATGTTTTTCTTGGATTAAACTCAAAAAACTTTAGATTATTTTGATCACAGCCATGAATATATATACAAAGAATGTAGGAAAATTTTTTTAGATGACAAGATTAAAAAAAATATATTCTACGGTAACTTCGAAAACGTCAATTTTGGGAGTCACCGATGAAGACACTGGATAGCAATGGTTGCGGTAGGGTAATTTTTTTCTTTTTATGATGTTTCAACTTTCTTGTTATACACATAATATAATTAATAAGAAAATTGAACACTTAAGTTGTTTTTAAAAAAAATATACACTCATTTACATTTTTTCAAATTTTCATATTTAGACACACTTTTATTCTCTTAAAAGTTTCTAAGATTCGCTCATAATGTATTAAAAAGTTAGACGGTCGAGTAAATTCAATTCCACTCGAAATTAAATATAAAGCCGAATGAAATGAGAAACCATACGCTTACCACTGTACAGTCGTGTACAGTGTAAAACTTTCATAAGCGCACTCTTCAGTGAATCCGCAACTTTATAGTTCGAAAACATTTTTGCGACTGCAAAATTCAGCAGCAAAGGAACTTCAAAGGTGCAGCTCGCAAACTCTTCCTTAATATCCGAATATTCGCCATCCCTCAAACGCCCTTACTTTGCTTTTTACCTAAAACTTTATTCATATCAGTCGCTTCACCCCCCCCCCCCCCCTTTCTCTAACTCCTCAATCTCCCGACTGCATTGTTTAATTTTCTCTCTCTCACTTCCAAGACGGTAAAACTTTGCCGTTGACAATGGCGACAGCTGGCGCGAAACACGAATACTCGTCCCATGCGCAAAGGCCGGCGCATTATTACAACACGATCACGGAGTCTATTTCTAATAAAGCGTTTGAGTCACGCGGAGAGCAGCTGGCGCGTCACTTGCACGCGGACAAGTTTCGCGCAGTTAATTAGGTATATAAAGCGCTAGCGAGACGTGAAAGGGAATGAGTGACGCAGTGCCTACAACTATGTGTGTATTATTGTATTGTGCTTTCGACTCATTATATTATGCGAGAACGCCCACGCGGCGTTAAATAGGCGCTAGGCGAATTTTCGCGTTATTATAATGCGCGTCTGAGTGGGATTAGGTTTAATGCTTCGACGCGAGCGTGTGGTGTATACCTGTGTGATTTATGCCGATATACTCGATATCACGCGACGGTGGAAGTTTGAAGTTGGTGTGTGTATAGGTATACGTATAATCTAGTTCAACGTACCGCGCACGTTCGTTTAATTACTGGTTAATTATAGGCGTATTTCTATATGAATAGACTGCGCACGAGGCTTTGGATGATATGTAGTTAATTGGGAAATTTGAGATATATTGCACGTCGTGGCGATATTTAGTTTGAATTTGCCAAATTAAAATGCGGTGTATATAACTTAAAATGTACGTGACAATGATAAATTACGATATGTATCCTGGCATAGAAATGAAACGGTATTAGTTTCGTGATTGATTTCGTGTGTTTTAGTATATATTAGTAATGTCATTTTGCCAGACAGTGATTGTCTTTTGCTAATAAAAGACATATTTTTATCTTGAAATTTTGATGATGACAAGATGATTTAGTACTTTGTATTATTGATCATGCATCATTTTAATATAGAATATATTAAATTTTATGTTCTGATAAATCGACGTTTCTTACCGATAAAGTCATATTTTAGTTCTTGAAAAAAAATTAAACTATACATGTTTACTAATTAACTAATTTAATAAGTTTTTAATTCAAACCATAAATACTACAAATCTAAAGAATAATTATTAATAGAAGCCGCGTCTGACTAAATTAAAAGCTGTATCACTTATTTTTTCTTAAATCCGAGATGACTTTTTAGAATTCTTCTGTGATAAATATGGCTTTATTAAATATGCTTTCGAGGTATGCATTTTATTTTATAATAATAATATTCTAATACAATAAACTAATGTTTATTGCCCAAGTGAAAAATTAAAATAACTAGTTATTTATCTTATAAAATTATAAAACATTGTTTAATACATAAATTAAGTATCATAACTTTTATTTCCCTTTGCAAAAAATGAGCATTTTTAATCAAACTAGTCAATAATTGTTAAGAGAATCTGTATTATTTTTACCAGGGTGATTAGGACGAGAATAATTATGAAAAAGACTGGTTACTATACAATAGAAAAAGACGGGCTGTGGCAAGACCCCCAACTTCAAGAACATTCGGTATTTTTTTATTACTGTTTCTTAATTTCATTAAGTTCTAGGAAGCCAAAGATTTCACGATATATAATTCTATGAAGGGTCTTCTATAATCGAGTAAATAAAATTCTCAATACTTTAACCTACCTCAAAAAAAGTCTTGCTTTTTTTCTCAAAAATTTAAATACCTTTCTTCTTGAAGGGAAAGCATTCTCATGTAATCGTATACCTCACCACACAATACAGCCGAATAAATCTTTAAAAAAAAGCTCGTGAAATTTCCATACAAAAACCTCAGGGGTATAAAAGTACCAAGCTGCCGCGAAAGTAGCTCGGATTTGTTATTGCCCGTTCATCCATCGCGTCGACTCATCGAATTTCAAATCAGCTGTTGCCTTTTCACTCGAACAAAGCAAAACGCAAATAAACTGAAGCATATTATACACTGCAAGCACATTTTGTAAAATTATGAAGCGTGCTACATGTAACTATAATTTAGCTGTTTATGCTTCTCTTTAATGTTCTGGATGTTGTCGGTCGAATTACAATTTCATCAAATTGTTATGTACGCAATTCCATTTCCATGTACGCAATATGAAATGTTCGAATGCGCATGAAGTTGCAGTACTACTAATTATGCTTTTTCACGTCTGACGTCAAACCAATCAGATGGCGAGAAAGCTGGGGGTTAGGGTGATTTAAATTTTCCACAAGTTTTCAAATATTAAAAGTAAGCCTCAAAAAAGTTAGAATTTGTCAAAAAAATAGGTTTCCTGCAAGCTGGGTGCTTAATGTTAACATTTAAAGGTGACTACCTCGAATTTAAGGTTTTTTAAAGAGCACTTATGCAATTTTTCCTTAACATCGCAAACAAAATAACTAAAACTTAATTATTCATGCTAAAAAAGGTTTTGGCAATTAATTATTCTATTAGAATTAAAAATCAGTTGCGCCCTAACCGGGAAAAAGAAAATTTCTTCGAGATAGCACTCGTATAAGTAAAAATTTTGACTCAAAGCTATGTTTGGACATTTTTAAATACCTCAATCTATGATGATTATTAAAAAGCCAAAATTATTTTGAATCTTTGTTCCAAATAATACCAACAGAAAAATTGGCACACCATAGGATATCAAAATATGGAAGTTATAGCAGTCTCTGTAATGCATCGCTTTACTAACATTTTAAATGGGATCTCTTACAGTTTGATGTAGTTTACTTCAGATAATATACGTCATAGGTACTTGTATATATTTTTGTGTGAAAGCTGGAATCAAGACCTTTAATTTGCGTTGTCGCAGTACTTCTAGGGACATTCTGATTAGAAGTTATGCTCAATTGAAATAGAAGTTTGCAAAATATTGAAAAAACTTCGGCTCGTATTTGCAGTCTTCCATTTACTACCAAATTTTTTCTATAAATTTTAATTAAGCATAACTTTTGACCAGAATGTCCTCAGAAGTGCTGCGACAATGCAAATTAAATCTATTCATGCACGCACGCCCGTACGCACGCACGCAAACACACACACACATTCATACAGACATTTTCTAAAAATAGTGTATTTTGATTCCCAGTATGTTTCTAACATGTTTTTAGCAAAACTTGTTTTCTACCATCACAAAACTTTCTCTATGAGGACGCAATATTAGTCGAAAAAAATTGATATTAATGTGAAAATGTTTGTCTCGATGAGCACTATAACATTGGACTTTTTATTTTTCATTAGGATTGATTTAGATTTTCATCTTAGCCCCACCCGGTTGGACAATACTTTTACACGTTTTCGAGCTCTCGACGAATTATCCGATCCGGACCCTCAATTTACTGCAGTATTTATAAGCCGAAGCGCATGCGCGTTTGTCCCCTGCCGAGGAAGAGATTAAAGGGCGAAAGGTTCGTCGAGAATGAGATATATATATAGGTACGTGGCTCGTCTTCTCCTGCCCTTCGTAACAAGCGCGAACGTGCGATGTACCCGGAAGCGAGCGAACGACCGCGGCTTTATTATGTGGCGTACGGTTACCAAGCTGAGAATGATAGTATAAGTCGTCTATGGTGGGCAGTGGTATAAGGTAGTATACCTTGATGGGTATCGAGTTTCGGGAAGTTGCCGAGTTGATTTGAAGTTTTTTGTTTGTTTGTTTTTGTGTACGTTTCTGGGGGCAATTTGCTTTGGTTATTTTTTTTTATTATATTTTGTGCGAGCGCTATTCTGCGCAAAGCGGAACGAATAGGGAAGAGACGGAACTAAAAAACACTGAAATTAATTTTTATACTATAGAATAGTTTAGTTTATTGTTTAACATATACCCAATACGCCTTTTTCGTGAAGATTGAACATTTATACAATTTATAAACATTAATTGAAAGTTTATAACTTTCAACAGTGTTTAAACTGCTGACTCCTTGTGATTGGTACATAAATTCAAGATGCTGCCGCAGCATGCATCATGTTTCGTTGGTATATTAAGAAATTTCTTTGTTATAGTTTTAATTATTGTGGATTTAAACCGCTCATATAGAGTCTGTTTTATTTTACAACACTTTGTAATTGGATTGTATTATCATTGATGATCTATATTAAGAACAGAGAATAATTAGGAAATGGGATTATGAAATAAATATATATGGGCAAAATTTATATGTAAAAATATAAAATAAAATTTATTTATTTATAGAAATACCCCTCAGGCGTGGGCTCGCTATATCGTATCTAATAAACCTCAAAATCTAATAATAAACTATCCGCTCATACATCCGTCCATGTGCAGCTAGGTTGCTGCTTATTTGCCAGGCCTGGCTGTTATTGTTGCACCGGGTTGACCGTCCCCATACTTGACGACGTCACCCAGAAATTATAGGAACACATGGGGATCCGAATTCCAGATCCAGAGGCACTATTTCACGCACGTGTTGCCTGCAATCGGCTGCGTATATTCGCGCACAGAGACGCGCGAGAGGAAAAGTTGCGGAGAGGGGACCGACCGCGTCGATAAACGGCCGGCGATAGTCTACCAAAAATTCCGCTCTCTCGCTATGTGCGAAACTCTATCGAGAGCTCGTCTCCGATTTTCCCACTTTCCTCTACTTTTCCCTCTCTCCTTATCTCCCGGTACCATCGGTATTCATCACATTACAATATATCTCACTACAATATAGTCTCTTCCCTATTGTAGGTTTTGTTGTTTTATAATTGTAAATGATAGTTTTGACAGCAGTGAGAAAAAAATAGAGGGTTTCTGTTACAAAAGAGCACTATATTTTCTAGTGTAAAATGAATGCATCAATCATATAAAAATATAAATTTTTGTTTATTAGTTACAAGAAATGTATTATTTATAGTTCTTGCACTGTACCAGAAAATGCCATTAGGGAAACGTAATCAAAATGGCTCTTCAATGTATACTCTTAATTGCGGTTTATAATATATCGGATTGAGTCTCAACATTTATAAATAGCCTTTCAAAGTCTAACGAAACCCTGATAAAACGTTCTCTTGTTAATTTTGACCTCTATTTCGTTAATAATTATGAATTTTTCAGCTTCTACGGCAATTACTCAACTTATTATTCATTATCCACGATTTATTATAATAAATTATATTGTATATTATTGTTTATTATTTATTATTTATTATAAATATACTGTTTGAAAAGAGCATAATCGCTTGAATTACAAATTTATGATTAAACCATAATATTGTGCCCGAGATATTTCAAATTGCTTTTGCGTATTTAGTTACAGGTGATAAAGTGTCACTCCCGTATAGAAAAATGTAATAATCATTATGCATCGTTTTAAATACAATTTATAATCTTGATTGAGTTTCTAAAGTTTTGTATTTTGTTTCATTCAAAAGTAATTATTTGATTATTTAATTGTTAAATAATTACCGAACATTGTTCGATATAAAATGTGAGAAACATGTTAACTTTAAATTTTATTTTATTACAGATAAAAATACTAAGATTCGTTGAAATTCACTAATGACGTCACGTATGTAGAGTATCTCAAAAAAGTATTGAAACCGAAAATTATGAAAAAGTAAGAAAAGAAAGTACTTAATATAGTTACTTTTAAGGTACACTTTATAAAGTACACTTCCTTTTATATATTTTATAATATTGCTATCAATCATGATCTTAAGTCTACTTATAATGCCATTTCTACACCTAATGATAAAGTGAGAGACCGTTAAATCAGGCTGTAGTGTAGCTGGTCAAGATTCACTAAAGTTCGGTATGAAGTCAGCCACTATTATATAGAACAATTAATTATTAAATATTTGTTATTGATCACTATAAAATTAATTGTGTAAAAACATAAATTATTTGTTTTTTTAGTTAAAGATATTTCAATATCCTAGAAATAAAAACAATATGCTTGTCGTAAATACGTTAATTATTGTCAATAATCGTGCAAACAGTCGCTTTATTTTTAAGGTTAAGACAGAATTAACTTCTGTGTAGTGTAAACGGCATGCGCTTCCTCTTTCTAAAACATTAAAGCTCGATTTTACAGTCTCTCGCTTCATAACTAGGTGTAGAAACGGCAAAACAAACAAGTAGTTTTTAATAATTCATCCTAATAATTTATTGTTCACTTCATAGGTCTAGCATCCAAAATATAACGATCACAGACAAATTATTACACATATTTCAAAATGTAATATAAATCAATTTTTCCATGTCCAACACCTTGTATAACGCGTCCATCTATCTGAGTACTTTATTTCTCCTGCGCATCCTACCTTTCACTCTGCGAGTAGCACATCCAACATTATTGAAGTTTGTCCTTCATAAATTTCACGCCACGTGGCGAATGGCTTATCATTAACGGCAATCAATAATTCTAATGAATGCCCTCAATAAAAGTATAGTACTGTGATTCTCCGAATGAAACGTTCCTGCAATTATGCCAATGTGCAGATCGATCAAACTACCAACTAATTATTTGTATTTTTATTTCGAGGATATAAAGAAATATTAAAACATTTTTTCGTTGTAGTTTTTTCTGTGAAATTACGAAACCAACTCTTCTCTTAAAAAGTGAAATTAATTTAGTAGAATGGTAAATACTTTAATTTCACTGACACAGTTTTAGTAACACTTTGCTGCTCTTGTGTACACATTCTTGAAGTGAGCAAAAGTGGCACGTTTCGTTCCTTAAGAAAATCTACTGTTTTAATAAGACAAAAAAACTATTATTTTGTATTTATTATAACATTTTAAAAAACAACGTTTTAACTTTATTGAGTCATTAAAAGAATATCAAAAGTTTTATTTTGCATTTAAAATGAGAAGATTACTCTAAAAATAATTCGTTCAACTTTATCAAAAACCAAATAAAGAATTATCTGCTTTTGTTAGGACACTGTATTAATAAAGTAAAAATGAAATATTTTGTAAATATAAATGACGTACATTTCCATAAATTCTTCGTACTTTCAATCATTATAATATTCAGAATAATTTTTATAATAAATTCTAAGCGTAGGTATTTATTTTCAAAACGCACGTCCATCTGTTGAATAAGCTTTTATGCTAAGTACAAACAAAAAAAATATACCCATGCTTTCTCAACTTACGTGCACGTAATTACAAGCAAAAATAAATTAACCTTTCTCGCGCTTAACCGCTATTTTCTTCACAATCATCCCCTTTAACTTTGCCCAGCGCAAAGCTAACAATTTCCATATCCATCTCGACGCATGCAGAGGGTAGTAAATCATCAAAGGAGAAGCAATGCATGGCTTCATATCTCTTGGATAAAATATTTGCAAAAGGAGGATGTTGAAAAAACTGCGAGATTTTACTTTAAAAGGCAAAATGAGTGCATTTTTACTTCTCACTATATTTATCTTGTAAAATTACTTTCTCTAGAATGTATTATACAGGTTATGGGAAAATTAAAAAACTTCATGAATTACCCTTTTTAACTTTTTTACAGTTAAAATCTGCTTTGAATTGCTGTATTAAAATTGTGATTAAAGTAAAATTTTTGCACATAGATAAAAAGATAAATCTTAATATCAAGGGAGTTAAGATTCAAGTAGTGGAAAAATATTGAATGATTATTAAACATTTGACTTATTGTACATGTTGTACATTTATTGTTCAAGAACATGATATATATAAAATATGATTCTCTCTCTGACAACTGAGTACTGAGACCTAGTTTGCCTAGTACCGACAATCCATTTTGTTCTCCGTCTTCAAATTACTAGCCTGGTACAGTATCCATTAATATCTTTTTCTCTCCATGTGCTACACAAGTTTTTCGCCTTCGTAATGGTAATACTAGAGCCGAAAGCAATGTTAAATTTCTATGAAGTTGGCCAAAGTTAGAACTACAATAATGATGCTACATTGCACAGCAAGGATAAGACAAAAGGACAAATTGATTTATATTCCCGATATTTAAAATGTTTAGCCCAAAGTTTTATGCTAAAAACTGTATTCGAAGTCATGGACGTATTAAACGAATCATTATTTTCTAGAAGTAGAATTTCTATTTTACTTATTTCAGCAATATTTCGTACCATTATTATTCTACTTCCAACTTTCATCACGGAAATTTAACATTGCTTTAGAATTTCTTTATTTAATTTTAGTTTTTCTAAGACATTCAGAAGAAAACCTGTAAGATTTAATTTGACGCACTTAAAAATACCAATGAATAATGCAGATTTTACAGTATTAGCAAATTTCGAAATTTTTAATATCCTCCTTTCCGCATTAGACCTGCGTGTGCAATAATACGTTCCTCCTACACCCCTCTCATACAAGTCTCCATCTCCTTTCACGGCTCAGCGCGTGGAGCAGCCAGCCATCCAGCCAATAATAATAACAATCATAATAATCATAATAATCATCATAATAAGGACGGAATCCCGCTCTATAAGCTCGAGATCGCTCTCTCTCTCTCTCTGTCTCCCTCTCTCTCTTTCTCTCTCTGTCTCTCGCGCGCGCGCTTGCGCGCATATAACAGGTGTCTGTGCAATCTCGACTCGCGAAACGCGAGCGAGAGCGCGCTCTATATATACCCTTATTATTGTTATTATCATCTTCCCAGCTAGCTGCAGGGTGGAAACCAGTTAAAATTCGAGATAGCGAAAAAAAAAGTCAAGGATGCTCGGCGCAGAAGAGAAGGCGGAAGATAAGTAGATCGGAAAGAAGGGCAAGAGGAAATTGCGAATGAGAGCGATGCGAGACGATTTATCACGTAGCTGCAAAAACGAAATGTGAGTGTTTCTTCCTTTCCTCGAATACTGGGTGTACGTAAGGATATGTGTGTGTGTGTGTGTGTGTGTGTGTGAGAGAGAGAGAGAGAGAGAGAGAGAGAGAGAGAGAGAGCGAGAGAGAGAGAGAGAGAGAGAGAGACATAAAATGGACAGCGAAAATGCTGCGTGGTTTGATGGTCTTGGCTGACGTGTACATGCATTATAGCGAGAGTGATGATGGTTCGGATGTCGTGGAAATAAAAGGAAATGATGTAGAGAAGTAGTCTTAATCGACGGAGGAGAAAGTGGACGTGTGGGGAGTGCGGAATGAAAGACATACACGTCGCACAGAGACGAATGAAAAGTAAACGGAATGGAAATTGTATCTTATCGCGATGTTGATGTTGTTTTTTTCGTCTTCATTTGCTCCTTCTAGTTTTTTTTTTAATTAAAAAGACGCAATTACAGCCGTAGAAATGAAGAAATATTCATTGCGTGAGGGATCCCTTATTTCTCTCCCCTCTTTTTAATGAGAAAGAAGCGAGAATAAAGAAGAGTATGCAAATGGGAAAACGAAAAAGAAGCCGCGCTATTTACACTGTATATACGAGAAAAATGAGAAAATTTGAAGCGTGAAAACGATAAGTAAGTAAGTAGAGCGTGATAGATTGCAGTGTAACGTTACAACCCGCGAGATAATCAATTATAACTGTCTTACTCGCGATCCCTCAAACAAAATAACGCCGAGGAAATCCCATTCACTTCGTCCATAGCGCAACACCATACTGCATCGCACCGAGACAAAAAAGAAGCACCTCAAAGAAGAATAATCCATTCCCTTTTACCGGCCTCCAGGAGAATACCGCGTCAAAGTAAGAAAATTCGCAATAAAATCCTGCGCGTGCAGCGCCAGAACTCGCCTCAGAAAGCAAGACAGGGGCAAGAAAAAGCCTTACGACGAACGCAAGCGATAAGGATACAGAAGAGAGCAGAAGGAGAAGAAAGCAGAAAGAGAAGAAAGCACGAGCGTACAGATAGCGAGCGAGCGAGATAGATAAGGGCGAAATTAAGAGAGGAGAAGAGAGGAGAGAGAGAGGGCGAGGCTAGCTGCGCGCGCGAGAGGGTTGGATAAAGTTTGCGAAGGCGGCGGAGCGGCTGCGTGGGATGTACAGCTCGATAACTGCCGGCGCTGGGCGAGGAGAAGAGAGGAGAGAAAATCCGCGTGGGTGTGCTGACTCTGGCACGCTGACTCGGTATAAGTGTAAGACGCGTGCGTGCGCATTTGTGTGTCCGTGTGTGTGAGAGAGGAGAGCGTATATACGAATGTATGTAGAATGTATATTGGCAGAGGGAGATATCTATGCGTATTTTTCGAAGTGGGGTTGTTCTTGCGTACGCGTAGAAATGCAGAAATGCGGATTACTGAATTATGATTTAGGATGCTTATAAAGTCGACCGAGTTTTTGAAGGGGGAGGATAGGTGGAAGTTATTTTGAGAGACACGGAAGATTTGAATGGCGATTCGTGAGTTTCTACTCTTCGGCGATATTTGAGAGTGACGTTAGGGGAGATTCGTTCGTACTATTGATTGATAAATGTGATATTATTATGTTACGTGTTTTGATTGATGTTTTCATGATTAAAGCATATTTTGGATGTATTATTTTCTTACATATAGATATTCTTGTCTTGAACGAAAAATATATCTATTTTCTATTGTGTTGGTGAAAAATATTTTAATATTGAAATATATTGAAGATAGTTTATTTAAGTGGGTGGGGGGTACAAACGACGCTAAATATTATATCAACTAATAAATCATATTTTGACATAAACATATCTGTGGGTTCCCGGAATAACCACTTAAGTCCAATTTTTTTGAAAAAAAATATGTCCTCCCTCTACTCAACGGGGAAGCCAGGCAAACCACGACGGCGCCACCTTCGAGGGAAGGACGACGCACTCATCGGTGGATCCATCGCCTCTGCAGGCAATCACGGCCCTTCCGTCACGTCTGCTGCGACTTCACCATAGCTACGGACATGGCTGTACACGTCATCTTCCCGCTCTCTCACCATCCCACCACCAGCCGTACAACAACCTCAATATCTCGAAAACACGGAAAATGGACTTAAGTCGTTATTCCGGGAAGACACAGATATATAAAACACTGACATAAAACATGTGTAATATTGTCGAAAAAGTACAATGTTTTATCAAAGATTCAGTCCATTTTAGCCATATCTGCGTGTAAATACATATAACTTTTCGGGATTCGTAATAAAATTTATCGTTTCGCAGCTTATTTGAACAAATAAACTGTAAATTGTACGTATAAATAGAAGAAAACATTTGTACAATAGATTTCTTCAATATTTTTATAACATCATCCGTAAATTGTACGATCAAACTTAATTAATAGTATATTACGCAACTAGGGGCGAAAATGGATATTTCCAAGCGAGGATGATGATTGAGCACGCCGGAGGCGCCCGAGACGTACACGAGTGCTCAAAATCATCATCCGAGCCTGGGAATACCCTTTTGCCTCAAGTTGCGTACCTAATTTTTTATAACAAGTGCATAAAGAAGGCCATTCTTTGTCGTCTACAAAATGGATTGAGAATAGAGTTTTTCAAGTCGTCCACTTAAGTCTATGACATATTATATATATGTATATGTATGCATGTATATATATAAAAATTTCAAAATTTACCAGTATTTTTCAAAATTTTCCAGAATTTTCTAAGATTTGTCAACAGTTTCCAAATTTTCTAGAAGCTTTATTAAGGAACTGGAGCAAAAATAAATAAAGGGTACCGAAAATACTCATTTTCGCTACCGAAAATAAAAGGTAGCGAAAATGAGCATTTTCGCTACCAATAAAAGGTAGCGAAAATGAGTATTTTAGCTACCAATAAAAGGTAGCGAAAATAAGTATTTTCGGTACCCTTTATTTGACGCCCGGAAAACTATTTTCGCTGCACTTTATAGGCGCCGAAAATGGTCTTTTTTATTCACGTGTTATAAAAAATATGTTATTTTTGGTAATAGTTGTGGAGAAAATTTGCATACCAATTATTATAAACTCAATTTTCTGAATGATTTAGTAGAAATAATATAAAGATCAATAGGTATTCTTGAAAATGGTCAAGTCGTTATACTAAAAACTGCTGTACATCAAGAATTATTTTAGGACAAAAAAGGTTTGAGTAACGCAAACAAATTACAAGTTACATTATAAAACAATGAAACCAATAAATATAAAAATGAGAAATAAATAAATCGTAAAACCTGACCCTATTTACTTCTGCATTTGAAACACACCAAGAAAACTTTCCCGTGAAAAAATTTTTGCTTATACTTAACTACTAAAGGTGCCTGGTTCCTAAAGTAAATAAATATGGCTATATATTATGAATTATGATATTAAATATTGATATGTAAGATTAAAGAAATGTTTTCAAAATAAAAATAAAAACAAAATTTATCCTTGTAATTACATATATCCTTCAATGTACGACAACTTTATTTTCACTATAAAAGATCAATATCGTAATTAACGATTGAAATGTGTTTGTTTTAGTATAGTTGTTTTTATTGTTTTTCCGAATCCACCGTCACGGTAAAACTTTACACAAAACATAAATACAGTCGGGTGTATTTGTTTGCCTGAGTTACTACAAAAGTTTCTCGAAACAAGAGTCACCGACTAGTATCCGTGATACTTTGATAGAGGAATGGCAGGAAGCATTTTTTTACTGTTTGATATACATCAGATATATATATTTACACTTTAAAAATAATAAAAACGTACTTTCTCATATTTTGAATGAAATTGATCTACTTTGTATTTTCAGCAACTTTTATAAAAACTTTAGATTCTGGCCTACAACTTCAAAATGCCGAGTACAGTACGAGTTATTCTTTCACAAATAAATTTCGTGCACCTCAACAACTATAACTTCGTATTTCAATATTTCATACTTCAGTTGTAAAGTTCGCTACGCTGAACTCGCCATTTCGAATTTTACGATTCAATTTATTTCTAATACATCAAAAACAAACTTTGAAATTCTACCTTCCACTTCCATATATATATTATGCACTCATTCCAGAAAATATTTCTCTGCGCACAAAGTTTATGCAATTTCGACTTTTTCGCGGATGCTAGATAGCCTGCAGACTCAGTCTCTGTGTTTCAGGTTGAATAAACGTTTTATTTTTCGAAACACATATACACAAGTCGGGCTTTCTGCATCAACATCGACCGGCGTCCCGCATGCAGTCTATTGCAGCGAATATTTCACGGAAATTTCATTTTCTTTCGATTTTCCTGACACGAGGATGCGAATAGAGTTGTGCGCGCTGTAGGAAATACGTTCGGGCCAGCGTGTTTTTCTTTTCCGAGGGCGACGCGCGAGTGTAACGTTTTATCATGCGTCAAAAGACTCGCAAAAAGAGATTTTAGGGAAATTTTATTCAATTCTAAGTGTATTCATATTCAGTGAATCAATTTCGAGGACAATATAAATAGATTCTGTCGGATGGATTTTCATAAAGAATGCTTAAGGACATGTGAAATACCGACCTCATTCCCACCTTACCGATTTTTCACTTTTATCATTTTTTTCTGTATTAAATTGACACTTCATAAAAAACGCTTGTGTACGCCTTCGTATAAGTAACACCCCTGATGCTCCATTTGTTAATGCTTAAATTTGCACAAAATTGTTAGCTGATTATTCGGCACTGAACCGAGTAATGTTAGTTCTTTTTAAGTTCTTATAGAAATATATAATGCGCGCAAAATAAAGAAAAATGATACACCGATATACATAAATCTATATATGTATATAGCCCACGGATGTCAAGGAAGCAGTAACCCAGCACCGCATTCCGTGCGAGAGACGCGAGCGACGACATCGAGGAGGAGAAAACTAGGCGAATGAATGAGTGAGAGAGAGAGAGAGAGAGAGAGAGAGAGAGAGAGAGAGAGAGAGAGAGAGAGAGAGAGAGAGAGAGAGAGAGAGAGAATGAAATAAACAGCGTCGGCGAAAATAGGAGCGAGGTGTATAGGGGTTGTGGGGGAATAAAGTGTGAGTGTGTACGTATCAAAGTGTGTATGTGTGTATATACGTGCGTATGATTAGAATAAATGTGCAGGGAGGATGGGGAGAAATGCGTTCCGCTTTGAACCTCGATTTCGGCGCTGCGCGAAAACCGAGGTGATTTGCCACCGAAAAACGGGAGTGGAAGCATTCGCTCTCCGTGCACTTATAAATATGGTCTCCTGTTCTCGAGAAAGACAACGAGAGAGCTCACTATTATCCCGTAAAATAAATGCGCACCATAACCGACATTTATTTTATCTTAAGAAGAAAGATTGAAGTTCTTCCTCATTTTTAAATTAAAATGTTATTTTTTATTTTTACGATTAAATATGTAATTTTTTGTTTATTATTATTTTTGAAATAAACTAGGCAATGTAAATAGTTTGTTATATAAAAATTTACTTTTCTTATGTTTATAAAAATAAATGTTCCGAGGCTAACGCCAGAGCATTCTGAGCATAAAGAAAAATATTTTCATTTTTAGTATTATATCCATTACCCAGTATCCCGGCCCTTTAATAGTAATATTATTTATTTCTATACTTTTTCGATTGTTGTTTTTTATTTTTTAAGAGGTTTCATTACTGTCTATAATTTCTGTTATTAAATGATGTTTATCAAACGTAAAACCAATACCTCTTGAAGCACAACATACACTTTGAAATTTTAATTATAAAAAATTAATTTGAATAAGTAAGAAATTTTTAATTAAAATAGTAAAAACTTGGTAAATTGAAGTATGTTTCCTTCGCATATAATTAAAACTTCACCATTTCATCAGGTTTAAACATGCTGATTTCCCTTAGACCTCCCGAAACTCATGAAGTTCCTCTCACTACTAAAATTTTACAAATTTATCAAGTTTAAAGCATGAGATTTGAAGTTAATATTGGTAAAGTCAGGCTTTTCATGGTTCAAACTTATATAAACTTAAATTTTAGCCATTCCCATGCTTTAAATCTCATAAATTCTTATAATTTCAGTAACCTGGGGAATTATATTAATATGTTGTAAGATGGCTCGATTATATTAATTATATTAATAATTGTAAGTATTAGGCGTGTGTTAAAAATTTAAAGGCAATTTAATGATAATTACTTAAGATACTTTATGACAAGTTTATTTTGCCATGGAACAAAAGTCATCGAATGAACTTAGGAGAGGTCTAAGGGAAATAAGCATGTTCAAGCCTGTCTAAATGGTCAAAAATCTTTATTATGCGCATAGAAAGCGTATTTTAATTTATTATCAAAAATTTGTAAATTTAAAAAAAGAATTTACTTATTCTAATACATTTTTTGTAATTAAAATTTTAAAGTGTATGTTATTTCCTAATAATTCTTAAGATCTGTAAACGAATTTCTAAGACAAATCCCTGCGGAACTAATACAAAATTTCAAAATTATCCACAGTGTATCATTCTTACATGTACGCCACCTCGAAGTTATTCTCTCAATGAATAACAATGACAAACCAGCTGCAACTGCAGCAGCAGCAGCAATATAACTACAGCGGGGGGGAATATATACGAGCGAATTCCGCGAGTTCGAGTTCTATCTCAACTTTTGCGTATGGCTCGCCGCGCGCACCTTTTGATCGTGATAAATTGTATCGGCGCATAACTGTTTAAACTAACGTATATTAGGGCGTCGGAGCGTCCGCTCAGCTTTGTACCGTTTTACACTTATACTTGCCATCGGGCGCTATCGCGCCGCTTGATATCCGTCAAGCGCGAGGGCGGATTCTGCTCGTTGTAATCGGAACGGGCGCGCGTGGTTATTAATTTCGTCCGTCAGTTCATAACGCTTACAAATGCTGGTAATACAATACATCGCAACTGTACACGCGAACAGTGTGTAGAAGTTGAACTACATCGGTTTTTGCGAATTGTTACGTTGACACATTACTTCCGAAGCGCCCATATGAACGTCGAATATAGTTTCTCGTCTATAAAATGCGTGAAAAATGGATCAAATTTATAATGATCAATGCGGTTACTGAAAAATGACTTACTCTTTCAGATCCTTTTCGTAGCATTCTCAGCGTACCGTAAAACGGGATGAGTGTGGCCAGGTGGGGTGATTATGACCACTATTAGTGATGGGAAATTACCGTAATATATTTCTTGGTCATATGGCCAACTAATAGTGGCCCGCCAGTTTAGAATAGTTATTACAAATTGTGTATGTAAAAAACATTATTTTTTAAGTATCTTTTGAAAGTTCTACAAAATATTTATTTCACATACACAATTTGTAGTAACCATTTTAAAAAGTGGGCATAATCACTTATATTTCATCACCCCCCCCCCCCTTACCATAGTCACTCCCTTTTACGGTATCTGAATTTAATTTAAAAATTCACATTTTCCTGAACCAGTTTAAATTTTATTGTTTCAAATTGATGATATTTGTAGCTTCGTGCTTGCACTATAAATATAAAAGCAAAATTTCAGATCATGTAACAGATAAAAATTGGAGATATTTTCTTTTTCATCAGCGAGTGACCTTTAGTGCAAGTAACCATTTACAAAGTTACGACATATTCTGACAAATGCATGTATGTGTTGGGCTAATAAAGTTTATATAAAATATAAACGTGTTCCATAATACTTTGATGCTGACATATTTTCATCTGGGAAAACTCTAATTTCATCAGTCAATTAGGCTTGAGTAAAAAAACATAAGATAGACTCTCCACATTTATGAAAGCGCTTTGAAGGAGACTCGAGGGATTCATTAGAGTACCTCGAGGTTTTTCATTCTTTTTACTCTCATAGTAATATTTACGAATCATAATTATAACTCAAATGAAAGCAGTAAGCGTAAATTTAACTAAATAACAATTAATTAGCATGGAAAACATGTAATAAATAAAAACTCATATACTATATTAATATAATATAAAAACAAAATTTTGTTTTTAAAAGTTATGTAATGATATGAACGTATATTGAATCATTATTAGTTTGAAGTTGTTTAATTATTATTTAAATTATCGATTAGAATTGATCAATTAAAACATTCCATTATCTCGAATCAATTCAATTATTCAAAACTTCAAAGCAGTGGGAGGTTTCGTATTTTATGTACCTGCAATAAATTTAAAATAAAATAATATCAAATTAAAAGCGTGCGTCAGAATTCATTTTCAACGTTTGTTTTTTCAACTTTTCCATTTTATAATTGAATTATGGCTGGCTGCAAACATTTTTAAATCGTCGCATTCAAAATCAATACAAAATTGAAATGAGTGTGGGTCAATAATAAAGGAAAATTTGAAAAAAAAAAAAATTTACACGTCTAAAATTTTAATGCGAGAAACTCCAGCTCCGTTTTGAGTTCGTACTTTAAAAAATAATGTGAAGTCTAAAAATAGATTATTTTATAAAAGTTAGCTTTTTATACGTAAAACCCAGCAGTCAAGTTTTTCTCTGAATTACTCTGAAACATATAATATCGGAATTGATATTAAAAATTTTTAAAACGCCTTCGTATACTACCACCTAGAATAATTTAACTACCGTATTTAAAGAGGAACAAGCGGAGTGTGAAAAAACTATCGCGCTCGTAAACCAATAAAAGTAAAAAGCGCCGCAGAATCAGCGCACACCAACGCAGAAAAGTTTAAACCCCGCGTCTATACGTTTCAATCGAAAACCCTCCTAAAGTCACTTTCTCTCTCTCTTTTTCCGCTACGTGGGTCGATGGCACAAAAAAATTTGATAAAAAAGAAAGAAGAAAGGGGAAATAATCCCGTCATTCGAACGTGAATCCAATATCTCACTGCTCTATCCATTGCAGGACACAAAGAAGCTGACCTATGTATATGTATATATAATATATACGTATCCAGCGAGAGCCTTCGCGCGTAGTACGTGATTTGTGTGCGTATGCAGGAGGAGCTGCCGGGTAGCCGACAGAGAAGAGTTTAATTGTCGTATTGCCGTGATATATAGGCTGATCGATACAAAGAGAGAAACACAGGGGTATACAGAAAAGGACTTTGCATAAGGGTGGCGCGGAACAATTCCGCTTACTAAGTATTATCGATCACCCTTATTTTAAAGAAATAACAACAGTTTTTGCACGTTCTACGCAATATTATATTATGTAACTACCATTGCACCAAAGTTGACTGGTATTACCCCCGA
This sequence comes from Gastracanthus pulcherrimus, assembly GCA_949152435.1. Classification (NCBI taxonomy): domain Eukaryota; kingdom Metazoa; phylum Arthropoda; class Insecta; order Hymenoptera; family Pteromalidae; genus Gastracanthus; species Gastracanthus pulcherrimus. The sequence continues at coordinate 169,364,578 of OX424574.1, read as the reverse complement.
TATAATGAGTAATACCAGACGTAAGAACATTTTTTTATTTAGCTTATTGGGCGGAGCATGATTCTTTCAATCGGGCGAAGCCCTCTATATTTGTCACTTTGTATACATTTTGTGAGCAGACTCCTCCGAAACTGTTCGATGGATCTTAATGAAATTATGTATGCATATTTGGGGCACACTTTAGGTTGTACGTTTCTTATTTCAATTTTCCAGTTAAGGTTGTTCTCCGGCTTTAAATCGACACTATGTATTAAAATTTTTATAATTCTTATAAAACCCTTATACTTCAAAAGACATTGCAGAATAAATTACGAGTAATTCGGGTAATAGAAAAAATATATTAAACAAAAATATAAATGTTGCAGGTGTAAATATTGCTCTCTAAAGAAAAGTCACATAAACTTCTTAAAACTTTTTTATATTTCAGTCAATTTTAACTTTTATGGGCTCATTTTGTCCCTTGCACGATTTCAGCTAGGATATCTATAAGAAAATTTTAGAAATTAGGTATGATATTAGCGATAAAGTGCGATTGTTTATAACTGGTAGAGCAACTCATATAAACAATTGTACTTTATCGCTAATCTCATACATAATTCTCAAACAAAATGAGCCCTTAAAGGTTAAAATCGACTGAAAAATAAAAGAATTTAAAAATTTTATGTGAACTTTCTTTAATGAGTCACATTTTTCGCCTGTAACATTCAAATTTTTGTTTATAAATATTTTCTTCCATTACACGAAATACTCTTATTCTATATAACAATATCATTTTAACTATGAGGGATTTGTAATAATTATATAAATGTTAGTACATAGGGTCGATTTAAAGCCGGAGAACTACCTTAAATATGTAGCAGTTTTACGGAAATTTTTAGACTATAACCTGTTTGTAGCAATTGTTTAGAAAATTTGGCTTAAAATATTTGAAAATTATGTTGTATACGTACACTTACAAACGCACACTCACACACACTACATCTCCAGAACAAAACGATGATTTAAAATTCTATATTTTTGTAAAACCAGGCGAGTAGCGCAACTTATTTTAAAAATCGAATTGTTATACATGAATTATGTTATTGTATTATAATCTATAAATTAATTACAACTAATTTTCGTAGTATATTAAAGATTTGTTTTTGTACTATTTTGTGTATTAAATTCAAATATTCGAAATTTTGTAACTATTTTGTGTATTAAATTCAAATATTAGAAAAAGTTGTTTAGCCACAGTCATGTTGTAGATGTGCACAATATACCCACTCAAACACACACACATATACACATACATGCGCAAACCTCACCGATACGGTCACTCAAACAAACACACTAATACGTACAATGGTACATACACACTTACATGTGCATGCACAAACCTACGCAGGCACTCTCTCTCAAATTAACACACATATACATACAACGGGTGCGAACCCGAGCCGCTGACTTGCAAGGCAGACGCTCTAAGCACTGAGCCACCTTTGTCACCGAGGAATGCATCTTCTTATTGTCTTCAAATCGCTATTGCGACACTCCGTAACACTACCCGCCGCCGACAAACGACGCCCTCGGCATCTCAATATTTTGTATCGACTTGTATGTTGCTCGGCTGCTCGGAGTGTAACTACTGACTTCACACGGACGCAACTATTCCTCGATAGGGTAACTTAGAAAACTTCAACTTATGGGTACGAATACACGAGAAAATCCCAACCAAAGTTAGTTTTGTCTGCAATTTAACCGTGCATACCCTCAAAATGTTGATATATTTATTGGCGGAACTTTTTCATTAAAATTTCATTAAAGTACAAACCAATTATTTCAAAACTGTTAATAACAAATTATTAAAAATAAATTCGCTTTTTGAAATAAATTAGAAAAGAAAATTATTAACGTAAAAGTGCATTGTTTAAGTTTTAGTACTTGTCGAAAGGAGTCAACCCTCAGAAAAAAGTTTTTGTTCTTTGCGTTACCTATAAAAGTTCCTCCATAAAATATAGTATTGAATATATTGTATTTTATAGACACAACATTTTGAGATTTGTTAACGGTTAATACAGATACTATGATGTATTTATAGTAAACAAATTATTCAGAATGATTGCTTTTAAAGAAAAAAATTTTATTGACTCATAAAAAAGCTTCTTTTTTTTATAGTTTAACCAGGCTGACGCCCTTAAGATATTCAATGCATTTCAAAGTAAAAAAAAAATACCTTTTTGTATTTTCTACCATAAAAATTACTTTCCTCGATGCCAAGTATTAAAACTTAGATTCTTGGTATCAGCAATAAAAATGTAATCAGAACATCCACGACAGTCCCGTCGTACTCACCGACTTCTCCGTAGCCGTTGACTCCGCTCCCGAGTGCGCCGAACAGCAGCAGCAGTGGTAGCATCTGCTGGAGAACCGCCTCCATCGGCCCTCCTCCGCCACCTCCCCGTCTTTTACGGCCCATGGAGAAGTCCCTGCGAACGACGAATAAATTTCATTACACCGTGCCTGCGCGCTGAGCCTTATTCCGCGATTCAACGGGGCTTTTATCGCGCGAGCGATTGCGCTATTAAGAGGCGATAGAAGGCCGCGCGCACGCGCTCGTTTCGCTTCGCGAGCACGAGTTCGTCTTTATCTGTGTCGTCAGGGTGCGGAACTTACGCCAATGTAAATCATTGTTACGGCGTAGTTGCAGGGGTATTGTACGGCTGTCGGTGGGTTGTAAAGGATGGATCGCCGCGGATTTATCGGTTAGGTGGGGATGATGGAATTAATTTTTGTGGAGCAGTGCTGTTTAGAGGGCGAATCATTGTTTGGTAGATTTAATGTGTTGATAATGACTGGATAACATTGTACGTAATTGTGTGGATTTAAATATAATTTAAATAAAGCAGCGGCAGTTTATACGATAAGTTCGATTTGGAAGGTTGGTATGTAACTGTCGAAGTTGCTGCTGGAAAATCGTTCCACATCAGCTGGCTCGGTTGTTCGGTAATCAGCTGATGAAAATGAGCTACTGAATATATTAGGACAATGTGTAATTAATCTCGATGACAATAAATAGATTAATTTATAATTAGTAGTTTATTTTACTATGATTTATACTTATTTGTAGTACCATACTTGTATGTTTATGGCTGAGTGCATCGATAGCATTATTCTCAAAGATAAACATAACGAGGTTATACATGTACATATGAAAGTGAGGTTAGCTGGGACTAATTATTATATTTTGAGACTTCTATTTTTCACCACAAAAGTAGTATTTTTGCATAATTGTATAATAAATAATAGAAAGATAAGTATAACCAATATTTTTTGATCCAAGAAGCTCAGTATTCATCAGCTGATTACCGGACTAGCTGATGTGGAACAATTTTTCAGCAGCAGCTCCGGCAATTTCATATCAACCTTCCAAACCTTAAGTATCGTATAAACTGCTGGAGCTCCATTTGGAACAGCCCCTTAGCAGGTACACTCGATGACAAATTATTCTGATCAACAGCGTTTAAATTTTTCTTTAAATATCGTAACTGCATTGTATCGAACGCAATTATTCACTACCCTCATTTAAGGATTTCAACAAAATGTAACGTCTTAAATCAGAAGAATTTGTCGTCAAATGTACATAAATCTCTCGTAATCTCATTTAATACATAGCGATAGCTATCCGCGATTATCAAAGTTATTTTGTCCAGCAAGTACACACTCAATAGTAAAAATAACTTTGTGGGATTTCGAAAGGTTAAATATTAGAAGGTATATAAATCTTTCGTAATCTCAGGTAAAAGGTAGTGGAATATCCCCGCCATATTCAGAGTTATTTTTTAGGTGTACATGACTATACATGGGCTTAAAATTTTCGTTTCTAAGCAAAAAATATTATTGTAATAGTTTAATAAGACTTCATTAAAAGTTCTTTTTGATATTTCTAAAGGATACTTTTATTTTACTCTATTGTTGTTTTATATTTAGGTATTAAATGTAAATATTTGTTCACAAATTGTACAATAATTGCATCGTATATTCAAAATCAAAAGATTAGGTTTTCCACTTTCTTTAATTTTATTTCACATAATTTCTTAAAATTTATACAGAACAACAATTTTTTAAAGCTTATATTAGCACACCTATGAGGTATCCCATGCCTCAAGCTAGTCAAGTGTTACAGTTCACAAAAGTTTTTGTTTTATTTTAAATTAAAAACAACCGAAGTTGTAGCTTAATGTTTTATTTTTTAACCATTATTTTTTGTAATAAATAGAACATTATTTCACTAGAAAAGCTGCAAATTATCTAAAAATACATAGCTTTGAGCATGGTTGTAATATATGCTTTACACAAAATTGATGTAGCGCTTAAACTCAGGCTAACTTTTTTGCAACATAAACATAAATCTACCTTACAAGTTTAAACACGATATGTAAAACGGATATCATGATAGCTTTAAAGTTTTGAACTTCTAAGATTTGTATCTTAAGAAATAAACAGTTATAGAACAAATTTCTATATTTGTTTAAAATATATCATAAAACAATGTTTTCCCATGAAAACAAAGGTAGAAGTCAACTTTAACAAGTTATCATAAATTCATAATATTCCAATCAATAACTAAATATGTACACTATAATATTTAATCAAAATGTAATTGCATACTTAAATTTTAATCTAATAAATACAATGAGTAAAGCTTTTAACGCATGATGCCTTTCACAGTTAATTGATGATTATAACTGTATGTTAGTAGCATGAGTCAGACGTATGCTAGGCACTATATGCATCTAAACATCTGTTAAGTTACTTAAATAATATTATAAGATCATTTTAAAAAACTTGACACATGTTTACACCCATATAGGGCATATATGCGGTTATTATCAAGCGTCCCACATATTTTCACATTAAATTATTGAATATTCATACGTTTTATTGAATTACTTGGGCCAGAAATTTTTACTTTAAATAGCAGTGAATTAATATGATTCAAGCTAAAGTCATATTCATCATCATAATTCTAGCATGGAATTTTCATTTAAGGACGTTCACCGGTTGACAGTAAGGTTAGAAAGTTAATTTTCGAAAGAATGATTATTAAATGGCAATATTTATAATGAAAACCCTTTAGCTTATAATATAAAATATTAATATATTAGTAAAGAATATAAAACTTATGAAAAAGCATCCAAACCCGAAGTACGGCATTAACTTTTGCATATGCTGTACCACGAAATAGATATACTAATAACATTGGAGCACAACTTTTGATAACTATAACTTTTAAATAAGTACCGCTTGCTATGCACAGCTTTTTACGATAAAAAAATGTTCGTTTTATGAGAGCTTAAGATAGGACTGCCATGTTAAAAACTGAAACTTTGAAGCTAAATTTCTCAATTTTGGATACCGTAAGAGGGGTCGAAATTTAAACCACGTATAAAGCACACCTAAATTAACATATGATAAGAGTTTCAAGAGATTTTAAAGAAATTCAATTATCCGGTGAATGTCCTTAAAAAGCTCTACAAATTTATCTTCGTTATTTAGAAAATTCTACTGTGCATTAAATAACTTTGTTCTCTTTGACAAATACTCGTTCCTATATATAAGTGTAGAATGTTGTAACTAAAGAATTCGAAGAGCAGTACTTCAAAGTAAAGCTTATACAGTACTTTCATAGGGTAAATTATCAAATATTTAATTACATAGAAGAGTCAAAGCATAGTTTAATTCTAACCATTTTGTAGATATATGAAATTTAATTAATTTTTAAACTAGGTAATGCGAAAATTGAATTTTGAATATACCACGAATTAACTTTAAATTTGTTTTGAATTCCAAAATTTTCTAAAATATATAAAACTTAAACTTCTGATTATTGTAAAATAAAAACTTTTTAAATAAAATATAATACATTATAGACAATATAATAAATATAATAAGTACAACTAACTTATATATAAGTAAGTTCATATTTTATACAGTTTCACGTCTTAAAATAAATTTTGTTTTTAAAGACATTATTGATTACACTATTTAATATTTTGAAAACATAATTTTGCATGATTGCATGCCGTTTAAGTGACGTAGTATTCAACTGCAAACACAACTAGGAAGTTACTCGCGCGGTATACTATTTACTGCCGTATACACGAAAGTTGCGCCACCTCGTCACCATAACTGCACGCCATATAACGCTCTCTCACGTGCCAGTCCAAACAGAAGATCGCGATAATTTCGCTGATTTGCATGAAGAGTCGTGGCAAATGCATCAGCCGCGAAGCTAAAACTGAATTTCCCGAGTGAGATTTCCTCGAAACCGCGCGACCCAGATATTTTATTCACTTTCGTGCATACAATTTTTTGTAGTGTCTTGTCTACTTGTCACTTAAATCATGCTTAAAAGCTTATTAATTCAAAGTTCTAGATTCAAGTTGTACTGGTTATAAAAAAATGCTAAAAGGTAAATTTTTAAATTATACATATATGATATAATATAATAATTAAATTATGAAATGTACCTATACCTTTCTAACCAGCCACTTATTTATTTATTTATATACGTATATACCTGTATATGAGTCATCGCATTTCGCCGTAATCGTGCGCAGGGGTTTACCAAATTTGCCGCCAATTTTTTATGTGAAAGTACCTATGAAAGAAGCACTCAAAAAAGTTTTAACCCCTAAGGTCCTTTGTATGACCCAGTAGAGTATTCTTAATATTTGCCAAAAAACGACTATTTTAAAAAATCTACGGAGCTCCCATTTTTATCAATTTGAACGTACCAAAATAGTATATTGTGTATCAAGAGCGGGAAGTACACGTTTATCGCGAGGGCATTGCAAGCTTAGCCGAGGGATGTCGAGGGCTGCCGAGGCAAGGACTGCAACCGACACGAGCGTTAATCGCCTTCCGTCCGTGGATCACACGATACTTTTTGTCCTACCTAAACCGAAAGGATGATTTTTCGTGCACATATGAATCGGGCGGAAAGTGAGTTACTTTTCCACCCTAGGGCAGAAAAGTGATACAATTCACCCTAGGACGGAAAAGTAACGCACTTTCCGCCCTCTTTATATGCACGAAAAAGCATACTTTTTGCGTAAGTAGAACAAAAAAATTCTTCGTCTTTCTACGAACTTTAAGAAAAAATATATTAGACCCTCTTGGCATCTTGCGGTCTTCCATTTCGTCACCTATACTTTTTCGCAATTTTGAATCGAGCGTAATTTTTCATTGTATTCAAATATCCTCAAAGATGCTAGGATCACTTAAATTAAAGGTCGTAAGGTAGGACTCTGGCGTTTTTTAGCCAAAACATAAAAAAAATTTTATTTAATTTTTTAATCTTTGTTACTGTAAGAATATTTTGAAATTTATCGGATATCAAAACTTGATGTTTTAACAAAGTTATATGCATTTAAGTAAGTAAAATTGAATCTTTAAACCGGTTTTCTCGCAACTAATTTTCCTATCTTTAAGAAGTGACTTGCGCATGAAGTTTTTATGAATCTTTTTGAAACTTTCAGAAAATATACCTTAGTATATGTAGAACATAAACTGTTGACTACATTTAAATTTTTCTCTTCTTATCTCATTTTATCCATCAGTCATTATCAATTAACGTGATTTTTTAGGCATTTTCATAAGTCAAATAAAAATGACGACGACACTGATTCTTTACCAAAAATAACGTAAATTTATAATTTCTTTAATGTTTATAGTTTTATGGACATTTTGTGACTTACAGGGTGTTGAAACTCAATGTTATACTAAAGTTAGATCCAGTTGAATGAATCAATTTACATTAGATAGCATAAACAATTGAATCTTTAAACGCGTTTTTCTAGAAACCTTTATTTCTAATTTTAAAAAGTTCCTTGTGCAACCCATGTAAATGAAAAATTTAAAAACTTGAAATAAATAGCAAGTATTTTGAAAGGAAGTTCATGTTTTACTAGCAATGTTTTCTCACGTGCTAACGCTCGCTCGGAAATATGAATGGAATATTAAGTACATTGTGAATTAAAATAAATAACTTTTTTAAAATATCTTGCATTTTACTGCATGTCTACACTTAAATATATATTGCTCAGAAGCATCTGTACATACACCCACACATACACGAACATAAAGATGCATGGGGGATTTAAGGGGATGTCGGCACCAGTATGCTGTTGCGTACTTACATTTTCGTATTCTTCATTATGTTTGTTTAATTTTTAATTTCTATTGATTATCTCAGTCATTTGGTATTTCTTAATTGAGAAGGAAGCGGACAATACCGGATAATTCCACTGTTTGTAAAAATTGAATTTATGTATATTTTTATCATAAACAATTTAAATTTAAAATTCAGGCATTTACAAAGTATCTAAAATGCACTATTCCATTTAAGCTAATATAAAAAGAATACAGTTTTACTTAATTTTCTCACACTCAAAAAAATTGAATTATCCAGTTTTGTTCGCCTCCTCTTCAATTAATGTATTATAATATATTCGGGCAATTCTCTGTGAAATAGAGAACCAAAAAAAAATTTATTCTCTAATCAATTTTAACATGTATATAGGGTTCTTATAAGAGTCTGTGAATTTTTTCAGATTCTTTTGACCAAGTATGTTCGAGTTACAGTGGGTCAAAGACGGTAATTTTAGCATTTTTTGCATTTTGGAGCTGTTTTGAATGATTTTTAGATCAATAGGAGTGCATTTTACGCAAAAATTAAATCTGTACTTTTTTATGCAAATTTTCTGAATGTGTAAAAAAAAATTGTCCAAGGTCATATGACCCTTCATAACATGGATTTAGTCCATTTCAAAACTCAAAAGTTGAAAATAAGAGAGTTCGATCACTCGGTCGACTACCAAATGGTTCATGGAGATGCCTTTTTTTAGTACAAGAGTACCTGTACAAGTCCCAGAACGGTAACCGAGCTGTATTTCTTGCTAAAAATTAAAATAACAGTCAAATTATTCTAAAAATATGTGTAACATATGATTTTGTCACCCTGGTATCCTTAGCATCAAGTAATTATTTAAATATTCACACCAAGGGTTGGCTCTACACTTTACTGAATTTATTTATAACAAAAGAGCGCCAGGTAAAGCGCGGCTAGCCTAGCATGAACTCTATCCCCGAGGAGGTTCCGTGATACAAGAAGTCAGGATGAATTATTTAATTACTACTAAATGACACTATAATTTAATCAATTTAAGTACCTAAGCTTTATGTATTTACCCTTCAAAAGTGGTCGCTATTTATACAATTTACGCTTGGACATATTACTACCGCACGTGTTCAATATGGCTACGCATGTCTGCGCGCGCGCGCCGCTTCCAACGGCCGAACCACCAAGATAATTATTTAATTATTCAACTCCTTACAACCCCCCCGTTAAACCCCCCAAATTTTACTATTACTTTATAGAATTTAGTCGCGATTGTCGTATTAATTGTGGAAAATCCCCAAATACGGACCGAGTCTATCAACTATTCACGCCGCGCACTGATTTTATTAATTTGGTGTCACAGCACCGCAGTCGCACTTTACATATATAATATATATTATGATAATATGATTGATAAACATATGTATAGATAATTATAATAATCAAATTGCTACCGACTCCAAAGTGCCGAGTGTCGCTCAACAATATTCACAATCCACTCACCGTTGATTAGGTGTCTTTGCTCTAAATGCAAAGTTGCGAAGCCGCTGCCTCGTGGTCGCTATGTCCCGCGAATCCATCTCGTGCCAATACGCCCGTCGCTACTATCGCTTTAATACACCGCTTTAATAAACTTTAAGAAACTAACGACTTTACTACTAACAGCTAAATAACTACAAAAAAGCACTCGACTCCTATCTCAATAATATGCTCGGACTCGACTTGATGCTACGACAGTCAATGGCGAAAATCGGAGAGGCCGGAAATCTTCTTCAATTTTCAGCTTTTCTTCGACTATCTTTAGTCCACACACACTTGTTGCTTCCGTTCTTATCTTTTTTCGATTGACCTTGATTTTCCTTGAACGCGGAAATCAAGGCTACGTCAACAGCGATATGAGTCGCTATCGTTGATTGGCGGGGTGACGATGGTCAACTTGCATGTGCCTCGCGCGGAAATATGAATTTAATTGCGAACGAGCTGTAGCCCGGTGTGTATAATATCTATATTGCGCGCTTGGCTTATCGTCGCCACTGAGCCATCGCAGTTGGCAGCGGCAGTATGCGCTCGCGGCCTATTCTTTCTCTCCTGTATATATATTCAGGCGGATCGCTCTCCTATGAGCTGTCAGCTGATGCATCTCTCTCTCTCTCTCTCTCTCTCTCTCTTTCTCTCTCTCTCTATCCCTCTCCCTCTCTCTCGCTCTCTCTCTCTCCCTCTCTCTCTCTCTTCTCTCTCTCTCTCTCTCTCCGTCTCTCTCTCTTTCTCTATCTCTCCCTCTCTCTCCCTCTCTCTCTCTCTCTTTCTCTCTCTCTCTCTCTCTCTCTCTCTCTCTCTCTCTCTCTCTCTCTCGTGGTTACAGCCGGTGTTGTGTGCCTCGAGGAAGCTGCCGCTGCTGCGGCGAATCTTCTCTCCTCCCGCGTCTGCGTGCATCGGGAGAGAGGCGGGTCGCGCGTGTGTGTGTGTGCGCGCGTGCAGCGGCTTATCATCCACGAGATATGGGAGAGAGAGAGAGAGAGAGCAAGAGATAGAAAGAGTCGCGCGTATAGAGCGCGAAGATGTATGTGCTGCGTGTGATAACACAGCACGCTGTACACACCAACAGCTCCAGCCCGGGCGTCTGCGTGCCTCTGCTGAGCCTGTGAACTACCGGTCGTGCTTTCTTCCGCGTCGTCGATGTCGTCGTTGTCGTCGTCGTTGTAGGTGCAGTGTCTGTGTGTGTGTGTATGTGGCACTTCTCCTCGGTGTTCGTTCCAGCCAGTCGATCAGCTGTTGTCGTCGGTGTGTGTGTGTGTATGTGACAGTGTCCGTGTTTTCCCTCGGTCGCGATTCTCCTTCTCCCTATTCCCTCAAACAAATAATAATAATTACCCCTTCATTAATAATAATTTAAATAAATATTTTAATGCTCGGCTCTGGTGACGGCGGTGGTTCGGTCGTGATTGACTGCCCCGTTTTAAAATAAATATTTTGACGCGAAAGACGCGTCACATATGATTAAAATGCCTATTTAGCACCATTAATAATGGGTTTGATCATTCGGCTCAAAACTAATCGAACCCATTATTATAAGTGCTAAATAGGCATTTTAATTATATTTTAACATCATTTGTCTGTTATTTATATTTTTAGCAAGAAATACAGCTTGATTATCATTATGGGAGTTACGCAGGTACTTTTGTACTAAAAAAAGGCATCTCCATTAATTTTTTGGTGTTGGGCCGAATGATCGAACCCATTATTAATGGTGCTAAATAGGCATTTTAATCATATTTTAGTATAATTTGACTATTATTTTTATTTTTAGCAAGAAATACAGCTCGATTGATAACCTGGGACTTCTACAGGTACTCTTATACTGAGAAAAGGTATCTTCATGAATTTTTTTGTAGTCGACCGAGTGATCGAACTCTCTTTCTTTCAACTTTTGAGTTTTTAAATGAATTAAATCCATGTCATAAAGGGTCATATACCTTGAAAATACTTTTTTTAAAAATTCAGAAGATTCGCATAAAAAAGTACAGATTCAATTTTTGCGTAAAATGCACTCCTATTGATCTAAAAATAATTCAAAATAGCTTCAAAATGCAAAAAATGCTAAAATAACCGTCTCTGACCCACTGTAACTCGAACATACTTGCTGAAAAAATTCACAGACACTATAAGAACCCTATAGACATGTTAAAATTGCTTAGAGAAAAAAAATGAGTTGAAATAGTAACTATAAAAGAGTTAATTATTATAATACATAATGTATAAAAAAATATAATTTTTTTAGTATAAAATGTGTCTTAAATGAGCATATTTACAGATACATCAAAGCGCGCGCGCACGCACACGTACTCACACACACACCAACACACACAAACACACACACACATACACACACACACGCACACACAAACACACACACACACACACGCAGGCACGCACGCATGCGCACACGTACGCACACATGCATGACAAAGGCGACGACCGCAATGCTGACGACGAGATAAAAATAAATTAAAAACAGTTAAAGACACAAGAAAAACATTAAGCAACATTGTACTGCATGTGTACACTCTAATTTATATTATACAGAGCAATACACACATGTACACATACACTCAAATAAAGATGAATTATAGGAACTTAAAGTAACTTTATACATAACAAAAGAAGCAAATTCGTAAGAGGATTTCGTATTAAGGTGATCCTACCAACCCGTTCCCCTACACCCCCTTGCAGACAATTACAAGGATCCGATTTTTATTTAATTTTCAATTTTAAATAAATATCTCTCTGGAACGTTGTTGTCTCAATCAAAAACAAAAACTTTTCAGAGCGATATTTTCTTAAAATTCAAAAGTAAATGAAAAAAGTGGTTCCCCACATTTGTAGATAATACGAGATTTTAGAATTACCTTAAGAAAATATGAAAAGATATTTTTCAAATGCGTTTTCTGAATCCAGATAATAACAGAATCTTTTGACAATTCAACTAGATAATGTTTATATGACTACGAAGACTATAGTATACCGTTTATTTAAAAAATTGAAATTTCTTTTACAGGGATCTGTGTTATCGACTTAGGTATTTAAACAATTACTCGATATTGAACAAGGTCTTTAGAAATAATGGTAGGTATTTAGTAAAAAAATGTCCTTCGAATTTGTACAAGCATGGTCTGATTCAAATTTCAAAAGAGTCAGTCGTTCATTGCAGTGAGAAAACTGTTTTGAAAATTTTCCGTATTAAGCAATGCGTATGGGACTCTTTCACATCCCCTCAAAATAACTTTTGGCATGGATTTTATATATAGCGAGTACAAACTTAAATATCATTATATAATTTTCCTTCTCTTTACTACTTTTACAAGACAAGCAAAAGCCAGTGAAAAGTTTTATTGATCTCGTAGTAATTTCAATTCAAATAAGATCACACACACAAGCTCGCAAAATTTAAGTATATACGCGTGCGCGACTTTTCCTGCGGGGTGAACAAACTTTTGTCCCGTCGTAATAATGAATTTATGATGAGGCGCGCACGCGTGAAACTTCTCAACGCGTTTCTTCTTATAAAAGGGTGTAAAAATGTGTATGTGTAAGGGAAGAGCTCAGCGAAGACATTAACCGCGGAGCAAAATCGATATCGGGGTATATTCTCCGGGTGTCGCCTTTTGCGCCGTAATGGATTGGCATTTGCCGTGGCTTGACGTTCTCTCTCTCTCTCTCTCTCTCTCTCTCTCGCTTTCTCTGCACGTAATAAATTCGTTATTCTATACTTGGACCGCAGGTTGAAAAGACCGCGCGGTGTTGCATTACGGGTATTGAAGATTTGCTTTTGCTGTTGAAAATTTAGAGGGACTACGAATTTTGAGTGGAAACGGCATGCAATGTTATATTGAATTGGTATTCTATTTACCTACTCGACGAAATTGCAAATAAGCTTATGGTACTTGGTGAACTACGTCAGCTGATTAATGTTGCAGTATTGGGTGAATTGTTTAGTATGCGTGAGTTACAAAGTACTTGAAGAATTTAATCTATTCTGTAAGGTGATAAAAGTCAATGTTTGCGAAAGCGAAATAAAAATGTTGTGCAAACGAACCGTTTATTTGAAGGACGGTCTATATCGATTTTGGGTGTTTCGCAAAAAAATGAGTCAAAGATCTGACTTTATATTGTAAGTTGTAAAGTTTAATAATTATTTAAAATTGCTAATGTCTGAATATTTGTAAAACTTTGTATATTTTTAGGGTCAAATCTCCCTTTTAGTAACGGAATGTGAAATAACGACTAATACATTTACAGGGGCACCGAAATAGGTGTTGTAAGTGTTAAGCAGTCAACACCTGTAAATTATCGTGGTGTTGAAATCAACACCTGAAAGTACAATCATTTTTCATAAAATACTCTCTTTTTGCAAAATAACTAGTATTTTAAATAATAAAATAATAAATCTTGAACTAAAATAGCCAGGAATAGTGATTTCAGATTAACAATAAACATGTAAATAATAAAATAATGATCCGCATATTTTAAACCAACCCTAGTAGAAAATTATTCAGTTATATCGAAACCTGGATTATTTCCCATGGCAAACTAGATATATCTACATAGTTCTCGATTATTTTCCACCAGGGAAGCTATCCAAGGAATAGCAATTTTTAATTAAGGCTAAACTTCCAAGTAATATAATCAACAACGTTAAATTTGTAACTCAGCAACACAAAATAGTAAATACAGTTATTTTAAACGGAAAATAAATATTTAAAGAGTAAAATCATAAATCATAAACGAATCTATCCCAAGAACTGCTATTTCTTATTCAGAATTGATCTCTAAATAATATAATCAGAAACTGTAAATCTTATTTTTTTACAAGAATATTTAATTTTTGAAACTAAATTAGTATCCCTTGGTTTGTTAGCTAAAAAGTAATTTTACTGTTTAAACGTTATTTGTGAAATTAAATTTTCTTGTCCCTGGAGTAATTAGGTTTAATTTTATTATTTAAACATTTATTCATTTTTTAAATTCTATGCCTGGGAGAATTATATGTATGGTTCATCGTTTATAATAATATGATTTAAATATTTATTGTTAATTGAAAATTGAAAATTGCAGTACCTGGGGTAGTTGAATTTAAGGTTTACGGTTTTTTGTTTATCAGCCATTCAACACCTGTAAAATAGGACCTCTGGCGTCGCTGTACATTGATAACTTAAAAATTGTACTTATTGAGTTAAATGATTAAATTAAAGATATGGCGCTAAAAGTAATAAAATTATAAAAAAATATAGTGAAACTTCTTAGGAATTAAAGAAATTGAATTAAAGAATGTTCGAATTATGTAAAGTCGATTATTAATGCAGTATTATTAATATTCTCGGAATTTCTCAGACTGCCTTATATAGATGCATTGTTATGTTCTTAGAAATGTAAATTATAGAAACTTGAACCTTTGTCTTTGCATGTACTTTCAAATAATTATTATAAAATTAGAAGTATGGAGAATTTTTGTCATTATAAGGTAAACGAGTGTTGGTCAGGACATAAAAAAGTTCGAATTATCGAAGCTTCGAATTAGAGAATTCTTTTATAGATATAGTTAGTGGTACTTATATACGATTGCGGGAAAAAATGAATTATATATAGCCATATATGACCATATATGACTATATACGGAATATGTACATTGACATATATATTCATATATAAACATATAAGATCATATACATAGCCATATGTGGATTTAGTTTCCATATGTCCATAAATGGATATATATGATCATACACGCCTTGTACAACCATAAGCGGATACGAATACACCTATGTGCACTTCAGCTGTTCAAGCCTTATTACATAAACACTACTTGTAAATATATAGTCCTATATGGTCATATATACAGAATTTTGTTTACGTGATACGAAGCTAAAAATAATTTTCATTATTATTGCGACACTAAGAAGCTTTAAAAAAAATATAAGTGAGGTATGCAGGTCCCCCGAAACATCGCTGGTGTATACCTAACTTCGAGATCCCCAATTCCATTTTCACAAAATATAAAAGCCCGGGTGTCCCGAGGCCGAGCACTATCCGAGATTCTCATTGTTATGCTAAGGGTTTTGTTATCTTTTATCGACGGCAGTATCGAGTTTTGGGATAATACGCAGATAGTAACTACGGCAAAGCGTTACATCGCTATTGCTTTTTCACTCGAGCGCTCCAATTGCCTGGCCGTGTGTACATACTCTTTGACGATAGCGAGCCAAAATTCTTTACATTGCGAAAATGTAAGCGCAAGAATAATATTTGCTGGAAACTTGCTTCAATTGAGTTTTAATATAAACTTTATTTTGTCGGTGATGCCCACAGTACGGGAAGAGAATCTGAGCCAATTTGCAATTGCTTGAGAATTTTTCAGTACAGCTAAATTTAAAAAAGTTATAGCTTATTTACATAGCTTTGAGTGACGTCAGACCTTAGTTACATCAAAGAAGGCGCATCTGCGGTTTGACGTCAGGAGAATTTACATTTTTCGAAGTTTTATTATACATTGTAGCCTCGGGCATTGTCTCTTTCCATGACAAAATGTTTCGAGACTCGTCCTTCTACTGAACCTTAAAATTTCTATTCACAATATTTTGTAATAAAAGAAATTCTAAGGTACACGGTTAAACACAAATTTGTCATTTATTATTTTTTGTTTATTTGAGTATATAAATTCCTTTGTAAAAATAATTAACTTCAAATATGACCAATTAGATTTGTTTGTTAGTTTATAATTTTACATTTTTGTGTTGTAAAAATTTAATTTTTAAGCAACATACAATTGTGTCTAATTCCTTTTTAAACGTTGTAAGGAGAGTGGGACAAAGCGGAACGTGAGGGAAAGCGGAATGGGGGGATTTTTTCTCGCGTTATATGCCTTCCCACTTTTCAGGAGCGGTTTGAAATTACCTAATATATAATCAGAACATAAGTAAAATTAAGTATAGTTTCACTTAGTAATAAATTGATAATAATAAATTGATACTATCTTGAAACTGATGAACTTTTGATATTTAATTGAGCGTATAAACAAACGTTCTAGGCAAGTTTAAGTAAGAACTTGTGGTTCTATCTTACAGCGTGGAAAAGCGGAGTAGGGAACAGCGGAAAATCTTGCTAATGAACTGAGAGAAGAATATCTACTGTAGTCAGCATGTATCTTAACTATTATCATACATATTTTCTATTTTTGGAAAATCGTACGTTTCTTAAGAGTATATATTCAGATTTTTATCGTAAATCTATCGATACGTTACAATATTATGATAGTTACAATATTTATGTCGAAGATTTACGTTTTGTTGTTTTCCATATTGTTTCTAAGAATAATATACTAAGGCATTAATAATATACAACTAAAGCATCATTTTATAAAAGTTATCTATTTTCCCATTTTAATGTAAAATTAAACGCGTATTCAGAACCTATCTTACAATCGGGAGATTAGATATTTATTTTTTAAAGAAAATTGCAAAATTATTTAGAGACTTGGTAACTGTCAAGCGACTGGTAATTCTGTTTTGTTGCTTTAAAGTTAATACCGTGTATTTTGCTTTCTCACAGAGACAACTTTGGACAATAATAATTTTGATGTGTGATAATTTACAAAGGAGGGCGATTATCCTAAACTAGAACCTTGTTCACCATACTGTGAACAGTGTGAATGAACCTTTAGATATGTGGACATTGTCCGAGTCATTACTGGATACGATTCTCGAGACGAAATAATTCCCGTGTGGACAATATACCCAAAGTTCCAATGAATCATCTTCAATTTTGTATGTACTGCAAAAATTTCAGAACAACAACTAAACAATAAGAATTAAGGAAATATTGTAATCATTAATCGTGTTAATTAATTGTTAATTAATTGGCAATATTGAGAATATTCGGTTTATTGAAATAATCCTTTCGCTGCGGTATGAGCCACCGGTAACATATATAATTTTCAGACTTATATTTTTAAGCATTAATTATTTTTACGAATCGAACAATCATACATTAGTTTTGAATTACTCTTTAACTATTATATAACCAACAACAAAATATTTGTAAAAGACGTATTTGAAAATTGTCCCTATAACACAAAAATAACGTAGTCTTATGAGACTAAGCTAATTAATTACATTTGATACAGAGATCGTAATAGTACCAAGAAAATGATAAGTCAACGATGCAATAAAAGTAAAAATTAAGGGCAAAACATGAAAACTCGTATTATAGTTTTTTCATATTAATTATCTAGAAATGATTCTAAGAATGATTTATTAAAATCAAAGTAGTAAAATTGCTAAAAAGTATAAAACCACTCTGTACCGCAAGATCGATACGACATCAAACGCTAAAGCCACCTAAGGATTCCAAAATTGTAATAAAAGGAAAATAGTCATTTTTCGAATAATGCTTTATACTACTATTTATATATTGTATTATATGTAAAAGAAAACATTATTCTTAATTTGTTATGACAAAAGTGCCATTTCATTATTCTACGATAACAAAAAGTAAATTCAGTAAAACGATGCGCTATGTAATTACTAAAACGAAAGGTTTTAATGAAATACCGCTATGATTTAGAAAGACAGAAAGTACAAACTCTTTATACCATTATAAAGTTTGCGCAAGATCCTTTATAAACCTAAGTTTGCACTAAGTTCAGTTAGCAAAATGAGGTAAGTCTATTTTCTACATATAACAGGACTTTGAAGTTAAATGAAATATTCTTAAAAGAAATATTTAGATAAATATACAAAAATCTAAGCAATTATCTATATAATACTCTTTCTACATGTTCTTAATGCGTTTGTCTAATATTTCTCGGTTGATATTTGCCTCTATAAACTCGAAAATTGCGTAACTCCATTCCGGGGTGAATATGCAATTTCGCAAAGTGAATATTCGCTGTATATATTTCACACACAAACACTATATTATGTAGCACGAAAGCCCGCTCGCTCACGCACGCCATATAAGACGTAAACTATAGCCCTCCGCGATAGTAGGTTCAATCAATTTAGAAATTTATTAATACGGCTTGTTATAAGGTGAATGTTTCATATTTTCATGTAGATCAATTTGCCTACATTATTATACAAAATAACTTAAATTATCATAATAAAACAGGATAGATCTGCCTCTTATGATACCATATTTATTTTACTTACATGTCTGGAGATATATGCGGTCGTTATTAAATAAACTTCATCCGCGTGTCTTTAAATCTTTCATCGCGATAAGGTAAGTAAACTGTTTTGACTTCTTAATATCTCTTTTTTAGGTTGAAGAATCCCATATACGCAAGGAGGAGAATATCCAACAATAGAAGCTCACATTTCAAGTAGTAGTAGACTCGTTCAGTCAGACGTGTACTTTTTTTAACTCGAATGAACTTGCTTTAAGTCTTAAGTATTATTAGTACTTTGAAAACGATGCTATAGAAAACTGGCATACAAAGAACAATTTGAGTAAACAGCTTTTAAAAAGTAGCTTTTATAATTTAAAATTCATTGAACCGCGTCGAGAAGAACGTGGGAAACCTACTAAAAAGCCAGTAAATCCCGACCTCTATCTCGAAATGACGTCATTCAAGGGTCGCCATCATTCTTCATTCAAAGTAATCTAAAAATGGTCTACTACCAAAAATGAAAACAGCTCTCGTACATTAAAATGGAAAATCTATGCTCGCCCGCAACCTTCATCATCTCCTATCCTTTCATTACGCAGCGCCTCGCTGATTAAAAAACACCAGCACCCACGAATAATAAAACCTTAAAATCCCAGCCCGAATCTCTGTTTTTGCCGTCAACATCCTAAATTAAGGTATTCATTGTATGAGATTTAAAATTAGATAACTACATTGAATATTCATAAGTTGTTTATAAATTATAATATAACAAACTTTTAGAAAAGGTGATCGAAGATTTTAGAGAAAATCAATATTGAAAATACGCAGAAAATTCATAATTATACAGCAAAAGTATATTTTTATTTTTTAGGTCTCCGATTTATATTTTAGAATATTTTTATATTTGGATACGAGCATTACCGTGCGAAAATTAACGATAAAATATTCTAAATTTGATAAAAATTCTATTTGAAAAATATTCGATGGGGTTAGGCT
Source organism: Gastracanthus pulcherrimus (assembly GCA_949152435.1). Taxonomy (NCBI): domain Eukaryota; kingdom Metazoa; phylum Arthropoda; class Insecta; order Hymenoptera; family Pteromalidae; genus Gastracanthus; species Gastracanthus pulcherrimus. The sequence continues at coordinate 169,344,755 of OX424574.1, read as the reverse complement.
ACGATACATGTCTCAAAATGACGTTGTGTATGTACGTGATTTAAGTGCAATTGATAGACTAAACTTAAAATGTATTAAGATTTTATTAAATAAGTTTTTGAATGCGAACAAAAATGTTTTTTTAATTTTCCGAATAGAAAATGGTGTTCTATTATACAATAGCCGCATCGTTTGACCATGTTTTTTGTAGAATTAATCCGCGGTGTAAGTCTAGCATCTAAAATTTTCATTTTATTTAAATTTTCACAGAATACTCTAATCAATTATTGATTATCAATTTTTAAAAAAATGGTTTAAAAGAAATAATTTCTTTACCGAAACCATGATTTTTAATTTGTATTTAAATGTTAACAGTGTAAAGAGTTTTCAATATATATTGAAAAATCATACGTTTTTCTCTAGAAAATCAATTTAAACATACTGTTTTGAATGACTGTTTCACAAAAGAATTGATTTTTTTCTTTAGCATACATAAAGACCTTGTATAATAGAGTTTCTATTTATTTTATTTATTGTTTATTAAGAATGAAGGGTATATTAACCGCTTAGTAATTGATTAAACGTACTGAAAATTGCAAAGTAATGGATAATGGAACTTCACAGCAATATAAATTATGAAATGTTTATCTCATTAAACTTTTTATACATTCACTTCAATTTTTTATTATAATATAAAAAACGATTTCCGAAACTTATTCTTTCGATCAACATCGAGGAAAAAACTACCTTATAAAGAGGCGCCTCTCGTTCTTTTACCGTCGGTAATCAAATACAACTCCGCAGCATCAAAGGAGGGGCGCGCACCCGATAGCGTGCATGCGCGTTGCTGAAAGCGAGAGAGAAAGAGAGAGATAGCTATATGTTCGCGAGGGTGAGCCGAGTAGCGAGGCGCATCAGGTTGTTTAGCCACGTTGACCTGCAGCTGCAGCTGCAGTGGTATGTAGATATACGCACATGTACATGTATGTGTGCGTGTAAAGCAATCGGTGCCGGTGGCTCGAATGCCTTAACAAGTAGCTTTAAGCTAACGCGATTACGCAGCGCTCGCACGGCGACGCGACGCGTGTGATGCTCAAGTGCGTAAGTTTCTCACTGCCAGGGCGTGTTCGAGCAGAAAATGACGCGGCACTGCAGACTCGGAATTGGCTTGCGAGTTGCAAAGCGATGTCGATAGCACTTTTAAGTGGAAGACTGTTTGTGAAATAAGCTTTCGCTCTCGTTCTAGGTAAAATATACTAACGGGTGAGGGGTTAAGGGCACTGTGAAAATTGGGTGAACTCGTTTTTTTTTGTTGCTTTAAATAATGCTATAAGGTATCTATGATAAGATATGTATGGGTCAGGACCAGCAGAGGAAAGCAAAAATATTAAAAATTTGGTAAAATAGTTCAATGTGAAATTAAGTTATTCAAAACTTTAAATTCATTTTTATAGGATTGAGAATTTTCAAATTCACTTGTAAAATATGTAACTCAAACACACTTTATTCGAGAAACTTTTAACACTTTTAAAATTCGAGTAACTTGTAAACTAAATTATATTGTTATAAACAACTATTCACAAAAATTTATAAATAAAGAAGTAACTTTTTGTTCTAATGCTTAGATAAGCATGCAGATGCATTTCTTTAAAAAACAACATTTTGAAGAATCCCTATGTACTTCTCTAGTTATTGGCATGTTGATGATTATATAATTTTATCTTTTATTCCAAATGGAAATTTATGCTCTTAGAATTCAAACCGGAATACACCTGCGCATACACAGTTCTAGCGCCGCCATTTTGTCTAAAAAATAGATTCGTACTCTCTAGTATGTGTGCGATAAAGGCCTTCAAATGAATTTTCTATTTACTTTTTTGTTTACCCATAAATTCAAATTTTCAATGGCCATATTCCTTAATAATTAAAATCATCATATGAAATTCCAATACAATATAAATAGAATTATTTTTAAAGGGATGTGAAAAGGTTCAAAATGTTCTGTCTTAACGACACATATATTTAATGGAAAATAATTATTTATAAATAATCTTTTAGAAATAAAAAATCGCCAGGTCCTTTTTATTAATAATACGATATTTCGATTCTGCATGTAAAATGTATATTTATTCGTTACAATAATCAAAACTTCGTTTGCTAACTATAAACGAAAATTCTTCAAAAAGGTTTTGATTATTGTTTACCGATGAATAAATGACCTGTATATACTTTATTTACTAAAAACTAAATTAAAACCATGGTATCGTTAAGATAGCATGTTTTATAACAGTTCATATATTCTTAAGAATTATTGTATTTGAATCTTATTATAATAAAACGTCGTATTATAGCAAAATACTTCAATTTGCTACAAATATCACTAAAAGCTTCAACGTAGACTGCACTTCACTCCACACATACATTATAATAATAAAACAATCAAGTCCGTGCATTTACATAAATATAAATATTTGATAACAACAAATATTAATACCATTTTCAAAAAATACAAAAATATTTCCACATTCCAATGAAAATCACAAGCCCAATACTCGCCAACCTCGCCAAAATAAATAAAACATCCCCACATATAAATACACACTCATACACACACACACACACACACATATGTCGTTCATTCGCACTATCTCGCATTTCGCCCCAAACATCGCTCCAACGAATAAAAACACACCAGAAAGAGAGAAAGAGAAAGATCGCCATAAAGCCAATATAACCTCCATCGCCGACGGCCTTCTATCCACCCTCCCTCTCCTTCTCTCTCTCTCTATCTCTCTTTCCATATCCCACCCCCGCGCGAAAACGCGCACCCACGCTCGTGAAAAACAAACGAGCGCCACTCATCCCCCTCGCACACTCTCGCATTCACACACACACATGCACACTCGGATCCTCGAAATAAAGAGCGATAGCTCGCTCCGCAAGATCGGAAGCTCCTCCAAGTGCAACACAATCAAAGCCACAAGGAGAAGGTAGATGATGGCGATGATGATGATTCCCACGTTACCTGGGCGTGACAGTCGTCGCCTCAATGATCGCTCATGTTCCGAAACGGGCTTGCGGCACACACTGCAACTCTCTCTCTCTCTATCTATATATATATATATCTGTAGTTCCTCTCCCACGAGTTCCTTCGCTCCGTCTTCTTCCTCACCCTCCTTCACCTCCGACGTGCCCCGGTGGAACACTCCTGCGGCGCGCCGTGTGCCCTATAGCATCGCACGCGCTCCCTATCTCTCCTCCGGTCGCGCACTCGAAAACGGCCAAAATAAAAACGACGCACTCGTAGCTCGTGGAGCTTGCGCTGGCGTGCAGTCGTGACGTCCGGCTTCGACGAAGCGGTGCCACCGACTGTCCGCCGTCGTCGCCGAGCGCCGCGCGAGCGCGAGGGGCAGGAGGGTGAAGAATGGACGAAAGGAGAGGGAGCGAAGAGAGAGAGAGAGAGAACGAGCCAGGAGCTATATAGCGTGTAGAGCAGCGGGGGGGTGATGGGTCGAAGGGAAGGGCGCGCTGCGCGTTGGATTTCAAATCGATATACGGGGCCGCCGCCGCCGGACGGCCAGAGACGCGTGTACACAATGTGTAATTGCGTTATCTTCGTCCCTCTTTCTCTAGCTCGTTCGCTGTGTATCTGTGTGCTGCTTTCGTCGTGTGCGCGGGTGATGGGGTGTAAGTGTAGGCGTGGAGTTTACGTTGGCGCGTCCGCGGCTTGTCAACAGGCGCCCGCGCGCAAGAGAGAGAGAAAGAGAGAGCGCGGATATGTTGGATTATATCGCGGTGTAAGGGTGTATAGTGCGTTATTGGGAAGCCGGAATGTGTGTGTGTGTGTGTGTCTTTAAAGAGGAGTGGATGGGAGTGGGGGATAAGATAATTGAGCGCTTGAGATGGTTGATAAAGAATGTGGGTGTTATTTTTTCGGAGTTTGTGGTGGAGTGGAAGTGATTGATAGGCTGCCGTTAATTAGGGTTTTAGTATACGTTTTGAGGACGTTTCGGGGTGATTAAAAATGAGAGTGATAATTTGAAAGTTATTATCTGTATTTATTCAGCTACGCGTATTTGGTCTTAATGTAAACAATTTTTTATTAATGATTGAACGTACATACACATTGATGTATTTCTATCGTATTAAGCAAATAGAAAAGATGCACAGTATTCATACAAATATTTTATTTTTTATTTTTTGATTTACACTGGAAATAGTGTAGTAATTTCGAGTGAACTGCTAAAAATATTCTTTGTATCAATACAGCTCAACAAACATTTACCTGAACTTAATTATACGTTTATTATTTTAAAACCTTGATCTTTTTAGATCAAGTAAATGTTTACTAACACAAAAGAAGACAATTTTCAAATAAATATTTAATTATTCTTAATTATATTATGAAATAAAATAAGTATTACGTAACGATTTGTGTAATCATAAAAATCATTTATTAATAAAGATAACCAACTTATCAAGATACTCATTACCGATATCTACGGAAGATCCCTCATCCATAAACCTCACTATCCGCCTAGACCGTCTGCTAATGATTGAATCATCTTCATCCTCGAATAAGCGCAAATAACTGCCTCTCACGCCCATTGCTTCTCGCTCTCGTGGATTTCCAAAGATGTAAGGGAGAGCGCAAACTACGACTTGAGAGTTTTATTATCTCTTTCGGCTGTCGTTGAGAATCTGCTCGGAGAACGAGGGAGAACAGAGGGGATACGTCTCCCTCGAGTGAAACTGAAAACACAGCTGCTGTAGATGACGTATACATCGTACCCTTAGAACAAAACTATGAGAATTATAAATGTTTGTTCAGTTAATTGTTAAACTTAGCTAATACTTCATAATTGATTTAACATATTAATAGGCCGAAATATTTTAAGGCACTGCATATATATATATATATATATATATATATATATATATATATATATATATATATATATATATATATATCGTAAACTCCGACAAACTCCTTAAATAAATTGTTAAAACAAATTTCTTAAACAAATTATTAAAAAATTGCAGATTTTGAACCATGTTCTAGGGAAAAAACCGCTCCTAATTGCTTTAGCAGATTGCTTTCTCAAAGAGAAATCCTAATAAATCGAATTTGAGAATTTTATATTAATGGATAAATTAATTAATAAATTCTATAATAATGGAAATTCGTATTACGGGAAGAGGCTACCGATTTTTGGTAAAAGAATCGATTTTTATTAAGTGGTAAAACACTTATTTAACCCTTTTTCTTTCGAAGTAAAAGGTTTTACGCGAAAACTACTTTTTCTTCGATTTTTTTGAAGCTGTAGATAAATGGTTGATCATACTATTTTTATTGATATTTATGTTTAAACTAATTTTTTCTCAAAACTTAATTTTCATAACTTACTTTGTAAGCCTCAGTTACTCATGATTATCTATGCCCCATATAAATAATTTGCCGACTATTCATATATGTTTCTATAGTAGCATTTTATTTGTAGAATACGATTCGGAGATAAAATTTACAAAATCTACAATTTTGTAATAATTTGTTTAAACAATTCGTTTAAAAGAATGAATTTTGCAAATATAATACCGGAATATAAACTTGAAGCTTTGAAAGATACTTAAATAATAAACCGTTTCTATGTGCAGTGGCACAAACCCTTCGGTCCGTTAAATAATTAAAAACTTTGATAAACTATGATATAACAATTATGAAATTCAAGTAAAAATGTTTATCTCCTGAAAAATTTATGTTACATGATTGGTTTTACAAAAGCATAGAATTTTGAAGTCGCCATAGTCTTGTTCTGAGGGTGCGACATGTACGTTTGACTGTATTGGATTTGTTCTACTCGAGGGTATATTTTTCAAGAGTGCGCGGAAAACTTAGATTGCGTGAGGAGGCAACGATGATTGTCCATTGTCGCGAGTAAATTTCTCGATTCTAAAGTTTCAAGGGAAATTTTGCTGACTAGTTTTCGATTTCTTTTCACTTTGAAGATCAGGGAATTCAAGTATTTCTTTTATTGCGAATTCATCGTATGCTGTCATCCTTTTATTTTTAGATATAGGTACGTTGATTTAAGATTGTTAGCCACTCTAAAGTAAAATAAATTGTCGTAGTTTAACTAAATATTTATTATATTAGTATACTCGTAACAAAATTATCACATGTATTTTTTTGTTGGTACTATCAAAAGAAATATTAACTTAGATCTCAAAACAGTTTTTCAACGAAGATAATTGTTTTATCTATTTTTAAATATATATTAAATTTCAAGCTCTTATTAGAGACGTTTCCTTAAAAATAGTTTTAGAAGACGTATAAATGCTGATAACATGCATTATTCCGGTTAAAAATAGAATTCTGCAAATAATCGCGTTGCGCGTCAATTCGATATTCGCGAGAACCGACTGCAAAGTCTCGTATTCTCATCGCAGGATGTACACATATAAATCTATTGTACATCAGCATCTGCTCCCACTACTATAGTTGCCGAGCATCGTACACACGCATACATATACATGAACCCCAACTCGTGAATGAAAATATTTCATTCAATATCGATCCGCATAATCTCTCCGTCTATACACATATACACATATACAGCGTCTATCGGTCGGCGTTGACCTCTCGTCGTCTCTGACGTAAAGAAACGAAAAATAAAGCCATGAAAAATATACACGCGAACGCATGCGCGCAAAGCGACGCGTCTGCGCGGTACGCACAGCCGGAAAAATGTCTCGTTCGTGCTCCATATCTACGCTATCGCCGCGCTTATACGGTCTTCTTTTTCATTTATTTTCTCGGTCAAAGCGTTTTATTGGCGTGCACTGCATTCGGTATGAATTAAAAAAATAGCCGTACTGAAGGAACGCACGCGGATGCATGGTATATAACGCGAGAGTTTCTCTTTTTGACGATAGTTTATGCGCGCATATAACTTTTTTGATATACGTTTTAGGAATAAAGGAGTATGTATGGGGAGAATGGAGCTAATTTGAAAAGTTTTTTTCTGGTATTTTTACTCTATTTAATTTTAAAAAATTAATTTTCCTGCTGCGGATAGTCATCAAATACATGGTTACAAGGATCACGATGAAAATGAGTACAACCTAGATTTTTAACATTTTTTATAAATATTTTATTTGATTCATATTTTCAATTGCTAACGTTTTATAGTCGTTACTGGTATGAGCAGAGCCATACATTAATTAGATTTCAAAACTAAGTGTTTTTTTAATATAAATATTAATATTTTATTCGACTGATGAATTATTTCAAACTAATAGAGCTTGGTCCAATTTTGTTGGTGATGGCTTTCAATAAACAAATTTTGAATATCATTTAGTCTATAAAATAAACAATCAATAATTTGAACGCATAAATATTATCCAACACTATTACCCCTGTAGAAATCCGAGCATTTATTCCATTTTTTAAACGATATTTCGTAAAATTGTCTAGGAATTGTCTAGTAATGGTTAGAAAACGCGTTTTCAAAGAGGCAAAGATGGTTGGATTTTCTACCAGAGTAGCTAATTTCGCGGTTGATTTAAAGAGAAAATTGAAATCGCTTTGAAAAAGCGTATGCTTTTAATACCCGCATAGTATGCTTATGTAAGTAATGGACGATCCCTACATTTATATGAAGTGCAAAGTCAGTTTCTTTACCAGATAAAGTTGAAAAAGAGGGTCTACTCATCAACACAGCTCTCTACTGTCTTTATGTAATACCGATCTCCTTGCACTTCAACACCTGCCGGATGTACTCCAGATTATACCATCATGGCTCTGGTCTTGATAACCTCGAGAAACGGGTGGACTCCTGTGGCGACACTGGTCCTCATGATTCAAGGAGTATACAGTAAAATCAACTAAGTTTTAACTAAGTTTGTAATGGAAATGATTAATTAAATTTGAGAAAGGTAAGTGTCAATGAATTTTCAACGGCTTTTTATTTACATCTACCAATCCGTGCAGACACCAGTTATCTTTTTACGGGACACTTCTACTTTATGTTTGTGGGAATCCGGGAATGCTGGATCTTAAACCCAAACCTATCTGTGCCCCACTGAATTTCCGCATTCACCCAAGAACATGACTTGAGAAGACTTGGCCGTTTAAGACAACCCACGCCGGGAACTAACCAACAGGAATTGCATTGTTAAGATAGGACACCCAAACAGTTGCCCAGTCATCGCGTTCAAAGCAGATTAAGGGGAGCCTAAAGTCAATTAAGAATTCAAATTTCTCGCCTTGATTTTTACCGACCGAGTAGTGAATAATTATTTATATTTATAAAGATACTTATATTTAGACGAACCCCAAACTCACTAACCCTTCATTGAGTAATAATGGAACTATGTGCGAAGTTTCAGACGTTAAAAACAATGGCACCCTAAAAAATTATTGGAATGAAATTCTATAAAATTTCATTCCAATAATTTTTTAGGATGCCGTTATTTTTAGCGTTTCAAACTTCATACGTAGATCCATAATTGCTCAATGGAGGGCTAGTGACTTTGGGTTTTAGCTAAATAAACGTAATTTTGTTTTTAAAGTAAATAATGTATGGTTCAGTCGATAATTCAGGGAAATGACTTTCGGACCCCCTTAACTTGGACGATCGATCGTCCCTGCATCTCCGGATCCTTCCAATGATGTCATCATATTTTTTGTATATCTACATACGAAAGTATTTACAGTATGAATATATAGTAAGAGCGCAGTACTATTAAAATATTAGTATAAATCTCGCCACTCAACCATGAATATCTCAGCGAATTCAACACACTATTATGTACACAGAATAACAGAATTCTTCATTCATGAGCTATTATAAGTTTACTACTCCCTACTACTTTTTCCTCTGAATCTCGCTATGTCGCATCTCTTCGATTCTATATGGGCTCTCTCATCCCTCGCAGGAAATGGAGACGATAGTAGCTGCGCGCGAGAAATAACATTGTATAGATATATGCGGGCCCTCGCCACGGCTCGAGAGCTTGCTTCATATCCTGCGCGACACTCTGTGTGTCTTCTGCGCTCCGAGCTCAAGCTTGCTTGAAATACTATACTCGTATATACGCAGTATATGTGTGTCGATGTCGCTACGTTTTATATGCATTAGGTGGAATTGAAGTTCTTATATGTCTGTTTCGCGCGTAGCCGTCGAGAGAAAATGGTATAATATTTGATGAAGAATTCTCGCCATGATTTTGCGGTATAGATATTGTGGATTGACAGTCTTTTTCTTTCTTATAGGTATTTAGTTAACAGGGTAATCTGAACCCATCGAGTAACAGCTACACTTTAAAAATTTTGCAACGTACTAAATTGAACATTTTTTTTAGTATTTTTGATAGATATTTGTAATATTTTCTAATACGCGTTAATATCATTTTTCATTAATTTTGAATATTATGAATTTCTTCTGCAGTTTATTTTTGTTGTTATAAAAGAATATGATGCTATTCCTTAGAATTATTATTTTTTAATTTTATTAAACAATTCAAGTCTATGAATAATTAGACATCTTATTATAGCAATGTAATTTATTATTCATATTATGCATTATGTGTACAGAATATAAAAGGTTATTTTATTTCAGTGTGTAAACTTACTTCTTTTTATGTTTTCACATGGAATGACGAGGAAATCCTGTTTTATCGACCGTTTATTTGGGTGTATAAACTTAGTTTGCAAGAACTTTTTTGTAGAAGATAAGGAAATTCTTTATTTATCGAATTTTGCATTTATTGAGTTTACATTATTGAGTTCGCACATTTTTCCAGGAAAATCCATAAACCTTATAAAATTTCAAAACACTTTATAGCGTTACAAGGAAATATATATTTATGTTATATTATATGTTTTTGATCAACTATCAACGGAATTAATATAATATTCAAAAATATCAAAAACCATAGATATAGAGGTATATCATTACTTTCTACCCGTTGTAATGTATTAGTAATGTATTAGTAGCAAGACTCATACATCAATATAGATTTCGACGCGATTCGATAAAAACAAATAAACTGTATAAAATGTTAATCTTTCTAGCGGGGCACAACGAATTTCGTAATAAAATGGTCACCTGCGAAAAAAAAATTAAATAACTATATGCTGTGACCCAATTTTTTTTATTTTAATCGTAATACTATATATTTTTCCCCATCCCATTTTTTAATTGAAAAACTTAAATGTTATTTAATAAGAATTAATAAAAATTTGAAGCTTAAAGCTCGTGTCCGATCACATTTTTACCGTCAAAGATTCAACACAAATAAGACATTCAAAATCTTTAGGGTCGAGTGTATTTTAAAGTTCAATTCATAAGCTTCAAATTCATTTTTTATTTATCACTATACGAAGAGAATTTTGTAAAAAATATTAATAATAAAAAAGTATCGATGCGGGGCACAAGCGTCATAGACAAGCGGGGCACGAGCGTTACACAAAATGGAGCTGATGACCAACGGCTGATTATCCTAACCTAAAATGGCTGCCTAAGATTCCGCGCACTGCAAAAGTTAATGTAAATAGTTAAGTTAATAATAAGTAATAGTTTAGTAAAAAAATGGTACGGAAGTACAAAAAAAGTCTGACAGAGCTAGTTGGAGTGATGGGCAATTACAATTAGCTCTCGACAGCATCCTATGAATTTGTTTATGTAGAGGATATGCAGACTTAACAGATTTAATTATTATTTTTAATGTTGCCAAAAAGTTAAATTGATATTATACCTAGATTAAGAAAGAGATATAAAGTTTGTTTCAAACTGTGATAAAAAATCAAGTAATTCCTATGAATTTGTTTATGTAGATGATACGCAAATTTAGTTATTACTTTTAATGTTGTCAAAAAGTTTAATTGATATCAACCTAGCTTAAGAAAAACTTCTAAACTTCGTTCTAAACTGTGATAAAAAATCAATGAGTTCCTATGAATTTGTTTATGTAGATGATATGCAAATTTAGTTATTACTTTTACTGTTGCCAAAAAGTTTAATTGGTATCATACCTAGATTTAGAAAAAGTTGTAAACTTCGTTTCAAACTGTGATAAAAAATAAAAAAATAATTATTAGTAATAATAAGAAAATTGTTTTAATGCCCTTGTCAAAAAATCAATAAAAGAAATTTTCTATAAATATTCTATTTTTTATTCATATTTTTCTTTCATGTATATTGGTTGTCGCAATTGTTCATGACATTTGTGCCCCAGCTACAAGACACACTTACCCCCCTATGAGGCAAGTGCTTCATTCTGATGCCTATAAACTTTTCTCGTTTTGCGATAAATGTATTCACGCAGCTGTTTTAAACTAAGTAGCATCTGTTTGCTGATGAATTTCTTTACATCAACCTTTTTTCAGATATATTAAAATCATTAAAATTAATATTTAAATATCGTCATAAAGTTAGGGTGACGCTCATGCCCCGCTCTCCCCTATTCAGGCTGATGTTACAGTCGTGGAATATGAATCAGTGTTATATAGCACAGAATAGGGAGGAATGTCGTTCTTGAATTGATAAACTTTTGAGTTTCAAATATAAATTTAAAAAAATGTTATATTTTATTATTTACATTGGGAATAATTTAGTAAATTCAAACAAACATTTATTTCATTACTGCTAAAAAATATTTACTTAGAATTGATAAATACTTATAAATGCTATTCGACTTAATGTTTTGGAGAATAAAAAAAATATTATTTGTTTCAAGTAGATGTCTTTTCATCAGAATAAATCATCGTGTTATCAAGGGGGAGAGGAGTGGACAACAGGATAAGATAAACCTGCGTAAAAATTCAACAATAATTGAAATTTTCAAAAAGACAAAACGTGTACACAAGTTTCAAGGCTCACTAATTATGAATCCATTGTCCCAACTTGAAAATTTTAGGGTGGAATTTATAAAGTTTTTTTATCCTAGCACTCTCCCATTGTTAAAACGATGATTAAAATAAATTTTCATTTGCATTTACATTTTGTTCAGTGTAACGTACATTATTATTGCTATATTGATATTGATATATTCTGTTCATTAGTATCAGTATATTATACTACATTCGGATTCATTAACCTTCTATATCAAAAGATATATTAAAAGTCAGTCAAAACAGTCTACTTCCCCTCACATAACATATAGCTCAGTTATAGCAACAGGTATGCGCCATATATCTCAAACCCCAATCACGCATCCATCTCCAAACGTACTACTATACCTCGCTCGACCCACAACGAGCTCAATCGACAACGGAACTCCACTTCATCATAAAAGGTCCCTCCCCCGCGAGAACACAAAAGCACCCCTTTTTGAAAAGCTTCGATAAGATCGCTAATATACACGAACACCACACACCGACACACGGAAAAAGCCTCTAAAGCTTGCTCTAAAGTCTCCTATATGCGTCACTCCAAAATCCGTAATAAATTTCGGGACAAATCTCCCGAACACCATACGGCTATAATCCACTACCATCGCATCCTCCTGCCTCCAGGGATTGAAGGGAGTGAGAGAGGGGGAGAGAGAGAGAAGGGAAATGAAGGCAGAAGGAAGCGCCCGCGGTGGTGATAGGGGAGGTGAGCCGCGCGAGTATCGATTGACGCGCCGGGAACACTTGTTGCAGAGGGAAAGGACAACGCGACGAGACGAGGGAGCAAGAAATTAATCTCGCAATGATGTGTTCGTGTGTGGGTGTGTGTGTATGTGTGTGTCTATGTATGTGGGTGAGTGTGCGCGGGTGTGTATATGAGTGGGTATGTGTGTGCGTGTGTGGGTGTGTCTGTGAGTGCGTACGTGCGTGTGTGTGTATGTGTACCTAAACTTCTCCACGAACGAGTAGAAGCCATTGACGTGGCTCAATGCTGTTCCTGGTATGATATTTCTTTGACTTCGAATTAATAAAATGAATTTAAAAAAATAATTATATCAATGAGTTTTTTCTTTTATATTGAATTTTAAAAATAAGATTCTTGTCTATTTGTATAAATGTATTTGAACTTTATGCTTTATGCTCTATGTATCTTATTTAAATAAAAAAAATTTCATAGTATATTTTAATAATACAGATTTTAATACTCTTTATTTATTCATTATTTATTTACTTAATTTTATAAGGGCTTGTCCAAAACTATATCTATATTACATTAGAATAATGAAAAGAATAAGATTTAAGATGCATTTTCATAAAGCTGCCAATTTTTGCGTCAATTAGATTATGTGATATTTTATGCGAGCTTTCGCATTTTTCACATGTAATCTATTTATGGGAATATGGTACCGATTTTTGGTAAAAAAATCGTTTTATGTGGTAAAACACTTTTTAAACCTTTATCTTTCAAAAGAAGAAGGATTTACATGTAAATTTGTTATTCATTTTATTTGAAGCTGCAGAAGATTTTTTAAGTTTATTAAAACTTTAACGTATTTTTGTTTATTATAACTATAAATTTAAAAAAACGATTTTTATTATGTATTTTTGATTTATAGGATATGTAAACCTTAAATATGAGATTTAAGGAACCAATTAACGAAAATAAAAAAATGATATACCTTAAATTATCAGATTAGTAGTACAATTTCGAAATTTTGCGCGAGTTTCCTATCTTCTTCTTCATTGGCTTTTTGTAATTTTATTACTTAGACCATCACCAGGTAATGATAGTTTCCTATCAAATATCATTATTGTGTGTTGTATATGACCATACCTATTTTACCGACGCAGCGATATTTTTATCATGTTTACTTAAGGTGGCTCCTGCATAAATATGTACCTTAATAACTATAGAAATTTATATATAATTTGGTCCCATATCATAATATAAGAAATTGCATGGGATGGAGCTTACAAAAAAGCCTTTATATATTACAGAGACTACAAATTAGATTACTGAAAATAATAAACAAAAACAAAATCTGGATCAATAACTATCCTATGAACATAGAGCAATTATTTTCTGTTGAATCTTTACTGTATAACTACCTTGATCTCAGAGATAGTTTTATTAATTCTAACAGTATAACTAGAAATAAAAGCATTCAGCTACCCAAATTTAATAAAACTATTAGTAATAAAAACTATAATATTATTGCTATTACAATATTTAATAATCTACCAAGAGATCTCAAGATTTATATAGTAAGAAGAGTACAATAAGAAAAAATTAAAAGAATGGACAAGTGCTAATATATGAAATACTTATTGAATAACTGTTAAGATTTTTATAAATCTCAACATACTAGTACATATTAGTCTAAATGTGATTGAGATAAGTTTCTGTGAAGTATGTAAACGCGAGAGAAAAGTTTTACGAAATAAGTATCCAAAAAAGAACAAAATTCTTCGTAAACTACAGTAGTACCGTTTAGTTCCTGTGGAAATTTTTTATCGTAAGAAGTAAATATTTGACCGATATTTATCACTTTCTAAAACTATGAACATATATAATTTATTATCTGTTTTATACTTATCACTTTCAAAAATTAAAAACATATAAGAAATGAAAATTTTAAAAACTGTACACATCTTGATTAGTTGAGTATTGAGAGTACTATCTTAAGCAATTTTAAATATATTTCGCATCAGAAATTTTTTAATTTACAATAATAACTAAAATTTAATGTATTAAGAGTGTTTGTACAAACTTGTCTATTTTTATTAAAACTTGTAAAGAATTACTAAAAGAATGTTAAACTTAACAAAGATCAAAATTGAGTAACATTTATTCACACTGCTGTCCTGATAAAGAAAGTTGCTATCTGCATTTTCGCTCAAACGGAAATATTGAGCAAAATTTGTTCTAAATCGACAAATATATGCTTATAAATATTGAGCAAAATGAATTCAAAATCGATAATTATTTATAAATATTCAGCAAAATGTGTTTAATATTGATAATTGCTTAGCTACTTTCTTCATCAGGACGGCTATTTAAGGATTTGCACATATGAATAAATACGGGCAAATCCTCCAAATTTTTAACCTTACACAAAAAGAGATTCTGACTTTCAGATCTAATTTCATCTGAAATTGTGATGCAACAAATTTAAGATTTGATTTTTCTTAAAGTTAGATGTAAAAAATCTTACAAAACTTTTCTGAATTTAAGACTATTACCTACTTGTCTTAAATTCAGATAAAAGATTCTTTTTTCAGATATCCCATAACCCCATTAGTTATTATTGAACTTAAGATTATTTTAAGTATGTATATAATACTGGAGGACATGATGTCCAAATCTACAAGGTAGCCGACGATTGTGTCCTAAGAGACTTCTCCGACATTTTTTTCATTTGTATGAAATAGGATGTCCAGGTAGTGCGCTCAGTAGTTTTTGGTGTCTAAGTGGTTAATAGTGGTCGATGACAAGGTCCAGGTGGTGCGCTCCGTAGTTTACGATGTCTAGATATGTAAACTAATGATATAAAGTTAATGATATAAAGTTAATATATAAAGTTAATATATAAAGTTAATATATAAAGTTAATATATAAAGTTAATATATAAAGTTAGTATATAAATTTAATATATAAAGTTAATGTATGCATTATAATAATTTGCCTCCATTTGAGTTCATTTACAGAGTTCAGTTCAGTTTATTGATAGGTAGAAGTCATACATTTTTGTATAATGCATAAATATTTTCACACTAATTATTCGCAAAATTATTTGAATAGTAATTTGTTTTACGAAAAAATTAGAGCTGCTTGCTCTTCGTCTATTTATTACTTTTCTTTATTCTTTAGGGTCTCAAAAGTATTTAACAGAGGTTTGTGATAACGTAATATTATCAGTTAGGAGATGATAAGGAGAGAGAGGATTATATTACTCTACTATAAATGAATAGAGTCGGAGTAACTATTACTACGAACTTTATTTATACTCTACTGCTATCCTAGCTTAGCAATTAGAGTTACGCCGTGGCCGTTCGTGGCTAACTGGTGCCGAGAGCAAATCGACGACGCAACGAGCGAACACACTTTGATCTATACACAATGCGCAAGCGCGTAGCACAAGGACAGAGCGCGGAGAAAAACAAATTGCTTTAACAGTTTGTAGAAAAAAATTGAAACATTATTAGAGCTACGAACCGTTCGTGCAGAAACCTTAGCGCTAATAGAAACAGGCTACAAATCGGATTCGCTTCAAAATGGTGAAGGTGTTACTTTTTTCTTTAGGAAGTAAAAAATGATTTCAACAGGAATTCGAAAAGTTCTTTGTGCTATAAAAGGCTTCATGTAGATGAATCAACATTTGAAATTGCCTTTTTCTCGAAACTACTTTTTTACAACATGGTGGATCTAGGTATAACTCCATCTTCTTTTAACATTAATCACTAAAACATTTGAGGAGAGCTTTGTAATAATATAATCTACAATTAAGTGAAGGGGTTTTTGATATCATATTTCCGTGTCCTGCCATTTTGTAAAAAATAAATTTTTTTTGAAAACCCAGATACACTTGATTAAATGTATCATATTACATCTTAAGAAATGATTTGTATTTTGATTCGTTTCACGGACTCTATTTTTACGACCTTCATATTATTTTTCGTTACGTTCCGGAAATGTTCCAGGTATACGTGTTTAATTAACCCTCTGGCGCAGTATCTCGAGATATCTCGTCCAAACGAGGTTTTTACCATAGCCAGGAGGACAAGATATCTTGTCCCGACATTCTTGGCCATATCTTTTGACTGGTACACTTTTAGAGTACCTGCGACCACGTAAATTAAAGCTGACAACTTGCTTTTTATGATAAACTTGGTTCGACTTTCAACTTTTACGTGACCCCGAAAACATAAAGAGAAATGTTATCTAATTTCCGAACATACAAAAAAAATATGCATTTGGCAAAAGTCGGGTAAATCGCTTACGCAGGGGGTTAAGGAACTTTCTAAGCTCGTAGTAGACCATCGTGGACTCGTTACCTCAACGTTTCTACAACGTGCCTTTCACATACACGCGGACATTGTTAAACGTAACGTTGCGGCAACATTTCCGCGGCACCTTATTTGGTTATGAAGTCATGTAGTCAAAAACTCGTTGCCGAATACGTTCCTGAAATGTTAATAAAGAATTGTTAAATATATGTTAAGTAAATTGAGAAAAAAAAATTATTCCTTGAACAACTATCACGGCTCCGGTTTCTGATGAGGTAAGACCTATTCCTGATTACTGATTGTTTCTAGAAGAGTGAATTTTGCTTACACTTTTAAAACTTTAAATACACCTAGTTAGGTAGTGTATTTACAATAAGTTTAAGGTAATAATAATTTATGTAAAAAAATTATCAGGAATATTACGGTACTTATGAATAAGATCACGCATACTAAAGAATTATTGCTTTCTCACAGAGAAATCATTGTTTTGCAATTTTTTGGCAATTTTTAACGTAAGAACATAACTATACAACTATATAACTTAGAGAGAAAAGCGAGACCAAAATTATACTTTTTGCCTGCATATGAGGGAAAAATATTACTTCACTAGTAACTAGTCCAAATTTCTTTATTTCATCAAGTTCTACCAATAACCCTGATTTTTTATTGTACTTATAAACAGCTTTAATCTAAGACCAAAAATGAAGCAAATTTACCGTTATTTATTTATTTATTTATTATACCGTGTGTTAAGGAGTTTTTTTATAACATATATAACTCGAAAATTAAAGGATAAAATTTAATGAGTTTTTTATTGATGAATATTAGAATATTTTATATACACGGAGAAAAGAAAATATTAATAGTTACTAACCCGGGGTAAGACTGATTACGAAACTGTCTATGTAAAAAAATACATTCAGTTAAACAGTATCCTTTAAAGTTTTAGTATTATAACTTTTAGGATACACATCAAATCTGACACTTTTTACTTTAAACTCATCCATAAGTCTACTAATGTTCTTCACTAGGTTTTTCAATTAAATTAAAAGTTAAAAAAAAAATCTTTACAATTTTCAGTTACAGGAGTAGGGGTGCTTTAATACCATAAAGACCTATGAAAGAAAATACAGTAAAAAGAAATAATGAAAATATGATATAAAAGCTTTGATTTATTGCTTATGATATTGTATCATGATGCGGGGAATACAAAACAAGTAGAAGGAAATAGATTAAATTTTAATCAATACAGATTTAAAACCAATAAAATAAAATTATGAAGACATAAATAGTATAAGTTCTCTATTTGTGCAAGCTTATAGAGCAATATGTATTGGTATATACGATACGATAAGTATGGTTAGCATAAGATATATCAGACAATTTGCAAAAAATCTGCCTTTAAAAGATATAAAAATTGTAGAAAAAATAATTTTTGAGGCTCATTTTTGGCGAGTAAAAATGATTGACATATA
This sequence comes from Gastracanthus pulcherrimus, assembly GCA_949152435.1. Lineage (NCBI taxonomy): Eukaryota > Metazoa > Arthropoda > Insecta > Hymenoptera > Pteromalidae > Gastracanthus > Gastracanthus pulcherrimus. The sequence goes on along the minus strand of OX424574.1, from coordinate 169,326,401 downwards.
ACTAATATGACTGGCAAAACTGAACGCATCGAAAATAATAATACATCTTTTCAGTTTTATTTATGTTACCAAAGAAAAATGAATTTTTATGAAAGATAAACATTACAAATATATAGATGGGCAAGAAATATATACAAATTCATTAAAATCGATAACATTATTTTCTCTGGCTTCTTCTTGCTTTCCTCAAGTAGGCCGCTTCTTACGATTACTAAATATTAATAAAATTAATATGTTTGGGTAGTTGTAAAAGAAAATGACAAGTTTAAAAAAAGATATATGTCTTTATTTTTTGTATAAATTTTCATTACAGTAATAAGTTTAAAATGGTCTATTACTATGTAAAAATATAATATTTATTGTACAAATAAGTTTGCATAAATTGACGCAAGTTTAATATAATAATATTGCTTACTTAAATCCATACTACATTTTTTACAAATTGTAAACAAGTTATCATTGTATAAGATTTACATCGGAAACAAATTTTTTATCATACTAAATATTGTTTATATTATTTTGTTACATATAAAATTAACATTTTACTCTCATAATTATTAGCGCGTAACTATAGTCAAGTTGATCATTTTGACATTAATACTAATTAACCTACTAAACATATAATTAAATATTTACAGATACAATTATCCGAAATTATCTAAAATTAGAAATCTGCTTCTATGGTAAGCTATCCAATTTCACAGCTAGGCACCACTTCTCCTTCTCGTCGATAGACCCACCCATGATGCTCTGTAAGCTCTCGTTCTTTTGGAGATCGGTCTGCTTCGGCAATCCTACCGAGTGCGGCATCGCGTATCTCAGCTTCTGCCAGAACCAGGGATCGCCCCACTTGACGTAGGTGTTCATCTGCAGGTAGGCCCTCAGCTCCGGGTCGAGATTATCAGTGGGCCCGATCTCGCCGTAGACGACGACGATGACGCGCGCGCGCTTCTCGCTGAGGGCCTGCTTGTGCGCGGCCTGGAACTCCATTCGGCCCCAGACGCTCTCGATGAAGTTCGGCGAGAGCACGACGATGGTGCGCCTCGACTCCTCGACGCTGCGCGCAATCTGGTTGGGTATCCAATCGCCGGCCAGCCAGTCGCGTATGTGGATGCAGAGCTTGTAGGGCTTGGGGCCCTCCTCGAGCCGCGCCACCAGCTCCTGCATCACGAACTCCTCGTCCTTGTGCGAGTAGCTGACGAAGGCGTCGTAGGTCTTGTCGCGGTCGATCTCGTCCTCGGTCACCAGGCACAGGCACAGGTTCTTCGAGTACAGCCAGATCTTGATCTGGCGCTGGAAGCGGAAGTAGAGGGCCGCGGCGCAGCCCAGCAACAGGCCGAAGAGACTGAGGAGCGAGCAGAGGGTGATGACGAGGCGGTTGGAGTTCGGACAGAGCTCGTCGATGGTGATGCTCGAGAGGGAGGTGTTGGTGCCGGAGCAGGTGATGTTTCGGAGATCGGGGATGTCCAGGAATTTGGACTGGACGAAGAAGAGGAGATCGAGCGAGGAACAGTCGCAGCGCCATGGATTGTCTTGGAGCGACAGTTTGGTGATGTGAGAAGAATTCGATAGCTTCTGCAGGACTTTCGAGTCGATTGATGTCAAGTTGTTGCCATCGAGATTGAGAACCTACAAAAGAAAATATTTTATATTAATATTTAGAAATATTATTAAATATTAAAAAATACATATATTTATATATTACAATTAGAATTATTTGAATCAAATTATATCTAAGATATTAAGGCTGTTGAAATGTTTCATGTTCGCGGTTTACATTACTTTCGGAAACTCTCCGAGCCTTAAAAAAAATTACAATTTTAATACTGAATTTTTACGTCTAATGACCGTTACAATATTTTCTTGGACAGAACAATATTGATAATTCCAATTAACAAAGTAAAAAAGCAAATTTGCCGAAAAAATCCATTTACTATTAAATTATCTAAAATTTTAGACATAATAACCGGTATAACTGTTACTATTAATAATAATTCAAAGACAAGTGATTCCATTGGTTTTACATTCATGTAAACTATAATAGTCTTTTTGTAATATTAATAATTTCCAAACTATATCTTGATATTATTCTTAACATGAATTATGTCTACATAGTTCATGAAACTATTTTTGTCTACTGTTATTTATCTATAACTAAAAATGCTAATATGCATCATCTTACCTTCAAGTTCGTCGTAAACAAGCTCACCTCGAGCTCTCCAATCTGGTTCCCCGCGAGATTCAAGCTCGTCACCTTGTCGTAGCCCTTGCCCGTCATATTGGGCGCCGCGCTCAGCTCGTTCATTTCCAAATCCAGCTCCACGCACTCGACTCCTCTGCCGTCGATCCACTCTGGCGCACTGGTCAGATTCTTATCGGCGCAGTCGAGCAGCAGGGTCCGATCAGCGGGCCTGAGCCAGCAGTTGCAAACTGCATCCGGGGCGCATGGATCACCGGCCCGTGGCTCCTCCGTCTCCACCAGGCACTTGAACGTGCGCGCGCTCAGGTCGACGAGGCTGACGCCCTGCATGAACTCGGGACCGTCGCAGGTAGCGTACTCGAGATCGATATTGATGTAGGTCAGAGCCGAGGGGTGCATGTCGTGGTCGAGGTAGCGCAGGAGGTTGTAGAGGTCGCAGTCGCACTGGATCGGGTTGGAGGTGAGGTGGATGGTGACGTTGCGGGTGTTGGGGGTCGAGTTGACGGAAATGAACTCAAGACGCGAGAGGTCGATCAGGTTGATTGAGTTGTGGCGAAGGTCGACGGTCACGTGGTCCGAGATGAAGGACAGGTCCTGCGTCTGTGGGAAGATAAACGAATTATTTTACTTGAATTAATTTTATTACGGTAAATTTATTGGGTATGGTGAATTAAAGTAAAATAAAACTGTTAATAGTAGCGATCTAATTCGAAAAACTATTTATAATTTAATAAAAATAATTACGTTAAACCGTTAATAAATATTAAATTTTATTATTAAAAAAATTCAGTAAGATCTTAAATTGTTCAACGAAAAATGTTAAGTAAATAGTTATTGAAATTGCACTACTATAATAAATTTTTAAATAGTTCAATTAAACAAATGTTAAGTAAATAACAATTGAAATGAAAAAAAATTAGTAAGCATTTATAAAGTTTAATGAAATACTTTAAATGAATAATTGATGAAATTGAACAACTACATTATGATTTTAAACAGTTAATTTGAAAATAAATTAAATAAATAAATAAAAATAAATAAATAAATAAATAAAAAGATAAATAAATAACTATTTATCTATTTATCTATTTATCTATTGATTATGTATCTATGTATCTATGTATGTATTTATCTATTTCTCTATCTATGTACATATTATTCTTTTTATATATTTATTTATATATTTATGTTTTATTTATTTAATTATTTATTTATTTATTTAACTTTTTATCTATTTATCAATTTATCTATCTATGTACACATTATTCTTCTTATATATCTATTTATCTATTTATTTATTAATCTGCTTATCGATTTAGTTATTAATCTATTTATCGATTTATTTATTAATCTATTAATCTATTTATCTATTAATTTATTTATCTATTTATTTATTAATCTACTTATCGATTTATTTATTCATCTATTTACCGATTTATTTATTAATCTATTTATCTATTTATCTTTTTATTAATTTAATTATTTACTTATCTATTTATCTATTTATCTATTGATCTATGTATCTATGTATCTATGTATGTATTTATCTATTTCTCTATGTATCTATTTCTCTATCTATGTACATATTATTCTTTTTATATATTTATTTATATATTTATCTTTTATTTATTTAATTATTTATTTATTTATTTAACTTTTTATCTATTTATCAATTTATCTATCTATGCACATATTATTCTTCTTATATATCTATTTATCTATTTATTTATTAATCTGCTTATCGATTTAGTTATTAATCTATTTATCGATTTATTTATTAATCTATTAATCTTTTTATTAATTTAATTGTTTATTTATCTATTTATCTATCTATCTATTTATGTATTTATCTATTGATCTACGTATCTATGTATCTATGCATGTATTTATCTATTTATCTATGTATCTATTTATCTATCTATGTACATATGATTCTTTTTATATATCAATTTGTCTATTTATTTATTTATCTATTTATCTATTTATTTATTTATCTACTTATCTATTTATTTTTGTATCTATTTATCTATGTATCTATTTCTCTATCTATGTACATATTATTCTTTTTATATAGTTATTTATATATTTATCTTTTTATTTATTTATTTATTTAACTATCTATGTATCTTTCTATATATTTATTTATGTATCTATGTATCTATTTATTTAATTATTTATTTATCTATGTACATATTATTCTTTGTATATACCCATTTATCTATTTATTTATAAATCTACTTATCGATTTATTTATTAATCTATTTATCTATTTATCTATTTATTAAATTAATTATTTATTTATTTATTTATCTATTTATCTATCTATCAATTTATCTATTTATCTGTGTATCTATGTTTGTGTATCTATGTATTTATCTATTTATCTTTTTATTTATTTAATTGTTTTTTATTCATCTATTTATCTATTTATCTATTTATCTAATTATTTATTTATCTATGTATCTATTTATCTATCTATGTACATATTATTCTTCTTATATATCCATTTATCTATTTATTTATTAATCTACTTATCGATTTGTTTATTAATCTCTTTATTTATTTATCTATTTATCTGTTTATTAAATTAATTATTTATTTATCTATTTATCTATCTATTTATCTATTTATCTATGTATGTATTTATCTATTTGACTTTTTTTTATTTAATTGTTTATTTATTTATCTATTTATCTATTTATCTATTTATCTATTGATCTATGTATGTATTTATCTGTATATCTATGTATCTATTTATCTATCTATGTTCATTTTATTCTTTTTATATATCTATTTATATATTTATCTTTTTATTTATTTAATTATTTATTTACTTATTTAACTATTTATGTATTTATTTATTTATCAATTTATATATGTACCTATGTAACTTTTTATATATTTATCTTTGTATCTATTTATCTATCTATGTACATATTATTCTTTTTATATATGTATTTAACTATTTATTTATTAATCTACTTATCGATTTATTTATTAATCTATTTAACTATTTATCTATTTATCTATTTATCTACTCATATATTTATTTATTTATCTGTTTATCTATGTATATATGTATGTATTTATCTATTTATCTATTTATCTATGTATCTATTTCTCTATCTATGTACATATTATTCTTTTTATATATCTATATATCTGTTTATTTATTTACCTGTTTATCTATGTATCTATGTACATATTATTCTTCTTATATATCTATTTATCTGTCTATTTATTTATCTGTTTATCTATGTATCTATGTATGTATTTATCTATTTATCTATCTATCTATGTATCTATTTCTCTATGTATGTAGATATTATTCTTTTTATATATCTATTTATATATTTATCTGTTTATTCATTTATCTGTTTATCTATGTATCTATGTATGTATTTACCTATGTATCTATGTATGTATTTATTTATTTATCTATTTATCAATTTATTTATGTAACTATGTATCTTATTTTCTATTTATCTATTTATCTATCTATCTATTAGCTATGTATCTATTTATCTATCTATTTATCTTTTATTCTATTTATCTATTTATCTATCTATCTATCTATTTATCTATTATTTTTTTTATTTTTTTTTAATTATTTATTTATTTATTTATATTTTTATTTATTGGTTTAAATAAATAAATAAATAAATGAATAAATAAATAAAAAGATAAATATATAGATATATAATTAAATAAATAACTAAAAAGAATAATAGATAAATAGATAGATAAATAGATAGATAGATAAATAGATAAATAGTTAAATAGATAAATAGTTAAATAAATAAATAGATAAATAGATAAATAGATATATAGATAAATAAACGTATTTATTAAATATTAAATGTTATTATTAAACATATTCAGTTAGCTCTTAAATTGTTCGACAAAAATGTTAAGTAAATAATTATTGAAATTGAAATAATAAGTTTTTAATAGTTCTTTTAAATAAATGTTAATTAAATAAGAATTGAAATGAAAGAACGTTAGTAAGTTTTAAAAATTTTAATTAAATACGTTAATTGTGTAATTTATGAAATTGAACAACTACAATATGCTTTTAAATAATTAATTTAAAATGAAGTTAAATACATAAATAGAAACTTACGTCCAAAATATCGAAGGAATTGTACGACAAATCGAGTTCGCGCAATTTCGTGCTGCTGATTACCCAGTCGCTGTGCATCTGGGTGATGTTGTTGTGATCTAAATAGAGTTCCTCGATCAGCGAACAGGGATGAAAGGGCGAGAGGTAGCCGAAAACGTCGGACACGCTGTTTCGAAAAGTTAACTGGTTGTTGGAGAACTTAGCGATTTTAAGTTCCTCGACAGAGAGGAAGGCGTCAATGTGTATGAAGCTCAAATCGTTGCTCTCCATGTTGAGCTCTTGCAGCGACTCTAGTCCTGTGAAGGTATGTCTGTGAAAATAATAGTTAATATTAATTTTATGATTCAACCGAATATAAAACACTTCTTTTAGTATGACTAAAAAAATTATACTATTCAAATTTTTCTTTGAAATGTTACCGAACGAGAAATGAAGAATTTTATGTATTATAATCTATCATACGAAAGTTCAACCCAATATTTCGATATTCTGATGAATGCTATTCATTTTCTATTTATTATATTTTATTCGAATGGCATTATTAAAAAAGCTGAAATATTTTATCAAAATAGTATATAATTGTAAATTATTATTTAACAAAAGGTAATGAAGCATTTGCTTTACATAATCGGCCCATTGACTCAATTACTCATCAATTGATCGCTAAATATTAAAGCGGAATTTTCAAATTTGATATGCTTTTGACTCTTTCTTGAAATAAAAAAATGAACTATATTAAAATTGAACTTACTCTCCAATAAGCTTCAGTCGATTCTTCGACAGATCGAGTTTGACCAATTTCCTGGTATTCTTGAAAAACCCGTCCGGTATCTCTTGTAGCATATTGAAGGACAGACCGAGCGTGTGTAGCTCGACCGCGTCCCTCAGTAGCTTGACCGGCAGCGCGCTCAGATAATTCCTGTTCAGATTTAGATCGAGCAAGCTGTCTGAACCCCAGAGCAGATCCTCGGGCAGTCTCGAGAGTCCGCTGTGCATGAACGATGCGACCTTGAGATCGGAAAGATTCGCCAGCATCCCCGCGGGCAGTTCCGGCAGATTGCCCTGGTTGTAGAACAGCTTGACGTACTTGAGCTTGCGATTGTGGCGAAAGAGTCCGGCGGGCAGCGAGATGAAGTTGTTCCAGCTGAAATTGATGGTCAGGAGGTTCTTCAGGTCCTCGAAGATGCCGACCGGTAGGGTTTTAAGGTTGTTGCGGTGGATGTCGAGCGAGAGGAGGCTGTCGAGGCCGCGGAAGGCCGACGGGTGGAATTCGCGAAAGTCGTTCTTCCAGAGATTCAGGAGCTCGATTTTTTTTAGACCGTCGAAGGTACCCGGTACCAGGACTTTCATTTTGTTGTCGCTGAGCTCCAGAGTTTTCAGGGCGATTGCTTTGGAGAAGAAACCGTGCGGTATTTGAATGCTCGTGTTTCTTATCATCAGCTGTTTCAAGTGTGGGAGTCCTGAAAATTTAAAAATATTTTTTAATTTTCGATTTTATTATTTTGGTTTGCGTCATTTGCGGTGTTTTAGGCCAAAAAATTTTTAATTCTCGGTATTTTTAGCCAAATAAATTTTGATTTTCGGTATTTTTGGCATCACGAAAATTGATTTTCGTTATTGTTATATTCATTATTATTCTTTTTTTTGTATTTATTTTTCGGTTTTATCACTCTTCTGAATTTAAGTTTTCATAATTTTAGTCTTTTCGAACTTTTCCTTTCCGAATTTTAGTCTTTAAGATATCTTCCTTTCAGAATTTCTAACTTTCCGAACAATTAACTATCCATATTTTTATTTTCCTAATTTTTGTCCATCCGAAATTTCAACGACCCTCAGCTTTCAAAGATATATGAGCGAATGGCAAATTTTCCAAATCTTACATTTAAAAAAAATGGTATTAAATTTCTTTAAATAAATAAATTAATAATATTCCAGCTTGGTGTATTTCTTTAAAACAGTCATATTCTAAAATTAAATTTGTTAAATAATTTCAGTTATGTTGTACATTGTTATTGACTTTTACAAAATATCTTCGTTTATTAGTAACAATACGCAAAATGACACTAAAAAGTGATTTTTAAGTTTTTAACATAATAAAAACCATATTAAAAATGTAAATAAAACCAAATTAAATCAATATAAATAATTAAACAAATAATTTGTTTGATTAAAAACGTTCTATACCGCAAATTAAAAATAATATACGTCTTTGAAATAATATTTACATAATTCGTTCATAAATTTGCATAAGAAATTATAAAATATAAGTTCTATAAATTTGCTGAGATATTTCTAATAAAAACAATACATGATTTAAACTTGTAATAAATTGGAAAGTGATTCTTTCTTAAATCAAACTAAATTAACGAACAGTAAAGCTGATATAAAAAGCGGTACATACTATTGAGGAACAATAGAACTTTTTTTCCTTATTTGAAACTATTATTAATAATTTTAATACAAGAAATTACCTTCTATTTTTCCCGAATATTACATGCCAAACCCGTTACAAAAAGCTAAAATCGCGGTCAATAACGCAAACTTGAAACGACTAAATTTCATCGACAACTCACCTCTCAGAAGATCCGCCTCGACCTCGCCCAGTCGATTGTTCATCAGCACGAGCTGCCTCGCCTTCGGGAACACCTCCAAATCCTCGGCGCTCAGCTCACCTCCCAGACTCTCGTACTTCACGTACTCCACTTCGCTGACGCCAAGCTGACTTTTTACGACGCGTCTAGCGTACTCGGGTCCAGGCGGCGTGCACGCGGCGAACACGAAGTTTTTCACCGGTCCCACGTGGACGGCCGAGCCCGGCAAGAAGCGCGACCAGTCCGGTGCATTTTTACACTGGACGCGGACTACCTCCTCGGGCTGGATGGTTATGTCGAAGGCGGAGGTGGTGGTGGAGTTGGCGGAGCAGTGGATCTTGTGCTGGTTCTGGAAGCTGGCGTAGCAGTAGCAGGGGAGAGTTGGGGGACAGGCGAAGGGGGTGAAGGAGGCGGCGAGGGGGAGGATCAAGAGGAGGGAGAGTGATGTTAGACGTGACATTGCGCTTCTTTGCGATGTCTCTTTGATTTGCTGAAAAGAACAATTTTGTAGTTTAGAGATGTGTAATTTGAAAAGGCCGTAACGTATAAAGTAAATATTACTAAGAAAACGTTTGTTGTTAATAATAAATATATTTTTCATAATATTAAGCTTAGTTTAAGCTTTACTACTATTAAAAGAATATTTACTTAAATATAGCATATTTTGTTCAGTCTATGACTTACAATTGAATAATTTTAAAAAGCATCAGTAATAAACGTAAATTATTATTCGAATTGTTATTGTATAATTTAGAGTTGAATACTTGAAAAAATAACTCAAGGTAAGTAGTATAATGTAAATAGAATCAAGTTTTAAAGAAAAGAATTATACGAAATGATAAAGAGACTTTCTGATTCCTATCACCTGATTTTAAAGTGCAATTTAAAATTCTGCGTCACTTACAATGGATACAGTGACACAGTTTTTAGGTAGGTATAGTCTTTACACAACGCGTACATAAATAATTTCGAATAGCTTGCACGAGTTTTAGAAAGTAACAATTGAAGGGCCGGATGCAATAAGGGGATTAGCGTTCGAAAACGCGTAAAAGTATAAAAAAAAATATTATAAATACACTTTCGGAGATATAACACGTTCTGTGTTTTTTCAAGGTGAAAATGGAAAATTTCGGAAGATCTGACCATAGCATACAAAAGCTAAGGAAAAAATACATCGAAATCATAGTTAGGAAATTTTTTAGGTACATTTTCGTATCGCAAAAACGAGTTACAAATAGCATGTTTTAGCAATCCCGCGCCGCGATGGGAGAGTTGAGGTGAAACGCCCCATATAAGGACGGTTCAAACATCATAATAATGTGTGTGATCCTGAAGCTTCTGCGTATGAACGAGTATTGGCAGTCGTTGATTACATGTATATTACTAATACTAATAATGGTTCTAGCGTTACGGCTAAATAAAAATAATAAAAAGATGAAATTATATATACTTTCGATAAAAAAAGAATAGTAATCCATATTGCTAGAATGGCAATTATTTATTGTCCGAGGAGATAATTTAGAAAATTGATCAAATAGAAATTTTGATAATTGATACTTATATGCCCTTTTTACACCTAAGCTTTAAGCGAGAGGTTATTTAAGCGAACTGCAATGTTTTAGAAAGATGAAGCGCGTACCGTCTACTCCAGGCAACAGTTAAGTTGCTTTAACCTTAAATTGAATCGACTGTTTACGTATTTATTGACAGTAATTGAAATATTTATGAGACGCAAATTGCCTTCAAGTACATAATATTGAAATATCTTCGACTAAAATACAAAACAATTTATCTTTTTATTAATTCTTTTTTAATAAATAATGTCTAATAATGAATTGTATTCATTATAGTAGCGAATTATAAAAGAACAAGAAAGTTCGAGAACGATGCTACTCTGGTTACTAACATATAATGAATTGATAAAATGTTTGTTTAGAGAACACTTCCGCGAAAGGAATTTGTAAGTATCTGAGGGCCGACGTTGGTCTTTCGTCGACGATAAAACCCGAAAGGTTTTATCGTCACATTTGAAAAAAAAGTTCCAAATTTTTTTTTGCCGTTTCTATTAAATTAAAAGATTATATAAGATTTCTTTTATATATAAAAGATAGACATTAAGTATTAAAGTTCGAGTGATTCCCTTACGATTTATGTCTTTGAAACTAGGCTTAAGCTATTTCTAATTTAAAAAAATTTGGATTTAAAGGATTTTCAAAAAGTAGCTTTTTTATAAAATAAAAAATATATTAATTAGTTTGTATGGAAGATATATAAAAGATATACACAAATTCTTAAGGTTCGATACCCAAAATCACTCAAAAACTGAATTCTTTATATTGGGTTATATTATAGTTTATAATCAAATGAATATTTTAAGACCTCATAGATATCATAACTCTAAAACTAAATAAACTTATAATGATTTTAATAAAGCAATTAACAGTATGTAGCATAGAAAATAAGAACTTTAAATACATTTTGCTCGACATAAATTTTTTTATATTCATGATGCTCCATGCGTATGACGTTTAAATGTATGAATAAGATAGTAAGAAATGTTTTTTGTTATGTCTGATACTAAAATAAAAAGAAATCTTTTAAAAATGTAAACCATACAGAGTTTGTATTTGTGTGTCAAAAATATAAAAAATGTGATAGAAAGGCCTTTGAAAAAATTGTATGCGCATGGAACGCGATGATAACGTCTATTTCGTCCTTTTTTCACAGTTTGAACTGGTTATTTGTTAATAAAACCAAATTATATTCATCAATATAAGTTGAAAAATGAATAAATAACTTTCTTATATGCTTATATTTAACGTACATGAAATTCAGAGCGTTGTTACCGAAGCTGGTGTAATTTGAGATTGTGGGTATAGACCCACCTTAAAGCGTGTGTGATTTCCATTCAATTTATGTATTTTAAAACTATTCTTAAGTTAATTTTAAGTAAAAAACGTGGATTAAGAATTTTTAAAATGCAGTTATTTTATAAAATCAAAAATAATTTTTTTCGGCAGTTTGTACTGATCATATATAAACGATAGACAAAAATTCTTAAAGTATGCGTGATTTACTTTCGATGTATGTCTTTTAAAACTTTCAGCAGAATGGTCCGTTTTTCGGTAGGAGTGAATATTGAGATACCTCTCGGGGTAATCCGCCCTGTGTTCCGGAGGTATCGGACCTTCTCCGTTCCAGGTATGACACAAGTGCGGAGTCTATCGTTTTATTGCGTCGACCGGCAGATAAGAGCGGTGATGGGAGGGCTACTTCACCGAGGTATAAGACCTGTGGCGGCTACTCTGCTAATCCTCTGTCTCGACGGCAGGGTTTTTCCCCGAACAACTCTCTGCAGTACATCTGACTGAGTTTTCTTGCCTCTAATTGTTTATGTACCTTATTCGACTGACCATTAATACAAGACGCGCCGGCTGCGTCGAGCACGCCAAAGTCGCATGCAATTCTTCAATTGCTCGTACCTTTTCACCATTATCAATCAAGGTTTGGAACTTTCCAATAAAATTCCTCGACATATAATGAACATATTTCTCGCTGAAAAGTTTCACTATTAGAAATTTTGTAATACAATTTTTGTGATTTATTGCATCAATGGCAGATTTTGACAGTAATATTTGCAAAAATTTACTATGTGACTCTAAAATGTTTGAAATATTTTTTAAATGTTTTAACACACATAGAATATGTTGAAGATTCTTGTGAAGAGAAAAATGCATTGAATTTTTTTCAAGCTATAAATTGCATTTTTCTTAAATAATTAGAAAACAAAAAAAGATAAATATTTTTAATACAAAAAGATGCCGAATAAAATTTCCTATGTATATCAATTATCAAAATTTCAATTTGATCAATTTTCTAAATTCTTTCCTTGGATAATACGTTTACGTGTTTTCGAGCGCTAGTCCCCTTATTGCAACCGGCCCTTCAATTATTAAAATACTTTAAATTGCGAAAAGGATATATTCCCAAATTATTACATTCAAACCCAATCGTATAAAATTTGGCGAATGTATGTAACTGAAAATTACTTTATTTTAATAATCAATATTTTTAAAAATGATTTTAGTTTTAAACCTAAATTGCACAATCATACAACCTGACAGTTTCGTGCAAAGACTAATTTTTCTTTAGAATCATTAACTACACACACACATACACATACATACATAGATATATATATAAAAAAAAATTTTTTTTTAGAATCATTAACTACACACACATATATATATATATGTATATATATATATATATATATATATATATATATATATATATATATATATATATATATATATATATATATATATTTCAATGTATACCTAATATGTAAAAAGATATTTAACAAAATAAAATTCTTACCGAAACTACAATGATTGACTAAAGTTATAAAATCACAAATCTTCTGAATGTAATTGTGCGCCCTATCAAGGTTCTCACTTCAATCACTAACAAATTTATAAATGTTAAACGTCACACATTTTTACTGTAATGCACAAACTATTAAAATTGCACTACACTGTTATCAGACTGAAATCGTTCTCCAATACTCGCAAACTGCGTATAACTCACTGATCGGCCGAAGAAGTCGAACTGAAGCTCAGCACTGAGCACTGGCATACCTGCAGGCTATTGTATGGGTTTCACCCCACCACACGCGGCATCCGCCATAGGTTTGTCAATCATTTGTATTCGCCAATGAGCATCTGCTTGGAGGGGATAACAGAAACGATCGCAGCGCACGAGATGGCAATAAATGGAAATAGAGTTTCCAACTTTTGGAAGGCGCCACCGGTCATGCTCTGGGCAAATATGTTTTGCTCTCCAATCCCCGGGTATGAATCAACCCTCTACAAGAAGAGTCGGCACAGGTGCCGTGTCTATTATAATCGTTAATTACCTTGTAACCCGTATGGAGAAAAGTTCTCAAGTTGAACGTTATTTCGTACCCTCAACTAAAATTTGGTTTATTAGATTTGTAAAATATAAAAATTCAGTTGAGGGTATATAACACTCAACTTGAAAGTTTTTTTAGTCTGAAAACCTTTAATTCTGCGAATTTGATTGTTCTTATCGTGCGTGATACCTAAGGTTTAAGGGATTTTTATTGGGAATAAAACGTTATATGAGCGTTTGAAGAAAAATTTAATAAAATATACGAAAGATTGCATCGCAATAATGTATACGAAAATAAAAATAAAAAAGTGAGATTTTTAATGTATGTTAAAAAATTCGGAAAATATTCTTAAAGCACGCATAATTCAAGTAGAGTAGAAGACCGACGGCCAATAAATATATATATTTATTGGCCGCACTTGGATTTCTGATATTTTTCTTTTCCTTCTCTCCAAAAGCCCCGACTGTATAAAACACCGTTTTTACATATATTTTTCATTTGATTTAATCAAAGAGAAAGACAAAAACAGTGTTTATACAGTGCGTTTCATAACTTTAAGACCACCCACATTTTGCGCTAAATCACTGTAATTTAATATTGTATTGATACATAAATTTTATAATCTTAAAAATAATCAAATTTCTCAACATTTTACGCTATTTAGACAATTTAAACATTTTTCGTAGTATTAAAATAACGAAATATCGTATTTTAGGCTGTTTCATAACAATAAGACCACTGTAAAGTTATATTATTTTATTACTATTCCTACTGTATATTACAATAAATTAATTTAAACTATGATTTGTCATTATATTTTAAAATTCTGAAAATTTTCTATTTCTAAACTCTAAAATAACAAATATAATATGCGGAAAAGAATTAAAAAAATAAGATTTATTAATAATGTAATTTATTGTAATTAAAGCTGCATATGAAAACATTATAATTATTATTAGAGCTTAATATTATGTGTACAATATTTTTATTGTGTATTTGAGATATTACTATAGAATTTAATTAGTTATGTACAATATTTTAATTATAATATGTTTTATTTGTAAATAGTAACAAAAGACTGTAATTTTTAATTTAATAATTAATTGTACCTCCATTTTTTTTTATTAATACAAAAATGCGATTTCGCATACTCTCAACTAAATTTCGTAAAATTCTTTCATCAATTTCTTGCCAAGCTTTTAGAATAGCATCTTTTAATTGATTAACACTACCATATTGTTTATTTTCAGCATAAACTTTACGAACAAGAATAGCCCATAAATTTTCAATCGGATTAACGTCTGAAGAACACGCTGGCCAGGCTAGAACAATAATATCGTTATTGTTAAACCACACTTTCGTTTCACGACTTGCGTGAATTGATGCGTTATCTTGTTGAAATATCCAATCTTCTGTTTCATTATTATCTAAAAATGGCAAAAGGTGATCTTTCAGTATATTAATATACTCTTGTGAATTCATTTTACATGAAGGAAAAGCTAGAGGCAATTTATGTGAGATACAAAATCCTCCCCAAACCATCAAGCTATCACCACCAAAATTTCTACGGGAAAAATATTCAGGCTCCTTTCTTAAGTCTCGCCAATCGAATGATGGCCATCAAGGCCATCTAAATTAAATTTCTTTTCATCAGAAAAAATAACCTTAAAATAAAGTAACAGTGAATTTAATATTCATAGAAATAAACCATGCATAATATATTATATACCAATATAATAATATTGTTCTATTTACTTTATTCCAGTCCGTATTCATATTAAGTTTTCCAAAATTTAATCTAACATCTTTATGGCGAATTAGTAATCGAGGAGCTCTTTGTAATGATTGCCTTACAAGGTGATTAGCGCTTTTAATTGTACGATATATTGTTGAGCGTGAAATATTTAAATTTAAATCTTCTTTAATTTTATTCAAACTTTTTTTCGAATTGCTTGCTGCATTAATAATTCTGCGCTTTAAACAAGCAGAAACTTTGTTTTTGGGTCCGCTCTTTTTATTTTTACCATAGTTTTCAGGATTTTTAAGAAAATTTAAGATTACGCAATTTGACCTCCTCATAATTTTCGAGAGATTTCTCTTATGCTCGTATCGCAGTCGCGATATGCTAAAATCTTTCCTTTTTCTTCTTCGGTTAAGCATGTACCTCGGCCCATTATCTAATAACTGCAAATTAAAAACTTTAAGACTACTTTTGAACTTACTACACTTACTGCGTTATGAAATAGACAACGCGTTTAACGGAAATTTAAATTATCATTACCCAACAATTTCAGTTTATATTTATGACTATAGTTACCATCCAAGCATTTACCTACTGAGTGGTACTGTCGGTAATTGTTAAATTGAAATAAAAATAATACATCAGCGCTTACAAGTAGTGATATATATATATATATATATATATATATATATATATATATATATATATATATATATATATATATATATATATATATATATATTGTGAGCACAGCAATAAATTAAAAAAACTTAATAGCGGTCTTATTGTTATGAAACAGCCTAAAATACGATATTTCGTTATTTTAATACTACGAAAAATTTTTAAATTGTCTAAATAGCGTAAAATGTTGAGAAATTTGATTATTTTCAAGATTATAAAGTTGATGTATCAATACAATATTAAATTACACTGATTTAGCCCAAAATGTGGGCGGTCTTAAAGTTATGAAACGCACTGTACCTGTGGTAAACACAGCAGTATACACCAGCGTTATATATATATTGACAACTGTTAAATTTCTCATATATTTTATACTTTTATCATATTCTCAAATAATTTTATCTTTTCAATTAAACAATTATTTTTCTTATGCACATTAAATCACTGTTTATTATTGTTCACTTTAGTTTTTGTTATTTATAATCACACTCATTTTCATAATTACTTACATAACAAATCACAACAAATTGAGTTATATATATAGCTATTTAAGGATTTGCACATATGAATAAATACGGGCAAATCCTCCAAATTTTTAACATTACACAAAAAGAGATTCTGACTTTCAGATCTAATTACATCTGAAATTGTGATGCAACAAATTTAAGATTTGATTTTTCTTAAAGTTAGATGTAAAAAATCTTACAAAACTGTTCTGAATTTAAGACTATTACCTACTTGACTTAAATTCAGATAAACGATGCTTTTTTTCAAAAATCCCATAACCCCATTAGTTATTATTGAACTTAAAATTATTTTAAGTATGTATATAATACTGGAGGACATGATGTCCAAATCTACAAGGTAGCCGACGATTGTGTCCTAAGAGACTTCTCCGACATTTTTTTCATTTGTATGAAATAGGATGTCCAGGTAGTGCGCTCAGTAGTTTTTGGTGTCTAAGTGGTTAATAGTGGTCGATGACAAGGTCCAGGTAGTGCGCTCCGTAGTTTACGATGTCTAGATATGTAAACTAATGATATAAAGTTAATGATATAAAGTTAATATATAAAGTTAATATATAAAGTTAATATATAAAGTTAATATATAAAGTTAGTATATAAATTTAATATATAAAGTTAATGTATGCATTATAATAATTTGCCTCCATTTGAGTTCATTTACAGAGTTCAGTTCAGTTTATTGATAGGTAGAAGTCATACATTTTTGTATAATGCATAAATATTTTCACACTAATTATTCGCAAAATTATTTGAATAGTAATTTGTTTTACGAAAAAATTAGAGCTGCTTGCTCTTCGTCTATTTATTACTTTTCTTTATTCTTTAGGGTCTCAAAAGTATTTAACAGAGGTTTGTGATAACGTAATATTATCAGTTAGGAGATGATAAGGAGAGAGAGGATTATTACTCTACTATAAATAAATAGAGTCGGAGTAACTATTACTACGAACTTTATTTATACTCTACTGCTATCCTAGCTTAGCAATTAGACAGTTACGCCGTGGCCGTTCGTGGCTAACTGGTGCCGAGAGCAAATCGACGACGCAACGAGCGAACACACTTTGATCTATACACAATGCGCAAGCGCGTAGTACAAGGACAGAGCGCGGAGAAAAACAAATTGCTTTAACAGTTTGTAGAAAAAAATTGAAACATTATTAGAGCTACGAACCGTTCGTGCAGAAACCTTAGCGCTAATAGAAACAGGCTACAAATCGGATTCGCTTCAAAATGGTGAAGGTGTTACTTTTTTCTTTAGGAAGTAAAAAATGATTTCAACAGGAATTCGAAAAGTTCTTTGTGCTACAAAAGGCTTCATGTAGATGAATCAACATTTGAAATTGCCTTTTTCTTGAAACTACTTTTTTACAACATGGTGGATCTAGGTATAACTCCATCTTCTTTTACATTAATCACTAAAACATTTGATGAGAGCTTTGTAATAATATAATCTACAATTAAGTGAAGGGGTTTTTGATATCATATTTCCTTGTCCTGCCATTTTGTAAAAAATAATTTTTTTTTGAAAACCCGGATACACTTGATTAAATGTATCATATTACATCTTAAGAAACGATTTGTATTTTAATTCGTTTCACGGACTCTATTTTTACGACCTTCATATTATTTTTCGTTACGTTCCGGAAATGTTCCAGGTATACGTGTTTAATTAACCCTCTGGCGCAGTATCTCGAGATATCTCGTCCAAACGAGGTTTTTACCATAGCCAGGAGGACAAGATATCTTGTCCTGACATTTTTGGCCATATCTTTTGACTGGTACACTTTTAAAGTACCTGCGACCACGTAAATTAAAGCTGACAACTTGCTCTTTATAATAAACTTGGTTTGACTTTCAACTTTTAAAAGAATATGCATTTGGCAAAAGTCGGGTAAAACGCTTACGCAAGGGGTTAAGGAACTTTCTAAGCTCGTACACGGTGGTCCTCGGCAAAATTCAACCAAAACGTGTTTGCACTTTGGATTTTCCTTTTGCATATGACTTGAGGCCCTTTCAGGACCACATTTCAATAGAAACTAAAATCGAGGAGTGAGCACTTTTTTTAATTCAATTTTGAAAAATTTATAAATAGTCAATGGCGAAAATTTTTTTTCATGGGTAATCTAGAAAATTTATTTTTATTATAGAGTTTAACAATTGAATTATACATTAATTACATATGTACAGTACACTTTCTCGCAAATATATACAGAAATAATCACAATTTATGCTACAATGAAAGCATAATAAGATTAATAAGTGTAAAAACATTTCAAATGTGTTGTGAATTATATTCGCAGACTTCTCTTAATAATTTATTTGCATAATTTGGATGTTTTTTTTATACTTTATACTTAGCCCATGTTTTGGAAAAATCATAATGCACTGCTTCCATAGCTTGCTCACTATAAAAGCCGAGACCGAGATTATGTTCAACACAAAATTCTTTTACATGAAAAAAACTGCGTGGACTTTCGGTGTTACAGATATACTTAAAGATAGATACGCATCTTTGAACGCATCTATTTATTCAACAAATTTCGGATTTAAAGAAACAGTAAAGCAAGAGTCAACAACGGTTTTGAACTTTTCAAATACATCCACATATTTCAAACAACCCAGGTTACGGTTGAATCGCAAGAAATCGATATTATTTAACAATATCTTACAACTGTTTCCTTTAAAAGAAGGACTTCCGTGAGTCATTTCACGCTGAATACTGCAGTGATCTGCCCAATCATTGGCTTCCTTTTCAAATTCTTTAAACATGTGTGAATACAATGTATTGACAACTCCTAGTAACAAATGGAGTTCTGGCGGAGGAATTACATCTAAAATTAATCTATCCTTATTTGTTTCGATAATGGGGGGGGGGGGGGGGGTGTATACAATTTTTGAAGTTTTTAGCATTATGTCTGTTTACCTGCATCACACCATTCAATGTAATATTTGAGCGCGTTACCTACAGTACGGTATTCGCCAATGACGTGGAGACTGTTTTTGTTTGCATAGCACCAACAACATGGATACATACTCGAGTGAGACATTATACCGACAATAATATTCGCGCATTTTAAATCTGTAGCAACGGTTCCTTCAAAATCATTAATCCCTAATTCCGACCATAGTTGTGTGACATTTTCATAATTTTCTTGAATGCATGGACCTATACCTATAATAAACAATTTTTTTACACTAGAATTTTCTAATTTTTTTGCTGCTACACCATCACTGTACAATTGTCGACTGCGTTTTTTTGCATTCTCTTGTGGTAAACTATTAACCCTCCTGCGCAGAAGTTTATTTTCGTGTATATGGACTAGATCGAATGTAAGTCTGCAACAATATTTTCTGCAAATTCGTAACATTTTCTAAATAATAGCTATACTATTTAGCTTCAATTTGAGAGGTTGTAGATGTCCCAACAAAGTAAAGATTTAAATTTGTGATACAAAATGTATACAAAAATGACGTGCGGTTTGGACGATTATACTCGGCTCTCTGCGCAGAGGGGTTAAGCGTCGATTGTATACTCAAGCGAACTTTTAAAAAACCGCCTCCACCATCAATACCAAATTTTAAATGCTTTGCCTCAATACCACTGTCTCCGTTACAAATTCAATCAGTTTTTTTAAATTAGTACAATACACTACATGCTCCGAGTTGTTAGAAACATCAACCCCTTTTACATGAGTAAAATCAAAAGTTTTACGATCGAATAGGTGATCCAAAATGTGATTATTATCTAATAATTTTCTCTTTAGATCAGATTCAATAATTTTAGAATTTTTCGCTGCCATGCGAATAGCTGTTGCAATGCCACTACTTTGTAACTCAAATTAAATGTATTTCTAATATTTTGAAAGTCTTGTACAGTAAATAAAATTTCTTTTGGTTTTTTTACTTTTCCTATTGTCACTTGAAGATGCTGCCCCCCTTGCTGTTACGATAATTTCACTGACTTTGACTCACGTTTCTCCTTAAGAACCTTTTTTAACAAATTGGAAGTTATCTGTTCTTTAGATTTGAAATCTAGTGAAGTAACACAGCTTGAAATTTTGCGTACTACAGTAGCTTTTCTACAAATATGACTTTTACCTGCATGTATTTTAGAAAAACATCTTGAGCAGCATTTCATAACTGGAGGTTTTCTTTTTTTTTCTTCATTCAGCTGAGACTTACGTTGAGTTCCAAAAACATTATTGGAAATAACTTTGTCCTTGCCATTCTTTCTTGCTCGTTCACAAAAAAAAACAATTACACTTTGCACTTGCAGTTGATCTTGTATCTTTCTTCAATCTATATTGCGAAAAATCTATTGTCGAGATCTTTTTTTTGTCGAGATTTTTACGGTATAAATTGGACTTGCAAGATGCACACACTACTTTTGGAAGGCACTCATTTTTTTCGTCATAACTTTTAAACAGTTTTCATATTTTATCTCTCAAAGCTGATGTTATGCCAATAATCCGTTTACTTTTATCCCAACAAAGTAAGCAAATAACAGAGCGATTTTCCTCATGAGTACGCGCGTGATTTTTTATAATAATCGGCGGCATGGTGTTAAATAGACTGCTACAAAAGGACTGACTGAATTATTATACACTAACATCGTTGGAATTTTCAGATATACAAACACATGCTCGACAACACACTCACGAATATACGCGACACATATATACGCTTTGTTTACAAATGGTTTTGATCTTGACTGAAGGTATATTGCTATACACATTTTCATCCTTACAAGGTACTTATAGAATGTATTAGTGCCCAGTAATATTCAGTTTCAATTAATTTTTTAAAATACTTTGAAAGTATATGATTTATATTAACTTTTACCACGATAATATTTTCAACAGAAAAAAAACATTATTTTAAATTTATATTTATAATTAACATACACTTCTGTACATATTTGCGAGAAAGCGTACTGTAAATATGTAATTAATGTATAATTCAATTGTTAAATACTATAATAAAAATAAATTTTCTAGATTACCCATGAAAAAAAATTTTCGCCATTGACTACCTATACAATGTATAATGCATATACAATGTATATACAATATACAATGTATATACAATATACAATGTCTCACCTAGCTGACTGTGATTGGTCGCGGATCGATGGTCCCGCGGCGGGTGTTGACAGTCAATTAGAGTACCTCAGTGTCAACCTCATGGCTGTGATAGATAAAATTGCACCGTTAAAAGAATTCATGCCGAAAAAGAAAACAAATCCACCATGGGTTGATGCTGAACTAATACATCTTTACAAAAAACGTGACTCCGTACGAAGACCCTATGCGCGGACCAATGACGACAGACTGTGGCGGGAGTATCAGGGCCTTACAGCTGAAGCTGAATTACGAACGAAGGAAACAAGGGAAGGATTTTTACAAAATAAAATTTCTGAAGCGATTGATAATAAGAAAGATATCTGGAAAGAGCTCAAGGCTCTGGGCCTTCTGCCAAAGACAAGAGAGGAGCTTCATGGTTTCTCACCGGAAGAGCTCAATGCCCACTTTGCATGGGTGTCGATCTCCCAAAATGAGGGTGATGAAGAACTTGACAACGTCCTGACCACTGCCAGTGATGACGGTTTTGTTTTCCGAGAAGTCAGCTTCTCGGACGTGGTTCTGGCTGTTGCCCACTTCTCATCACAAACCAGAGGGGAAGACGGCATTCCCCAAAGTATAGTGGCTAAGGCTCTTCCGTTTGTGGGAGATCATATTGTTAAGATCTTTAACTCCTCTCTGTCCAGTGGCATTTTTCCGGGAACTTGGAAGGGAGCTCAGTTGGTGCCTTTGAAGAAGAAGCCTGTCCCATCTACGGTGTCAGATTTCCGACCAATTGCCCTACTGAGTTTCCTTTCTAAGGTCCTTGAAAAAATAGTACACGACCAAATAACTGACTTTTTACGAGAAAATAATACTTTGGACCCGATGCAGACTGGTTTTCGACAGAATCACAGTACACAGACAGCACTACTGAAACTGACGGAAGACATAAGATCAGGCATTAACAACAACAAAAAACTATTGACTATTTTGTTAATGTTTGATTTTAGCAAAGCATTCGACACCATCTCACACACTAAACTGCTGCGTAAGCTGATGCGCATGGGATTCTCCAGGAGTGTTCTCCTGTGGCTTAAGTCATATATTATGGGCAGACGACAGAAAGTCGTCACAATCACAAATGGGGATTCAGGTTGGCTAACCGCCAATCTTGGCGTTCCACAGGGCTCAGTCCTGGGACCCCTGCTTTTCAGCCTGTACATAAACGACTTACAAGACGCACTCGACTTAGATGGTGTTGAACACATACTTTACGCTGACGGCTTGCAAACCTACACACAAGTGACCCTGAAGGGTCTTCGTGATGGTATCAGTCGCATGTCGGCTGTAGCACAAGCAGTGTCGAACTGGGCAACGTCAGCTGGCCTGCGCCTCAATGTCGGCAAGACAAAGGCGATCATTTTTGGATCTGATCACAATATCAAACAGGTTCAGAACCTTGACTTGCAAGGCATTGCGATACAGACCGGCGTACACGTTCCCTTTGTCGATACAGTCACCAACCTCGGCGTGGTGATGGACGGAAAGTTGATATGGAAGCCGCAACTGACTGCGGTCAGTAGAAAATTAAATAGAGCTCTGTATAGCTTAAAACTTTTCCGTTCAAGCATCACAGAGATACTGAGGAAGCAGCTGGCATGTGCACTGGTACTACCTCACTTAGACTATTGCTCAGTGGTTCTTCTTGATGTGTCAGGGGAGCTCCAGACACGACTACAACGTCTACAGAATGCATGTGTGAGATACATATGTGGTATTAGGCGAGATGAGCATATCACCGCCTACAGGAAAAAACTGGACTGGTTAGATCTGAAGGTGAGGAGGGAGTATTTTATGGGGCTGCTGCTTTACAAAGCGGTTGTGATGCGGCAGCCACCGTAGCTTACTGCCCTCTTTGAAAAAAATCAGGCCAGGACTTCAAGTAGGGGTGGTATGAAAGAGCTCTCGGTTCCGGGGTCGCGCACCGATAAGGG